>OX421493.1:19084160-20284160 GCA_949126835.1 Anisus vortex
AAACAAAACAAACAAATCCAAAGAAAATGCAATGTTTTTATTGTTGGCCGTCCGAACAAAATAATCGTCATAGTTTGAAATTGCATAGTGACATATTGAAAGCATTATTAAACACACTTTGTTTTTACTTTTCTTATTTTCTTCTAAGGTTTATAGTATTTCTAAAATGATATGTTCTGAAACAAAGCTAGTGGTGGTCTGTCACAGGCCCGGATCAAATCTACTTCCCTGCAACAATAATTGAAGGTATTT
The DNA here is from genome assembly GCA_949126835.1 of Anisus vortex. NCBI lineage: Eukaryota > Metazoa > Mollusca > Gastropoda > Planorbidae > Anisus > Anisus vortex. Next base: position 19,084,413 of record OX421493.1, read on the forward strand.
CCTGAAAATGGCGTCACGCGGCCTCCTTTAAATCAAAAGAAAATGATAGCTACATGTATTTCTTAGAGTTCCCCAAACCAAAACTAAAAATAGGAACATAGAATATAGATCTCACAGAATGTATATTATATAGAATGTAAATTACACAGAATATAGATATAATATAGATATCATTTAATATATATATTATATAGAATGTAAATTATACAGAATATAGATATAATATAGATCTCATATAATATATATTATATAGAATGTAAATTATACAGAATATAGATATAATATAGATCTTACATAATATATATTATATAGAATGTAAATTATACAGAATATAGATAGAATATAGATCTCATATAACATATATTATATAGAATGTAAATTATACAAAATATAGACTCTAGATCCTAGAAAATATAGATCATATAAAATATAGATCGTGATTATTATTAATCATTCAGAATATGAATCTTACATTATATAGAATATAGATCATTAAAAAAAACAGATCTCACATTAATATATGACTCATACAGAATATGCAACTTAGTTTTCAAATATTTTCGATTAAAAAGCTTAACATCAGATACGTAGGTTATAAAAGGAGATCAAAAGAGATTAGTATCTCAATTAAAATACGTTGGTTTTGTGAGACGCCTTGCAGAAGTTACTTATAGATAGGAGATTATTATTTCTAACTTCTAACCTCCATTGACCCAAACGCTCTGCGAGACTACACAATGGGATGGACGGGTTCGAACCAGGATCGCCTTGTCTTACAATGCAGAGTACTTACCTCACGACCAGAAAACCAATGAAAAAGGGGCTGTGGTGAAATGAAAGGGGGGGGGGAAGCAGACATTATGTATACCTGTAATCTGTTCTTGGTAACGAAAAAAAAATACAACTTTGGCCTTGTGTTTGTGTATTTTTATTATTTATTTCGTTAATGTTTATTTCTGCCCCAGCGAGAGTTTATTTACACGTGAAATAAATAATCCAGTTTAAACTCTTGTGGGTTTTTTAATGCTGGAAACCATTTACATGTAGTTCAATTTATATTCATGTTTTCCACCAGCCGTATTGAATATAAACTGAATTTATTATAAGCAGCGTTCAATGTAAAACTAAAAGAGAGATTGTCCCCTACCTTTTCCTCTTCATGTTTTGTACATGCCAGAAATTATTATTTTTTTTATCCAATGTCTCATTTTTCACGTCGTAAGGGACAGACAATTCTCCACCTACAGAAATGATTTACTCTGTTCTCGCACTCACTCCACCCCCACCCCCCCACCCAATAACTTCTACTAGGACTTAGTGCTACCCTCCCCACCCCACCCCCTCCATACATACCTCCTACTAATTATTGTCGTCCCTTTCCCTACCCTACATTGCTCACCCTTAAGTGTTTTTTTTTTAAAAAAAAGAACAAGAAAACAAAGACACAGGTGAGCATGTCATATTTCATTAACAAAAGAAACATGGACGCCAGATGGAGGTCGTGTATGTGCCCCCTCCCCCTCCACCCCCACGTTCCCGCCCTTCCCTTGCCCATCAAAATACAATTGTCTACAATCGTTACGTCATCACTATCGGTCAGTAGTTTAAAACTAGTATTGAAATTTTATGAATACAATATGAACATAAAAATCAAGTCTAATGTTCTATGTTATCTTTATAAAGAGTAAGTATTGTCTTTATTGAGAAAATAAAAACCCTCAATGGTCAGTGTTATATGTCCGATATTCTGTACTAATTCTAGTAAAGTACCCGTCGGACCAAATTAATCTTATGGCCGGTGAAGCAGCGTTCATCAGTTTCTGTGGCCACGTCGTATTAGGGGGATTGTGTGGCCAGCACAATGACCAGCCGCCTTTACTTTAGCCCAACTAATGTCAGTACCAATCATAGCTGGGTTACACTCAGGGACACCCTCGAGTCAAGGGAACAAACCCTAGCCTTCACCAGGATTCGACCCCAGGTCCTTCGGTACGCCAGTCGAACGCGCTGCCCATCGCGCCTCCAATACTTAATGGCAAACATTGATAGTTCATGTAAATCTACATCAGTGTAATGGCGGTCATTTAGTTTGTTAGAACCTGACTCTCCATACAATCAATTCATTGAGCATGCTCAGTGCGCTTTTAGAGACTTGATCCGAAAGTTCAAATGGAATTCCTACACCCATTTCCCAAGTATCGCTTAACTTAAAGCCTGTGTGTATGTGTGTCTTATAGTACCCGTAGTTCTGGACTCGACTCAGTACTGTATCTATAGTAACTACATGTCTCTCACACAGTTAACTCCTGCCTGATGGGAGACAAAATCTATAGCATCCTTTTTGAAAACCTCTTCTGATGATCCGTACTTATTATTTTATTTTTTTTGTTGCTTTCTCGGACGATTGTGGTCCACTGATTAAAACGTCGCACTGTCGACCACAGAGTGACGTCCGCAGCCAATACCCCCCCCCCCACCACCACCTCAAACCCCCCCACCCCACCTCACCCCAGTCCTAGTCTCAGACAGTAGATATGTATGGGTATTGAGAAGGGTATACACCTCGTGCTGGAAGATGACAGTTCCTTGTGCGCGATGTAATTACTCGAGTAACAAGTTGAACCCCCCCCCCCCCCCCAAGATTGAGACGATAGTCTCTACTTCGAGGACTTGGCGAGGGCTGTTATTGTTGTGTGTGTGTGAGTGTGTGTTTCTTTAATTCCGAGTGTCCCGCCCGTTATTGGCAAAATGATTTTATCAAGTAAGATTACCAGTTCTTTTTTTTTTCTTCGTGGTACTGATTGTAAGGTTAGGATATTTCTTCGTGAGTATACTGTGATATAGAAACAAATACAAGTCAACAATTGAAATGGGGAAGGAGGGAGCGACAAAGAGAGAGAGAGAGAGAGAGAGAGAGAGAGAGAGATGGAGAGAGAGAGATAGAGAGAGATAGGGGCGGTGAAAAATAGGCAGTGATATGAATAGGGAAAAGAAGCTAGAAAAATACGACTTTTTATCGCTACAGCCTTTGTAATGTACGTACTAAGAGATAGATTATAGATGAATAGAAAATAGACATACATTTCATAATGTAGAGAAAAAGACTGATGTATAGACCGACAGATAGACAAATACATATACATACATACAGACATATAGATGTGTAGATAGACGGATAAAAAGATAAACAGATAGATAGATAGATGATAGATAGATGGATAGATAGATATAGGTAGACGGATAGAAAAATAGATAGATAAACAGACATAAAATGTATAGATATATAGATAAATAGAGCGAGAGAGAGATGATAATATTTGATAAATATATAGACTGACAGATAAATAGACTGATAGATAAATATATAGATAAATAGATGCTAGATAGATAGGACGATTAATTTCTTACTTGCTTCTTAAACTTCAACGGTTCTCACTTTGTTATTTTCAAAATGAAATCATGTCCAACCTGTATGTAGTTTACTTTTCTCATCGTATCCAAACAACAAACACCCGTTCATGTTCTCAAGCCGCCGTCTATCGTTATTCTAACGTCCTCAGACGAAGACACATCGCCGTCCCTCCATTTGTCTGACTTAGACAAATATTGAGACACTTCTACAAACACGCACATATTCTGAACAAACAAAATTATGAAAGAAAATAAAACTGATCACATGACCGTCAATACAAGATGGCGATGGAAGGGAAGATAACGCTCTTGTCATGAGATACTATGAATATAGAAACTTGAAAAAAAACTTTTCGAAAACGATAGGTTCATTGGTATTTAGAAGACTTTTCGTTAAGGATGGAAAGACACACTCACACACCACTAAAAAAAACTATGTTTAGATAAGGGTTAGTAAAAACATGAATGGAGTGCTTTTTTAAAATTTTTGGTTACAAGAGAAAAACTTGATATTGTTTGGCCAGCTTGTCATTTAGACATTGGTATTTGTATAACATGGCCGCCAACTCGTCCGTGATTCTGACAATGATTGGTTTACTTACAGGTTCTCAAGTTGTTTGCTCATAGGGTCCAGGTACGGAGGAAATTTAGAGGGAGGATAAAGGTTCAATGATCGCCGCAACTTATTCACACACACACACAAAAATCGAAATTCTATTATATGATCCACATACTCTCTTACAATATAAGTACATGGTCCATACAGTGACCTAACACTGATATTTAAAAAAAAAGTAAAGTATCCCGTCGGACCAAATTGATCCATAAGGCCGGTGAAGCAGCGTTCACCAGTTTCTGTGGCCACGGCATACGAGGTGATTGTGTGGCCAGCAGTATGCACAGCCGCATTTACTTTACCCCAAACTAAGGTCAGGTACTTATCAGAACTGGATAAACTGGGTACAACCTCCAGACTCGGGAAAACATCTTTGTCTGCACTAGGATTTGAACCCAGGACCTTCAGTACGCTGCCTCCTATACTGATATACGAGCCACATGTTGAAATAATACATAAGCCACTTGATAAACTTCTATAAGACCCTAAACAAGAGTTATTTTAAAAAATAGTGTGATTCTTAAAAATAAATCATTAAAAAAAACACTATACATTAAATTAATTCCAGAAATGCAAATTATCAAATTCAAAATATGTCACAAGTCACAAGGCTGGAATCATGACGAAATGAGCCCCCCATTGTTTGATACGTATATTCTATGATACGTATTGCCCAACACATGAAAAAAAAACGAACAGAAAATTTTACTTGGATGATATCCACTGGAACCATACAATCCACAACGTTTACTTCAACACACGTCCTCCCATCTCCCCCCCCCCCACATTCCCCCCCACTTCTCCGCCCCCCCCCCCCAACATGTTCTATGTTGTCATTAGTTATATATCCCACAGTTAGTAAAGGCGTGGATACATTTTCAATGTTTGCGGAACATGTCAAATCATCGAAGCAAAATCTTTCGGGCTTCTCCAGGACAAGACGGGGGGGGGGGGGGGGGAGAGGGGGGAGGGAGGGGGGTAGGGAGGGGGTAGGGAGGGGGTAGGGAGGGGGTAGGGAGGGTGCCTGGCTGGCTGTGTATGTAATAACTCCAGCGAACTCTGGTCGCAAACGGTTTGTGTTTGATTCTGTGCGTCAATGCATGTGTTAGTTGCATATGTGTGAGTGTGTCGTGTGTTAGCACTCCACGAAACGTGCTCACTGCAAACTACAACCAAATGCGCAGGAAATAAAAATAATTGTTATAACTTGAATTTTTAACCTCAAATATTTTTTCTATCATGAAACTATAATATAACAATGGCAGGCTTTTAAAGAGTGTTTTGTTACTATTTATTTATTTTTATAAGCACTACTAAACTTAGGATATTTCTTTTTTGTTTGTTGGTTATATTGAACGTTGGCAATATATATATATATAATTAGATACTTATAGCAAGGGTGGAAAATATGTGGTGGGGGTGGAGGAAGGAGTATTGCAGCGACAGAGAAATCGAACGCAAATATACTGAGGGTTGCGGCAATACGGCTGATTTCTTGGTGCCATAATTCGCTGAGATGTGTAGGCTATTTAGAGCACCAGTTTGCTATTTTTTTGTATTAAAAAAAAAAGAAAACGTTTTTTAAAGACTAAATTTTATGATCTTTTCATGATACAGACCCTCCTTCAATACAGAAAAAAAGGTTTGCGTCCTACATTTTACGTTAAAAAAATATTACTCTAATAGCATTAAGTTTATTTAAATATTGTAAAAATGTAATAATTACACCAATGTAGGCTATACATTTGCGTCACTTCGGCGTGTTTTTTAACCAAATTTTGAATGTTAATGGACAGCCTGTTTCCCAAATAGGTCATTGGAATCGAGCATTTACTGTAATATCTTTATTTTAAAAAAAATACATCTGAAAGTAGATAGACACCGGGGGAAAACACAATGGAAATCATTTGGGGTGCGAACAATGAAGTAGAACACGGTGTCAATGCAAATTTTTTGCCCTCGTGAAATTTAATCCACCCAGGAACAGAACTGCGTACCCCCTCGCTTGCTTTTGAAGCCAGACGTATATAAAAAAAAATATTGTATATTGTTCAATTCATTTTACGACTTGTAGATTCACAGAGGTGTTTGTAAGAGGGGGGGGGGGGTTGGGGAGGGGGCATCAAGGACAAGCGTTATGTGAGGGAGGATCACGAAGTGGCGTCGGGGAGGTGGAAAAGGGAGGGGGGCATATATCTACTTGGCGCCATAGTGCGTGCTTAACGTTGTGTGTTCAGTTTGTGGACATTTATTTTATATATTTTGCGTGCGTCTGTGTGTGTGTGTGTTCCGTTGAATGTGCTCTGATTAGTTTTCAGACGTGTTGCAATTATTTTTATGTTTCTTCATGGATTTCCCTCACAATTTTGTGAATGAAGCTACATAAAGTAATGTAATGATGTAGCCAATACACGCTTATCAGTAGTACACACACACACACACACACACACACACACACACACGTGTTTTAAAGGTCTGGCTGTTGCTTACACACTTATGTAAGCGTATGATAGCTAGTGCGAAGAGCCCAGTGATTGTGATTAGGATTAGGGCGAATACCTATCGATATGTCTGTATCGATATGCCTCGATGTACAAAGCCAAGGAGAAGTGCTGCGATAAACTGGTGTCTCGTTATACCCGAGAATGTCACCACTTGCTATTTCGTGGATTGTGTTTCTTTTTTAAGTATTGACCATAAGACGGTGCCAACTGATAAGTAGAGTTTACGGTTAGTATCTCGTGTTTTTGTTTTTAAAAAAAGTTTAAAAAGGTAACAGTGTTAGCTAAGTAGCTTTATTGCGTTTGTTTATGTATATATATTATTTATGTAGGCATGCATCACTCAATTCCTATCTATCTACCTCTCTATCTATTTATATTTGTAGCTATGTCGCTATGTATGTATTTATCTAGTGATCTATTTATCTATTTGTTTATTTATCTATTTGTCTATTTATCTATTCGTCTATTTATCTATTTATATAGTCATCTATTTATCTAATTATTTATTTTTTCTTTTCAACTATTTATCTATTTATCTGTTCATTTGTAGATCTATCGATTCATTTCTCTATCTATCTATTCATCTATCTATGTATCTATATCTTTATCTATCAAGAAAGATCTTTTTATGTGCGTATGTACAAGTAAATATTTATGTATTCGTCTGTGTTTATCTCAAAATCTGTTCTATTCTCTATACTACAATAATTATGTATTTCTAAAACAACATGTCACTGGTATTCTAATGAGCCAGACTATAAACTTGAATCAATACATTGTCCGCTACCCTACATAAACTCAACAGAAATAAATTGTAACATAACTAAGACTATAACTGAACCAAAGGACCAAAAAGTTAAGCTTGCGTTGTGTTTTTTTTTCGGGTAATTTTTTTTTTTCGTTTTCCACAATACAATACATACAGAAAAACATACACATGCAAAGCAAACAAACGCAATTACACACACAAAACACACAAACATACTAATACACACACACACAAATACACACACAAAACACACAAACATACAAACATGCTTCACATTGCATCTGCCTAATAACATCCCTCCCTCATCCTGTTAAAAAAAATAAAAATAATAACGAACAAAACAAAATTAAAAAAAACAAGAAAAAAAAAACTTGCTTCCTGTCTGTGGCGACAGAGTTTCTCTCTGTGCCCCCGGTATCTCTGCCTGAAGCTTTCAGCGGATGTATCAGAGGCCTGATCTCTCTGGGGGGACGGGGGGGGGGGTGAAGTAGGATATGGTAAAGGCTCCATATCGTCCAGCGGTTATACAATACACATACACAACCAGACACACACATACTCACACTCACACACAAACACACACAAACTCACACTCTGGCCATCCTCAACTTGCAATCCAAACCTAATTATTTCATTACATGATTTTGGAGAAAAGAGGAGGGGGCGGCGATGGGAAGCACCCTCCACCCCGCATTTCATTAGAAATTAACTCCTCCTTTTTAAAACACCCGATTCTCCCCCCCCCCCCTTTTTTTTTCCCTTTTTTTTTTCGTATCGTTATAACCTTGTCCCCCCCCCCCCCCCCCTCCATCGCGTAATTTTGCATTTGGCCTGCCGACTTCCTATTTCTCCCTAAAATGCATCCACCTTTGTGACATTTTAGGACTTCCTGCTGTCCTGACATCATTTATACATCATTTACACATCATTTACACATCATTTATACTTACTTCAATAATTTCATCATCATATTATGTTGTTGCTGAAAAGCCAATCTGAAAAATAAAAAATTCATTAGCCGGGAAATATTTTATTTTTCTTAAGTTGTGTTTTTTTTAGGTATGTAAAGATTTATTATTATTAGGTGATATATATATATATAGTAATAAGTGTGAAGATGTTTTCACACGTTTCTTTTGGCATTTGCATACTATGAAGATTGTGTGGCCAGCACTATGCCCAGTCGACTTTACTGATTTTAATTTTTTTACCCTCTACTCATAGGTGTCCCTGAGTCTACCCAGATCTGATAGTTGAGATAAAGTAAAGGCGGCTAGGCATTGTGCTGGCGAAATCCCCTAGTATGCCGTGGTCACTGAAACTGGTGAACGCTGCTTCCCCGGTCCTATGATAAATTTGGTCCGACGGCTACTTTTTTTTTTACTACCAATGAAAGCATTCTTGCTTAACTTGCTGTAATTCTATTGTACCAAAAAGAAATACACAGAATGTCAGAGAATCGTTGTTTCATGGCCACCATTCTTTAGTTTGAGCACAGTTTAATGTGGAGCGAACAGAAGCCTTCCAGGCACATACATGGCTGGCTTGATTTAGGATCTAATGTAACTTCTGATGTCCTGGAACCATGTTCTCTGTTCACCGGAAGACGAGAGAGAGAGTGAGAGAGAGAGAGAGAGAAGACACAATCATAGAGCAGTTGTGTGATGGATGGAAATTATTTCTTACTCATTATCAGGACAAGGCTTGGAATTTGTTCTATTAGCCAGTCAGCCTACATGGATAAAAAAAAAGTAAAGTAAAGTATCCCGTCGGACAAAATTGATCCATAGGTCCGGTGAAGCAGCGTTCACACGTTTCTGTGGCCAAGGCATACTAGGGGATTGCCTGGCCATCCCAATGCCCTAACGCCTTTACTTTACCCCAACTAAAGTCAGGTACCCATCAGAGTTGGGTAGACACAGGGACACCCTCCAGGCCCGAAAACAAATTCCCTTTCACCGGGGTTCGAGCTCATGATCTTCGGTACACCAGTCGAACGCGCTGATGCTCCACCACTATGCCCCTATACATAGCTAAAGTAAAGCGGTACATTATCCCCGTTAAACCAATTTAATCTATAAGACCATTGCCGCAGCGTTCACGAATTTCGGGGCTACAGCAGACGATGGGAATAGTGTAGCCATCAAAATGCCCAGCCCGCCTTAACTTATTCCATACTAATGTCAGGTAGCCGTCAGAGCTGGGCAGACTCATGGACACCTTCCAGACCAGGGAACATATCCTTGCCTGACCAGGATTCAAATACATGACCTTTTGTACGCAAATCGAGCTGGCTTCCTCGGCCAACGTGGCCCCACATAGCTAAAGACTACGTACATAGGATAGTCGTATGACGCAATAATCTATTGTTTAGGTGGAGCGTATCTAACAAACAGGATAAGAAGTTCAGGGTTAATGTAATATCAATCTAGAAAGATGTACGGCCCTTCAAATTGAGCAATCGTTTTAAAACGTTTTCTAATATACCATATCTACAGTTTTAATATTCGTTTTTAAAAGGGCTAGAGGTCATATTTGGGTTAAGATTTTGGGGGTTAAAATCAGACTTGCAGTTAACCCCTACACCAACGCAGTAGGCATTGACGCATATAGACACAGAAATACCAACTTCCACTTTACACATTAACCCTCTCCTCTAACCCCGCTCTAAATTTCTTTCTCCTTTTTGTTCAGAATTTTTTTTCAACGCATTCGTTCTCTGGAAAATTCTGGAAACTCTCTCAACTGTCATCCGAGCTTGTCATGTCTGAACATTTTCCAGAACTCGTTAGAGACGCCCTGGATCTCTCTAAATGACCTTCGCACCCGAGGCTGAGCGAGTGTCCATGTCGAAATGTTATACGCGCCCCGTTCGTCAGATTGGGCATCGATCTATTTTAGTGCTGCGGACGTCCAAACGTCTTTGGCCCATTAACCTCTCTGGATAACAGAAGACTTGTGAGGAAAATAAATGCGCAACGGGATATTGAAAACTTGTAAATAGTTTATGAACACACACCATTTCCATCTTCTCTGACTGGGAACAATTTTACTCTCTCACTCAATTTCTTTATTTCTAGATCTCTCACTTCTATCTAATCACTTTACTTGTCATTCTCTCTCTCTCTCTCTCTCTCTCTCTCTCTCTCTCCTCTCTCTCTCTCTCCAACTTCCACTTGTTTATTTCATTCTCCTTTGCAAACTCACCAGTAGTAAGTAAAGTATCCCGTCGGATCAAATTGATCATAGGGCCGATGAAGAAGCGTTCACCAGTTTCTGTGACCACGGCATACTATGGGATTTCGTCAGCACAATGCCCAGCCGCCTTTACAATGCCTACCAGTGCCCACAATGAAATAATTGCTGTATTCATTGTGATTCGATCATATACTTTTCAAACCAGTGTTCGCTCTCACCCCAGCCACCCTCTCGCCCTTCCCCTCCCCACATCAGTTTTCACTCGCTAGACCATAGGTTCTCAACCTTTTTCGGCTCACCGCCCCCTTTTACATTTTTTTTCCGCTCACCGCCCCCCACCAAACTTAATTTTAGCGGAAACATTTGTTAATTAAAGGGAGATAATTAACCCTTTTCATTTGAGGTAATATTTCAATTTGTTTTTCTTTTATAAAAAATTAAATGGCTTGCATTTATAATTTTGAAATGATATGATAGAACTGTAAAAATTATTTGAAAATTGTATAAATATTATATGACTAAAGAATTTATATGAATATTTTCAAGCATTTTAATTACTACCCAGTTTGTATAATTACTACGTATCTATACCGCTCAGCTATTGTGGTTACCTCTTTACGAAGGATTCAAACGCATTAAAGGACATCTCGGTAAAACATCAAAAGAGTAATATAAGAGTAATATTAGCAGATGTTAAGGCGACAGTCCGGTGAACCAACCATAAGACGAGACGGCCGCATACCATGTTTGCCAAACACTGACTTCCCTACTTCATCGAAAAGTCATTGCGATTCTTATTTATTGTTCAATAATATGTATGCCTACTGTTGGGAGATATCAGATATTTAGTAGCACTTGCGTTTACATCATATTTCATCCAAAACTAATCGATTCAAATAGCTGAGTTGTTGAAATTATAGCAGGTACGTATGTACCGCCCACTTGCCCTTCATCGCCCCCCAATCGCCCCCGGGAATGTTATCGCCCCCCTAAAGCTTCTAATCGCCCCCTGGGGGGCGATATCGCCCCCGTTGAGAACCTATGCGCTAGACTCTCTCCTCCCCAACACCACCACCACCACCATCATCAATCCGATTTAACATTCTCAACATTCAAATTTTCCGCGATGCACACAATTGGCTAAAACTCACCGATCTACTTCCCGTTTAACGTGTGAAATTAGTGTGAATGCTAACGCGACCTCCAATCCCCCACCCCCTCCCCCCACACACACTCACATCCTTTCCGGTTTTGACATTGGCAACAGTCTGTGTACCCAACATCGGCTTAAGGTGGAGGGGGTGGGTGGGGTGGCGCAATGGTTACACTTTTTCATTTCATCACGCAACACAAACATTCAGACTTCCCAAAATCCTCAGCTTCATATCAACTCAATCCGTCTCGTAACTCGTAAGTAGAATATATTATCGTTGTTCACTGTAGTCATGCATTCTTGGTGTATGATTTGATTTTTTTTATTTTTCTATAAAAAAATGTGTTACAGCGTGGATAAAAAGTGAGATACTCTCGCCTATGTACCCTTTCCTACCCCCAACCCAAACTAGCCACTAACCCCCGTCCCTCCTTAGACCCGCTCCACCCCTTCCACAGCTTTACCAAACCCGCCGCCCCTCCATTATTTTTTTGCCCATTACTTTAAAAAACACAGCCTGTCAGTTTCCACGCCTTCGTAATTTTTTTTTTATTTTTATGTTTGCTTTTCTATCCAGGGGCGTTGTTTATTGATACAGGAAGGTGTATGTGGCGGTGATGGGGGGTGAGTGAAGGGGGAAGACGGTGCTCACGTCCTAACACTATCCACAGTGTACTGCTCATTGTGTTCTCAACCCCCTCACCCCTCGCCCCCCCACCACCTCCATTGCCTTCTAATTCCATCTAATCCCCCATCGCCCCCTTTCTGTGTGCGTTTTTTCATGTTTTGAGGCGGGGGGTAGCGAGAGTGAGTATAGAAGAAAGGGACGATACAGGGGGGGGACATACACGTAGAGTTAAAATACACGTATAACATATATACACTTATATATACACTTATACACGTATAAGAAATGAGGAGGTGAAATAAAGAGACCCATGGTGTAACATACAATATGTTTGTCAGATGTGGCGTTGAGGGGGGTGGGTCGACGGTGGAAAGGGGGGATGCGCATGCAGAGTAAAATGTAAAACACCATCTCCTTGTCTTAAATAATTAATCTTAATACTCTGACATCGTTATTCGGGGTAGGGGGTCAGAAGGGTGGCAGCAAATGTGACATAAATCTCTTTTTTTTTTACTATAGCCTCGTTCCCCCCCTCCTGCTCCTGAAGTTATGTGGTGTCATACACAACCTAATGGGCGCCACTTTACTCGTGAATTTTTTCTTCCTTTAAAAAATAAATGTGTTTGCCAAGTTTTTGAAACTCGTGTATCCTAGAATACTGTAATTGAAAACAGGGGCACGTTTGTGAAGGGAGATAACTCACACATTTAGCTAAATGAATATATCAATTACGTCCCTTTTTGGCGATGACATGCGTCCACGGATGATGGGTGGGGGAATATGTCCCGCAGTGAGAGGATAAAATATATGTGCACCTTTGTTTTTTTTACCTGAGTAATCAGGAGTGAATATTCAGAAACGTTTCATAGAACACTGTGGGCAGCACGCTCAAATTGCATTTTGAAGGTCATGGTTCGAATCCTGGTGAAGCTAGGATTGATTTCCGGGTCCGGAGTGGGTCTCTGAGCCTAACTAGTTCTGATTTGTACTTGACGTTATATTGGAACAAGTAACGGCACCAAGGCGTTGTTCTAGCCACATAATCCCTATAGAGCGTTCTCAGTGGGCGTGGCTTAGGTTTTTACTCTATTTTTAGTGACGTATTTGTGTAAATATAAGAACCCACTTGAGGTACAAATGTAACGTGGTGAAAGTGAAGTACTTCTTTATCATGCAAAATTCACATCTGAATATTGGCTATCCTACTAAAAAATAATGAGGTAAATAGTAGTACTGTAGATTAATTGATTAATGTGATTAGGCTAGGGCCGGCTAGACCTATTTACACTTTCAATTTCACTTTATAGGCCTACACTTTTAATGTTTCGTAGGCTAGGCTACGATGTCTAGTGATAATGTTGGGGAATAGGCTATCTAGTTGCTATGAAGCCATAAAATAATATATAGGTAGTAGCTATATTAATAATTAAAAAGTCGAAATAAAACCCATTTTTGGATATTAAGAAAACCTATATCGGAAGTAGATATAGTCAAGTGACTGTCCATGCGGTCGGCAGTCTTTTCTCATAACTCACAAGGAACGCAGGCATTATTTTAGACTCAGGAAAAATAAATAAAATTGTGTATTATGTTGATACTATAAAGCTATATTTGTTCATTGGATGTGAAGTGTCAACTGTTAATGAATTGTTATTAAATAATATGCTGCAATAAGTCGTTCTTTTATTATTTACAAGTTTGGAAGTTATATTGTGGTGATGTCGTCCATTTTGATGTTCAAATCAATCAAATAATTCAGCTACTGCAACTCAAATACTCTGAGAAGACTGGTGGTAATGTTTGATAGTCCAATAATAATAATAGGACATCAACAGGTTTGGTGGCAGCTAACGGAGAGAGAAGCTGAAGGATATAATATTATGTTCAAATTCGAAATTTTTTGAACTTTTTGAAGACGTACTACAAACCACATGGAAAATTATGTGAGTACCAGTTTTTGAACAAAACTGAAGCCTGAGTCAATTATTTCAAATACATATACTATTTATATGATTGAGCACTATAATAGCTCTAAGAAAATATAACATTTGTACACCGATGACAAATATTTCATCATTGGAAAATTCGATACAAAAAATCGAAAAAAAGTGACTATACGCAGATCATTATTTAATATTTGCAACCGGAAAAAGTTTCGTTCCCACATGTTATCAACAAGGAACCTAAACTATATACATATGTTCAAGTCCGATGTTCAAATCCGATGTGACACAACCATGTGTTGAATTTTATGTAACCTACATAACCATATGTTCAAATCCGATGTGACACAACCATGTGTTGAATTTTATGTAGCCTATGTTCAAATCCGATGTGACACGACCAGGTGTTGAAATCTGATGTGTTGAAGTCCGATGTGCTTATCGGAAGATAAATAAATAACATTAAATAACTTTAAATATAATTAATATTTAATCTGTATACCAAAGACTTTGACATTAATTTTAATTAATGGTATACATTTTTTTCTTGTGTTCATTCTAAAATTGGATTATACCATACTGAAGTGGAAACTTGAAGCAACTCAACTTGATACAGTGTGAACATTCATTGGATTATTAAATAATTAATTAAGTTTCTTCTGAATTTCTACTCTGGATTTACATTGCAGTAATTTCATACAGTGAATGTGTTTTCATTTGGATTATTAAGTAATCTTTAATTTAATCATATTTTTTACATTCATTAGTATGAATTATATATATATATATGTATTATTTATGTATAAAGCGGGCTCTGGTTGGCGGGACTTTCTAAAATAAATCTCTTGTCTATTCTTATTCTGTCTATCATCTATTTCTGTTTCTTAAAAGAGATTGATTAGAAATGATTCTTTGTTAGGGTTATTTCTGTTAGTTGTCTTGACTTTGTTTGTTATTGTTAAGAATTATTAAAGTAAAATTACTATAGTCTTGTCTATGTTATACATGTTGTGATTCTTTGTCAAAAATTCCTCTATCATTTGTGGTCCAAGCAGCATTAGTGTATTGTGATTGTGTTTTTTTTCTTCTATTGTTACTTGATATAATTTTTTTTTGTTGTGTATTTTTTGAAATATCATTAATATGCATTGGTTAGTTTTTGCTCTCTGAGTATAATGGTCTATGGTAAGAACATTAACAATAATAAGTTCACCAGGATAATAATAATATGAATATTCACATTCATAACTATATAATTTAAGTAGTGCCCAAATACATGTAACTACAATTAACAAAATAATAATTGATATCTAATACATGTAACTACAAATGTACAAAATATTCACAATATAACAGGTAAAATAACCTAAATAAAAATAATATTGTGCTTTGCAGTGCTACTGTAATAATATTATCTAGAATTTACATTGCTATTAATTATAGTAAAATTATTGTGTATTGGCATTAATGAAAATGTACTTCCAATACAGATAATAATTACATCCATTTCAATTGCTCATAAGAATAATATCATAGTGGCTTATGATAACATTAATCTAATTCTTATATGCCATCCTCAATAATAATAATAATATTGTATATGTGCTACCATTGGTAATAATAAGATTGTACTTTGCTTTGCGGAAAATAATTGTGCAACCTATATAGTAATAATAAGTCACAATAGTAAAAAGTGACTTGCACTTGCTTTAAACTCTACTATAAAATTGCTAATAATAATAAAATAAACAAGCCATAATAGAAAATGTGTCTTGGCTTAGCATACTTGTTGACATTCTAGCATTTTGCATTCTGAATTATAAACATTTTACTATAGCATAGGATTAAAAAAGTTGCTGTAATATGAAAATGCTCATTCTGTATTTAATAAATATTGTCATTCAGTAATATAAAAATGCTCATTCAGTAGTTAATAAATATTGCCATCCAGTATAGGAATAAAACATTGCTGTACTATAAAATAGTGCATTATAATAATTGTACTGTACTATAATATAATAAATCTTGACATTCATAATAAATAATAATGGAGTCAAAGGTTCAATTACTCTATGATGAGGCTAAATTGTTGGCAAAAGAATATGGTATTACTGATAAGAAGGAATATCAGGAATTTGTTGAAAATAAAGTTAAACAATTGAAAAAAGAATTAGCAGATAAGGAAAGAGATGAACGAGCAGAATTAAGGGCTCATGAAATTAAACAAAAAGAACTTGATAATGAAATTAAACAAAAAGAAATAGAAATGAATAAAGAAAAAGAATTGAAAACACTAGAAATGAATAAAGAAAAAGAGTTGAAAGAAACTCAACTAAAATTAGCTCATGAATTGGAGTTAGCTAAATTACAAAATACTAAAGTTGAGCAAACAAATAATGAAAAATCAAAACATAGTGTAAGATTTAAAATGCCTCCTTTTGATGGGAAAGAGAAAATTGTTGATTTTCTAAATTTATTTGAAGCAACATGTAAAGGATATGGGATTCCCATTTCAGAATATTACATTCACCTTATTCCACAATTGAAAGATAAGGGTAGGGAAGCACTATCACATATTGATAAAGAAATAACTGATTATGCCATTATCAAAGAACAGTTAATTAAATTCTTTATCCACTCTGAGGATTATTACAGACAAAAGTTTCATAACTTTATCTTAACAGACAAGATAGAACCGAGAGCTTTTGTGTCTGAAGTGAAAACATTTTTACTTACCTGGTTAGACTTAGTAAAAATAGATACCAAAAATCCTAATGAGATTATAGAAATCATGGTTGTTGATAAAGTATTAGAACAAGCTTCTAAACCATTGTTTACTCACATTATGGAAAGAAAAGTTAAGACAGTTGAGAGTTTGATAGATGCAATCTCAAATTTTAAGGATAGTCATCCTAATGTAGAACTGACTAAACAAAATCAAACAGTAAATACAATTCAACATAGAAGAAGGAGCTATTCACCTCCTAGGTCTAGACATAATCAATTTGGCAATAGAAAAAAATTTGGTAATCAACCAAAATCTAATAATTATAGATGTATTTTTTGCAATGGTACAAACCATTCATCAGAATATTGTTACAGAAATAACAATACAAGAGGTAGAAATTTCAATCCAAACTTCAATAGATCAAATGTTGATCATAAAGGTTTTTCAAATCAAAATTTTTCTAATTTTGATAATAGAAACTTTCCAAATCAGAATTTTTCAAATTTTGGAAACAGAAATATGCCAAATCAGAATTTTTCCAATAACAATGTGCCAAATCAACATGTTGGAAGACAAGATTTTCCTAATACTCAAAACAGACCTCAATCAAAGTTCCAAAATAGAAGAAATAGAGGAAAACTTAACAATTCCACATCTCAATTTAATAATGTCATATTTGAAAACAGGGGTCAGTTAATACTTTTTCCTGCTTATGTGGAAGGAAAGACCACTTACTGTCTAAGAGACACCGGAAGTAGTATAATATGCATAGATGAAAGTATCATTCCAAATCAGAAACCCACCAATATAATAAGAGTGGATACAATAAAACTTGGAAATGGTTCCACAATAAATTGTCCTGTCACTATAATAGACATTGATTGTCCTTGGCTCACTGGAAAAGCAGAGGCAGCCATAATGAAAAACTGTGTTGCACCTTTAATTATTGGTAATTCTTTCAATGTCAAACATGATAATAGTTTTGACATTTTTCAAAAATGGATGAATGAAAAATCCAATGACTTGAATTTGAAACCTGTTCTATTGCAAAATGAGAAGTTGGTAGATTTACCAGAACAAGAATTTTACCCTGCTCTACAAACTTTTAATTTCTTACAAACCATAGGAAAGTCAGAAAATAATATTCTCAATGAGACACCTAATATTGACTTATCCATAAATAATGAAAAGGATAATCCTATTCCCAAATGGAATGGAACAGAAAAACTAGAACAGTATGTAAGCAAATTTGAAAGTCAATGTGAAATAAACAATGTACCAAAAAAATTACATGCTATTTCATTATGTAGACATTTAGAAGGTCATAAACAAATATTCAACATTGCTAAAAATCAAATATCTGATTTTACTAAAATGAAGAGTGAGATATTATCATACATTGATAGTCCTCATAAAAAGGAAACCCAAATGAAAAAAACAGAAAATATCAGTTTAATAAACATGCCTTTTGATGAGCTAACTCTAAAACAAGAACAGAAAGAAGATCCATACATAATTAAAATGGTATCAGAAATTGAAAAAGGTCAGGTTAAAAATAAAAACATTGAAATAATAAATGGAATTCTCTGTAGAAAGGACACTAAATTAGATGTAACTCAAATAGTTATACCTAAAACATTAACTGTCAAAGTAATGCAAATTTCGCACAACAATGCTTTGTCAGGTCATTTGAGTAGCAAGAAAACAGTTTGTAAACTCAAAAAGAATTTCTGGTGGCCTAAAATGGAAAAAGATTTGAAAACATTTATTAAAAGCTGTGATACCTGTCTTAGACATAATAAAAAAGATTCTAAACATAAGGCTCCAATACAAATGACCTGATACCATAAATAAACCTTTTTACAAGATAGCAGTTGATATCAGAGAAAATATTCATAAAAACATGAGAAAACTAGAAGTTGGTAATAAAGTACTTGTTTATTTGCCAATTGGCAATGGCAATACTATGGAATGGAAAGGACCTTTTGAAATAATACTTAAGCTATCTGATGTATTTTACAAGGTTAACATTAATAATAAAGAGAAAATTGTTCATTTAAACAATTTGAGAACTGATGAAGAAAACAAAGTTATTGAAAATAAATCAGAAGATGATATGATAATTGAAAATAAACCAGACAATGATATTAGTAAATCTGAACATAGAAAAATAACATTGAATAAATGCTGTGAAATTCTAAGGAATTTTAGCAAAAAAACTCAGGTATAATCAATAAAATTATATATAGCAATAACTAAATTTATGAAAAAGATATGATATTTTCAGTAACAGATATAATGACATTATAACATTTTTTTTTCTTTTGTAAAGAACAAATATGTAAATATGGATACTGGTATAAAATAATCTAATTGATGAAAATAATGATTATCAGTTGGAAATTTTTTTTATGTAGCCTCGGAACAGTTTGATAAGACTGTTAAGCACATAAATTTTGTGGCCTCTGAACAGTGAAACTGTTATGCCATATGTTAACATTAAAATGCCTATGTAAGTCTTTAAAAAAGCATTAGAGGAATTGAAATAAGAATGATATAATAATGAAATGCCTATGTAAGACTCTTAAAGTCAGAGCATTAGATGATAATATTGTATTGTATTCATGTAAGACTAAAGATAGCATTGAAGCCAATAAATAAATGATACATATAAGACTCACAGGAATATAAGCAGTGTAATATAAATATATAATTGAAGAAAAGACTTGAATAATTTGTGTAATATTTTATTGTAAACTAAGATTGAAGATAATCATGTTACATTGTAAGTAATGTTATTGAGAATATCAATCAATAATAATCAATAAGAATCAATAAGAATCAATAAGAATATCAATTCAAAATAAATATTGTGAAGATATATATTCATAATTACCATTATGAAAATGACAATTGCAAAAATATGAAACTGAGGTTAGTATTATATTAATCTTAGTGTATAAACTAATAAATGTTGTATGAAAAATTTTTTTTTCATGGAATCTATTTAGATTTTGTGAGATAAAGATAATAGATAATCTCGACAGCCTTGATGAGTATTTAGCATAATAATTATCGATACACATCACTGATATCCAATAGTTTATCTCAGTATTACTGAAGTTGATTAGACAATACCTATGGATAGTTGTCTATGACTAATTGTCATATAAACATTAGACATTATTCTTTGTGTCATATTTCTGCCTATAAATATGTTTTTTGATTGTTTGTACATATATTAAATGAATTTTTTTTTCTCTATGTATTATTAAATGAATGATTACATGCATTAATTAAGATTAAGATAATTTTTTTTTCATTATTGTAAACATTTTTCGTATCAAAAATAATAATAAATTATTATTTTTTCTCTGTGGTTGGGGGGTATGCTATGAAGCCATAAAATAATATATAGGTAGTAGCTATATTAATAATTAAAAAGTCGAAATAAAACCCATTTTTGGATATTAAGAAAACCTATATCGGAAGTAGATATAGTCAAGTGACTGTCCATGCGGTCGGCAGTCTTTTCTCATAACTCACAAGGAACGCAGGCATTATTTTAGACTCAGGAAAAATAAATAAAATTGTGTATTATGTTGATACTATAAAGCTATATTTGTTCATTGGATGTGAAGTGTCAACTGTTAATGAATTGTTATTAAATAATATGCTGCAATAAGTCGTTCTTTTATTATTTACAAGTTTGGAAGTTATATTGTGGTGATGTCGTCCATTTTGATGTTCAAATCAATCAAATAATTCAGCTACTGCAACTCAAATACTCTGAGAAGACTGGTGGTAATGTTTGATAGTCCAATAATAATAATAGGACAAGTCACTATTAGGCTCACATCGTCTATGATCTATGTCTATGATAATAATAAAATAGCCTATTTTATTTAACATACATAATACAGCTTAAATCTTAATAAGACTTAAAACACAACACATCATTTAAAAAAAAGCTCGAGCCTATATGAAACTTTATTAATACAGCGGCCATTATTACTTGTACACCATTACAGAAAGTAAACACAAATCACGTGCTTTTTGTCACGTGATTGCAAACGCCCTATAGATTAAATTGGTCTTTTTCGTGGGGATATTACATACTTCAGAACGCTATGTTCTTTAATAGTTTCTTTACAGACCTTAAATGTTTGTAGGGCAGAATTCTCCAGAGACATTGGCCAAAATATGCAAGGGTATCGTTTGGCCATTCCAACGTCCATTGTCTTGTTTGGTGGTTGTTGTGTTTGTTGTTTTTTTTTTTTTGTAGTATTTTTACTTTCCCCAAAGATCGATAGAGACCATATTTGAGCCCCCAAAAAAACGGAATAGTACTTCAAGACGCTGGCTGTTGAACATTGCGTGCCGTAGCCCACTATGTGTCATTAACACGGCATCTATATTTTCGGAGGATAACTTGTGAAATGTAAAATTTTAAAAAGTGACTTATGAATCATTGTATGGGAATGTGGTCCTAGAATTTAGAATCAAGCAATACAAGATAGGTATGTATTGTTGTAATTTTATCTAAGAGCTTTTTAGCAATGCATGGTTTTATTAACAACAATGTGTGTGTGTGTGTGCAAGGATTTGCATGAGTTTATTCCTAGAAAATGCTAAAATGGAGAATTTTCGAAAAGTAATTTTGCGCCCTACACCTGGGTGGGCAACCCCGTAATAATAGAGTGCCAGGTATGATTTCATATTCATTCAGCGTGACAACAGCATAAACGGTTATCATTTTTTTTTTAGCGCTCAATATCTTTTAGAAGAGACTTGAATGGCCTTGTTAGTGTCTTCTGCGTGTCATTGAAAATCGAACTCAGTGCCAACAAGTATGGCACTCGAACCACACGTTGCCGATTCCTGCACTATTATATAAATGATTGATATCATTTAGGATGTTCCGAAATTTGCACCCTCCTTCCCCCCCCCCCTAACTAATCTTCCTGTATAGTCTACTGGCAGTTTGTAAATGATTTGTAAAAGCTTGCTTTTTCTGATTTTTTTTTCAGTTAACCCATTCAATTCTCGAACACCCATCGAGAATGAAAGGAACTTACATATAGTCGTGTAACGAAAAGAGTTAAATTTAATCTTGAAGTATTTTTACTTTCTGCAATAATGCAAGTCACCTGATTTCGTATTGTTTTGTGTTCTTGTATCAAATTCCCTGTGATGGAGACTCTAAGAATGACTGTATTATTGTCTCAATTTACCGTGAGTGATTGATCGAAGAAGATGTTGCTGAAGAGAAGAAGCACGAACATCAGAAAAGTGAATAGAGCCTTCTCGTTGTAAGACTTTCCACCAAAAGCTCCTCCTATTACAGCCCCCCCCCCCCCCCTACTAAGCTTAGAACTTTGTTTTGACACGCCTTTGTTTATTTATTAGCGCGCGAGGCTATTTTGAGTTCAATTTGTGATGTGCTCTAGTCTTTGTTATTCTCTGTGGGGTCTTATCTCTATTTTTGGCGACGAATCGCCGTTAGGTTCTTAACTCTACTAATCCTAATCGATGTTGATATTGTTATTTTCAACTCTTTTTTCCCCCTTATGCTTTACTATATAAAACGAAACTGCGTTCAATGACCACCAGTATTTTAGTGACCATTATAATAAATAATAAACAGAGTTCCAGTTATTGGAAAAGAGCCCGCAACAGACGTAACTATGGATATAAATAGAATAAGTTAAACTATTGGCCAGGACACCATAAACATGTTTAATACGAACCATAGATCTATGTACGAACGAAAAACTCGAGATAATGAAATAATTACCGCGTAGGACTCTGGTGTCTATTTCGAGGCCCGCAGGTCATATCCAGCCCGGCATACAATTATATGCGGTCTGCGAGAGACTGTAATGCCAAATATTTAAAATGGCTTGGCGATATGAAGTCCAGGTCAAAGTCCTTAATGTAGATGCCGCGGATAAGGGTCAGCTGTCTGAAAGCATTCCCGCGCGGGAAATTGAAAGTTGGAAAGACCGTACAGATATTACCGTTATCAAGCTAATCCAAGCGCTCTTTAAAACTGGTACAAATTTATTTCTAGCTATTTATTGACTCCTTCCAGCTTACGTCCTATCAATCAAGCGTAGGCTATATTGGTAGTTGCGCAATTTAAAATGTATAGCCTACATGTTTCAAAAAGACTTAGCTTGCTACTGCTAAATAAAACTTTATCCAGATTTGCTCATAACCTTTAGAGCGATTAGTTTTTTTTTGGGGCCCTGTATGTGATTTTAGTTTGACATCCTTGGGCATGGGGCAACACCTTCTTATTTTTAAATATAAAGTCTGACACGACGCCAAAAAAAAAAAAAAAAAAAAATTGACGTAGGCAGATCTAGATCGGCAGACGCAACCGACGCAAGCTCCTAGACGCGATGAGCTTTAACGCCCGTCTCCGTCCTCTTTTCTTCTTCTATTCTTGTTCATGCGGAGGGAGAATAGAAGAGGATGAGGCAAGGAGTGGGGAGGAAGGGAGGGTGTCTAGTCATTCTTCAGTGCTGAAAAAATCCCGAGAAAGCATGTCATGGATTGGGGTAATGGAAAACAAAGTACTTTGACATTACGGGGGAAAATCAAAAAGCTGGAGCCGCGAGGAAACCGCCATGACCCCTGACCTCTGCCTGCATTGTTTTTACACTCGCTTCGTAGCCTCATAAATTAGTGGTCTTGTTTCCGTGCTTGTGGGTGTGCGTGTGTGTGTGTGTGTAAGTGTGTGTGTGTGTGTGCGCGTGGATCTGGCATCTATTTGGTCACACACATGACATCTATTAATGGAATGGGTGAGCGTAGATAGCTGAGATAGGGCGAAGAAATATATTGTATATGTATAAAGTGAAATAGAGAGAGAGAAAGATAATATGAGAGACAGGGATAAATATATATATATATATATAGAAAGACAGAGAAAAAAAGAGATAGACCGAGAGACCGTAAAATAGAGAAAATCAAAGAGAGTCAGAGAGAAAAAAAAGAAATAAAGAGATAGACTAAAAGAGAAAAAGAAAGAGAGAGAGAGAAAAAAGCGAGAATGAAAGAGAGAGAGAGAAAATATACAAACAAATACGCAAGAGACGTTAAACGATGATAAAATGGTGACACGCAAGAATATTGAGTCTTCACCTACAGAATAGACGAAGTGGTAATTCCAAAGTTGGTCTTCCCGTAGGCAACGTTGTAACGTTGCATTTACATTGGTTTAATATTATAAACCTCGCGGTATTCACTTATCTATCAATATATCCACCGTCACAGACACAGCGAAAAACACTTATAAGCAGACCTAACCTAGTGGCGAAATGCCATAAGATAAGATTAAGATAAGATAACTTTATTGATCCAAACAAATATAAATTTGACTTGATTACCTAAATTCCGTCTTTTTCAGCATGTTTAAAAAAAGATCCTCTTTAAATGATGTAAATGTAAAAATTATTCATTTGATACATTTAGGGGATTTGAAAGAGAAGCAGGCCGAACTATCCAGACCACCCCTCTCATTTCCTCCAAAATATAAACATTTTAGAGCAGGGATCGGCAACCTGTGGGACGCGAAAGACCACAAAAAAATGGAAATTCAAGTCTCTTCTACACGAAAAGAGAAGGATGACATTTAAGGTTGTTGGCGCACTGAATGATTTAGAATTTTTTTTACTTTGGCACCCTATTATCTAAAGGCTGCCGACACCTGTTTTAGGGGATTACTAAACACAAAAATCTTCTTGCAACGTTCCAAAGAGTCATAGAATCTACAGTGGTCTCGGAAAGATCGAATCCACACCTGTCCATACAGCCAGCCAATCCAGTTTCAATTTACATGTAAATTTTGGAGTCAATGAAACAAAATCCTTTCTATTATTCTGGGCAAGTTAATGCCGGGGATCCACTACCATGGCATACAAAAGGATTATAGTCGCCAGCCCCATGACCCCAAAACTTCAATCTCACCGCCCTCCCCCCTCCCCCAACTGGGTGCAAATTAGGCGCGCTCACTGAAAAGGTGGAAGGCAGGTGGGAAAAAAAAAGGGGGGCACCCGTACAGAGCCGTAAATTTATATTTTTTTGGAAACGGAGATTTTTGTGTGTGTGTGTGCAGTGGCTTGGCTCTGACGTACGACCACCCAGATGTGGTGGCTCCGTAAGTGGAAACATAATAATATTGTCAACAATGCCTTCGCCCCCCCCCCTTCCCCCCATCCTCTCTGGGTGAAATGATGCGTAGAGATTCTTAAACACCGGAAACCCAATGTTCTAAGACGTCTTGCCTTCCACACTGATCCTTAAATCGTTAGCAACGAATCGGAGTTGGTACCTCACTGCATCATGGTGCACCTCTAGCACCTGGAGGAGGAATTGACGAAGTACCGACGTCACTGGTAGTAAGAGGGGGGGGGGGGGGCGGGTAAAGAACGAGCGAACGCCACATTATTATTTTCTTTTACCACAAAGATAAATGTCTTTCCTTTTTTTTTTTATATATAGTCTTTACCTTCTTTCTTTACCGCCGTGTGGTTACTTTCTTTTTTTTTTTTTACTTAAACTTTCATAATGGGTCGGGGGGGGGGGGGGGCGGGGGAGGGAGGGAAGTAACTCACGAAGAAAAAAGATTTATCACTCAGCTCCAGTTGTCGTCCTTTGTCATGTTCTAACAGTTTGTTACAATTAACTCTGAAAGCTCGTGGCTGGGGCCCAAAAGAGAGTGATAAACGTATGTCTATGACATGAAAGAGTTAATTATGTCTTCATTAGAATCAATGTGTCCCATGGAATATTGACAGAGCGGAGAAAGTGGGTGGGAGGGACATATAAATTATCATCGAGGGAATTGCATTCTACCTACCTACCTACCTACCTATCTACCAACGAACATAACTAGCAACCAACCTACAAACCTACCTGCTTGACTGCCTGCATGCCTACCTACCTGTTTACTTACTTACCTGCCTTCCTACGTACTAACTACCTACCTTTCTACTACCTAACTATCTATCTAACAATCTATCTATTTAGCATCTATCTATATGTCTATCTATCTATCTGCCTATCTATCTAATCTACCTACCTTTAAACCTATCTATCTATCTATCTATATATATATATATATTTCGGTCTATCAACTTATCAATCCATCAACCCAGCTATCAATCTACCTATCTACCTCTGTACATCTCAAGCTATCTATCTATTTATCTATCTAACTATCATCGACCTATTTATCTATTTATTTATGCATCTATATTATGTATCTTCCTATCTATTTGTCAACTAAAAAACTGCAATTTATAATGTTTTGTTGTGTCTTAAAACTACTCAATTGAGTAATAACACATTTCCAAAAACGTTCCTTTCATTGGTCTCCCGTACTTGCCATATATTTTGACTCAAGTACTGCTCCGTGGAACTTCTAAGCTGTAGATGTAGTGTTGTCATTTTTTGTTTGTTTGTCAATAGTGCAGAATATGATTGGCAGTCATATTTGTTCTAGAACTGTTATGTTTGTGAACATCATCATCATCATTGGCTCCATAATCTCGAAAGACGATTAGATTTGCGCGTCTGTGATTTGGCCAGCCCTGCAAAATTGACTGTGCCTGTGGAGACCTATCATTGAGAGACAGGCTCTATCGCATCTCTGGCACTTGAAAGCTGGACCGTTGAAGATTGTTAGGGGCAGCCTACTTTTCTTCGCTGCTCGTTTAGCCTCCGCCATAAGGCGAAGTTTGCCCTCTGCCGCATTTATACCGGTGTGTAAGGTGCCTCTCCAACTATTTCTGTGCTGAGCAAGGTTCTCCCAGTTCCCAGTTTGTGAACATAACCTTTATTAATAATAACGATAACATCAACAAGAGTACTAATAAATAACAGTAGAGAAAATGGTCGGACATCGTGTGTCGACAGGAGGGCCAAACTCTAGGCTTCCTCGGGCATGTCCAATGGTTATCGCATTCTTTTATTATATTGTCTCCTAGCTCCAATCCCATCATAACAAGAAACTCATACGCCCCATTGCCCCTACTCTCATTCACCACGCCACCACACACTACTCTACTTTTCACACATCTCGCGCGCCTCACCCTGCGACCCCCCCCCCCTTATCCCACAATTCCAAACACGCTCACACTTCCGCTTTCTCGGACGAGACAAATAATAAATGCAAGAAATCAAGATGGCCGCCCATTTTCTCTGACAGATGGCAAGGGCAAGTATAAGAAATGCCAGAATCATTAGTAGGGTGGGGGTGGGTTATTATTTTTCTTTTCGCGGCGTCTAAACCTCCACCACCCCCTTCCCCCACTTTTCCTGCGTTTTACCCCTCGCCATCGGCTCGGGCGCGTACAGCTTTCCGCCCGTCCACCACGGCGTCTATTTGTTTTGTTTGTTTCCTAAACAGGGGCGTATTAAGGAGGGTGGCTCCAAGTCAGGACACCGCTCCCTCCTAACAACCGTTTTCCAACCCTTCAGTGAAGAAACTATGGTATTCTGCAGTCTTAAATTTTTTATTATTAAAGGTGACCCCCGTGAAATAGAGCTAGAGTATTTAAGCCCGAATCGGAAACACTGATGGGTGTCGTGGTCCCCGATCACTTTCGCCTACTCTGCCAACTGCCAACCCTCCTTCCAATCCACCTCTACTCCTTGTTAGCTTCACATATATTAAACCATCATTCTTTTGTCTCTCTCTCTTTTTTCAAAGCGACAGTTACCCCCCCCCCCCCCCCTGTCCGATCACGCCTCCCTCACCGCGTGTCAATTGCCCAGATAGCTGCCCGACATTTTAATAATAGGGTCATTAAAATATACAAAGAAGTGTGATGCGCACCCCCCTCCCCCTTTTGCAACTTATCTAATTACCCCCCCCCCCCCTTTTCCTTCTCTCCATCTCCCGATGTTTCATGATCATCCTCCCCCAGGGCTCTTTATGTATGTCTTTTCAATCAATCACCGCCTTTGATTTTTTTATTTTTTTGTGTGTGCATACGGATAGGGTTTAAGGTTAGGGTTAGGGTTAGGGTTATAGTGGAGATTTTGTTTTGTTTGATTGCTATGCAGGTGTAGAATTGATTACGCACAGACACACACACACACACACACACACACACACTTGCGTACAACCCTTTGTGCGCGCGTGTATGTGGTCGCTAGATGAGGGCGGGGTGAGGGGGGAAGGGGTGTTTAAAAAGTTTCCGAAAGTTGAGATCTAACACTCGCATCCATCTTTGATGCCACTTGAACCTACAATTCCCCTCCCCCCCCCTTTTCTTTTTCCTCCCCTGCCCACCGCTTCACCTTCCCCACCCCCACTCCCATACAGGTGACCCCTATGTAATTATCGGCACCTTCATTTATTTTTATTTTGAAATAATTTCGAGGTTGGAGTTGAAAGAAAGGGGGGAGGGGAGAAGCTTTTTACACGTGGGAGCGACCTGTTCAATCACTGGTTGAAGGGAAATAAGGGAGTTAATTGATGTGTGTGCAATGGCCGCTTTCAGCTGCAGTTATCACACATTAGATAGAGATTGTAAAGAACAACAAATATAAACAAAATATGTCAGACACCTAGTTTTATTCATCTGGAATTTGTTCTTTTTGTGTGTTTTTGTTTTAAGTTTACCTTTCTATCAATCTATCTATCTATCTATCTATCTATCTATCTATCTATCTATCTATCTATCTATCTATCTATCTATCTATCTATCTATCTATCTATCTATCTATCTATCTATCTACCTATCTATCTATCTATCTATCTATCTATCTATCTATCTATTTATTAATCTATCTATCTTTCTTTCTTTCTTTCAATCTTTCAATCTATCAATCTATCAATCTATCAATCTATCAATCTATCAATCTATCAATCTATCAATCTATCAATCTATCAATCTATCAATCTATCAATCAATCAATCAATCAATCTATCAATCTATCAATCTATCAATCTATCAATCTATCAATCTATCAATCTATCAATCTATCAATCTATCTATATATCTATATATGTATATATCTATATATCTATATATCTATATATTTATCTATCAACCAATCAATCAATCAATCAATATATCTATCTTTCTTTCTTTCTTTCTATCTATCTATCAATCTATCTATCTATCTTTCTTTCTTTCTTTCTTTCTATCGATCTATCTATCTAGTTAGCTAGCTAGCTAGCTGACAAACTGACAAGCGTCAAATCCACCTACTCAGCTTTCCATGTCCGCCACTGAAAGCCCGTTTATCATATATACGCACACAAAAGAAAAGTATGGAAAAATATATATTTTTCAAACTGTATAATTTAAAATATATTTCAGTGTGTAGGCCTACAATGTATATAAACATTGATTTTTTTTTTTAAACTTCATTGTTATATAGCTCCTTGTTGTTTTTTTTTTATAAATCAGTATTGAAAAAATAAAATTATCACCAACTGAAATTACAAATTCTCTCCAGGTTGTAACAATTTTTAAAACGTTGTTACAATGAAATTCATTGACAAGAGCAAAAAAAAACAACAAAAAAACAACAACAAATAATTATAACACTCCAATAAGGATTCGAGTTTTCCCGAACGATACTTTAAAAAAAAAATTACTTTTCCGATTTCCGGAAATAGTGTGACCCCCATGTAGGAAACCACGAGTCCATGTTACAGCGACTTCCTACAAGACGAGGGTCGGCCGAGTCGGTTAGGACAACACCCGTGGATGACCTTTAATTTCATGTCATTACACGGCGGCAGCGTCAGTCGAGGAAACTCGGAGGGCGCAAGCAATAAACACAACTCACCTTTTCGTGCGCCTGTGTGTCTCCTAGAAGCGCCAAAGTAAAAGGGGGTGTGGGGGGGGGGAGCAACTCATCGAAAGCTGTTAGCTACTAGTGTATCTCTAAGATCTGCAAAATATACATTTGAGTGCGTCTAAATTCTGTACGAGCTGATTAAAAATGAATTTATATATCGTAGAACATATCAGCTTTCTATTTATAAATATAAATATATTTAAAAAAAAAACTCAACCTAAAACCCCCAAATAGAAACGGAAAAATCCAATCCAATTAAAAGTATATGACGGCACATCTGCTTGTCTTTATTTTGTTATTCCAAGGGTCACGTGACGAGCCCATTTTCCATTTCTAATGAGCTTTCCGCGCAAGTCTGAAATAGTCAAAATATTTACCCGTAGGCTACACTCACCTCCAGTTCTACCTTCTCCACCTCCACTCACCTTTACTTCTTCTTTACCTTTTTTTTTTTTACTTTTCTATTTACCTTTCCACCCCCCCCCCCCCCCACACACACACACCACTACCCTGCAATTTTATTTTGATACAGCGTTCTTCATTTACTTCTGACAGATTCCGAAGAATTCCACCATTTTGTTTTTCTCTGTTTTTTTTTTTTTTTTTACTTCCCTCTATCGTCCATTGCACTCAATGACACGAGTCTCGGAATTAGTAATTTTTTTTGGAGGGAGGGGTGCGGGGTGTGTGTATGTGGTGTTGTTTTTTCATAGTGGGAGAAAGAAAAACCCAGAAGGTCTTAAGCAAACAGTTCCATGTTTTTATATCGAAAGTGCAAAATGAAGTTGTTGAAAGTGACACGCTGACTTATTCTCTCTTTCTCTCTCTCTCTCTCTCTCTCTCTCTCTCTCTCTCTCTCTCTCTCTCTCTCTCTCTCTCTTTTGGCATTTTGAAATTTCGGAAGAGGTAGTGATGGGGAGGGGGAAGGTATGGAAAAGGAAAAGGCCTAAAATAAAACCGGATATTCAGGTGTTTATGCTAGTTCAAAATTAATTTAGTTTCATTGATGAAATAGCCCTCGTCCTTAAAAAGCCCTCGTCCTTAAAAAGCCCTCGTCCTAGCCTCGCCTTGTTTTCCCATTTGATATGCATTTGATTCGGATGTTGTTGTTTTTTAGAAAACAATTCTTTTTCTCTGGTCTGTTTGTGATTGATAGTATTGTGAGTAAAACTATAGTCTTATTATAATACTGGTAATCTAGAATTATGTGTCTCGAAAAATTGATGTTGTGTAACCGATAAAATATTCGCTTTATATATTTCTCTTGTGAATCTATTCTGATATGATCGATACGAAGAGAAAGAAGAAAAGAGTTCGAGATAGAGAGAAGGAGGAAGTGGGGGGGGATTGGGAATAGGACGGAATGGGAGAGGGGGGTAGAGAGAGAGAGAGAGAGAGAGATGGGGGATGAGAAAAAATAATAAGAGGTAGTTAAGTAAAGGGAGATAGTATGTGTTTATCTTTCATTTCCAGGGTTGCAGTTCTTTCAAAGTAGCTGTGGGAATACTCACCAGATGGGAGATCACTCTAAGAGAAAATATTTTTCCAATATGGAGATTTTCTAAAGCAAAAAAAATAAAAAAAATAATAAAAATAAATAAAAACAAGAACGATTTATTTATAGATCAGATATTATAGAAATAGTTTAATAAAGAAGAAAAAGAAGAGAAAACATTAGATAAATGATCTTTTAAATTTTAGATTCTAAAGGATCTTTATAAAAGGATAAAGAATTGAGAAGTAATAAAAAAAGAAGATGTGACATAGATTGGTTTTTATAGTTGTCAATGGCGCTGTGAAAGATCGCTATCAGATCTTGTTGGACGTTTGGGAATGTGAATAATCGTTAACCAACTTTCGACTAAACATTTTATTATATTGTATCTATCTATCTTCTCTCTCTAATATGGATATGTTCAAAATTTTGCAATATAGACACTATTTCACTGACAATTATTTGGGTAAAGCTGTAGTCGCCGCTAATGTATCATTATTGTTCGATCTTAGACTAGAAGCATAGTACATAGGTCTGCTTTATTGGTATATTTTTCAGTGACATTTAATTTACGTCAGGTGAGAATAACAAGGTTCTAACAAGCATTTTGGTGAAACTGAGATATTTGAGTTTAAAATTTTGAAATCTTTAAGCCAATTAAAGTTAGAACTATGTTACATTGGACTTTGTGAGAAAAGGAAAGAACTAAATGATTCCAACTTTTGTCAGATTAAAGAAAGGTCGTTTAAAATTATCACAGGGCCCATAAGTCATTTTTTCCCAAAATCGCAGTTAGAACCTTGTTATTCTCACCTGACGTAATATATTAAATTATTAGTCTTCTGTCAGAGGGCCGTATTGGTGGTTTACACACTTCGCCAGCTTAGAGGCCCATGAGTACAGAAGACCTAAATAGCACCATTAGCCGAGAGAGGCGTATGGGGTGTATGTGTTTCGTCAAACCAGTGGTCAGATGACATTTCTCTACTAAAAGTCCTCTTTTTTAAATATATATTTTTTTTGGCGTTGTATTCTACTGGACATATGACAAACATGCTTTACACAGATTCCCTTACCTTCATTTTACTTTGGCAGCTATGGTAGACTCGCTCACCTCTGGTTTTAACACTGTGGAATAATGGCCGACACTGGTGTCCGGAAAACCAAATCCCCCCGCCCCACCCACCCCACCGTGATAATGCGTCCTAACGTGGCCATGTTCATCACACAAAGCGGACGTGTCCAAAGCTGTGAATTGGTCCTTCACTTTAGTCGATCAACCTTTTCTTACTTTTTGTTTTGTTTTTAAAGAAAACGACAAAATTAAAGATAGTTCGTGAATTCACCAAATTACTGACCACGCTGGACAAAAAACGCCCCCAACTAAAAGGAGATAATGAAATCCCTCGGTCCGTTTATCTAATTACCAACCCTTGTTAGACAATTAATAACAATAATCATTACAAAAAAAAATTGAAGAAAAAACATGAAACATAAGATGACGTTTTCGTGTTTTTCGGAAAAGAAAGTTCGAGAAGAGTTTGAGGAAAGAAGAAAAAATATCGATAGCAATTTGTTGTTGGCCTTTGACAAGCCTGCGTTTCGTTAATTTTCTTTTTTTTTCTTTTTTTTTTTTTAAATTTTTTTAATTCTTAGAAAGCAACCAATGAGATTTCGTGTTACTTTTTACTTTTAAAATGGCGGACCAGTAATGTTTTGAGTTGAATGATTGGTTAGAGGCGTGTAAAATAGGAATGCGAAAGGCAAAAAAAAAGTTATAATTACAGGAATATTTTTATTTTAAAGTTTCAATTTAATTGTAACGGAAATTTAGGATTTAGCTTTCATTGCTTAGTAGTTTTATAATAAGTCTGTCTGTCTAACCATAAGTGTCTATCTATTTGTCTACCTACTTCCTACCTACCTACCTACCTAAGTACCTACATTTTTATCTACCTACAAAGATACATACTTATATACCTACCTACTTACTTACCTTTTAAGATACCTTCGTACCTATCCAACTAAACCTAACTCTTAATGCATCGTTATAAACTTTTGAATTCCATATTTATCACTATAGACAGTGATATGCATTATGCTTGTAACTTTTGTAACTTAATTTAAAACGCCTCTATTCTAGTCAGCATTACACTTTACTCTAGTGTCTGCTGATGCCAAGAAAACTCTGGAATCAAAACAACAACAAGAAAATAAAAATTATATATATATATAATATTTAATTCGTAAAATAAATACTGAATTTTGAACGTCTTTCTCTCTCTCTCTCTCTTCGACCCAACCTTTTTCTACTTCCATACTTTTTTTTATCTTCGATGTTTTTAGTTGGCATCTCCATTAATCCGTGTGAGTGGAGAAAAAATATTTTGATTGGCACAAACGAGAGAGAGAGAGAAAGAGGGAGAGTGTTGCTGCCACCTATAGTTGTTTTTGCGTTAGAAATATACATTTTTCATTTGCTTTTCTTCTTTTTCTTTTTTCTTATTTCTTCTGCCAATTTCTGAGAGAAATCTTAATACTCAGATTTATAAAGTCTCCTTCCCTCCTCCTCCCCCCCCCCACACAAAATCTCCCCTTACCCTAACCAAGAAATAAAATATATTTAACGAACGCTAAAAAATAAATAAACATACACATATGCAAGCAAACTTAAAAAAAAAAAAGTTATTTGGAGTTGTAAAAGGCGTATAACGAGTTGGGTTCACGGACACTCTCCCGTTCGGATAATTTTATCCTTTCAGTTTGAGCTGCAAATTTCTCCTATCAGCGTATGCCTGGTAGAAGTTTTTTTTTTCTATAGGCTTTGTGTGTGTGTAGATCCATGAAACGTCTGGCCAATAAGCAATACTTGGCCAGAGTTGTTTTTTTTTGTGCAATATATTTCTTTGGTTGTAATTTGATTTTTACATTTGTGCTCGCTAGTTCTGGATGGAGTCCCTATTATCATTATTATTATTATTCATTGTTCGGAATAATCTGAGGAAAACGTTACGGAGCCTTTGTTTTATTTTCAAAGTAGTCTGGAACTGATGTTCACATTTTTATATAATATATCGGATACGCATACATTTCACTTTCTATATTTTAGCGACTTCTGAAGTCTATCATAAGTCCTTATAAATCTTTTCAATTTATATCTATCTATCTAATTTTCCTTGGACTTTGGATCCGTTTCCATGTAAGTAAACTATTTTTCTTTTTTTTTAATATAAAAAAGTGTACATTGTTTTATATAATATATGCGTATAAAATATTGTAGTCTACTGCTGAGAATAAGTTTTTTGTTTTGAACATTATGGGGTTCAAAGTTCAAAGCCAGTATTTTTTTAGAGTATGTTCTTTTCACCTGTAGTCTTGGGTCTGTCTACTGAGTTTTGGTGTGTACTGTGTAACAGGACATTTACTTTGAGATAGGTAAAGAAGACTGTGCATTGCGCCGACCACACAATTCCAGTTACATGCAGTTTCCATCAAAATTTGTAAACTCTGATTATCTGGTGCCGTGGATTTGCATCGTATCTAGTTTGTTTTTCTATACATAGCATATTATATCAATGCTTAGGCCTATATTTAGATTCATTGTTAATCAAATACACACATAAATATAAAAAAAATAACAAAAGCTTCTTAAATCACAACTGAATTATGTGAACGAATATTTTACCGCAGCAACTGCCACGCGATAATATGATTGGTTAAGCCTGTTCAGCCCAATGATTGTTTCCAGAATTTCTCCTTCCGTAAAAAACTAACAATAAATTGCCTTATTTCAGCATGTTCCTTTTGCCGTATGTCATTTACGGAGTAATTTTCTCTTGCTGTAAATTGACGTGATTGTCAAAATAAAAAGCAAACAAAATTGTATAAAACTCAATAAAACATCTTGGTTTTTCTCCCTTTTTTTAATAATAAATTATCTCCCTTGATTAG
Organism: Anisus vortex; assembly: GCA_949126835.1. Lineage (NCBI taxonomy): Eukaryota > Metazoa > Mollusca > Gastropoda > Planorbidae > Anisus > Anisus vortex. The sequence continues at coordinate 19,119,640 of OX421493.1, forward strand.
TTACGATTCATATATTTATTTTATTTTTTTGTTTTAATTTTTCATGCCCTCTTTTGTCGAATGTTGGGTTGGAACTAAATATATATTTTTGTTACATTTTCGAATAAGGAGAAATAAAAGAAAGGATTTGTTTAAAGCAGACGACCCTCGCTTGTGTAGCCTAGTTCTTGAAGTAATGCAGCCTCGCTCTAGGATTGGACATGAGGATAGCGTAGAGTGCGCTTTAAATTTGACGCGCGCTAAGGGAGATGACCCTAAACAATTTTTATTATCGTTCTCTCCCTTGGAGTAAGCGCTGATTAAGGATATTTTTCTTTTCATTCCCCCATTTCTTTTTTGAAACAAGGGAGTGAATCCATTCTAAACTTAAACACAGTTATCTTTCTCATCCGAAATGGGCACAGAGGAACAATAGAGAAAGAATGGACGGCTAAAACATCAATATTTCTTCCTTTTGTATGGTTCGGCTTTCCTTGTTGTTGATTTCTTCATTCAAGACACAATACATATTGACAAGGTTTAATACATAAACGACCATGTTGATCCTATACATTACATCCGTTCTTTTCAAATTTCTTTTAAAAAGAATGCCCCCCCCCCCCACACCCGGCCTGGCATTACAAAAGAGATCATCGTTTTGTATGCGAAACAATAACTTACGATACATAATTTATAACCGTCTGGAAAAATCCATCAAATTTAAATCAATATTTTGATTGTTCTCTGCTCTGGGCGGAACAATGAGGGTAAAAGCCACACAGCTTGCCTGCTGTCTCTAATATCTAGATATTCAATAATTAAAATCAGGGTGTTTTGTTGGGTACCTAAAATGTTTAATAATTATGAGTTATAAAATCCTTATGCTTAAATATTTGATACTTAGAAATTTGATCTTGAGTAATTAAATTCGATGCAACTGTATGGGAAAGGACAGCACATTTGCCAGTAGAACAAGAAATACAAAAAAGGAGATGGAGATGGATAGGCCACACATTGAGAAAACCAACGACAAATTTGACTAGACAAGCTCTTTCGTGGAATCCCCAGGGTGCAAGACGAAGAGGTAGACCAAAGAACACCTGGCGGAGGGAAGTAGAAAAGGATGTTCAGGTGATCGGGAGAACTTGGAAGGAGTTAGAGAAGATAGCCAGAGACAGGAGGACATGGAAAGAGATTGTTGATGGCCGATGCTCCACTAGGAGTTGATAATGGCGAAGAAGAAGAATTAAATTCGATACCTAGAATTGTGTCACACTTGAGTAGGTAGTTATGCTTTTGTTATTGACTTTGTTATTCACTTTTTGTGCAACTTACAAAAGTCATGACTTGTTTTTAGAACATCGCTCTACAATATAATTACCTTATTCACTCCCTCCCTTATTTTTCTGTTGTTTTTTCTTTATGTAAAAGGTGAAGATTTACTTTAAATTTTAAAACCTTAGATTATTTGGTCTGACGAGAAACTTTCATAGTCTATTTATGATTGGTAAATTTAATGGATAGTTTCAAGAATAAGTGATTCTACCAAATCTGTTTATTCTATCAAATATATTATGGCTAAGATCTATCGCCCATCAAATCTATTGAATCTTGTCGTAGTCTATAGAATTTAACGGCTCTATTTTGCGAGTCTTTTTTTTTTTTTTTTGTAAATCAAACGTCTATCGCATCTATCAGTCTATCGACTTAGTGCACCCAGAAACACTCATTGTGGTAGTATATCTCTGCACCCCACCCTGAAGAACAATATAGGGTGATGTTGGCGCCCGTGCTGGGGGAAAGTTGAGAGGCGGCCCACACACACACCTGGAGACGCAACGAAGAGACAAGGCTGCATGCGAACCTTATACAATACCCCTTGGCTGAAACCACCTACGGATTCGAACACGTGGGTCAATATGCACGCGCCTGCTCAGGTGTAAATAAAAAACAAACAGGCCGTAACCCCCCTCGCAGGGCTAAGACGCCATATTGAATATTTTTTGTCCTTCCTCTTTCTTTCTTTTTTTTTTTTTTGGTTTGCGGACATGGTTCCGTTTCCTGTCACGCGCTCGGCACCTTTTGTTTCCTCGCGCGATTGTTTTGCACTCGAAATTTTGTTACCGCCATGATGATATAAAACTCACACACACACACATGCTCTCTCTCTCTCTCACACACACACATGCACACGCAAACACACATACACAGACACATACACACACACATGCTTGCTATGAGCGATCACTGTGAATGCTTTCCTGTTGTTGTATTTTGTTGCTGCTGATGTTGTTAATGGTGATGTTTCTGTTGTTGCTGATCTTACCTACTGCAGTCATTGGATCTGTTTGACATTGGAATTGATGGCTTGGCTTAAAACTTTTCGAACATTTGACTCGTGACAAGCGACACTGTTACTCCTTCCCCGCCCCCTCCTTTTTTGTATAACAAAACTACGTCTAAAAAAAAGGAAAGAGAAAGACCCATACAAAAAAAAATCTCAACTATAATTTCCACGCTTCAATGCACCCACGATGTTTACAGTTTTCTTTTCAATGAATTCTGAACACATTTATTATTGTGAGGGGATTTTTTTACGTTTAAGTCTATAATCGTTAATTGATAGGACATTTATCTGGCGAAGAGTTCAATGATAAAGTACAACTATTAAACAATGTTGGGGGGGCACGGTAGCCGAAAGTCCTAGGTTCGAATCCTGCGTTGAAGGCAAGGAATATTTTTCTTTCCCGGGACTCCAGGGGAATTGGGGGTCGGGGTAAAGTAATAGTGCCTGTGCCTTGTGCTGGTCACACAATCCCCTAGTATGCTGTGGCCACAGAATCTGGTGAACGCTGCTTCACCGTCCCTATGGATCTATTAGGTCCGTCACGATACTTTACTTATTACTATCCAACAATGTGAACAATATGGATTGGTCCATCTCCCTCCTCTCCCCACTCACTTGTCCAAACGATTGCAATACTTTTTAAAAATTTTATCATTTGCTTCTCTCGTCCAATATCTAAAGAAATACCTGGACAGGCTGATGGAATTGTCGTTTTTTTTTTGGTTTCTTTGCCTGCCGCGTTTTTTGTTGAAGAATTTTGTTTATATTTAAAAATGCAATAATGATACTATATCATACAATCGTTCCAAGGCGAAGGTCAAAATGACTAGGAAAACAAAGGGAGAGGAGGGGGGAGGGGGAGAGCTCTCCACGTGCTGTAAAAGATAATTGTGTGATAGGTGCGAATGAGATAATTTACAAAATTTTGGCAACACTCTTAGATCGCTATTACGGCCGTCTTTATCAGCTCTGTTATTATTTCAACTTCTTTGTGGGGCAATCGGTTGCTAATGTAAACAATATTTTGGGGGAATTCCTGGATTTGACCATAATTTATTTTATTTTAGCCCCAGAGCAGGAAAGATGCCTTTTAATGCTTTTCCTTTTTGATATATATATATTATATATATAGTAATTATCCCTTGTGCGAGAACAACTGCATATGTACTCTTTCTTTCCGAGTGGCATCCGGGCATGGAATGGGTTACCTGAACAAATCAGAAAAAGCAGTATCTAAGTACCATTTTAAAACACTAATAAAAATGCAAGACTAGTCTCAGACCACGGATACGCATAGGACGCAATAATCTTCTTCAAAGAAGGAGCGCCTGTAATATATAAGTAATATATTAATTTCAAAAAAATGTTTATAATGGAACTGCATTTGTATCTATATAAAAATAGCATTGTTTTGAAATGTTTCTTTTTATGATAATTAAAGTCCTACAACATACTATTCTGTTGTAGTTTTTCTGTTACAGAATTATTATATAAACTGGAGTTCCCTACTACAAAAGCACATATTTAGAAAATATTATATATTTTATTCATACAATGACTGTAAAATTAGACCACATATTATTATATTACAAAGTGCCAGCGAAATAGATCTTCACAATATGTTTGGCTTCGGCTTACAGTGGGATTGTGTTAGACTTCAGACTATCTAAGTCACTCCTACTTTTCCCAAATCGTATACCGAGCACACATCAGAGCTGGGAAAGACTCGGGAAAAAAAAATCCCAACATTTTTCTTGTTACCATTGATTAGCTAGAATCCGAGATCCGAGACCCTCAGGATGGTAGAGTAGCACTCTCATCTGGAATAACGCAAGCCATAGATAGCTTGCATGCTATTGCATTAGTTATGGTATGTTTTCTACGAGCAGTGAGGCTAAGAATGCGGCTTGACAGTGTGATAGATCCTCTGCGAGTCTAGGAAACCCACTTTCCGTTGATATCTACGAAGACTTAAAGGAAATACGCCCAACATCAGAGTTGAGTCTAGGAAACCCACTTTCCGTTGATATCTACGAAGACTTAAAGGCAATACGCCCAACATCAGAGTTGTTATAACCATGGTTCTAAAGGAAAAATAGCTTCACGTCTCAGTTAAATAATTTTAGTCTAGTTTTAACCAACCAGATGAGCTTTTTGAAAGGTTTAGAATTGTTAATCGAATTTGACGTGACTCATTCGTTTAAAAAGTGAATGTCAGAAATAAAAAATTCGAATGGAATGAACATAATTCATATAGTTTAGTTTTTATAATAATAATTTTAACATTTAATTTAATAATTGCAAATAAAAGAGACAAATATTGCAATTGAGACCTTCTAATTGAAATATTTGGAAATAATTGCCATCATTTCAACATTATATTATTAGGTTATATCAACTGTTTTGTTGTTGTAGTTTTTTGGAAAAGAAATCTATTTTAGTAATTCAATTGTTATACATTCCCATCGAACACTTCGTTATCCATTTCCCAGATTGTTATATTTTAGCTTGTAAGATTAACAAAAAAAAAATCATGTCCATGATATCATTCTTTACTAGCCAACCCCATTTTTTTCTTATATTGATATCATATTATGTTAACATATTTTAGCAGACATTCCTATCTTCTCTTGTCTATTTTTCTTTATCGTAATGGTTTTCACTTTTCCTTTATTATAAGCACGGTATTCTCCCGTGAGCAAATAAAATTAAATAGATCAAGGGGAGCTAATGAGTGGATTGAATATTTGGGAGTTTTCCAATTTTTTTTTTTTTTTTTTTTTTAATTTTTTTCTTTAAATTTGGGTTATTTAAGATGAAATATGAAAAATGGGGTCAGTGTCATCATATACTGTCTAATATATATAATGATCTTGTCACAACGAATGCAACACAATTTAAGTTGATACTTTATTTCAAATTGTTGCACACAAAAAAATAGAAAAAAATTCAAGGGACATTAAAAAAAACAATAACTAGATCTTGCACCATCATTAAAACAAGCATTACGAAATATTTAGTATGCTCCAATTCCACTTTCATTTTGCCCTGAAATAATAATTAATTATTTGGACAAAAATGTATGAAATTGATCTTAGAATGTATAAACAGAAAGTTCTTAAATTTCCCTAGAGCACTGGTCAAGGTGACCTTTTTTCTTTGGCTATCAACTTAGAACTGAGTAACTGGTAACGATTTCCATACTTTTGTGTCAAATTGCCCCCCTTTTACAAATCAAATTGCCGAAAATCTCCACCTCATCAAAAACTATCGTGAAAAATAAAAACCCTCGCTCTTTATCATCTTCTCCTCCAAGAGAAAACTTTCGCCTCGCTAAACGCCTGGACCCTTTATTACATGAAGTAGAACCACTTATGGTCTCAGTTCCACGCGACCGCTTTGCCTTATCGTCGGCAGTCTCTTGAATTATCGCGCCAGAAAAGGTGGAGGAGCCCTCGTTGAGGCCTCGGGTTGTCATGAGAACGAACTAAATGCAACATTATTTTTCTTCCTCCATCCCCTACTTCTGCTCCTCTAATTGCACTTATTACTTCACCGTGTAGGCAGCTTAGTTTCTATAGCCTTCGTATACGTTATAACATGATCAGCTATCTGTTACTTAAGTGTTTATTGGCGGGAAAAAGAGGCCGGGTTAAGTTAAGAGCTGAAAATGACATACTGAAATGTGATAATAAAGGAAGAAACAGAAAATGAAAGATAGCCGAAAGGTAAAGATAGAAATACACAATAGACTTGTCAAAAAAGAAAAAGAAATGACAAACTGCATTTAGACACATGTTACATTTTTAGTTTATTTTTGCAAACAATGCCATTTATTGATACATTTGTTTATATCTTTTATTGTGCACAGGAGTCATGAAGTCAAAGGTCACAGGCCTGAATCCCAGTGTGTACCTTACCCTGACCTTCAGCGTGCTGATAGGTGAGTCTATCTAACATATTCCAGTGCTCACTCTCCCTTACTGTATTAGTAATACAGTGAAATTTAATAGATTCAACATTCTGTCCATTCTACTCAGCATTTTATTCAACAATCTATCCACTCTATTCAACATTAGATAGTTCTACTCACTATGAAATCAACTCTATTTAGCAATATTTGTTTTATTCCAATTGACATTAGCGTTTTATTTATTATCCAACGTTCTATTTAACATTCTAACAATTCTATTGAAAATGTGACCCGTCCAATTAAGAATTGTATCCATTCTTTGCAACAGTCTATCCACTCTATTTATCACAATATCTATTTAACACAAACTATATGGTATGGGAGCATGTAAACGATATGGGAGAAATTACTTTATTACAAAGAGTAAGTAATCAAGAATAGGGTCTTTAATAATGCAGATCACTTATCTTAAAAGCATGACCCTAAATACCAATTGTTAGCTTCTAGTTTTAAGATGTATATAAAATGTTTTACACTTCTCTTTTCGACAATGCAAAAACAAACAAAAAAACTGTTAAAAAGATTGATAATTAGGTGCTAAAAAAAGTTGTGCAGAAATTAAAATGTCAGAACTTCAGACTGGGTTCGGCGTGGATTATGATTATTAGTTGAAGCTGCAGAAATCTCATTTGACAGCTCCGATCTGAAAAGGGTGTGTGTGTGTGTAGTGAGCGCATTATAATCTTCACACCATTGGAACAATCATTTTTTTCTGTATTTTTTTCGGGGATAAGGGAATTAAATGTAGCTTTAACATTGTCCACTGCATGTATATTCAGTGCATTGTCTACGGTGCATTAAATGTAACGATAAGGGCCTCTCCCCCCCCCCACCCTCCTTTTTCTACTAGTTTAAAGAAGAAGAAGAAAAGAAAAAACTAGACCCGATAGGAAAAGAGTTCAAAATGAGTAGGGAGGGAGGTATGGAGAGTGGGGTGGGGTGGGGAGAAGACGGAGAGAATGACAAGGAAAAAACAACGACACAACAGTGTGAACAATGCCAGCTGCCATAGTGGCGCCTCCGAGTATTTATCGCCGCCTTTGACTACAATTGCACACTCCCCTTCTCCCCCACCAGGGGGGAACGTCTATTAACATTTTGCATACATTAATTCTTACGCCTTAAAAAAAATCCCACAAGGCGCGAATGCATGAGACCAGATCAATGCTATGCATGTCACGATTTGAATAAATCTTGTTCTTTGTCTTTTGTTGGTGGTAGTTTTTTTTAAAATAGAATGACACTTTTGTACGTGTCAAGATTATTGGCCCTGTGAACTGATGCTGGCGTATATATGTAAAACACAAGGGTATTAGAATACAAAAGGAATGACACAAAGGTATTACTAAGGTAGACAGGTATTCACCAAATGTCACAAGTGATATACACATTGCGTCAAAGACACGGGTAGAAAATTGACACAAGCCAAAGTCAGATTAAGTCACATAACGTTAAACAGCCCCTTAAAAAAGACTTTGGAATATATCAATCCCTTTTCTTATGCATTAACGTACGAAGATTTTTCCCTTTGCCGCCTTACAATTAATGAAAGAAATAGATTTAAACAAGTTAATAGATCTAGATGTCTATAAAAGATTGAAAAAATAGGGGAAATATGTCAGTCAGATGCATTCAATAGGGATTTTACAGTGCGCACCATAAAGAATAATGGACAACAAACCCAGTTAAAAAGGGAACATTTGTGGGTCGGGTTGGGGGACTGCAAGTGAAAATTTGATAGAATGTGTTGTCATCAGCTAAACGTCTATGGGATAAATTTCCACTCGATATGATGGTCGCCCGCTAGCCAGTAACATACATACATAGTTTAGCGAAGTTAATATAAAAATAATAATTTAGAAAAGAGTACAAGAATCCAAGCGAAGACAAAGATTCAACTAAAACAAAGATGCAATTTAAACAAAGATTCAACTAAAACAAAGATGCAATTTAAACAAAGATTCAACTAAAACAAAGATACAACCAATAAAACAAAACGAGATGCAATGCACACATTTTGAAACGTCGCCGCTAAAACGTAAACACATGAGGTCCTAGAAGAACAAGAGAATTGTAATCTAATGATTTTAAATAATAAATTACACAACTCTGACAAAGGCAACAACGATACAAAGACTTTATTAAATTAATACAATACATACATCTAAATACAACATTCATTTCTACAAAAAAAATCGGCAAAGACTAAATGATGACACACAACACGCAATAATCTTCTTTATAGAAGAAGCGTCTGTAATATATAAGATAAGATCAAACAAAGACGTATAAACATACACAGCATGGTGTATGAAGGCTAAGTCTCTGTTATGACATAGACTAGTGATTTTTAATATATTTACATACAAATTTCATTATTTCTTAATTAATTTCTTGCTCCTTATTTCTTCCGGGCACCTTGTAGCTTCTTTCAAGACTTACTCCCCTTTTTGTTTTCTAAATGATATCCGCCATATTGATGGAACAGGTGAATCCACTGTCCATCACCCTCCGTCTCCTCCCCAATTCCACACCCCAAAACACCTTACCAGTGATAGTGCTGTTCAATTCACTTCCGGGAGCATCTGGGGTTAATGTGTTTTCGCTGTCAATTTTTTTTCAACAGGCTTCAATTCTTTGACGTAAAAAAGTCATCTTTTTTTAATGTTTGTTTTTCTTTCAATTTTTTTTTCTTTCTTTCTCTCTTTCTTAGGTTTTTGTCTTCTATTCCTCTTTTTCTCCTCTTTTTTTTCTTTCAATCATAAGAAATTGACACGCCAACGTGGCTTTAAAAAAAAAATCTGGCAGATGAGATAATCACGTGATTCGACGAAGATGAAAGATGGCGTATGAAAGCAAAACAAAACCTTAGCTGACGGCAAGCAACCTTAATTTAAATTCCGAAACCCCCGCCATCTTTATTTAACTTAAAAACTGCTTGAAATCAAAATATGAAATGCCTGCACGGCGCTGAATTTTTTTTTACTATTCTTATCATTATTATTACTATTATTTTATTTAATATTATTACTATTGTTATCATTTTACTATTACTATTTTTGTTATTCTTCTTATTCTCGTTATAATTATTATATAGAACTTAGATGGAACTCCAAAATCTTCACTAAAGTAGTATTTTAACCGCCTACACTTACTCTGTATTGTGGCAAAATATTTAAAGCAAATTTTCTGTTAGTTTCTTCGGCGCGCATTGAGTAGCGATGGCCAGCCAATCTTTTTCGTATAATAATAAATATTCAATATTTGCTACCATAGCGTCAGAATCAGGCCCCATCGATTCATACTACCAACTGTCTGACAGCTGACTTCCAACCTTTTCGTGGGCGGCCGGTGTTCACATTTTTTTCATCTCAATATTTGACCAAGTTGTCAAAGACTTTGCGTCTTTCCTTATGCTGTCTCGTTGAGAACCTTCTCTCAGCGTCCTTATTAAATGTAAATGTTAACCCTTCCCGTACCGACCTACTTCTATCTATGCTGCCTTCAGTTCCGCTATATACGCGCCCGGGACTGTAAGGGTTAAATGTTAAACCAACAAGAGGTCATTTCATTGGACATGAATTAATTTCCCTTTTTGGTATAATTATGAATAAAGATAAATACATGGGGACATTTGAAACAATCTATACATGTCAGTTTCTCATTATAATGTATGCCAAGATCTAGAGAAAAAAAAATGGCGACTCGAAGTACTGTAATTATCTTAAATAGTAATTATAATAAGATACAAGAAACTTTAAGTCTACTTGATTTTTTCAATTTTATTTTAGCTTCAGTAAAATCCTAAACATCCTGTGGTTTTATTAGTATTGCTATTTTTTTTTTTAAAAAGCCCCGTTGGCTGACCATCACATTTGTCCATTAATGTGCCTGCATCAAGCATGGAAGGAAACTAACTTGATTACTTTCATACGCCAATCATTTTAGTCCATAAAGCAGTGGTTCCCACACATTTTCCTCATCCGGCGTCCGAGATGTTTTCAGGTAAGGATTTTCCATGGCTCCTTTCCCTAAGTCAGAACCCTAAATGTCGTATTTCACTAAATTGAATTAAAAAAAAAAACACTACAAAAAAAAAAAAAAAGCTTTAAGGCGCAGGACGTTCTTTTGTGATTCCCCCTGTTTCCAATAATTCTCATGCCATCTTTTCACTTTAGACTTTTAGACCATTAAAAATATCACTATATTGAAAATGTGGGCGCCATGTTGAGAACATCGAGGACTAAAGTTGTCTGGACTCTTATGAGGCATTTCGAGCTCTTTAATTGGCCCATGGGAACTCGGACCTCCGTCAAGTGTCATATCCCGTAAGCAAATAAAGACTAGGGCATTTTGATTCAATTACTTACAACATAGGAATTCAGAAGCCTATAAAGATATCAGACCTCCAGCCCCCAATGATATTATATTGAATGAAGTGCAAGGCCACCGTAGTGTCGTCGTTGATCTTTGAGAACCTGTAAAGTCTAAATCTGTCTTTGAGAACCTGTAAAGTCTAAATCTGTCTTTGAGAACCTGTAAAGTCTAAATCTGTCTTTGAGAACCTGTAAAGTCTAAATCTGTCTTTGAGAACCTGTAAAGTCTAAATCTGTCTTTGAGAACCTGTAAAGTCTAAATCTGTCTTTGAGAACCTGTAAAGTCTAAATCTGTCTTTGAGAACCTGTAAAGTCTAAATCTGTCTTTGAGAACCTGTAAAGTCTAAATCTGTCCTTGAGAACCTGTAAAGTCTAAATCTGTCTTTGGTCGAAAACGTTTAGTAGAAAACTAAGATAACTATGTTGTACACAAAAGAATTAGAAGCACTGTCCGTAGAGTGCAGAGACTATTGTCATTTCTCTTCCACTAAGTTAACCCTTCCCGTACCGACCTACTTCTATCTATGCTGCCTTCAGTTCAGCTATATACGCGCCCGGGACTGTAAGGGTTAAAAAACATTTTCAAGAAATATTGAACATTCTTTTTATAAGAAACTATCTATATTATTAACAAAAATGTTCGTACTAGAGAATTGTTTGACCAGCCCAATGCCCAGTCGGATCTACTTTTCCCCAACGGATGTCTGGTACGAACTCATGACTCTGGAACATTCGCCAGATTCGCGCATAAAATCACCGTCGAGTTAAGAAATAAAATAAAACCAGGATTAAACACGAGGCCGCCAGTGTGGCGAGACGTTTCTCTATTGATAAACCACCGCGAATAAATCTTTATAGTATGTTGCATATAAATAAGATATGTCAATGTTAAAATGTATTATAGACTCTTTATTCTGTAATAATATGTTTCTATGGGGCGTTAAGTTAAAAAACTGATAAACGTTAAACCTTACTTTCCCAATACAAAGTAATTAACGGAATGCATAAAGCTATAGGCCTACCTCAACAGTCACGTGATGAAACAAGAAAAGGAAAATGTGAAATTGATGAACTGGGAAAAGGACTCTAAACTTCATGGTTGACCGAATTTCTCACCTAGAGTCAGCCACGCGTGCCAGCGGATGACGGAGATTCACAGAGAACAAACATTTTAAAAGAAAAAAAAATTACACGAGCTACATGCGTAGGGTCACGTGTCTTACATCAAGCAGCCAGATTGTGATGGATGAACCCCATAAAATGCTTCTCCACGTGCATTGGAACTTGCCAGAACGTGTAGTGAATTGACGTGTACAACCCATTATTCAATCTTTCGAAACGTCACGTCAAGTCCCTCCTTGGTGTAACGTCTTCGAAGATTTGGCGAGACGTGTAGATCTTCTCTCTATGTTTCTCCGATTAAATTTATTTTCGAACGCACTTTGTTTCTCTTCCTGTTTCTCGAATTGGGAGAATTTTAAACACAAAAAAAATGAACGAAAGAAAGAAAAAGAAAGAAAAGCCAGCGAGAACATCATGGTTTTCGAGTTCAACACACCGTATTGTTTATTCTAAATCAATCAATACTTCAGCGACTCGACATTGGTTTCGGTTCATCCCCAAGTACTATTCCGTAAGTGCAGCACGGAATTCGCTCGTGTGAAATTCGTTTCTTTTTTTCTCTTTTTTTATTTAAAGACGATTTCACACGGTTGATTCTATTTTAAAAGTTTTACTTTTGCAGGTGACCCGTCTCCCCCCTCCCTGGTCAACCTTTTTATTTTTAAGTTTTTGTTTTGTTTTTTTAGTAGCGAGATAAGATGACGCGTCATGACAAGCTGTAACAACAATACGGTAGAATTTAATCCAAAGACATCCGGGAATCACTATCCAACGTTCTTTCTAGAAACATCGTCGCGTGTCTTTGATAATAAAAACAAAAAGCCACAAGATAAAAAAAAAACAGCTTTACAATAAAGTCAAAAAAGTTTATTTTCTTTTTTTTTGTTTGTTTGCCAGATAGTTTTTTTTATCCGTTATGTGAGAACAAATGCATATATAAATACTCTTTCTTCCCGAGTGACGTTCGGGCATGGAATGGGTTGCCTGAACAAACCATGGAAAACCAGTAGCTTAACATCATTTAAAACACTGATAAAAACGCAAGATAAGATTCGGACCACGGACGAACGCAGGACGCAATAATCTTCTTTATAGAAGGAGCGTCTGTAATATATAAGATAAGATAAACGCCGCGAAACGAGCGTAAAATTAGCCCAATCAGCGACTATATCTAGCGGACAAGTCGGACGCCTCTAGCTAGGCCAATAACTGTAAAAAAATAAAAATAAACATCGACGATGCAGCAGACATTGTTTTATGTTATATCCCCCCCCCCCGCCCCTGTACTGATACACCCCTCTTTTCCTCCCTGGTGTCAAGCGAATCTATCCATCTCCCTTATACCCCCCCCCGCCCGAAATATTTCCGCGTGCAGTCAAACCTGACATTTTAATCATATCAACCTGACATAGACTACGCGCAGGTATTCAACTTATTTCCATGGGAAAAACGACGCCATTCTTTCCTAATGGCGCGGAGCCGCGCGCGCTCTCGCCAAGACAGCGTGGCTGGAAAATAAACAGCAAAAAGGGGGAAGTGGGCCTCATGGGGAGAGACAATGACGCGTCATCTGGAGGCTGTTTACTGGATAGATTTTGGAAAACTTTGTTTATATTTCCCATCGTCCAAAAAAAAAAATGGCGTTCCGAAGAACATTTCCGCCCCGGTTAATTACAAGAATTTCTGACGTGTGCTGATTAATTGTAGGTGTCTTTTTTGTTGTTGTTTGCATCCCAAGACATTCTCAGCGACACGCAAAATTAGCGAATGCATGGAATCTGTTTATTTTTATATATATAAATCCCACAAAAAAAAAAACACAATTAACGTTGATAAACCGTCTGCGTTTTCTGTCTGCTATGTAACACTCTGCCCGCGCCTTGATTTATTTTAAAGATACCTATTGTTATAACAGCACTAAATGGGGCACGCGTTCGACTGGCGATCCAAGGGTCCTGGGTTCGAATCCTGGTGCAAGCTAGGATTTTTTTCCCAGGATTTGAGGGTGTCCCTGAGTCTACCCAGCTCTGGTGGGTACCTGACCTTGGTTGGGGTAAAGTAAAGGCGGCTGTGCATAGTGCTGGCCACATAATCACCTAATATGACGTGGCCAAGGAAACTGGTGAACGCTGCTTCACCGGCACTGTGGATCAATTTGGTCCGACGGGATACTTTACTTTTTTTTTTTAATACCAATTGTAGGGCCTAATATTTAATTCATACATTTCGATTTCGTGAGAATTTTCAAATGTTTCTTTTATTGCACTCATTCATAAACCAAACGTTTCCAAAAATGTGTTATAAAAACACAAGATAATTATTTTGTTAAACGAGACTGAGAGAGAGAGAGAAAGAGAGAGAGAGAGAGAGAGAGAAAGAGAGAGAGAGCAGTAGTTAACTATAACCTGAACCACAGAAAAAAAAAGTTTCCAGCTCATCGCAAACATTCTCCTACTCCAAGTAACCTTTCTCTTATTATGGTACTCTGCCTCTTATTTTGTAACCTCTTCTTTTATAATGGCACCCTGTCTCCTGCTTCTAATATCCAGCCTTCTAATTCTGGCACAATGTATTCCCCTTAAACACACCCCCTGCCACACTTAACATAACATAAAAATAATAATGAAACGCATATGCGGCACTTTATATAAACATTAAATTATTATGTAACTATAAAGGAAAGATCCTGCTACTTATCCTTTTCTGGGATACGGAATTTCTGGCGAGGTAGCTCATACTCGGGAACAAATTGACGCTTTTCCCCTTGGGTTCAATTGGCCATAGTGTTTTCACATCCAGGCGTCATCCCAAACTATGGGTAACCCAACTATCCATTCAATAAAGGCCAACAAAGTTATATATCATAAGTCGGCAACCTTTGATAACAGTGTGCCAAAGTATGATTTCTAATTCATTCAGCGTGCCAACAGCCTAAAAGTCATCCTGCTGTAGCACTAAATCTCTTGTAGGATAGTCTCGAATTGACTTGTAAGGCCTCTTCCGCGTGCCATTGTAAATCCATCGGCGTGCCAAGTCTGGCAGGCGTGTCGTAGGTTGCCGACCCCTCATCTATATAATAAATATTTTAAAAAAACTTGCTACAGGGAAGTATGTTTGACTTTGATGTATATCATTCACGAGCTGCATCCAATAAGTCGCTGGTGTGAAATAACGGAAGCAAGCTATCTCTGACGTGACGCAGGGAGATTTCCGATAAGATTCCCCCGTAATGCCGCCGTAATGTTCTGCACCTCGGACACGTGGTGGGAGGGGACGTAGGAGATAGAAAGGAAAAAGAAATTAAGAAGAAAAAATAACAAAAGTCTTCCTCTGGTATAAAAAAACAATATATGTTTCATAATTACAGGGCTCACAAAACCTAACACGCGTAGTAATACATTTTTACAAACATTTTCAAAATGGCGGTCCTCAAAATGGCCTTGTTCTTTAAACTTTCTGAGATGAACTGTAATTGAATTACCCTGACCTCAAAAAGCCAACTTTTCTTTGCTCATGCCACGCCTATCAAAAAAGGGAAAGATTACTCGACGATCGCTTTATCTCGCGCTTTTGTGACGTTACATCCCTTTTAGTTTCGGACATTTTCAAAACTTGAATGTTAAAAACACTTGAAAAACCTAAAGACACTCTATAAATAAGTCTAATTCTATCTGGCTGGATAAATAATCAATGGATGGGATTTACAGGGGTTCTCAAGTAACTGATAAATTTATTCATTGGCAAACCCTGCCAATCAATTCTGGGTTGGCTCTATCTATCTATATATCTATTCATTTATACAACTAACATTCTATCCATCTATTTATCTATCCATCAATCTATGTGTCTATGCATCCATCCAGACATCCATCTATTAAACTTTCTTTCTATCTATCTATGTATCTATCAATCTCTCTGTTTAATCTATATATCAATCTATTTATTTATCTAATCTATCCATCTATTTATCAATTTATCTATCTATCTATCTGTCGATCTAGCTATATATAGGAATATATATATATATATATATATATATATATATATATTTATTTATATAAACATATATATAAACATGTATATAAATAGCCATGTATATATATATATTATATATACACAAGGCTGTTTGATATCTACGGCACATAAATGTCTGGTTTTCTATCTTTTATCATCTGTATATATGTGTTTACGTCTGTCTGACAGCCTCATTATCATCTACCCACAATATTAAACCCGCTTGTCTTGTTTTATTTCTCTGAACAAAGTATCGTACACCTTATTGGTAAAGCATTTCAAATTTTTTAAACTGCCTCCTTAACATAACTCATTATTTTAATCGTTGAAACAATTAACTCCATAACCACACATCTTCCGCGCATTATTTTCAATCAACCAATCCCTCCCACTTTCCCGGCTAGTTATACTCCCTCCCTCCCTCCGCCCCCACCCCCCCCCCTCCCATCCTACACACTATGATACTGTAATAATACATCTCCGCCCAAGCCCTCATCCTTTTTCCATGAAATACAAATCTGCCGCTCCTAGTTTTAAAAGGTTATCTGTCCCTGCTTTTGTCTACCGTCTACGCCAGACATGTCTCTAGAATAAAAAATAAAAAAAAAGACAAGAAAAGAAAAAAGAGAGAAAAAGAAACAGCTCCCCCCCCCCTTACCCTCATGTAAGAACTAAGAACCGCCAGAAAAGTATCCCCCACAGCGCTGAGCCGAGGGCGTGTCCACCCCCCTTTCTTCAGCAGCCGCACGTGTTTTTTGTTTACTGAGGCTGATACTGTAATGACTTAGCGCCGCGCTATCTTAGTTTAAAAAAAAAAAAATTCTATGAAGATCTATTTCATTATTTATTTATTTTTTTTATTTTTTTTTTTTATGTTCGTAAGTGTATAAATGGGAGAAGAAGAAAAACTAGAAGAACTAAAATAATAATTCCGGCACCCCTGTAGGGAGCTGCAATCTACAGAACCACCGATACCGCGTTCGAAAAAGTCGTCAGGAGCAAAATAAAAAAAAGGAAATATGAAAGCTAGTTGCCTGCCCTTGTCTGCACTGGACTATATTGTAAGGCTACATTTTTTTTCCAAAGCTATTTTATCTTTTTTTTTTTTTAACGATTAAATTTAAATCCCTTGGATTTTTTTTCCCCCTATAACTTAAATTGTATATTTGCTTGAAAAGTGTCTGCCTCTGAGTCTGGGGGCTGTCTGTCTGTCTGTCTGTCTGTCTGTCTGTCTGTCTGTCTGTCTGTCTGTCTGTCCGATACGAACGATGATGGTAAAAGGGAGATTTTAAAAAGAATAACATGGGTGTTATTGTTTCTCGTTTTTAAGATTATTTTATGTTTAAGTTATCGTTTAGTTTTCATTGTTATGAATTGATAATTAAAAAAAAAAGTTTATCTTTAGTATCATCGCAACGTCCAGTTTTGTTAAAGATCTATGATTACTTATTTTAACACATAACAAAATGGAGAACACATCCTTCAAAGAGTGCTTTTCATAATTAGGCTTTTCATGCGTAACACTTGTTTTTTTTTTTAGGAAAGCACCACTCCAGGTCCAATTCGGTCAGACATTTTTCAGTTCCGAACTCCGAACTAAAAGGAAAAAAATCAATAAGTTAAACGATAATTTCAAAAGCTGTATATGTTTGAAACTCGGAGCAGAAGTCACAGCTTTGCTATAACTCCGTTTCGGAACTCGGAGCAGAAGTCACAGCTTTGCTATAACTTCGTGAAAAAAAAAAAAACAACAAAAACTTATCGCCAGAGCAGGGGTCGGGAACTTATGGCTCGCGAGCCAGATGTGTCTCTAATGACGGTTGCATCTGGGTCGCAGACAAATGTTCGATTATTTAAAAAAATGTTTCTTTAGACTCCTTTGATCTACATATTAATTGCATTGCAGCATCAGAAGTCGCATTAATGGTAAGAAATACTCATTATTGATTAGCAAATGCATAACAATGTTATTAAAAATAATTCAGAGGCATAATTATTGTACCTTTAGTGTTGAAATTACACAAAATGCACACAATTACTTGAATTTTTAGTTTTAAACATAATGTATGGCTCTCACAGAATTACTTTTCAAAATATGTGGTGTCCATGGCTCTCACAGAATTACTTTTTAAAATATGTGGTGTCCATGGCCTTTCTCAGAATTACTTTTCAAAATATGTGGTGTCCATGGCTCTCTCAGAATTACTTTTCAAAATATGTGGTGTTCATGGCTCTCTCAGAATTACTTTTCAAAATATGTGATGTCCATGGCTCTCACAGAATTACTTTTTAAAATATGTGATGTCCATGGCTCTCACAGAATTACTTTTTAAAATATGTGATGTCCATGGCTCTCACAGAATTACTTTTTAAAATATGTGGTGTCCATGGCTCTCACAGAATTACTTTTTAAAATATGTGGTGTCCATGGCTCTCACAGAATTACTTTTTAAAATATGTGGTGTCCATGGCTCTCACAGAATTACTTTTCAAAATATGTGGTGTCCATGGCTCTCACAGAATTACTTTTCAAAATATGTGGTGTCCATGGCTCTCACAGAATTACTTTTCAAAATATGTGGTGTCCATGGCTCTCACAGAATTACTTTTCAAAATATGTGGTGTCCATGGCTCTCACAGAATTACTTTTCAAAATATGTGGTGTCCATGGCTCTCTCAGACGAAAAGGTTCCCGAGCCCTGCTCCAGAGTTATAAACTCCAGATTGGAACTTCTCTCCTTCACAATGCTCCTTATAAAAAAAATTGTTGTATATCTTCCTGTGGCGTTTTAATTTACAGGAACAGTTATATGAAAGACGCTGTGCTTAAGATCTATATGCACAAAAGGGAAAATTGAAAACGTGATAAAAAAAAACAACAACCGGTAAAGTCATTTTAAAACTACAATTTGCATTTTCTTTAACTCATTTTAATCTATTTCCTTTGGAGGTGGGTCAATTTAAAATAGGTTCGTGATTCGTGGCCCCCCGGTTTTTTTTTCAATTATTTTTTTCTAAAAGGAATTTTCTATTATACTGTTGAAATCTAGAAAGACAATGTTGATAATTGGGAATTACGTCTATATTCTTATAGGATGACTTGAGCGTATTCTGTTTTTATTGGAAGGGTAATATGGAATTGCTGTTCTTAACAATGATAGGCCATAGAGTTTGAATAGATATACGCATTAAGTTTTATTTACAGAGTTGGAATAGATTGAAAAATTTAAAGGACAAAGAGAAGGGAATAGATTTACACAATCACAAAGAGATGGGAATAGATTTACACAATCACAAAGAGATGGGAATAGATTTACACAAGAAGTTACCCTGAAGATTTACTATTCATTTACACAATTAATAATCCTATTTGATTTCCTTCTTAGTTTGAGAACCTCGGAAAGTTTCATTACAAAAATATATTTTAACTTGACCCTAATGTAATCACATAATAAAGTCTAGTCCAGATCTAACAAAATGTGTTGCTTCACCTAATGTAATCACATAATAAAGTCTAGTGCAGATCTAACAAAATGTGTTGCTTCACCTAATGTAATCACATAGTCTAGTCCAGATCTAACAAAATGTGTTGCTTCACCTAATGTAATCACATAGTCTAGTCCAGATCTAACAAAATGTGTTGCTTCACCTAATGTAATCACATAGTCTAGTCCAGATCTAACAAAATGTGTTGCTTCGCCTAATGTAATCACATAGTCTAGTCCAGATCTAACAAAATGTGTTGCTTCGCCTAATGTAATCACATAGTCTAGTCCAGATCTAACAAAATGTGTTGCTTCACCTAATGTAATCACATAGTCTAGTCCAGATCTAACAAAATGTGTTGCCTCACCTAATGTAATCACATAATATAGTCTAGTCCAGATCTAACAAAATGTGTTGCCTCATTTTGAAATAATCAATGTTCAGATATGCCTCCTTAAGAGTATGCATCTGTATGGTTACCAAAAGGTTATTGCGTCCATCGCATCTCTCCGTAGTTAGTGAGTTTTAGTCTTTCATTTTGATAAGTGCTTATGATGATAAGCAGCGGCGTAGCCAGGATTTCACGTTAAAGGGAAAGTACTGCAAGTTAGGTGGAGGTGAGGGACTGGGCGGGGGGCAAGGGAGGGGGGGGGGGCAAAGTGCATGGCGTACACAGTAAAGTTGGAAGGGGGGGGGGGTCGACGTCAGCCTGATTCTGAACTGATGCACAAAGATTTCAACCTAAATTAATATTTAATCTTTTTGATCAATAGTTGAAACGTAAAAATAAGAAAGTGTCCGCCATGACCCCCCCCCCCCCCCTGTCTATTTCGTAGTTACACCGCTGATCCTAGTGGATATCAGTTTTTACTGACTTGTCCATACAACCCATTACCATAGGGATGCCACTTGAGAAATAATAAAAAAAATATATAAATTGAACTTGCAGAGGGAATTTAAATTTTAGTTTTTGACTATTAGATCACGATCCACAGAGTTGTGCATCATAATTTCCTCAATGTGCCGAACTCGAAATCTTATATAATAAGAAAAGCTTAACATTATATTGCACACACCTGACATATAAATAATATAAATACATTTAGTGCAATTATTAGTTTTTATTGTCTGGATATAAAAAAAACGAAAAAGTAAAATGTGTGGTGATTTTTTAATTTAAACAAAATTTTTGTTTGTTTTTGTTTTTTTTATTAATTTAAAGTAGAATATAAAAGTCAGGATGTTTTATACATCTAAGGATATATATAAGTATAATTAAAATCTAAGTATTGTCTGCATCAACTTTGAACAGGCAACTTTCTTGCTATGTGATCCAAATTATGAACATGGGTAGTATTTGTTCATTATATCTTTTAGTTGTGTTTCCCAAATACCTTTGGCGAGACCTGGTGCCTCGAAAGCAATCGAATTGGGTCCCCAGAAAAAGAAAAGGATAAAAGACAAAATTATAGACCAGATTATCGTGCTCCTATATTTTGGACTATATGATACGTAGATACTTCTTCCATATACTTATACCATTAGTATAAACAATACTATATTATTATAGAAGATTAATGTGTGGAAATTGTAGCTTAATAGGCGATGAATAATATTGGTTGTCAAGGAGTAAAAGTAGCCAAGTCATGAAAACAGCCAAGTCATGAAAACAGCCAAGTCATGAAAACAGCCAAGTCATGAAAACAGCCAAGTCATGAAAACAGCCAAGTCATGAAAACAGCCAAGTCATGAAAACAGCCAGGTCATAAAAACAGCCAGGTCATGAAAACAGCCAAGTGATGAAAACAGCCAAGTCACGAAAACAGCCGTCATGAAAACAGCCAGGTCACAAAAACTGCCAGGTCATGAAAACAGCCAAGTCATGAAAACAGCCAAGTCATGAAAACAGCCAAGTCATGAAAACAGCCAAGTCAAGAAAACAGCCGGGTCATGATAACAGCCAAATCATGAAAACAGCCATGTGATGAAAACAGCAAAGTGATGAAAACAGCCAAGTCGTGAACACAGCCAAGTCTAAAAAAAACAGCCAAGTCATGGAAACAGCTTAGTTATGAAAAAAACATGTGAAAAAAAGAAGAGAAACTCTATTCTATTGATTCTCTAAGTTATCAAAGAAAGGGTTAATAAAATAAGATTAACCGTGCTCCCCTGTCTCCTCACCTTCACCCCGTTCATTGCACAAATCACGCTTTCATTACACACACACACACACACACACACAAAATCGAGAGAGAGAAAAAGAGAATTAATTTGAGTTCATTGTTCGTGAAAAGCCTAGTTTATGCCAACGCAATTGTTTGTTATGTCTTGTTTCCCGAGTGTAAGAATTTGCTTTTAAATTCATTCAATCAGACGTACATGCCAATTCAAATTTTTTTGTTTGGTTTTGTTGTTGTATATTGGCCTAGACACAAGAACGAATTTCTACTTCGGTCTCATTGTTAAACCGACACAATGATGGAAGCAAAACGAAACGAAAAGAAAAAAACACAAACAACAAAGGAATGAAATAAACTTAGAAAAATTTCTTTCAAAGAAACAAAATTTTGGCAAGGGAGTTAAATCTGATAACAGCCTTCATTTTATATACAAAAAGAAAACACAACCATTTTTTTAAAATATTGATATTATGTTAGCTAGGTGTATCTGCGTTGATATTATGTTAGCTAGGTGTATCTGCGTTGATATTATGTTAGCTAGGTGTATCTGCGTTGATATTATGTTAGCTAGGTGTATCTGCGTTGATATTATGTTAGCTAGGTGTATCTGCGTTGATATTATGTTAGCTAGGTGTATCTGCGTTGATATTATGTTAGCTAGGTGTATCTGCGTTGATATTATGTTAGCTAGGTGTATCTGCGTTGATATTATGTTAGCTAGGTGTATCTGCGTTGATATTATGTTAGCTAGGTGTATCTGAGTTGATATTATGTTAGCTAGGTGTATCTGAGTTGATATTATGTTGGCTAGGTGTATCTGAGTTGATATTATGTTAGCTAGGTGTATCTGCGTTGATATTATGTTAGCTAGGTGTATCTGCGTTGATATTATGTTAGCTAGGTGTATCTGCGTTGATATTATGTTAGCTAGGTGTATCTGCGTTGATATTATGTTAGCTAGGTGTATCTGCGTTGATATTATGTTAGCTAGGTGTATCTGCGTTGATATTATGTTAGCTAGGTGTATCTGCGTTGATATTATGTTAGCTAGGTGTATCTGCGTTGATATTATGTTAGCTAGCTCTATCCGCTTTGATATTATGTTAGCTAGCTCTATCCGCTTTGATATTATGTTAACTAGCTCCCACCGCTTTGATATTATGTTAGCTAGCTCTATCCGCTTTGATATTATGTTAACTAGCTCTCACCGCTTTGATATTATGTTAGCTAGCTCTATCCGCTTTGATATTATGTTAGCTAGCTCTATCCGCTTTGATATTATGTTAGCTAGCTCTATCCGCTTTGATATTATGTTAGCTAGCTCTATCCACGATGATATTCTGTTAGCTTTAATTGCGTTGATTTTCTTGTCTTATATATTACGCTTCTTCTATACAGAAGATTTTTGCGTCCTACGGTTCTTGCGGTTATCCGTGGTTTGAGTCCAGACTTGCAATTTGATTAGTGCTTTAAATGATCGTAAGTTACATGTTTACCTTGTATGGTCAGCTAACCCATTCCATGCCCAGAAACCACTCGGGAAGAAAGAGTACTTATATGCATTTGTTATTGCATATGGAATAAGATAAGTAACGTTTTCCTTATATTTATCTGATCATTGTAATAGATTGTTATTGTGTTCTATTTCTAAGTTAGAATTTAACGCCTTACGCATTGTTACTACTTTACTCTTTGCCCTTCTGTCCGCTAGTGTTTCTCGGTTTAGTGAATTAACTATTGTCATTTGGCAATATTCGCTAGCAATGGATTTGTTGATATTTTCGTCCATCTAACTATGGCAGACATGTTTTTGAAGAAACGACACATACACAATTCAGTTTTGGTGTATCTGTTGGACCCATGTAAGTTGAAACTATAAGACATTGTTTGTTAACAAAAAAGCCAGGAGACTTGAATTGGATTTCACTCTGTCGTTAGAAACGGCGTAAAGATTTGAGGTGCTAGGCAAAAATATAAATAAATAAAATGTAAGTAAACAGTGATCGGCCATCACACCACCCCATTCCTCGATCAACCCCCTCCCCCTTTACATCCCGCCCTCCCCCCCTCCAGCTCGCTGCCGCCTCTCTTTTCGCACCGGATTCCACCCTCCTTAGTAGATCTTAACGCCACATCATTCTCAAAAATCCCCCCCCCCCTCCTCCTTCGCCACTTGGCACGCCGGTTAATGATATGAAACCTTACGGGAGCACTCCGCCATTTTTCTTCTTGTTTTGTAACGTCACTAACCTATATCAGTACATTAAAAGAAAAATAGACAAAGTCAATGAATGAAGGAAAGAAAAGAGCAACAAGCGCTAAACAAAATAAAACTTGACACATCTCTCGTGAGATGGTCAAACGGAACGAAAATAGAGAAAGAACGAGAGATGGGAAAAATATAATAGAGAGAGAAGGAGAAAATTTTGGCTAAAGTTTTTTTGTTTGAAAAAAAAAAAAGTCTAATGGAGTAAGCAGTCAAACGCTAAGAATGTCATTTGTACGTCTGCTTTACCAAAAGAAAGCTTTAAAAAAAATGGCGTCTACTTCCATTAGCTTCTCCATCAGGCAGGTCTCATTTCTATGCTGACATCTCTCTTGCCTATCTTACCGGAAACTAGGCCGAAATTTCTGGGAGTTTGTATCAAAGAAATAAAATATTTCTTTTTGTGCAATCAAAAATATAAATAAATAAATAGAATAATATAGTTTGATATGCATTGATAAATATCCACGGATCTATGTATCAATAATGTAGTTAACTCAACTATTGACGACCGCCTCAAGATAGACAAAAGTGGAGAAAGTTGACTGCTGAGGTGTCCATTCGCTCTCCCCAACGACCACAACGGTCATGGGATTGATGATGATGCTAAGCATGGATCGGCAATGATTGTATAGAAGTAGTCACTGTAATCGCGTTAAACCAGTTTGATCCGTTAGGGCATGGGAAGTGGAAGTTCGCGAGTTGCTGTGGCCACCGAGTAATAGGAGACTGTGCGGCCAACACAATGCCCAGCCACCTTCTCTTTTTTTCTTAACTAATGTGCAGGTACCCATCACAGCTGGGTAGAATCAGGGACACCCTTCTAAACATGTAAACAAACGCTAGCCATCACTAGCATTCGAACTCAGAAACCTTCCTGTACGCCAGCTCTAAGTGGCCGCCGCTCGACTACCGTGTCTCCATCTGGCCTAAAACAAGGTGCTGGTTCTCTTTTTTTCGATAAAAGACTTGCTATAATAAAAGTAATTAAGAAAATCTATCTTCTTTTGATAATATATAATGACGTAGCGCACATAAAACGATGACGCCATATTTGATTTCCTCGTCTTCACTACCGTTTTTTTTTCTTTTAATAATGTAAGACGTACACTAGATGTGGTCATTGAAATACTTTTTTTCCAATATTTTTTTTTTACAATACAAACAGCTTCACCCACTCTCTCACTATCCCTCCACACCCCTCATACAAAAGCACTCTATTCTGTTTTCTTTGCATCTGTATAGGACATAGGACAAATATAGCCATTGAAACAAACAACTGCTACAAACACTCCACAGTAAAACAATTGAACCGATCAATAAAAAGCTGAAATCTAGGTCTGTGACACTTTGTGATTATCTCCCCTCAGTGTACTCTTGGGTAAATAGGATGGAGTGTAGTTGACTTTAATTAGGTCATCTCCCTTGGGGCAAGGAGAAGCTGGGGAGGGGCGAGGGGTTATGTTGTTTTATTATGTTGTTTAGCCGTAGTGGTGTGTGTTTTGTTTTTTCGCTTTCTTTCTTACTTAGTGAAAATTGCAGTCAATGTAATAGAATAGAGAGAGAGAGAAAGTTACTCACGCTCCACCTCCTCACGTCACAACTCTCACACAATTGGCAATCTGCTCGTCCATTTCACCCACACACATACATACACACTAATACACACATTGAATAACTGCAAATAGTTCGAAGCTGGTATAGATGTTATTAGCCATGAACAATAGGCCGGCTGTTCCTGCGGTTAGTACACCGCGGGCTGTCTACGAAATGGCCCAGGTACTAGTCCTGCCGCTGACCGATCCCTGCCTACCCTGCAGGAATTTTAAACCTAGGCCGTAATGATCTTCTATCTAGAAAGAACGTCTGTAATCGTATAAGTCAATTAATTGACCGCATTAATTCCGACGTCTTTGTCATACATAATTAGAGTCATTATTATTTTATTGTTACGAAACGACCCTTAATAAAATATTGTAAAAAAAATAATGTTCAATAGCCTCGAGCAATATTCAGAAGACAGGTTAGATTTGGCATGCTCTCTAGACAGTAACAATATTATTATCATTTTCTTTATTATTATTATCAAAGTCGTCGTCTGAAATATGTAAGCAGTTGTCGGGGCGGTTTGAGGGGGCGGTTGGGGGCAGTAACACTATTGGCATCTCTGTCTTTCAAATAATATGTTAAATCATTAAATAATACCATGAATAAACCACCCCATACTTCACTTTTTACTTTTATGTTGTTGTTGTTACACCCATAATTTTCGCCTATATGTCGTTACTATTTACTTGTAAACATTGACCAATATATTATTAGTCATTTAATTTTCAACAAAGCGTTTTAGTCAATAATTTATTAATAAATTCGCAATTAAAAGAGGCACAATTATTGTGATAAAACAAAACAGAAGGGAAGATAACTTCGAAAAATCTCTAAACTTCTGCTAGTTCTGTTTCCATTATGTTATACCATTTTTTTTTCTGTGGATTAAATCTCTTGTTCTGTCCTTGAGTAAAGAAACTTGTTGTTTCCTCAAGTAGTATCTTTCGATTTATTTATTTTAATAATCCAGCTTTAAGATTGAAAGGGTTAAGAAACATACGAACCCTTTTTTAGGGAGGAGTCTCGGGAGGGAGGGGGAGGGAGGTTGAAAAAGTGGGTGCATGGGAGTTGTTGACACCATTGTTTTAAAGACTTAAGCTACTCAAGTCTCGTGGGGAGGGGGGGGGGGAATGTTACATCCGGGGTTCATGAAAGAGTCGCGTTTCCGGTATTAGCCTCCATTCAGCATGGGGGCCAGACAAATTTTACGTGTGGGCCTAGTCCGTGATTCTAGCTGTCTTCTTAAATCCGATATAGCTTACATCTAGCTGTAGATTACTTAGTAGTAAAATTCAGGTTTAAGATCTTCAGATAACAGTTTATAGGACACACAGACGCACAAATATTTTCATGCAACAGGCCTATACACAAATACAGACTACCACCAAGCGATCTATTTATATTCACTACGCGATCTTTAAGTATACACTGACCAAAGGTCAAGCATGATGATTGGGTCGGATGGATTGTGTGTGTGTGGGAAGGGTGGGGGGGAGAGAGAGACAGCGATATGAATAGATATGTACATACCAGTGTAGGAAAGCCTTCAATGAAAGATTCTACCACGAGAGAAAGAGGGAGAGAGAGAGAGAGAGAGAGAGAGAGACCACTGTGAGAGCAGATATATATGAAGATAGAAAAATGTATAAGTAGATTGCCCTATCGTTTTCCCCCTTCCTTCAAAACATTATTTTGATGTCCCTGAAAAAAGCACAATTCTTACAATTTTGTCGAAACAAGTATTTTTGTTTTAGATTTATGCAGACATACCCAGAACATAGAGGAGTCATGAGATAACCCGTAGATTATTTTCTTATTACAATTATCTCCCCTGAACCCATTGGCTGTCAAGCTTAAAGGGAAATCACCTTATGTATGGCCATATAATATATTTCTTTGTGGGTGTGTGTCCCGACTATAAGGAAGTATAGCGTCTACTAAATATCTACAGCCGTCTGTCGCTTATCGAGGTTAATCAGTTCCAGACTCTACCGCGATAAGTGAATTTCTGCAAAGTAGATTCTTCATTTATACTTGTAATATTTTAGTGGCTTTAGCATACACACACAAAAACTGTTCACAATACTGTAAATAAAGTTTTTTTTTAACATTTTTACGAGAAAAGATATGCCATATAAGACTTAAAAAATATCATATTATTAGTGTACATTTAAATTACACACACTGTCAAAACCGCGATAAAGTCGCGAAATTCGAAGCTTGAAATTTCAAGGGACTGCTAGGATTTGGTTCCGGGTCTGGAGGGTGTCCCTGAGTCTCTACACAGCTCTGATGGGTACCTGACTTTAGTTGAGGTAAAGTAAAGGCGGCTGTACAGACACAATCCCCCTAGTAAGCCGTGGCCACAGAAACTGGTGAACGCTGCTTCACGGCCCCATGGATCAATTTGGTCCTACGGGATATTTTTACACACACAAAAAAACAAACTATTTTATTACACAAAATTGTCTGATAAGCCGTAGGCTATTTTGGCGTAACAATCCCATTATGTCACATTCCCCCATGGAAAAATAGTCAAACTTTTACTTTCCTTTACGTTATTCCTGTCTTGACTTCAGTTTTCTGTCTTGTGTCTGTTTGCGTGGACTGTTTCCCGCTTGTTTCATGACAATGTCTCTAACCGCTAAACCAGTTTGCTTGTTATTTTGTTTCTTCTCATGTTTGTTTTGTAAGCTCTTTACCCTCTTCTTTGTTATTATTTTATTGATTTTAGAGTAATCACGCCCAGTCTGCCAGACACCCATACATTCTAATGTATCAAAGATTGCAACAAAATAAAAACAAAACTATTTAGGATTATTCCCCCCTTAGTATGTTTACTTCCATCCCATCGATCTCCCTATCACTTCCCAACTCCAAATTAAACAATATTTCTTCTCTTTTATTTTTAATACTTCTTTTTTTTCACTTTTTAATTTTTTTTTTATTATAACAAACTTGATAACTCCACGCAATTCCCACCCCGCCGCTTTTTTTTTTCTTTCGCCTCCCCCAATATTATAAAGACTCTTAATCCAGGCTCATTTCGAGGGTACTGTTCTCAACATCGTCTTGGTTTGAAGCCCCCAACAGATAACCAACTGATCCATCATCTCTTGGAAATGGCAGGAATGATTGGCTACTTGTGTTCTCGCTATCTCTCGTCCTCCCCCCCTCCCCTACATTCTATACTCCCATCTCCCAGCCAATAGATTAGTAAAAAGGACTTCAATACTCGACCCAGCGACCGGGACAAGGCGCATCGATATCGCCCATCAATTTTGCGCATTCAGTTGGGAGTTTTCATAGTAAACACGAGGATCGGAATCGTCATGTTACTTTTACAGAAGTAATCAAATAAGTTTAGATTTGTTTTCCATCTATCTGGCTGGCTCTCTCTCTCTCTCTCTCTCGCTCTCTTTCTATTCTATGGCTGTCGTATTCAATGGATGTAGGTCTTTTCACTCTGTGGTTTACTTTAATTACTTCAGGCTACTCAAGTAATCTTGGTTAAAGTCAAATAAGTACTGCGCAAAGTAGTGTTTTGGAAGAAAAGTCTGGAGTTATTTATCTTTCTTTCACTTTCACTACAGGAAAAAAAAATGTTCCAATTCTAGTTTTCCTTTTAAATGTATATAGCTTCATCATTTTTATCAAAAAACACACATTAGCACTTAGCCTACACACGTACACAGATAGATCTACACACATATACCTCAAGTTTGAATGGACCATTTCGTCTAGTCCGGTACAATCAACAATAGGTGGGTGCTATGAATGGAAGGCAATTCTGGATTGATTGTGTGGGTGTGTGTTTGATTGTGTGTGTGGTGATTTTGGTGGTGTGTGGGGGGGGGGGAAGGGGTAAAATTGGCATTGCAGTTTTGAAAAAACGCTTGATTTTTTATTTATTATAAAGTTTCATGAATTATTTATAGAAGGGTTACATAGAGGAATATAAATACTAAATGAATATATGTGTGTGTATCTTATGTTATATATTACAGACGCTCCTTCTATAAAGAAGATTATTGCGTCCTTTCGCTCACCCGTGGTCATAGTCTAGTCTGGCATTTTCGTATTAATGTTTTAAAAGTTACTGGTTTATCTGGTTTGTTCAGGCAACCCATTCCATGCCCGAACGCCCCTGTATGTGTGTTCGTGTGCGTGTTTGTGTAAAAGTTATTGTATTTTAATGCATCCATGTCGTTATGAGCGTGTCACGAGCTATCAACTTATCAGCCTTTCGAATAAAAGGTCAAAGCAATAACCCCCCACCCCACCCCACCCCATATCAAATCTCTCATTCTCCCTCGCCCAGACGCTCGGGTCAGTTTTGACGTGAAGCGCACACGGAGCTGGACACTTCCCTGGGTCATTTTCTCGCTAACGAAATGCCATGCGTAAAACTCGTCTTAGTACGTATATATCCCGTGACACTGACGCCTATACGGGGTGAAAACAAATATTGTTTCCACCCACCCCCGCATCCCCATGATGAAAAAATAATAATCTGATTTTTAAAAAAAAATGAACAGGTCGGCCTTTATAAGTGGTTGTTTTCGTTATCAGACAATTTACTAGGCCGCATATAATCGATACATGTCTTCTAGTTTCTGGGAATAGTCTACTTGTTTTGTTTTTTTTAACTTTGTCTTACTTCAAGAGTATGGCGAATTTTTTTTAGCTTGCTACTCAATTCTAGCCGTTTTACTTGAGCCATCGGTAGATCTCTGCCATTTTTTTGCAGGGGTTGCAGCTTGGATTGGTCTTCAAGACCATGGTCCTGTTAGATACCTGTAGACCTGAGTCTAAATCTACTCCTTCATTGGTGCCATGCTAGATAATTCTTTGTCTTAGCAGGATTTTCTCATGTATCTATTTATTGATCTATCTTTATCACTTTCTATCTTTTGATATCAGTAAATTATCTGATCTATATCTAACTATAGCCTATCTATCCATGTACATATCTATCTCTCTATCTGTTTATATATATCTATTTTTCCTTTTTTTTTATCTATCTCTCTCTATCCGTCTATCAATCAGTCTATATATCTATTCAATCTATCTCTGGAACGACTCAGGTCAAGTGATTTTGTGTGTGTGTGTATGTGTTGCTTTTTTTTTTGTGTGCTTTTTTAAATAAATAATTAGAGACTTTTAACAGTAAATTTAGATATTGACTGACAAACCGACACATAAAGCTAGAGATTTATAAAAAAAATAAGCACCCCCCAAGAAACACACACACATACATACACTAAACCGTTTGACATTAGTCTTCCCAGAGTTAACATTCACATGTCTAGCTAGTATCTTATCAGACGTTTTAAGATAATAAAATTCCCATTAAATAAATATTGACAGAAATCAGGAAAAATCATTAAAACCTTAAATCATTTCTGCAAATGTTTCAAAAAACAAATATATAAAAAAAAATGAAAAAAAGAAAAGAATGGAAGAGTTAAAATCTCGGCTATGAATAAAGTAACGTTAGCAAGTTGTTGTTTTTGATCTCTAAGAACGAATTTAATATGTAGTACTCAGAACTTAGGGACGCGGTGGTCGAGCAGCAGTGCGATGTCTGGCGTACCAAAGGTCCTGGGTTCGAATTCTGGTGAAAGCTAGGATTTGTTCCCAGCTCTGATGGGTACCTGACCTTAGTTGGGGTATGTTAAGACGGCTGTGCGTTGTGCTGGCAACACAATCCCCTAGTATGCAGTGACCGCTGCTTCACCGTCCCTATGGATCAATTTGGTCCGACGGGATACTTTACTTTTTTTTTTCTCATAACTTTTTGTTTATATAATATAACAACGTATGTTTTCGATATATGCTAGTTTTTATATTAGTGTTCATGTTAAATTTTGGAATTAAAAAAAGGGCGAGACAGTGCATGGGAGTGAATTGAGTGAAATTGTTTCACTTAGAATGGTTAAAAGAGAGACAGAGGACAAAAATGAAAAAGAAAACTAGAACAAAAAATAAATAAACAGAATAAGAAAACAAGAAAGGAAATTTTGAAACTAGATTGTTTATATAAATCTAGAGAGATATAAACAGAAAGAAATTGGTAACAAGAGAACAAAAATAGAAAGAACTGAGGAAGAAAGAAAGGAAACGATAAAAAGCAAGAAAAGAAACAATTAATTTCAAATAAAAATGACAAAATGAAAAAAAAAATATAAACGAAGATTTTATTTTTTTTTGGTAAATAACAAAAAATTAAGAAAGAGTAAAAAAAGAGGAAAGATGGAAAATAGAAGAAATTGTTATTTAAAAAAATGGATAAGTACAAAATTAAGGAAAAAAAAGGTGTCCCAGGTTGCCAAGAACAGGATGTAACTGTAGCTCAGCCAATGACAATCGCCCGTGACGTTGCACCTTGATGTACCTGGGCGCAGAACTCCCAGAGCACCCTAAGCTGCGTCACACAGCTCATCATTTCGAAGCAGGGGCGGGAGAGGGAGCGGGGATCTAGACTATTGCCCTCTCGACACGGGGCGTCGTGGGGGCAACAAGATAGATTATTGAAACAAAAAAATGGGGTTGACTAAGTGAGGGGGTTTAGCAGAGCGGCGGGTGGGATGTGGGGGGTGGAGGATGAGATCTCGGAGCACCCGGTGCAGCTTCGACGCACTCACGAATATGTACATAGAGGTGAAGCACTCACTCACACACGCGCCTGCACGCTTGCGACGACGCTCAGGAAATACGTCATCATGATACAAAATTTTATGTTCTAGCGTCAATTTGACTTTGTACAACTGAAACAAAAGTCGCAGAAACTATATACGTTAATGATGGGCCGGGGAGGAAGGGAGGGGGAGGGGGAAGATAGGGCGACAACGTGCGTCTGAATTAAAACAAACACTTTTTGTAATGGGAGGGCCGGAGAAGAAACCGCGTAAATATCTCCCCTCATACGCCCCACATTTCTACTTAATTGAGCTCCTCTGGGGGCCTTTCTAAGTTTCGGTTTTTAATATTGCAAGTAATTTTTCAAACCTCATCCGTCCCACTCCCCTTCCCCAACATTTGTCTGACCCCCCTCACCCCTTCCCTTACCGCCTACATGATCGCAATCAACTGAACAGAATGAGTCAACAGAAGAACACACACACACACGCACAGACGCACGCATGCACACGCAAACACACACAAAGATACAGAAATGTTGGGTGTCTAGTTACGTGCATGTCCTCCTCATCTTCCCCACACACCGCACCCCACCCCACTCAAATTACAGCCCTCTAATTCCCACCCAATCAACAAAGCATTTGAAGAGATTCATTTCCACCCCCACCCCCCGCCCGCCCCTCCCCTTCGCCCAACGTCCACCAAATCTTTATATTTTACTATTATTGTTTTTTTGTTTTATTTTCAATCCGAAGTATTGAGTTATGTAGGTCGATCCGTCAACCTGTCTATTAAATGTGTCACGTGACGTTAAGATCGCGTTACCGCACAATCACGGAAAGGCGCGTGTTCGACTCACTTCACCCCTCGAACGCCCTCCCCCAAGCCCACCCTTCCACTCCTACCCCTGTCATGTGTGTTTTCTTCTGTGTCGAATTTCCGATCTGAGAACTGCAACACAACCGAAAAGCACTTTTGTTTTAACAAACAACAACAACGAATGGCGGAAATATAGAATATTATTGGGAACAGTGGCCGTGCGGCAGCGCGTTCGACTGGCGTACCGAAGCTTCTTGGGTTTCAATCCTGGTGAAGGCTAAGATTTTTTTCCCGGGTCTGGAGGGTGTTCTACCCAGCTCTGATGGGTACCTGACCTTAGTTAAGGCAAAGTAAAGGCGGTTGTGCATTGTGTCTTACACATTCGCCAAGTATGCCGAGACCACAGAAACTTGTTAACGCCCTTCACCGGCCCTATGATCAATTTGGCCCGAAGAGTACTTGACATATATAATATTACAAGCTACATTGCCCGGCGTTGCCCGGGTGAAAAAAAAAGGACTGTCTGGGGTGCAGATAACAAATTTATAAACTACACTTACTGAATACGCTTAGGAAAGTAAATAAATATTGTAATAGGGTAAAAAAAATAGTCCAATATTTTTATTTAACAAAATCTATATTGCCTATAGATTTACAATGTCTTTTGTTTTTAAAAGTTTGAAAAATTAATTGTCGAAAAAAAAAAGTATAGTCTAACTGGAGAATCGAACCCTGGTCGCCCGTATAGCAGTCCACTACGTTTACCACTGAGCTATCGAAGACACATGTCCGATTAAAAAATTATTAGACGGTATATTGGGCTAGGCCTAGATAGGTCAGTGACACACGTGTTTTCAAATTGACCAATGGGGATCCTCGCGGGGCTTAACACTGTCTTTTTATATATATAGATTATTTCCTTCAATACGGGACTCAACCTGAAATGACTGAAGTCAGAGATTAGTATTTTATATTAACCCTTACAGTCCCGGGCGCTTATATAGCGGAACTGAAGGCAGCATAGATAGAAGTAGGTCGGTACGGGAAGGGTTAACTGTTTAATAGCTTTAAATATGTTAGTTAATGTTAGCAATTAGCATGCCTGTCGATATATTTTGTCTAACTTCAATCTGAACTCATTGAATGCCCATCTGTTTGTGTACAAATTTGAAGAATATCTTACCTTTTATATTACAGACGTATTTTATATACACATATCTTATGTATCTATCTATCTGTTCAGATAAATTAATTATAGCGATCTCTTTAGATAGACAGATAGAGGG
Source organism: Anisus vortex (assembly GCA_949126835.1). Taxonomy (NCBI): domain Eukaryota; kingdom Metazoa; phylum Mollusca; class Gastropoda; family Planorbidae; genus Anisus; species Anisus vortex. Next base: position 19,153,738 of record OX421493.1, read on the forward strand.
AATTATTGATAAATAGATTAATGAATGGATGGATAAATAGATGAACATACTTGTAGATAAGTAACTAAATAAATGAATCTATGTAGATAGATAGTTAGATAATAGATGAAATAGAAAGATAGACCGATAGATATTCAGATAGATAGATGGGTAGATAGATAGATAGATAGATAGATAGATAGATAGATAGATAGATAGACAGGTAGATAGAAAGATAGAGAGATAGATAGACAAGCAGATAAACAAATAGACAGATCGATAAAATGTTAGATAGACAGACAGGATGACTGATATCCTTTTGTATATCATTTCCCCGTGCAAAAGCTACAACTTAAAATGCTAAGAGCTACATAAAACAAATGTGTTATGGTTTTCCCCATCAGCTCTATAGCAATATAACTATAACTTTAATGTTATTTCCAAAAAGATAACCCGCACTGAAACACTAAACCTCTATAGCCCTTGGTTCCCATCATGCCTTGTTTTAAAAGAAAGAAAAATAAAAAAACGTCAAATTTTATTTCAAATCTTCATTTTAGAGTTGTGATGGTATTTTGACGAGTTTATTCGTTCAGGCCAGGCAGCAGGAGCTTCTGATTATATAGCACTAACCTGTGTTTGTATGTGCGTGTATGTGTGTGTGTGTAGGTATGTGAAACGTTGAATGCTTTAAAAATAAGTTTTTTTTTGTGTTTCTTTGGGGATTTTAATTTTGAAAATCAGGATTACAACATCACTCAGACATCGTTTTTTTGTTCTACTTGCTGGAAAAAAATGATAATAGTAACTTTAAAAAAAAATGGACACACCTTGAGAAGACCAGACGATAACGTAGCCAGACAAACACTAGACTGGAACCGCCAGGGGAAGAGAAAAGTCGGCTGACCATGGTTGACTTTGATTGGGTCGGTTGCCATCGAGGCAAAGTCTGTCGGCCTGAGACTCAACTAAGGGGATTCGTCCAAGATCAAGACATCTAGGGAGTCGAGATTAATGTCTTCTGCTTCTACTGGGATCTCGCAGGATCGAGTCTTGACATTCAAATATTTAAATCATAAAATAAATAAACAAAATATGCAATTCAGAAGAAAGATCTCGAAAATTAAATATAAATTATTAATAATAAAATTGTAAGGCTTGGTTGGTCTATTTCTGAACTAATGCACCGGTTCACTCTAGATTATTGAAAAAACAAACATTGTTTCTTATGAAAATTTTTAATTAAAACATTCATTAAATTGTACATATTTCTTTATCGATTGGTAAAATAAGAGTTTTTCCAAATGAAAAGTAGTACTTTTTATTGCTAAAGATATGGTTTCGTAATAATATCCCTTAATTAGTTCAACATGTTCTAAAGTCGTTCAACAAGTTCGAAATGAGTTACGACCCTTTTCTATCTAATGATGGTTAACCAATAATTTCTGATACTCATTGTTTTATTATATTGTCTAACTTTATATTTATTTATCGCTTGAAGAAAATAATCGAAAAGTCTTGAAAATGCTGCATTTTAGTCTAGTTATTCATTGGTTTTAAAATTTTATATTTTGGTCACTATTTTGGGTGTAACTTTAAGTCCATATTCTGTATCTTTAACTCATTGTTAAGTATCCCTTATGCGAGAACAAATGCATGTAAGTACTTTCTTCCCACCCGGGTAGGGAATGGGGTGCCTGAACAAACCAGGAAAACCAGTACTTAACATCATTAAAAACACTAATAGAAGTGATGGACTAGACTCAAATTTCGGATGAGCGTAGGACGCAATAATCTTCTCTATAGAATCAGCGTCTGTGTTGTTTAAGATAAGAACAAGAACAAAAGATACTAACAATTTGAAGTTTCGCTTTTTTAAGATTTTCTTGCAAGAAACCGTGACACCACCTGAACTTGTTTTTTTTTTTGGGGGGGGGGTCTTTTGTTGACGGTCTATGTAATTCCAATGTATATTAAAAAGAGATCAGGGGGGAGGGAGGGGGGAATGTGCACAGAGTTCACTCCCATTAGTGTGACATAGCTTCCTGTGTAAATCCTCACCAACGACCTGGTAGAAACTACTCTCTCTCTCTCCTTAAGACTAACACTCTATCGTCACATCTTTCAGTTCAGTTTTTTTTCTTCTATGTTGTTTAGTTCCTCTACTTTCCGTCTTACCTTCCCTCCCCCCTCCCCCTCATCTCTATTGCCTCTGTTTACTGGTTTGTTTATTGACTCTGTCTAGCCCATCTTTCCCAATGCCTGAAGCAACTTGTCTTTCAGCACTTTCAAGAGAGCAAAGAATACTTTTTTTTTTAAAGGAAAAAAGCGTGTTTATAGATATCGTGGCTGGGGTGGGGCGAGACTACAATGAAACGCAACTTCGTGAGGTACCGATATCGTAAAAGCCAGGTATAAAGGTAACAAAAGGTCATACTTAGAGTTTGCAGAAAAGTTCCGAAAAGAGAGGCGAGTTGACCAGAACTGTTATTACCTCGCATTGAAATACAGGTAGAAAGTATTGATAGTACATTTAGCTGGACGTGGTCATTTCTTTGCAGTATAATACTAAACACTTCCTTAAAGATAGATAGATAGATAGATAGATAGATAGATAGATAGATAGATAGATAGATAGACAGTTTTTTTTTTAAATATTTATTTGGTTAAGTGTCCGAAAATTATTCTTCAAATATAGTAAAGTACCCAGCTCTGATCGGTACCTGACATAAGTCGGGGTACAGTAAAGGCGGCTGTGCTTTGTGCTGGCCACACAATCACCTAGTATGTCCTGTCTACCCAGCTCTGATCGGTACCTGACATAAGTCGGGGTAAAGTAAAGGCGGCTGTGCATTGTGCTGGCCAGCCACACAATCCCCTAGTATGCTGTAGCCGCAGAAACTGCTGAAGGGTGCTTCACCGGTCCTATTGATCGATTTGTGGTCCTACAGGACACTACTTTCAGTGGGCTTGGTAGACTTACCGGCGCCCATCTCCTCTCCAAGTCAGCGGTGGATTTTTTTTATTTTTTCTTGTCTGCAACTTGTGTCGAACCCATGACGCCAGACAAGTTTTGTCTTCTTGTACCAAATCGTTCAGTGTACTAATGTAAAATACATCAACCCTTTACACACATTTGTAAAAAAAAAAACATGATAATATTAGCTCAAAACGTTTCAACATATAGATCGACTACAAGTGTGTGATCACGTCCTGCTTTTTAATCAACGACATTGTTTTTGTGGTGCGAATTAATACATAAGCCCCCAACAAACTGAATCCCTATAGCGCGCATATAAATCATTAACAAAAGAAAGACTTTATAACATTAGCTGTGATTAATCCCTCAATTTAATCAGCTTTTCGGGTATTATTTTTTTTAAAGAAAGAAAATTGAATCTTTTGAATGATTCGCTCAGTGGACATAAAGATCTTTTACGTTTAGATGATTGTTCCTAAATAATACAACTCTTGTGTGTTAACGTATCTGATTGATCGGTGGAAGGAGTTCGGTTCAGTTAGACAAACTCAATATTAAAGCTTAGAAGCCATTCGATCGTTAAACCAGCGTTGTTACGTTGGATGCGCTATGTTTTCATAAAACATTTAAATAAACACACAATCAGAAAATAAAAACATGGCGTCCTTAAAATGAGACTTATCCAATTTGAAAACTTTTGTTTAGTCTATAATTCACACTGTCCACTGAACGTATAAAGACAACAATAATCAAAACCAAAGAGAAAATAGATATAAAGGGAAACGATTATATATTATTTGATACGTTTGTGGTCTAAGTTTACTCCCTTTATTTACATTCACCATCGCCACAGGTGTCTGTGTTTTTATTTCAACCAAAAGAAAGCCAAAATGAAGCTAAAATCTAGCCTAAACAAGCGCTTTGTTTTAATTTTGTTTTTAACAAATACAAGCCACAAACAAGCGAATAGGAATTCCGATATAGTTTTGTTTTTCTTTTTTTTTTTTTTTTGTTTTGTGTAATGAAAATGAAATGTGATTGAGTTCAAAGGGCATCGATAATCAAATGATATCTGCGACGTTCTGCGTTATCTCTAAAGTTGCCTAAAGAATATTGGTGATAATAAAGGTAATGAGGAGGCCATATTGACGAACATTTCTGGTATCATAAAATATGTTATCAAATTGTCCTCAACAATACACTGCAAAGTTTCCTTGTTCTAGGATTATATTGTTTGCAATGCATTTTTATTCACTTCCTAGTTAAGCATCTTGGATTTACTTTCTAGTTCAGCATCTTGGATTTACTTCTTTTTTTAGCATCTTGTAGTTACTTCTTAGTTTAACATCTTTCATTTACTTCCTAGCTCAGCAATTTGGATTCATTTCCTTGCTCAGCATCATGTCAATCCATTTTCGTTATTACAAGCTTGATCTTTAAACAAAATAAAAAACAACCCAACTAGAACAAGAACTATCCACTATCTTTCAAAACAACAACTCCATCTTTAAAATATGCACACACACACACACACACACACACACACACACAAATACACACAAAACTCCAACATCAGCAACAACAAAACAAGATACAAACATTTTCTCGTATGTATTCAATGCATTAAAGAAACTCGTTAAAAAAATAAAAAAACAACAAGCTAAACATGCAATAGTTTTAAAATATAAACTCGAGATGTAATTGGTTTCATTACTGTCTCTGGTCTAGAAAGCCCTTCATTAGTTTGTACACAAACGAAAAAAAAAAGATAAGCAGACATGAAAAATATAATTCTTACAGACATGTTGCAATTTGCGCAATCGTGGAAAATATAAAAGGACATAGCTGTTATTGATTTATATATGTTTGGACCCCTCTTCTTCCCCCATTCACACCAACCGCCCCCCCCTCCCCATGTTCAAAACCCACAATCTACTTTATATTTTTTTTTTAAATATGGATTTTTATCTTGAATTTGTGGCAAGACATTTATTTTTCTACACAGACACTGGACTTGGTGTAACACCACATCATTATTTTTTTTTAATAATTTTTTTTTTCAAATACTTCTTTTGAAAATCGTACTTCTCCCCCTTCTTGAGCAATTTTTTTTTCTCCTCCAACCATCAGAACGCTGTACCACCAAGGGAGGTAATGTACACGTTACATTGGAGTAATCTAAATTACATTCTGTTAAAGGGAGAGATGGGGGGAAGGGTGTAAAAGTAAATAGGTTTATGGCAGATATAGGTTTATGGCAGATATAGGTTTATGGCAGATATAGGTTTATGGCAGATATAGGTTTATGGCAGATATAGGTTTTGCATTGAATGCACTCGATGCCATTTGCCATATCCCGTCATCATATTCTGTGACGTAAATCTATTTCCGTTTCCTGTTTTGGGGAGTTTAAAAACAACAAGTGAGTTTTCACATGAAGACTTTTTCTTTACCAGAAGGTTGTTATTGTAAATAAATTAAATCTCCAGATATTGCCTTCTATTTCATTCTTTTGCACACTCTCACTATCTCAGTCTCCCTCGTTCTCTCTCTCTCTCTCTCTCTCTCTCTCTTTCTTCCTTTTAACCTCTAGCAACTTGCTTACCCTTAAAATAATGTTCACTCCATACACTATCTCATTCTATACATTTCACTCTCTTTCTTTCTCTCTTTCTCTCCCTCTCTCTGACTCTTTTTTGCCCACTCTCTCTCTCAAATTCGCTCACTCTTTTCATGTGACAGTTTCGGACACCCCACCACCACTACATTTGCCACCGAATGGATATGGGTAAAAAGGGGGGAGGGGGCGTTAAGCTTCAGTGTAAACCCTCTTTAGCCATACGCCTCTTACATCACATGCTACTATTACTTTGTTTTTTCCTTATCTTAACCTTTACAGTCCCGGGCGCGTATATAGCGGAACTGAAGGCAGCATAGATAGAAGTAGGTCGGTACGGGAAGGGTTAAAAATGTCTGAAACATCTATTGGCAATGTTACGTTATAGAGTTTCCAAGAGTCTTCCCATTAAACAGTAACACCTATAGTTAAATCTCTAAGCCTAGAAACACCAGAGGACAGAATGGCAAATAGTAAAGTAATAATAATACATAAAGCATTAAATTCTAACTTGGAAATACAACATACAAAATACATTTCACAGTGTTCAGATAAACATAAGGACAAAAAACACTTTCCTTATCCTTTATTCGAGAACAAATGCTTATAAGTACTCTTTGTCCCCGAGTGACACCCGGGCATGTAATGGGATGCCTAAACTAACTAGGAAAACCAGTAACTTATCATCATTTAAAACACTAATCAAACTCGACTCAGACCACGGTTGAGCGTAGGACGCAATAATCTTCTTTATAAAAGAAGCGTCTGTAACATATAAGATAACAAATTATATGATCTTTCTTTTTAAAAGTATCAAAGCTCTTTAAATATTTATAATGCTGCTTTATATAATTAAAAAAAAAGAACGACAATTAAAGCAAATGTAAGGTATTATTTAACACTCTGCCCTGCTATGTAGCCATCTTCAGCTATGGCATTTTAATGTAAACAAAAGCTAAACCACACAAAAAAAATATGGTCGTGCAAAAGGAAAGCACTCCCAACATCGAGGGGTAGTCAAGATTCAAGATGGCTACGCCGCTTCTTAAAGAAAAACCCGGGGGCGCGTGAATCTCATCAGTTTCCTGCAGGTGTAGGAGGGGGGGGGGGAGATCCCCGCAACTAGACTCACCTGGTGCAGCAGCAGAACCCCTTCTCATCACCCTTTAATCCTCCCTAACCTCCACTACGCGCCTGCCCCCCTCCTCCACCTCAACTACCCACCATCTCCTCCCTTCCCACAATCCCTGCCTGAAAGATAAGATCAAACTATAATGCAGATTTGAGAGTGTGTATGTAACATTTTCCTGCGGATTATTTTAAATTTAGGATCAAGGAATTTTTAACAGCCTCCGTTTCTCTGTTTATATTCTCCGCGTACGTCCCTCTGTCCATCGCTTCCTCGGTCCGTCTGTCAATCTGTTCGTCCATCTATATTTCTCTTTCTATCCATTACCAGCACTCTTAATATGAGAATATTACTCCTCGTTACTGAATAGATTGCGAATTCTTTTCCTTTATTCTTTCTCCTTCAATCTGCCTTCTCTCTCTTTCTTTTCTCTCTCTCTCTCCTCTCACTTTGTCGCTATCTATTCCTTTACTCTTATTATGTCCATTTTCTTTCTCTCATGTTCTTCTCTCTCTCTTCTCTCTCTCTCTTCTCTCTCTTCTCTCTCTCTTCTCTCTCTCTATCCCTGCCTCCTTCCGCTACTTGTGTCTCCTCTTCGTCTTTCTCAACCATCTCTCTTTTCTCTTACACTCTCTATTCTTATACTCACGCTTTCTATCTTCTCTCTCTTTCTCTCTCTTTCTTTCTCTCTCTTTCTTTCTCTCTCTCTCTTTCTCACTCTCTCACTTTTTCTATCTTTTTCACATAAAGCAATACTTTTCACAATATTTGTTTTAGCTTACCGCGACGTCACATACTTAATCTCCAACAAAACATTTGCTCTCGTTAAATTACATCAACATCAACTGATTCAAGTCTCTAAGATCGTCCATTTAATTTTTAACCAAACATAAAACACAAACATGCACATCACATATACATACAACAACATGCACTTCACATATACATACAAAAACATGCACATCACATATACATACAAAAACATGCACATCACATATACATACAAAACATGCACATCACATATACATACACAAACTTGCACATCACATATACATACACAAACTTGCACATCACATATACATTCATCAACATGCACTTCACATATACATACAAAAACATGCACATCACATATACAAACACAAACTTGCACATCACATATACATACATCAACATGCACTTCACATATACATACAAAAACATGCACATCACATATACATACACAAACTTGCACATCACATATACAAACACAAACTTGCACATCACATATACATACACAAATTTGCACATCACATATACATACACAAATATGCCCTACAATTTTGAAAGTTTGTTACACCTTCTTTTTGGACAATCAGAGGCGTAACTATGGATCATGGCGCCTTGGGGGTAACCAGCGCCTAAAACGGGGCGCCTACCTAACTTAACAGTTAGCTTACTAAGACTTTGAAATAAAGAAGATTATAGTAATTTATAGGAATCATTACTTTTTAAAAAGCATCGTCCGTAACAAATTATATCATATAAGTCTGCTTTTTTTATTCTAATTATTGTTTTAACTGTCAGCACCTATGTAAATTGTGGAGCCTAAATAAACAGACCGCCCTCCTCCGCCCTCCTCCGCCCCCACCCTCTTAAGTTACTATATTGCGGACATCATTCTTTTGTTACAGTTTGATGTTGAAATCCGAATCTTCATTTTATTCCTGTTGTAAAACCTTCAAGTATTCCAGAATGGTCGATATGTTCCATCAAGATTATTATATTACATTTTATAGCCTATTTTTTTAATATATATTTTATTGGATTGCTCCGTTCCATACACCTATTTTAAGTTGGATAAGAAATGAAGAGGGGGAGTGGGGCGGGAGAGGCATAAGTGCAACCCTTTTCCTCCCAACTTCTCCCCCACCGAGAAGACTCCAAGTTGTGTTTGTTCTGCCTTAGCAGTATTGAATGTAACTTTTTTTTTACATTTTCTCCTGAAGTGGTTGCCGGTGAGATGTGAAGAATGGGTGTTGGGGAAGGGGGCTCAATAAGTAGTGCCCTCCCACTACTCCGTCCACGCCACCCCAGCTGGACATCTCATTTTGTTGTCCTGGTCATTGATGAGACCACTCGGATGGGTGGATGCGCCACTGATTCACATGGACGGAAGAATGAAGGTGTGTGTGTGGGGGGGGGGGAGCTCAGACGGATCTCTGCGTCCCGGGGCGCGATGTGGGGGAGGGAGCCAGCATATGTTTTGCACGTGCACGACGGATGTACCTTTATCATCCCACCCTCGCAAAATGTGTCTTTTTTTCTCTCTCTATTCTGAAATATTGTAACGAACAAAAACTTGAGCACACTGGACATGTTGAGATCAGGTGAAGTACAGGTGAGTAGTGTTGCAATAGTGGATTTCTCTCTCTTTCTCTCTCTCTCTCTCTCTCTGCCTATCTCTATCTCTCTCTCTGCCTATCTCTCTCTCTCTCTCTGCCTATCTCTCTCTCTCTGTCTATCTCTCTCTCTTCCTATCTCTCACTCTCTCTCTCTCTGATTATCTCTCTCTCTCTCTGCCTATCTCTCTCTCTCTGCCTATCTCTGTCTCTCTCTCTCTCTCTGCCTATCACTCACTCTCTCTCTCTCTCTCTGCCTATCTCTGTCTCTCTCTTTCTCTGCCTATCTCTCTCTCTCTCTCTCTCTCTCTCTCTCACACACACACACGTAGATTCAGACATGCGCAATCATTATTGTTGTTGTTTTTTTGTTTCTACGACTTCTGAAAAGAAAACCTAGATTATAAACCACAAAAGGCACATGATAAATTGAATTCAGATCTGATAATTTAATAAGGCCATAGAATCATTGTTATAATATCATATATACAAGATACATATTTGTAAACACAACAAATATATATATATTAGAAATACACATTTTCAATTCTATCATTTCTTTCTTTAATAGCCGCTAAAAAGATAATTAAAACTTGATTGAAAGTTTATTTAATTGAAAGATAATAAAAAAGTTGATGGAGGAAGGGACGGGGATTATGGAATAAACAAGTTGAATATATACAAAATGACATTTTGTCTAAGTGACGTCTTGTCTAAGACCAGATAAGCCGCAGAGCAAAAATAAACTGTCAGAAAGCGGTACAGTACCATGATTGCAGTGCTCCTTCAATTAGAAATTTAAGTTAGTTTTAAAAATTTAAGATTGTTTTTATAAGTTTGAAGTTTGTTGTTAAAATGTAAGTTTATTGTTGAAAATTCGCTTACTATAATAATATTGAATATGTGTTGAAACATTTTTTGAAAGTAAGAAATTTTGCACAAAATAAATTCTTAAGACATATTGGCACCTTTAGAGACAAAAAAAATGCGCAACAAATAACAACAATAAACTAACTAACAACAAACCTACTCGGCCATCATTCATATTTTAGTTGACTGAAATGCACTGCTGACGTCTTTATCACGTGTTGACCTTTTTACATATTATTGCACCGTAATCTCGTCACGTGATGCACGCGTGACATAAGGTCGCGCAGTGTTCATTACCGGCGTTCATCTTTGGCACTGGTGTGCACGCGCTACCCTCTAGAACAATCTACTTCTTTATCTGTGGTATGAAATATCTTATAATGTAAATTACTTGAGTTATTTCATTGTAGATCTATATATGTGTGGAACAATGGCTTCTGCTAGTTGTGGAACAATGGCTTCTGCTAGTTGTGGAACAATGGCTTCTGCTAGTTGTGGAACAATGGCTTCTGCAAGTTGTGGAACAATGGCTTCAGCTAGTTGTGGAACAATGGCTTCGACTAGTTGTGGAACAATGGCTTCTGCTAGTTGTGGAACAATGGCTTCTGCTAGTTGTGGAACAATGGCTTCTGCTAGTTAAGTAACAATGGCTTCTGCTAGTTGTGGAACAATGGCTTCTGCTAGTTGTGGAACAATGGCTTCTGCTAGTTGTGGAACAATGGCTTCTGCTAGTTGTGGAACAATGGCTTCTGCTAGTTGTGGAACAATGGCTTCTGCTAGTTAAGTAACAATGGCTTCTGCTAGTTGTGGAACAATGGCTTCTGCTAGTTGTGGAACAATGGCTTCTGCTAGTTGTTTCCAGCGTACTAGGTTTTGTGGGGCTGACCGCTTTAGCTCTTCCCACGTAATTCGGCACTAGTCTACATCTCTTCTTTACATGACCATCTCCAAAAGAGTATTTCGTTGGCCGGTTTTTCTTTGTTTTCATTGGAGTGCTCGTCTGGTGATGTCTTTTTCGGCTTTCTAAGGTAGTAACCAAATCTATCTCCATTTCCGTTTATCAATCTGCTAGCTAAGTGTGTCCCGTCATTGTCAGAGGTCTTCGATTTTTAATAATTTCGTCTGTGTGGCTGATTTAAGAATGTTTTCTGGGGCAGCTTTTGTCAAGATCTGTGTATTTTAGGGTTTCTGAGCTAACTTACTGCTGAACATCGGGAGCTTGTAACTTGTGTATAAGTAAGATGTATTTCACTAAAGCATCAAGGAGATTAATCTATTTCGAGCCTGTCCGAGTCTGGTGAATATATTATTTACATAAGATACCACCTCGCTTATCTTATATGTTACAGACCCTCCTTCTATACAGAAGATTAGAGCTATCTACTGTTATCCGTGGTTGGAGTCTAGTCTTGCATTTTGATGAATGTTTTAAATGATTTCAAATTTTTTTATATTTTCTTGGTTCGTTCAGGCAACCTATTCCATGCACAGATAGCACTCCTGATGCCATCCTTCCCAAATATAATAATAATAATTATGTGTTGTTGGTTTTTAAAATCAAGTTGCATTTTAGATTTAGCTACATAGAGTGTAATTAAGAACGGGACTGGTCAGTACAAAGAGAACAATGACGTATTGCAAGGATTACTTAATTTAAAGGATTACCTTATAAGCTTTTTTTTTCTTCTCTCCCAATGCTCCGGGATATAGATTATCATTAAATCATTTAAAGGGTATGGGGGGGGGGGGGGGAGGTTATATTATAATATATATGTGTGTGTGTGTGTAAGAAAGAGTCAGACGTCTGCTATATTTATTCCAATTTTATGTGCGTCATTGTGTGTGTGTTGGGAGGGGGGTGAGGAGAATAGTGGGCAAATTATTTTTACAATATAACAATACAATAAATGCGGAAGTCTAACCACCCTTCCCACAATCCCTTCAACAAGTTTTTATAAAGACGTGCAATCCCTCCTTGACATTCCTCATCACACATACACATTACATGCCTCATCACACATACACATTACTGCCTCATCACACATACACATTACTGCCTCATCACACATAAACATTACTGCCCTGCCCCCCAAACCTAACATTCATTTGAAAATATTTCTGGAAACGCCTAATGCTCGAGTGTATGTTTAATAACAAATGCCACGGCGTGTCCATGTGGGCAAAACATTGAATTGAACCCTCAGACGTCTAGATCTAATGTTATTTGAAGGCTACGTGTGCATATAGGTTGGGGAGAGGATAGAACGTGGACGTTTAGGGGTTAAACAATATTGGAGGGAAAAAATATACAAACAAAACAAAACAAACAAAAAAGAAAAAAAAATACATGCAAAATAAAAGAAAAGAATAAAGACAAGAAAAAAGACAAGAAAAAAAGAAAAAGGAAGGAAAAAAAGAAAGAATAACGAAAAGAAAGAAAGTAAATTTACAAAATAATCTAGATCTATCGTTACATCCTCTGGCCACCAAACTAAGTTTTGTTCTTTGGCACTTCAAATCCTAACCTTGATATTTCCAAATGGTAATTGACCTGTTCTTATCAGATTCCCCAGCTAAAAACTCAGGTAAGGCGCGTTCATGGGAATATTGATCTTCTTTGTGTGTTCATACTTGGATATTAAATCCTTTATTCTTATCCCCCTCCCCTTTCCACATTTCCCACAAGGGAAAGAACCCACATTACGATCGTCTGCCAAGGCCATCCAGAGCCGTAATACCTCCAAACACACACACACAATATACAGAGTTGCTGTTGGGGGTTTCTAGTTTTTTAGCGACAACAACAAACAAAGATTTTCAAGACAATCATCAAGTGCCCATAAACTTGTAACTTGAGCCTTTCTGTTTGTGTAACCTTAGCTCTGGTCATTGTTTTACAATGCTAATAGCGAACAAAGCCATTGTTTGTTTGTTTTTTTCCACCTTATCTCACAACTTTGTTATAAAGCGCGCCACTTTATCAGCGCAAATGTTTTAAACTTTAAGAAAAAAAAAAAAAAAAAAACTAATTTTATTTTATTATGTAACGATCCATTCCTCTCCTAGCAGTCCTTTCCTGGATTATTTGAATAGTAATGGCGGCAAGCGACATCTGGCGAACGATTGCTTGGAAACTATACTGGCTTAGCGTGGTAGCCACGATAAGATGCAATTAGTTGGGGGAAAGGGAGGTGTAATAGTGCAAGGTATGATGGGTAGTAACGGGCACGTTCTAAGCAGGTGCACTTTTTCATTCTGAAACTATTTCTTTGAAACGAATATTTTATTATACCATCAATGATTTAAACTTAAATTAGATCAATTACATTATATTCATCATCATCATCATCATCAGATACGTGACTTTTGTTGTGGGGGTGCTACCACGGTGCGCGTGACCAGATTTCTCCATTCGTCCTGGTCAGAAGCCGTTTGTAGAAGCGTATCAAGGGGTAGTTCGGTCCACTCTTTCAGGTTGTCCAACCACTTCATTTTCTGGCGACCTTTTCTTGTGTGTCCTTTCCATTGTACCTTGTATGATGGTTTTGGCCAAGGAGTATGACCATTATGTTACTAAGTTTTAAATTCTTAATTTCCGAACAATAACAAAAATATTCCTTAACATTTGTAGTTATTCTCAACATTTTTTTAGTTTTAGAAAACAATAAGAGCTGAAAACTGATACAGTACAGACTATACACGGTTAGTTATAGACAATAATTATGTAACAAGTTCAGAAACATTTCTATATTTAAAAAAAAAATGCCAAAGTTGTCACAAAATTTAGAACAGCCGCTGTACTGAGAGAACATCCCTAAGGTAAACACATAAAACGAATGCCCCGTCTGAAAGACGACATAGAACAAGGCACGGTTCCATTCTAAAGTAAATCTTGTAAACGAATACTCCTTTAGGAATGACTTGTAAACAAAGTGGCCATTGCAAATAAAATAGAGAGCCAGGAAGAACATTTTCTTGTTGTTTCTTCGTCTTTGTTTGAAGTGGATTCTCGTAAACTTGGATGAACCAGACTGTATTATCTGGGTGGGATTTGGGTCTTAATGCGTGGATTTCACGTCAATGGATGGTCAAACGGAGATGTTGACGATTTTACTGCTGTATATGTTGAAGATGTTGATGATGAAGATGTTGATGTTGAAGATGTTGATGTTGAAGATGTTGATGTTGAAAATTTTTATGTTGAAGATGTTTATGTTAAAAATGTTGATGTTAAAAATGTTAATGGAAATTAAAGACGTTTATGCTGAAGAAATTAGCGTTTAAAAAGTTTAAGGGAGGTTGACGCTGGGGAGATTGCTATTGAGGTTAATAAAAGTAAACATAAACATTATTTACAATTAATTAATTAATTAATCACAATTAATGCTCAAATATTTAAAACCTTTTGTGTGAGTTATTGCCTGCGTGAATATTTTTGTAACCTTTTTTTTTTGTTTATTCTGATTAGTTTCAAGTATCTGCCAGAATGTGGTCAGTAGGCTGCCGATATGTTATCTGAGACTTTCTCTCTCTCTCTCTCTCAGTCTCTATCTCTCTATCTCTCTCTCTATATATATATTATATTATATGTATCTTTGTCCCTCAGTATCTATTTCTCTATGTGACCTCACCCACTTTACTACCTGTCGTTATCTATCTATCTGTATATTCTAACCCCTCCCTATTGTCCAGCTCTATTATACAAGTGTATTTTAATAGTAACGCAAACCTATTTGAGCTCTGAATAGTAGATCTATCCTTCGATAAATTCGCCGTTCATGATCTGACCTTGACCTTCTGAATTATCTCAACGCTAAAGAGAAACAAATGCAAAAAATATAACGAAGCTGAACATTCGTTTCTCACATAAACTAAATCCTTCCAAATCCTTCCAAATCCCATCTCCCACCCTTTATTTTGTTTTTAGGGTCGGGTCAGCGTGACCTGGTGCGAATGACCCTATATTACTGGCATGACCTGACATGACCCACCCTTTTAGCGTGATAAAACGGCTTCGGCGGCACGCAAAGCTACAATAAACAGATGGGCAGCTTGACAGGATTTGAACCGATAATCTGTTTAAATCTAATCTCTCTACTGGGCTTGATCTCGTGGCAGCTTTAGCTTGATCATCGACCTGAAACTCACGAAGGTCGAATGTCAAATTTTAAATGTGGACAATGGAGAACTACATTGTCGTCTCATCGTTCTGCGGTTTATAAAATCAGGATTTATATTAGGATAACCTTTGAAGGCGTCAATATAAAGATGTATCAGAATATCTCAAAAAGTAGGCAACTGCTGACCAAAGTTCTGATCAAAGTAAGACAAGATATATGTCCACTTGTTAGATCGAACAGTGTATTGGGCTCACAATCTATCAGTGCTTTACAGTCACATTAATCACAGTATCGAATTGACCGAATGTTGTTCATGCCTACCCTGCCTGTTGGCCTTCAAAATCTGAACACATTGTATGACACTTTATATAAACATAATCTTTTTTCTCCTTCTTCAATGTCCAGTCATGTTATATAAATAATAAATTGCCGAATGTTTGATCCAAGTGCGTGAGTGTGTGCGTGTGTGTGCGCGTGTGTGTGCGTGTGTGTGTATGTGCGTGCGTGTGTTTATGTGAGTGTGTTTATGTGAGTGTTTGCGTGGTGTGACAGGTGCATACCAGGTGGTTGAATCGCTTCCGATTCCTTCCTCTCCCCTCTATCCTCTAAACTGCAAAAACTCATCTCCTCCAGCAATATGATACAGCAAGCAAGAGTATCAACGTATCATCCAACATCCAAACAAACTGACACATTATCCAGGGAACTTTCCTTATTGTTATGTAATATAGATGCTCCTGTAACTTATCTCATGCAGGTTTTAATTTTGTGTGTGTGTGTTTTTTATGAAGACCTACCTATTCAATAAATAGTTTATTATTTTACTATTTTATTATTTCCCATTTATACATTTTTGTCTTTTATTCGTTGTCTGTACTATGTCTGTAACTGTTGACAGCGCATAGAACTGTTTCAAACGGGATATGCGCTATACAAGTCTTATTATTATTATTATTATGTTTCAGACCTTCCCCATTCCCATTCCTTTTTTTCCGGAACCATCATGCCCACTTCTTTAGATTAGGATTAACATAATAGAAGCTTATCATTAGGATTAACATAATAGAAGCTTATCATTAGGATTAACATAATAGAAGCTTATCATTAGGATTAACATAATAGAAGCTTATCATTAGGATTAACATAATAGAAGCTTATCATTAGGATTAACATAGTAGAAGCTTATCATTAGGATTAACATAATAGAAGCTTATCATTAGGATTAACATAATAGAAGCTTATCATTAGGATTAACATAATAAAAGCTTGTCATTAGGATTAACATAATAGAAGCTTATCCTTTGTGCCCTACATAGGTTACAACAACCCTACTATTCCTATACTGCCACATTCTGACAGGCAAACTAAAAAATATAAAGCATACCTTGAGTAATTTAAATAGTATTAATACATATATCAATGAGAACAGGCCACAGTTGTCCACTTTTCAAACTGAATTTTGCGCGAAAGGTGAATACTTAGGGTCCACCTGGACTCGCGGTGTCGAAATTGTGAAGAAGCAGAAGAAATGTTCGAGCATGTGCTTTTAGACTGCAGGAGCATAGAGTCGATGAGAACTGTCTACTGTTTGCACCGAACCTATAATATGGTGACTTGGATACACTGCGTAGCACACAAGCGTGTTTGTCCTCCGAGCCCTAAGCAAGTAATCTCGGTTGGTATACCAAATTTTAGAGAATTGAGACAAGAATGGTCGCTGGTGGACACTTATGTGCCCATGGGCATCAAAGTCTGGTGAAGTCTGTAAACCACCGATACGCTTACAGCCCCTTTTGCGCGTCCGAGGACCATTGCACTGCCGAGAGGCTCCGAGACTCGGTGTGGGGGAAACCCGCCCTGGTACCTGTATGTCCAGACCTATAGTCTGGGATTTTGTGCTACCGGGCGACAGTGCAGGTGTACGAGCGAGCAACCACGTTGATGAACCGAAGGGGATTCCTCAGGATGGGAAGAGATAAATGTAACGCATATGCTACGCTATATCGGCGTGCCACTAGGTGGCTAGTCTCGGACAGGATCTTGGTGTCCCCCCCCCCCTTGATACACCCCTTAACATAGTTACGCTCTGGACTCAAGAGCGGGAAGGCTCGTTCGGTATTTGTTTTTAGAGACACTTCTAAATCAGTTGGTGGTGGTAGAGGAAATAAACAAATACATCTAGAATTAGAATCCATAAGACAGAAAAACATAAAACCTAAAGACATCTATCCTAATGGTCAGTAATGTGTTTTCACCTGAGATGAAGTAAAACAACGCCACAACTGTAAAACTTGTCTGGGGTAGTCAAATGCACAGAATTACCAGATATCTCCATCCATTACGTCAAGCCGAGTGGCTGTAATTCTAACGGTTGATGTCGGCCGGTGATAACTTCCGTTAAACAAAGACCCATAAAAATGTACCGTAGATTGCATTTTATTATCTAGACCAGGTCAGGGTAACCTTTCCTACCGTATATTTCGTTGTTGATATTATTGTGATGCTGTTGGTAAACAAACAAACAAAAATATGACCTGTTCGACTAGGTACAAAAACAAAGTGAGAATGAAAATACAGCTGAAGCCGAATCTGTTTGTGTTCATTTAATAATAGTGATTATATTATATATATATAAATATATATATAGAGAGAGAGAGAAGAACTTGTGCCAAGGTCAGCATATCTTACGCTAAAAGATACTGGAAGTGCTTGTTTATATATATATATATATATATATATATATATATATATATATATATATATATATATATATATATATATATATATAAACAAACACAATGGCAAATTGAAGTCGAGTTGACCTAGAACGTGCTGGAAACGGAATGCCAAGCCCGAGGTATAGAGCTGGGGGGGGGGGGGGAGCTGGGGAGGGGCTGATGGGTTGATAAAAATTGTATTGCATGAATACATAAACAAACAGTAGCAGCAGATTATGTAGAGACTGTTTTGCGCTCTGATTGGACTGTGACAACATCGGTCTTATGATGTACTTTTTTATACAGTGCAAGACTTTACAACCATAGCCATTGTAGAGTAACTAGAGGAAGGGTGGCGGTGGGAGGGGGGGGGGCGCCAGAAGCCAAAGTATCAAAAGGCGTTAATCTGACACTTTATATATAATAAAACTGATATTTAAAAACCGATTCGATGTGACATAAAATATTTTTTGATTTAATCCACTGAAATTTCAAATCGAATTTAAGGAAAGCGATAGTTTAATAGGCACCACCGTTTTGTAAGTTAACTTACTAATGAACTAAAAAGAAACATTCTATATAGGCCCCAATGTCAGTCCCCACTCTGTCTCCCCCACTTAAACCAATAGATTACATTACATAATAGATAGACAGACAGATAGACAGATAGACAGATAGACAGATAGACAGATAGACAGATAGACAGATAGACAGATAGACAGATAGACAGATAGACAGATAGACAGATAGACAGATAGACAGATAGACAGATAGACAGATAGACAGATAGACAGATAGACAGATAGACAGATAGACAGATAGACAGACAGACAGACAGACAGACAGATAAACAGATAGACAGATAGACAGATAGACAGATAGACAGATAGACAGATAGACAGATAGACAGATAGACAGATAGACAGATAGACAGATAGACAGATAGACAGATAGACAGATAGACAGATAGACAGATAGACAGATAGACAGATAGACAGATAGACAGATAGACAGATATACAGATAGACAGATAGACAGATAGACAGATAGACAGATAGACAGATAGACAGATAGACAGATAGACAGATAGACAGATAGACAGATAGACAGATAGACAGATAGACAGACAGACAGACAGACAGACAGACAGACAGACAGACATATTCATATTTTTAACATGTCAAATGTGTTGTTTTTTTTACTTAATAAAAGTAATCATTGGCTCATAATTTATAACTTGAAAATGATTTAATTATTAAAAATAAATGAAATTAACAAAAATATTATATGAATAAAAATGTGTATGTTCATTTTGAAACATTACATTAACTACCCAGCTTGTATATTTACATGGTATCAATTCTGCTTTACTGTAGTGCTGAGGTCAGTTAACCATAAACATTTAAAATCTCTGTAAGCTGAGATACAATTTTAAGGAATTGTAAGTGGGTTCTAGATGTATATCTTAACAGCTAGAAAATTGTAATAATACGTAATAAGGCATTCAATTCTAACTTAGAAATACAACCCAATAACGATCTATTACAATGCTCAGATAAACATAAGGACAAAAACACTTTACTTATGCCATATGCAAGAACAAATGAATGCTTATAAATACTCCCTATTCCCAAGTGGCAACCGGGCATGGAATGGGTAGCCTGAACAAAGCAGGAAAACCAGCAACTTAACATCACTTAACACACTAATGAAAATGCAATACAAAGCCCCCCCCCCCCCCCCCCTCTCCCCGGATATTTAAAAAAAAAATATTTTTAACAGGTTTCTTTTAAATGTACATTAAATTCGAACAAAAATTATCAATTTTTGTCATTCGAAAGTCCACCCTGGAAAAAATGTCTGGTTTCGCCCTCTGGTAGGACGCAATAATCTTCTGTATAGAATGAGCGCCTGTTACAGATAAGAGAAAACTTTCTGGTTGTTGGCTGTTGGCACGCTGAATGATTTAAAAACCCTAGTTTGGCCCACTACTAGCCATAGGTTGCCGACCCCTACACCGAACCCTCCATCCAGCTTTAGATTTATGTAGCCATCCAGCCATGCACATTTCCGTCCATCTATCCACACACTTACACACACACACACACAACACACACAAATACATGAACGAATCAAACACACTCACGCAAACATACAAATATACACGCAAACACACACAAACACATACAAACAT
This sequence comes from Anisus vortex, assembly GCA_949126835.1. Taxonomy (NCBI): domain Eukaryota; kingdom Metazoa; phylum Mollusca; class Gastropoda; family Planorbidae; genus Anisus; species Anisus vortex. Next base: position 19,173,722 of record OX421493.1, read on the forward strand.
AGTTACAAACACATGCACAAACACACATACAAACATAGTTACAAACACATGCACAAACACACATACAAACATAGTTACAAACACATGCACAAACACACATACATACAAACATACACGCAAACACACACAAACACATACAAACATAGTTACAAACACATGCACAAACACACATACAAACATAGTTACAAACACATGCACAAACACACAAATAACAGGCAAACAGAAAGAAAAAAAACACAAACACGTATATAGCCATCCATCGTGTATCAATTATTTCTCCCTCTGTCACGCACACACACACACAAACACACAAACACACACACACAAACACACACACACAGTTAGTGGTTGGAGAAAGAAAGAAAAAGAAAAAAAAACATGACAAATGTATAAATACAATTTCCTAAGTACTTTCAATACATTTCTCTTTTTTTTTTCACAGTTTTTCTTATCAAACTCTATGTAGTAACCACACACACTCTCTCTCTCTCTCTCTCACACACATACACACACACACACACACACACACAAAGCACCAGCCCTCCGTAATTACTGTCTGCATACATCACTTTCGGAAGTCACAAATGTTCCGGGTAACTGGTTTTACCGAGTCAAGCTACACTTAACCTACGTTGAAATTTCTTGTCTTTTTTTGTTAAATGTTTTAAGTCTTGGCGCGTGTTGACATGGGTCGTTTCATAAACATCAACGCTTAGATGAACACATACATCAACACTTTGATTAGCTCATAAATCAATTTCACTCATCAACATCAACAACACACACAAAAAAACAACAAAGATCAACATATTTATCATGTTTTAATTTTTAATTTTAGGAGCGGTTTTAAAAAAAAGCTGGAAAACGAGGAAAAGGGGAGATAATAATTCGCTCATAAATCATTTAGGTCAAGTATGTGTAGATGTGTGTGTGTGTGGGGGTGAGTGTGAATTCAGGTGTTTAGTGGGGAGGGGTGTCAATGGGGGCTGAGAGAAAAAAAAAGTAAACCTAATTGATTCATTAACATCATCATTTAGTTGTTTAGAACGATAGATGTTCAGTATCGATATAGTGGACATTTGCTCGAGTACAGGAAATAAAATATTGTATAAGTAAAAGATTCGAATGACATTTTTGCGTATTGTAAATGTAATGAAAAGGCATTCTTGCGCAGGCCAATTTTAGCAGTAATGAATGACATTGTTGCATACTTTTAAAGTAATAAATAACATACTTGCATATTGTACAAAAGTAATAAATGAAATTCTCACATATTGTAAAAGTAGTAAATGACATTTTTGCATATAATAAATTGGCATTACGTAAAATCATTATAAAAGAATTTGACGACACCATGGTATAATATAAAAGTAATGAATGGCAAACGCCCTAAAAGAAAGTATTAGTAATTTATGAAACCTCGCCAATGTTGTAAACAATTACGCCATTACTAATTGTCAGCCATATAAGACAAACACACACACACACATTATAACATCTCTATAGAAACGTTCCTCAGTTTCTCTTTTTGACAAACTTTTCATTTATTACAAAAAATGTAAACACACCTTATCTACCATCTGTGTTAGATCCTTAAAAAAATTGTTTGAGGGTTTTTATGTCTTTTATTGTTTTTAACAAGTGTTTGTGTGACGTCTTCACGTGATACAAGGCAAAAGTAAAAAAAAAAAAACTTAAAATATTTTATTTATTCAAGGCTAACGAAAGCCAAATTATTCGTCTGAGTAGAAGATTTTGGTGTTATAGATAATCAAAGGGACATAATCGTGTAATTTATTTTATTTATGGATTACTTCTCTTGCATTAAAAATTGAATGCTTATTTATATATTTTTTACCTGATCACATATCATAATTTCTTTAATTTTTTTATTACAATCATGTAAAAAGTTCATTTGATTTAAAGAAACAAAATTACATAAGAAAAGTTATATATATTATTTTTATATTAAACTGTACAGATGTAAAACAGTTGGAAAAAGAACAATTTATTTTCAATTGCTCTCCCCTCTGACGAAGCAGATTTCAAAAGGCCACTTTTATTATAATCTGTTGGTTTCCTTGTGCAAACCATTACATTGAAATGTCGCTAACTTAGACTAATAGGTCCACTTCTTTAAAGTCTATACATATTATGAATTACGACTCCATTTAATTATCCCGTTACTCATAATAAGCCCCTAATATTTTTTTATAACACTTTCTCCTTTTATAATTGTATTTCCCCCCAACGCTTCTATTAATTGTGTCGATATTTTGATTTCATTTTGTCAATTGTTTTACTCAGCATTTCATCCTCAATTATTATTTTGTATTACATTAACGTTAGCACTACTTCTTCTTTTTGTCCATGTTAATTGAGTATCGAATTAGTAAAAAAAATTGCTCGAAATTTTTATATATTTTTTTATCTTTCTTTTTTAGCATTGGGTCAAGTTGCTACTCAACCAGCTTCAGAGAAATTTCCAACTGACAACACTGACCCTGATGACCTGCTGGACGCTATGTGAGTAGATTGAACATTTTAGTCCATCTACTCCCTCCCCGTCCCCCTCCCCAACATCACACTTTGTATCTTTCATTTCTTTTCCTATATGTTAATATAATTGTGTTGTTGTTTTTAAATTATATCATTAGTGTACGTTTAATTTAATGCCGGTTCTGGGTTTTTTAGCAAATATTAAGACAAGGGAGTTAAACGTGTAATTCTTTAACTCTGTCCGCTTTTACTCGGTTACCTACCTTGCCCCTAACTCCAATAAGAAAATTAAGATAGATAATGTGAGTTCTTTTAGAAGTGCTTGAGCAGAATGAATTCAATATTAAACTGATTCAGTCACTTGAAAATACAAGACACTGTGAGTCTCTTGACATTTTTCCTAATACCATTAGCACTTGTTTACTCATCAAATTTTCAAAAGTTGTTGTTGTTGTTTTTTTTTCAAATAATTAATTAATAAATTTTGTTTCGACAAATCAGAACTCTAGTAGATTTGGAATGCATGTATTGACATTATTAGACATAAGTTTTCTCGCTGGCTTTTATGATTGATTTTTCTTATATTACATATAAGTTTTACTGAAAGATATTTTAATTTGGTGTTTACAATTTTAGTGCCAATTGTCAAGGTTCATTAAATATATATACAAACATTAAATTAGTAAGCAGGGGAGGTTCATTATTCTTGTAGTTGTATTTGAATACAAAAGGTGCACTTTTTTTCGCCAGCTATTTCTTAAAACCGCAAGTTTAAAATAAAATATTTATGAAGTAAAAGCATACAAAATGCTAAAACTTTCACTCTATCGATTAATTGTCTGTCAGTGTTTGTTAGTTTATCTATCCGATTATCTATCCGTCTGTCTGTTATTCTGTCTACCAACCTATTTTTGTCTTGTCTGTCTTTCTGACTTAAATGTGACACTAGAAAAATACGCGCCATTTCAGGCCTAAGTAAGTTCAAAACAAATGTAAAAAAAAGAAGACATGAATATTTTTAAAACTAATTGTTTATTTAACAACAAAGCTACACAATTTTGTAACTAAACGACAAATTTAAAACAAATGAATTTATAAAATCTTATTGTCTATTTTTTTTATATGAATATATTAATATCATATGCATAAATCTAGAAAACAAAGACATTGTGTTATGAGTTAAGACATATTATCTTTATAGAGAGATAGTGTAAAGTATGGAAGTAGACGTGTTTATTGTCCTGTTGTCCTGTATAATTCTAAATATCTACCTACCTACCTTCCTACATGTATATCTACCAATCATCCCATGTATCTATCTTTTTAACTACCTATCTATCTACCTATCTACGTACCTTGCTACCAATTTGCCTATGTATCTCTAATCTATCTACCTACCTACATATCTACCTATCTTTCTAACTATCTTCCTATTTATTTATATATCTTCCTATCTATCCAGCTATCTATCTATCTATCTAGAATTATCTAAACTCTAATAAATGCTTTCAACAATTTAGTTTAAATTGGGAGAGAGAGAGCGGAAAGGTGAGGGGGCGTAATAAAACCGGAATTCATTCTGCAACTATGCCTGTAGATAAAAATATAATTGTTATTTTCACTTCACGTAAAGTTATGAAAGAAAAACAAAATCCACAAAAAAAAAAAAATCCACAAAACCCAATTAGTGGATAATTTGTATTTAGTCCGTTGTTGTTTTCTTCCCTTCGTTCTTCAGCATCTAGAATCTAGAATCTATCCCTTGAAACGTTAAAAACCTGATGGGTATAATTTAACAAGTGTGGGCAACGGAAACCAAATACCGCTATCTGGCCGACAGCTAAATCTGAAATTTGGAAATTTTGGAGAAGAAACAGAAAAACGCCAAAAAAAAAATCGAAATAATAATAAAAATTGAAAAAGTTTTTCCTTTAATATTTCTTATGGGTAATATTTTTTGTTGTCTTTTATTTGTTGGGTGTGTTTGTCTGGCCATTTTGTTTTGACACGCCTGCAGTTCTGCCGGCAAAACGTAAATATCGATTCTTGTGCTGAGAGTTTCTCTGGAGCACGCGCGCCCACGAGCTCCATAAATATTCAAGGCTGACCACGTGTGTTGGGGTATAAACAATCAGTTTTAAGGCTAGTCTAGTAGTAGCCCGGCCCCCTTTGTGTCTGTGCATTTAATGATTTTAATTTATCTCCCCTTGCAATCGGTGCGCGAGAGATGCGGCGCGCGCAAACACATGCAACGCTGCCAGAGAGAATTGAGAAACAAAGACGTTTGGCATATGGTAGAAGTTAGGGTTGTTATTGTTGTTGTTATTTCCCCCCTCTCCCTTCCCTGGCATGTATTGTTCCATAGTGAATGTTGAAGACCACTTAATGTTCGGAACAGTGAATGTTAAAGCCACGCGATTTTCAGAAACAAATAATGTTACAACTTGTGATGATCTGAATATGAATGTTAATAAACCACATAATGATCCGCTCACGGATAAAACCGACCTTGCTTTTTTATAAATGTAATGTTTTTTTAATTCTTCCTTTCCTATTTCTTTTCTAAAATTTCGTGTCAATCCGGAACTTCTTTGGTTACTTTAAGAGGAAACCGGGACAACTTTAGTTCTAAATGACCAAACCGGGACTTTTTAAGTTCCTCTATTACCAAATTTACACTTCGATTGGCTTCTGCTAACCCATTCCGTTCTTAGCTGTATTTTCTTTCATGTTTAGTTTTTTTCTTATTGTCATTAGGATTTATTTTTTTCAAACGTGTTTCTCGAAAATTATAATGGAATATTGGTGTATCAGGATTGGCTACCGGTGCTGAAAAAAAGTAGAAAGTATATCGGTTTGACGTTCAGAATTATAACATTCGCCTGTGGAAATTGCGGAGAGCAACGCAAGAAATGGCCACAATCCTGACAGGGGTTTCGTCCACGATGCTACGCTAGCCAATGAGATGGAGACTGCGACTGGGTGTGTCCTCTACGCTTGACTGAGCTCAGCTTTTTTTTTTCATCACGCATGTTTGCAAATACAAATGTAGCTGCTGGTGATAATTGCTTGACCATGGTCCAAAGTAAATTGACCCTCTCCCTCCCACTGCCCGAATACGCTCTTTCTTCTCCCCTCAGCTGGACTTGAATCACATACCATTTTTGTCTTGTCAATTCATTTTACACCTGCCTTCCCTCAATCCCTGCCCCACCTCTCTACGCTTCCTCCAGGACACATAGCCGCCACCCATCTGCAAACAGTCTATCTATCGCATGCGCCATTATTTCGTGAGTGTGTGTGTGTATCTACAATGACCTACTTTTAAAGACCACAAACTTATTAAACAGAGAGACATGGAGGAAGAAAAAAAATGATGGCAGAAATCTTGATGTAGTTTTTTTTTTTAAGGAAATGGGAGAGAGAGAAGGATGGGGGGGGGGGGGGGGGCAGAGGGGCACAACTCCGGAGAGAATAATTAGTGTCAAACGGGGGGGGGGGGGGGGGGGGGCTAGCTCCCTTTTTTGTGATCCATTTCTTGCCTACCCCTACCCCTCCCCAATCGCCCACAAACCTTAATTGATTCGTCACACCTCCCGACTTGCAGATTCTCCTGTTGATGTCTCAGTTGGGTGTGTGCCTGTGGGAGGGCTGGGAGGGGGAGGAAACGTATCTGGAGGGAGGGATAGAAAGAGGGGAATGGCTGATTGGTACAAAATATTGTCACGTGTTCTTCTATGCATGTTTAACAAGTATTCTTTTAAAAATAAAGTCTTATCGTCAGTTTAAATACTCACGACCTGGTGGTCTCTTGTAATAATACCTTGACCCCCCAAAGGAAGTAATTATATTTCCCGCGTCCCACCGCCTGTATTCCCAGCGTAACGGTTTCGGATTTGTTCGGGAATTTCTGGGGAAGATTCAGCTAACTTCACCAGACATGTAGGCTACATTGCTACACTTATTATACACAGCAAACATCACCAGACATATAAGCTACATTGCTACTCTTATTATACACAGCAAACATCACCAGACATGTAGGCTACATTGCTACACTTATTGTACGCAGCAAACATCACCAGACATGTAGGCTACATTGCCAAACTTATTGTACACAGCAAACATCACCAGACATGTAGGCTACATTGCTACACTTATTGTACACAGCAAACATCACCAGACATGTAGGCTACATTGCTACACTTATTGTACACAGCAAACATCACCAGACATGTAGGCTACATTGCTACACTTATTGTACACAGCAAACATCACCAGACATGTAGGCTACATTGCTACACTTATTGTACACAGCAAACATCACCAGACATGTAGGCTACATTGCTACACTTATTGTACACAGCAAACATCACCAGACATGTAGGCTACATTGCTACACTTATTGTACACAGCAAACATCACCAGACATGTAGGCTACATTGCTACACTTATTGTACACAGCAAACATCACCAGACATGTAGGCTACATTGCTACACTTATTGTACACAGCAAACATCACCAGACATGTAGGCTACATTGCTACACTTATTGTACACAGCAAACATCACCAGACATGTAGGCTACATTGCTACACTTATTGTACACAGCAAACATCACCAGACACGTAGGCTACATTGCTACACTTATTGTACACAGCAAACATCACCAGACATGTAGGCTACATTGCTACACTTATTGTACACAGCAAACATCTCCAGACATGTAGGCTACATTGCTACACTTATTGTACACAGCAAACATCACCACACATGTAGGCTACATTGCTACACTTATTGTACATAGCAAACATCACCAGACATGTAGGCTACATTGCTACACTTATTGCACACACCAAACATCACCAGACACGTAGGCTACATTGCTACACTTATTGTACACAGCAAACATCACCAGACATGTAGGCTACATTGCTACACTTATTGTACACAGCAAACATCACCAGACATGTAGGCTACATTGCTACACTTATTGTACACAGCAAACATCACCAGACATGTAGGCTACATTGCTACACTTTTTGTACACTCGGTTTGACTATTCTAGATCTTCTTCTTCTTTCTTCTATGAAGTGAAAGTTTTTATAATATGACTTTTTGTATAATAATAATATACATATACTGGGCTTTGATGGCTTTTATTTAACATAAGTAAAGTAAAGAAGGCCTTTTCGTCGGACCGAATTGATCACATGGCGGGTGAAGCAACATTCACCAGTTTCAGTAGCCACGGTATACTAGGGGATGTGTGGCCTCCCTCCACAATGCCCAGCCGCCATTATTGTTTCCCCAACTATGTCAGGTACCCATCAGAGCTGGGTAGACTCATGGACACCCTCGAGTCCAGGAAAAAAAAATCCTAGCCTTCACCAGGATTCGAACCTATGACTTTCTGTATTGGGTTTAACTATTTGTTGTAAGCATTGGGATATGTTGAACCAAAAAGTGTAACATAATTGTGACCACCCGGAACTCTTGTCGCCTTGTAGGATGGGTTTGTTCTGTTAAAAACTCCCTACTGTTTTTATGGGGACATCTTGTAACGCTTCTCTACTAGGCCCGAGATACACACAAATGCATACAAAAAAGATTGTTGTTTGACATCAAAAACTGTCGACGCACTATCTAGTCTTTCGTTGTCTGCATTGTTTTTGTTTAGTTTGTTCTTTGTCCCTATTGCACCTGTCCTTTAGCTTGATTACCTACTCTAATCCACACACCCCATATTCCACGATCACAAATGACATTCTTATTTAGATATGAATGAAAGAAGAAAAAAAAATGTCTGCCCAAAGAATCAACCTGAAATATTCTTTTCACCCCCCCCCCCCTCGAGGAGGATGCTGGGAGTGGCTCAGTGGGCCCCGTTCTAATGCAACATATTATTTCTGAATCATTAAACGCCAAGGACGACCGGCCCTTTCAAGTGTGTTCTTTAAAAAAAAAAAAGAAGAAAATCTAAAAGGCCCTATATATCTATAGATATATACAAACAGAACAAAGTTATAATGAACACAGATGATTAGCTACGACTGAGGGACGGAAAGAAAAGATTTTCTGTGCGTTTCTCGGCATGGGGTAAAGACGGGAGCCGCGGCGCAACACGGGGATACGCTCTACTTGTTCGTCTGCACAAGAAAGGAGAAGGGGGCGGGGGGTGGAGGAGCTAGAGATAAATGTTACGTCAATTGGTCTGTTTGGGGGGAAGGTAGTTTGTGCAATCACCTACTGGAGTTCAACGTTGTATATGTGGTCGTATGTTTTCCTGGCCTCTTAGATTTCCGTTAACAACGTCGATTTAGACTGTTTTTTGTCGTATACTTAGAACTGTATCTTTTCAGAATATAAGGAATATATAACAAATATATTTAGAATATTTATAGAATATATAGAGTAAATACTAGTTTTAAAGCTGATAAAATATCAAGAATGTAGCGAACAGGGATTGGCAATCTACGAGTTCCATTGACACGCAGAAGACGCCACCAAACGGCGATTGAAGTTTTTTATACAAGAAATTATTGAGTGCTAGAGCGGGATGAATTGTACACTGTTGGCACGCTGAATGAATTAGAAATCTTACTTCGGCACACTGTTATCGAAAGTTCGAGGACCACTGATGCAAAATATAAGGCATTTATAGAATATATCATGAAATGGACAACAAAATTATAGAATATTAAAATTTTGACTTTTTTTATATCAAATTTGTAATATAAAATCTTTTATAAGTAAAGTAAAGTACCCGTCGGACAGAATTGATCCATAGGTCCGGTAAAGCAGCGTTCGCCAGTTTCTGTGGCCACGGCATACTAGATAATTGTGTGGCCAGCGCTATGCACAGCCGGCTTTACTTTGCGCCAACAGAGCTGGGTAGACTCAGGGACACTCTCCAGACCCTGGAAAAAAAATCCTAGCCTGGACCAGGATTCGAAACCGGGACCTTCGCTACGCCAGCCGAACGTGCTGACGGCACGGCCACCATGCCCCCCCCCCCCTCTATCTTTTTTTTCCTTCAAATTTCCTAGGGTGACTTTTAAATAACAAATTCTTTAATGGGATACTTCTTTATTTGAATCCAGACATTCCCTCACTTCTAATGCATGTACAAACGTAATGTGACAAGTTCTGCTGTTAGGTGATCCGTTACAAGTGTTATATACATGATTCCTTCAATAAGCTAACACCTAGCCATTCAAACTGGGATTTACCCCCCTCCCTCCCGGCTGCACAACATCTGGATGTCCTCTATTGCACACAATCTAGAATCCATTGTTTATAGTGTTAGTAATAAAGTTTTGTAAATATTCGAAGAGAGGAGGGTGTCAAGTTTCAACGACCCACCCATGACGCCTCTTCGCCCACCGCTGCCACCAACAATGTACGCCCCATTGCTGCAACCCAATAAAGGGCTTATATACATTATGACCAAATCCTTTATATCAAACCACAATAATAGTTTTCTATTATGTCCGGTTTCAAACCCACAAACCTACCAATATACTTGAACTATGTGCACCGCTAATGTTAAATTGAGATTGTCATTGTTTAACAACAACACATCTCATAATTATTTTTTTTTAAAGGTATTGCTATTATTGTTAACGGATATTTTTATATCAAATTATATAGATCTATATTTTCTGAGGGGGGTCTACTTTGCAGTCGGAAAAATCTTCGAAGAGCAAAAGGTTGCTGACGGTTTACCAGAAAATGACGAAACGAGAAATTGTCGCTGATTAAACAACGAATCTCGAAAATCCTTTTAATTTTTAATATTTATTATTAGGGCTCTTGTGGGCAAAGAAAAGTCTTTACTTAAACATGTCTCGTGTAACTACGATTTGTTTGACCCTTTGTACGAATAAAGATTACCGATTGCATTGTTTTAATGCTAAGTCTCAGCAAGGACGATGACCCGGGTGTTGCGAGTGAATGTGTTACACCTCTCTCAACAAATCCATTTTCTGATATTTCATTTTGGGAGAGAGGGGATGGGGGGAGGGTTTAAAGAATCCGTTACATCCTATTAGAATGTCGGTGATGGGCCGGGGGCATTTTCTCTCATGTAACGTGATGGAGAATGATGGGCATATGCTTCTCCGAACTAAAATCACATTCTGGAGATAGGTGGGAAGATAAATGTATTGCTGAGTTACCACATTCACCTAACGAGGAGTAGACACTTTATCTTAGATGCCCCTAGATTTAACAGCTCGCCCCCACCCCACGCTTCATCACCCCCCCCCCCCCCCACGCTTCATCACCCCCCCCCTGTATAAACCTCCTTCGTTCTCTAAACGCAATATTGAGCTTCAGTTGACAACACTACATCACACTTGATCCCTCTGCGCATGTCACTGTAATTGTTCGTCTACTCGGCATCGCTCACTTACGGACTTTGGCCGTCGAAACTATTGATTAGTGACCAGCGGTCAGTTTGATCTTCAGACACTGTCAGCCGCTGCTGCAGGAAAACCGGACTCAAAATCCTCTACCTGCTCCGCCCCCCCCCCCCACACTCCTACGACCCTTCTCCGTATGTCCACTTTGGATCCCCCTACGATCCCCCTAAGACGATGCTTGATCCCCTTTAGTGTCTTTCCTGGCGAGAGCACTTAGCGGTCATCTTACACACTTGAAACAAGCTTCTCGCCCACCACTCTGTGCAATCGCCACTACCCCTTAAACATCCCGGGGACAATGTCGGCATCGGTCAGCGGTGGGTCAAGTGTGGTATATAAAGTGTGACGAAATACCCGATATTGAACTGGACCGTTATTTTTTTCTTGTTGTCAACGTGTTTCGTTTTGTGACATGAAGTCCATTACGTCACAAGATAAATTACATTTCAAAAATCGCCATTTTTTAAAAAGAAGAAACATGTCTAAATAGACGCCAGAAACTGGAAGTAAAATGTTGTACATGTACTGTAGTATTGGGTTTACCAGCTGATAATAATAATAAGGTCATTTGTTTAGCGCCTCACTCCATACTAATGCAAAGCATGCTCAGCGCGCTCATAAACACCGAAGAAAATGAAATTTAAAAAAAAAAAAAGAAGAAATAAGTCTAAACTAAGCAATGGCCATAATATGATCGACTAAATCAATGGCAGTGTACATCAGTGATATTTCTATCCTATTATTTCGAACAAATGTAAGACAAAAAAACTACTAGACCTATATCTGTACATGCTTAAATATCTAATACATGTAAAATCAACTTTTGCTACATTTTGTCAAAGTTGTAATTCAGTTTAATCAAAGACTATATTAAGATGGACCACTTGCATTGATATTTCTGCTATTTTATAACTTGAAACACTTAGTTTCGGAATTTCCGCTCGCACTACGTCCTCTAAAATTACAGTTGAGTAATTTGCTACAATTTTCTCGATTTGAAAACTAAGATTAAAAAAAAAATTGTTTACAGCTGAAACCTTTTATGCAATCGTGGCAGCGTAGAAGTATTTTAAGACAACCTTAGTGGTTGCGTACGAAAAAACAACATTTAAGCTCTAAAAATAGAGCAAGCGGTCCATCTTATGAATGTATTAATTTATATATTATTGTTTTATAGCAGCATGAACTGTTGGATTTAGGGTGTGATATTTCTGAGTGCTTTAATTTGGGGACGAGGCCTGCCATAAAAATCGTGTTTATTGTTCATAGTGCGCAGGTATGCGTGCGCAGGTATGCGCGCATAGTCAGTTTATTTCCGGAGCTTAATTAACTCAAGATTGTCCGAAACATAAATCTGGACGACGCCGGTGTAGCCTGGACACATATTCACCAACTAACTTCCGGTCACTTTGTCTCTGACAACGAAGTATATGTCCCGTCACGTGACCCGGACTCGTAAGCCGGTGAGGCCTGTCAACTGTCCATCTTGTCCCATCCCGCGTGATGTCGGCTTATAGAGGAAGAGAGAGAGAGAGAGGTGAGGGAGAGGCGAAAGTTGGGTGCGCGAGACTTGAGCGAGTGTCGAGGAGATTAGGGCAGTGTTCATTATGACCCGGGGCCTGCACAGAGCTGTGAGGTACCAAAATTTCCGAAATAGGGTTTAATGGTAAAGATAGGCTTCTTATCAGTCCACGACCAACTGTTTGGGTCAAGCCTTAAAAACCACTTTTCTGAATTAACAGTCTCTCTCTCTCTTTTTTTTCTTTTTAGAGGGAGTAGGGCGGGAAGGGTATTGGTGTAAGTGACTTTGTAAAGCCATGTTTTGTTTTTAACCTGTTGACCTTGTCACCTTTAAAAAAAATAATAACCGGAATTGTATAGACTAAGATAATATCAAGGTCATATTATGATCCTCAGAGAATGTAATGAAATCATCGGCGACTCCAGGAAATGTTACATTGCCAGAGAAAGGAAGGAGGGGAGGGGTTACTTTTTTTTATAAAAGAAAGAATCTACTTGTTATAATATATGTTGTAATATCTGTTATAATATATGTTGTAATATCTAGTATATTGTTTTGTTGTATCTACAAAGAGCTTCCAAAAGTTAACCGAAGAAGCGAGTAAGGGACATTTATTATGTAAGCCTGGAGATCGTTCAGACGCTGGCTTCTATAAAATTGACATGCTACGTACCAATCTGTTCAATTAATTTATTCCAATGCCTTTGTACGTTAATTTAGAAATAAAGGGGAGGGGACATATGAGGGGGGGGGGGTTCAAACCCATTACCTTTTAGAGCTTATACTATTTCTTTTTTTGTCTCTCCTGATAAATTGAATATGTGGATCAGTGAATGATTTTAATGGCCGAAACTAATAAGAAATATATAGATTTAATGGTAAGTAAAACAAAAGGCATTTCTTTAATTTGCTTGTCAGCTGTTTCTCAATGGAGCGCAATTTTTTTTTCAACATTTCTTTTGTTAATCTACTTTTACACCCCCCCCCCCCCCCCCCAACAAACATACACATAAGTAAAGTACCCACCAGACCAAATTGATACGTAGGGCCGGTGAAGCTGCGTTCACCAGTTTCTGTGGCAGTTTCATTTTCATCCGGCATACTAGGGGATGTGTGGGCAGCACAATGCCCGGCCGGGTTCACTTTTAACCCAACTAAAGTCAGGTACCCATCAGAGCGGGGTAGGCTCAGGCAAACCATCGAGTTCCAAGAAAAAAAAAATCATTGCCCTTCACCAAAACATCCTTCACCAGCACTCTCGGCACACCAGAAAATGGTGCTGCCCATCGTGGCCATACACACCAATGCACACATTTACATTTCACACACACACGTTGATCACATCTATAGCACATATCTCTCCAGAAGCGTTTGAAATGTACATGTCAAATAAAGCTAGAAACTCTTTCCAGAATCCCTGAATAATAAGATCTGTTTAGTGTGTGTGCCTGTCTGTGCTAATTTGAGAACACTGCCATTTTTTTCTAGGACCACACGCATTGAGCTGAAATTGTATTCTTTGTTATGGCCAAATCCCCAGACACAATACGTTTCAAGATACGCAAACGAACATATGGATTAATAGCTATTGTATTCTTCAGAAGAAAAAAAATGTGTGTACAGATACGTAAGATTTTGAGAGGCGGCGCTTGAGGGACTCAAACCCCATCCTTTTTTAGAAAATGGTCTTCGACGAGTCGCCATCAAACCATTACTCCACAAGATAATGATCATGATAATAATGAAAGGCTGAAGGAGTACACCCAATTGAAATATTTGTATTTAGATCAACCCGCATTAACGTTTCCGGCTCTAGACATAATTTCGCGCCCAGCTTTAATGAGAGATAAATGCTTCAATATTAGCTGCTACATTTATCAATTAGCTACGTCTTGAGCACCCTGCCCCACTCCGCATCCCCCAATAAACAACCCCTCACCACCTCTTACAAAACACAGCACTTTTGTTCGTTGTTTTTCTGTATTGTTTGTGTGTGTGTGTTTTTTTTCCCCCGTTCATTTGGCACCCTGATGTTCTGCACACACACACACATAAAAAACTACAACGAAGCCACAGATTGAGATCATTGGCGGCCATGGAATTGTTTATTAATTGCATCCGTATCACAATGCCACGTTAGCGTTATGTGTGTGTGTGTGTGTGTTTGTGTGCTGAGTGTGAGTGCGTATGTCCGTGTGTGTGTGTGTGTGTGTGTGAGTGTTTGTATGTGTGCGCGTGAGTTGTGCTAACGAATAATTAAAGTTGATTGCGTGGATCAACCAACACCTGGACTGCGAAGTGCAGTCCAAGAAAAGTAAAATGATATTAAATGCTGTTTTAAACGATTTCAAGAAACTGTGAGGCATCATGGGAAAAGCATATATTCAAACACTTTTTTTTAAATTTGCAGTAGATCTAATTTTACTGTTGTTTTTGTGTTTTTTTAATCAAGAAATTAGCATAAATTGTACAGGAAATACACATGTTCATATTACCAGACACGCAATTGCACAAGTGGTGAGGAAAAGGCAGGAATTTACAGTAGAGATGGCTCACTTTGGATCTAGCTTCCAACACAATCACATTTTTCCCGCCTTGAAAACGAGACGCCATGAAACAGGTGTACACGTGATTGCAACGAACATGTTTGCTTTGGGTTACCTTGACAACTGTTCTTCCCGGGTTAAAAAAAAAGGGAGTGGGAATTTAAGTCTATAAAGAAATTTCCCGGTGGGTTTCGTAATTAATCTATTTATCCCGAGATTTTCATTTCCCGTTGGTGATTTTTGTTTCTCCCTCTATTAATTTGTCTGAGCTTAAGAAACGTGTCAATATTGACTTGTTTATTGCCCGGTTAGGTTTAATGACTTGATTATTCACTTCGGATTAGAGTTAGTCACCTGGAGTCATTATTTTCCCGGCGTTCAAGGATTTGTTTCTCGGGAAGGTTTAATTAAATTACATGATCTCCATGTGTTTGTTTTTCTTTTAATTGATTAACTTTATAATATAGTCTTTTTTTTTTCTTCTGAAACAACAATTACACACATACCCTTTTGGCACAGAGAGCTAGTGAAGCAGATTTTTACTCGATTGAGTGTGTCATCGCTTATAAGAAGATAATAGTAAAGGCCAACCGAAAGCCCATTGCCCCACTTAAAGCTTAATTCGTGAAATATGTCAAGGCAGCAGATTTAGAATGAAGGGTTTAGGGTTTTAAACTTAGAACAGGAGTACCAGATAGAGAAGTTAATATTAGGAGTTTCACAAATAAGATTTGAACAATAGTGCCTCGGAAATGCGTACAACGCTTATCACAAAATATCCATTTAAACTGATATATTTCCTCGAAAAAGGGTGACGCCATGACGGAAATGGTGAACAGGTACTCGATTGTTATGGGTTTCTCCCAGAAAAAGAAAATATTTTTATATATAATAATTTAATACATAATGATTTATGCAAATTTTATTATCCTGCTTACATGCAATGAAAGTGAGAACTAAATTTTTAGCTTGTTTTATAGCAGTACACAGTATATATGTCATAGCTCCTATCCATGCATCTCTATGAGGCAGCACGCTCGGCTAGCGTAAGGAGGGTGCTGGGTTTGAATCCTGGTGAAGGAAAAGCTTTGATTTGTCCCCGGATCTGGAGGATGGACACTGAGTCTACCCCAGCTCTGGGGAATACCTGACATTAGTTAGGGCAAAGACAATGCATTGTACTGACCACACAATTCCTTAGTACGCTGCTTCACATTGCCTATACACTGTAGATCTAATTGGTCTAACGGGGATAAACATTTGATGTTTTTTAATGCACGCACCACAGACGTATTACAATTTAAATATAAAAGTTCAATATTACTCGCAGATAGTAAGAATGTCTAAGTGTTAATGGTATTTACAGTCAGTTTAACTGTAGGCTACTAAATTTCTTTTTTATAAATAAGATCTCCAAAACGTAAAATGTTTAAATGGCGTACCCAACATGGCGGTGCCCAACATGGCGATGCCCCACATGGCGGTGCCCAACATGGCGATGCCCAACATGGCGATGCCCAACATGGCGGTGCCCAACATGGCGGTGCCCAACATGGCGATGCCAAACAGGGCGGTGCCCAACATAACGGTGTCCTTAGTTAGACTATCAAGGCTAAAACGTAACAACAGCCAGATTATAGTTTCATTCATTTAATCTATATCTTTTTTATTTTGTGAATATATTTCTTTCTTTTTTTTCTCTCTTTTTTCTTGAATGATAAGACATGATGATGGTGTTGTATAACCGTATGTCTCTGGGATTAATGTTTTCTTGTAGTTGTGTAGATCTAGAGCTGTTCAAATAAGTATAAAGAAAAGAAGAAACAAACAAGAGGCTCCCCCCCCCCCTTTTCCAAGCGATTATATGGATTAATAGGATAAAGACTATGCAATCGCAATCATTACCAATATGTCAGACACCATCAATGCACACACAAACCGAAAAAAAAAGTGAATAGGCCTACGTAAAATGTATTCCAATGTTTGGTCACTGATAACTTGACGATATGTAGTCAGTGCAACTAACAAGGCGCTGATAAGTCTTCATGGTTATCATACTTACAGAAAAGCAACAAACGTGGTGGTAGGAGATATAAGCCAAAACATTAAAACCTTTTCTTTAAACTAAGGAGTTGCGATAAGTAGATCACTGGTGAGTAATGTCTGATCAAAATACAGGTAATAATTTTATCTCTATCCTGCTCAAAGATGTCCCATTTTCTGTTGGATATTGAGATGAACTCCACAAAAGCTTCACAGTTTCATTTGGCTAAGAAATCTTCGTGGGAGTTCGTGATAAACTTCCTGTATCCTCATAGTTTAATTCCAATGAACGATGTCCTAGAGAAGTCTTAACTCACAGATTACTCAAGTAAAGTACCCGCCAGACCGGATTAACCCATAGGCCCGGTGATGCAGCGTTCACCAGTTTCTGTGGCCACGGCAAACTAGGGGATTGTGTGGTTAGCACTATACAAAATATTACAAATAATTGCGAATGGCCCAAATTCTTCTAAACTGCCCCTAATTGAGATTATTTTATGAAAACATGACTTTTATCGATCACAAATATATTATATTAACAGAGAACAAGCTTTATATCATAGTTTCAATAGTTTACATTTTCTCCACGATTGCCTCCCTTTCTGGCGCCTAATGTCAGTTACGCCCCCTTGTTTAATTTAAAGAACAACAACACTGCTTTAAGGGACAACTTGCGGTGCGTCGGGAGGAGGGGGGGGGGGCATTGTCTTTTTTGTATTTTTGTATACGCGGGCCAGTCAGCTTTGACGGAGTTGGCACAACTACTCGGGATCGTAAAGTCAAGACCTGGGGCCCCCAAACATATTCACTAGACTGTGCGTACGTGGGCGACCCCAGTTGTTGTGAATTTCTTTCTTTCTCATTATATTCTATTCCACGGCCTGAAGATAAGTGGGCGCTTGATAGAAACTACTACCTTCTCCCTGCCTCCCTCCCCCACCCCTCCCAACCCGCGCCCGTTTTAATTTTTTAAAATCGTATACACACCCCCCCCCCCCCCCCTTGTCTCCCAGTTTTTGATATTGTTTGTGTCTGACGCTAAGCGGCTGTCATAGTTGAGTTAGAGTAACGCAGAGATTTGCGAGCAAGTTTAGGAGGGGGTGGGGAAGGGTCCCGTGGGAGGGGGGGGGAAGGTTTGGCTTTTTTTTTTTTGTCTTCTTCCTTGACGTCGCAAATACAATCAACGCGTGTCACAGTTTGACATATATTAGTTGGCAATACACTGGCCCTTTTATGTGCAGAATCGTAAACAGAAAGGGGTGGATGGACCTGAAGGGTTGCAAGTCAAAGATGGCAGTCTCTCTATTTCTCTCTTTTCCCCACTCTTTCTCTCTTTTTTATCTCATTCTCTCCCTTTTCATGTCAACGTCATTCTCTTTCTTTCTCTCTCGCTGTCACCTTCTCTCTCTCTCTCTCTCTCTCTTTCTCTATCTCCCCCTATATTCCCTATTTCCCGCTCTATCTCTTCATACAGTTTGTGCTCTTGGTTCCTCCAAGCCAGTAAATCACTAAACACACACATATCATTTCTAGTATGTCTTCGTTTTCACCACGAGTATAGCTTAACTTAGCGACGCTATGCGAGCATCTCCTTCATAACCCGAGCGTTCAGTCGAGTGCTCCCTCCCGCTGAGCCGGGGTTAATCAAATTATAGCAAAAAAAGGGGAAGTAAGGAGTGTAAAAGACATTGTTTAATATTCTAACTACTCTCTGTACGTTTTTTAAGGAAGACAACATTGCATTCTTTTGTTTCCTTTACGAGTTCTGAGCACACACCACGATGACAATTTCACGAATCTATTCCAGTGTTACATAGTATTACCCTTAATGATGTCAGACCGAAGTAGTCAAACAAGCATATTATATGTAATGCGTAACAAAAATGCGTTCTAAAAGGATTTATACGATATTTTTCTTTTTTTATGATTTCTTTGAAATGTATATTTTACATTGCCTAACCTTTGAAATGTAAATTTAGTTTACCTTTTGTAATTTTACAGCAAAAGTATTTATTGTTTTCACCCTGTTGACACATACACTTTTTGTAACATACTTTAATGTCCTTATAAATATATCACTACATGTGTCTGTGGTAAGGGGTGGGGATGTAGGTAGAGACGAGAAATATCTCTCTCTGTAAAAAAACAAAAAAAGGTCTAGGCAACATTTTTGTGCGTAACTGTAATGTATGTCTGCTCAGATTTAGCGCTCTATTCTTCTCACTAGCTCTCCGCGTTAATGTTTTATGATTATTAGCAACCAGGGTGACATGACATCGAGACAATTGGAGTCAGTGGTGTCAGGACTCCCCGCTACCCCCCCCCCCCTCCAACCCCCGAGACAGATGGAAGATCGCGGCGTCACGAGACGAACCTCTCTCGCCTCACCTTGTTGGCTTGGTCCTATTCTCTCTCTCTCTCACTATTTTGCACTCTCCTCTACAACTTTTCCAGCCGTTGTAGATTTTCACGGTCCTTGCACGCGGGGACATGCGCGCTTGTCTCATCCGTTTTTCTCGCCCATCACTTAGCTCCCTTGATTCATACGCCCCCCCCCCCCCCTCCAACCAGAAAGGATCTATTACCGTGTGGGGGACATTTTAAACATTTAAACTTGTGTCCTGCCTGTCCGAGTGCGGTATCTTAAATCATAAACAAACCACACACACAGACACACACACACACTCATAGACACATACACACAGACACATACACACACACACAGACACATACACCCGCACACACAAATAACCTTCGTTGCTGCTTCCCCAGTCCACTGTAAGGCTAGAAGATATTTAGAACTTATAAACTTCTGGGGAAGATTTTAGAGCTAAAAAAGTTGAAAACGAACATAGTGTGTTGTGGGCACATGATAAAAATAATACGTAGGCATTTCACTTTTCAATGGCCGCTATTCTATACTTTCATTTTATTGACTGTCCAGTTATTAGGATTTCACATTTCATATGTATGATCTATTGCTTCATTAATTGGCCGTCCAGCCAGTAGGTCTAGAGGTCGTAGGTTAATGATTAATTAAGGTGGTCATTGTGTTGTTTCAATACGCGATCGCAACATGAAAACCGGACAAAGAATTTGTGCATAGTCTTTAAAACTGTTTAGGTATTTCTACAGGAACATTAGGCTATCTATCTATCTATCTATCTCTATCTATCTATCTATATCTCTATCTTTCTATCTCTATCTAGGCTATCTATCTATCTCTATCTATCTAGCTATCTATATTTATCTATCTATCTCTATCTATCTATCTATCTCTATCTATCTATCTATCTATCTCTATCTATCTATCTATCTCTATCTATCTCAGCTATCTATATCTATCTATCTCTATCTATCTCTATCTATCTCTATATATTTCTATCTGTCTATCTATCTCTTTCTAACAATCTCTATCTAGGCTATCTATTTATCTATCTATATCTATCTATCTATCTAGCTATCTATCTATCTAGCTATCTATCTATCTCTATCTATCTATCTCTATCTATCTATCTCTATCTATCTCTATCTATCTCTATCTATCTATCTCTATCTATCTATATCTATCTATCTATATATATATCTATATCTAGGCTATCTATTTATCTATCTATATCTATCTATCTCTATCTATCTATCTATCTATCTCTATCTATCTATCTCTTTCTATCTATCTCTATCTATCTATCTATCTATCTATATATCTATATCTAGGCTATCTATTTATCTATCTATATCTATCTATCTCTATCTATCTATCTCTATATATCTATCTCTATCTATCTAGCTATCTATATTTATCTATCTATCTCTATCTATCTATCTATCTATCTCTATCTATCTATCTATCTCTATCTGTCTATCTATCTCTATCTATCTATCTCTATCTAGGCTATCTATTTATCTATCAATATCTATCTATCTATCTAGCTATCTCTATCTATCTATCTAAGCACCTACCTATATCTATAACCTTTTTCTATCTATACATATCTATCCATCAATCTATCTATATATCTATTTAGCTATATATAATATATATATATACATATATATAACTAACTAGTTCATGTAATAATCTGAAGTAGCTATTACCTGTCAATAATTGCTCTGTTACGTTTTCTTGTACAGGTACACAATGCTTTCTATCTTTTTCTACCCTTCTAACTCTATCTACATACATATATCTATCTATCTATCTATTTATATCTATATTAATATCTTTCTCTCTATGTTTATAGGCCAATATATATATATATATATATATATATATATATATCTTACTATTTTTATGTTTACATATCTATCTTTATTTATTTCTACCTTTATATATCAATCTATCTAGCTATTTCTTTGCTTGGCCCATCAATCCTGTAATCTGGAATCTTATCACTCTAGCCGTTATTACCTGACTATAATTGCGCCGTGTGCCCTGCTTCTTCATAAATAAACATCTATAAGCTGAAAACGAATGTGATGCCTCACTAGCGGAGCCGCCCCTGATCACTCATCTCATTCATCTACCTGTAGAGTTTTGCCAAATAAGTACTCAATGCTTAGAACGCTTCACTAACTACCCTGTTGCACGGAGTCCCTAATTAATCCATCTATCTACAGTATCTGCCCCTGTCTCACCAATTTCTCTCGCTCACTCTCCCCCCTCCTCTCTCGTGTGCGAGCGCTCGCGCTAAGGGCCTCTCCATTTACCTCCCCCACCAGCATCAGTTGGCCATCCACCCAGCACCCGACCTTCATCCATCTCACCAAATTATGACGATGAGGAGTGCTTGAGACAAGGGGAGCTATTTAGCCCACACCCCTCCCCCACCACATCCCGTCTGCCCCCGCCCTAAAACACGCGCACACACCTATGCTACATCATATCAGCCAAACCTATAAACTCACCCCCACCCACCCACCCAAAATCCGTAAATCGCCCCCTCCTTCTCTCTATCTCTCGCTCTTTCTCCCCCCCCCCTCTCTCTCTCTATGACAGGCAGGTGTCAAACTTGCCTTCCTTATCTTCGACTTATCCAGAAAACGGTTGAAGTAGGGGAGGTAGGGTCAGGGAGAGTTGGCGGGTGGGGGAGGGGGTGGTGGTGGTGGAAAGTGGGGGCTTTACAGGGAAATGCATGCCTATTAAAAAAAATTCATTTTTAGTTTTCGCTTCTCAAGAACCATATTTTTTTTTCCATAGTGCTTATGATTTTAAAGGATGAATGTTAGAATAATTATCAGCATTTCGAACGCAGTAGAAACATACATATAAACGAACGCATAAACACACATACACGAAAACGCATCAAGTAAAGTACACGTCGGACAAAATTGATCATAGGGTCGGTGAAGGGGCGTTTACCAGTTTCTGTTGCCAAGACATACAAGGGGATGTGTAGCCAGCACGATACACAGCCGCCTTTTACTTTACCCGAACTAATGTCAGGTAGCCATCAGAGCTGGGTAGACCCAGGGACACTCTCGAGTCCTGGAAGAAAAAAAAACATCATAGCCTTCACCAGGATTCGAACCCAGAGGTACCCGCTAGGCCACCATGCCCTCTACGAAACCACATTGCACCAGGAGTTACATTGGAAGGTGACATTAATGTTATTCTATCTCATGTTTGTTTGTTTTTTAATTTATAAAAAAAAAAAATAGAGAAATTTTCATTATCTAACTGTATTGGTACAAATATAGGCCTAATCTCCCTTTTTTTTTTAAATTTACATCAGTCAATAAAAGCTGGCGCTTAGCTCCAGTAACAGTTTGTATATACCTGTAATTTAGTCCCAAATCAATGTACGTCCATGACCTACACCCGTCGTGTTGTAGGTCAAGCATTTTTCAGACCCCCGTGCCATGGTGCCCGAAAATTGTGAAGAAGAAATAAGAAAGAAAAAAAATAACAAAAACAAAACAAATATCCAACGGGAATGAGAAATCCCAGGCAAGAGTAGAAGTTTCCAGAAGCCCTGCTAAGTTTAAGGTCACTCGATGATTCGCTCTGTTCATAGTGTCCTATGTAAATGCAAACAAACTATGGCTACTGCAATCAAATAAAGATCTATGTTATAGATCTTCTAATGGTTTGTTTACAATTGAAAGAACTTTCCACATGGCTAAAAATAAAAATAAAACTAGTTGGTGTGGACCATCCAATATTTTCTGCGTGCACTTATTAAGAATAGATCTATGCCCGTTTGGTATAAAACTAAACATTTGTTCAATTTTAATGATAGAAATTTTTTTTTCTCAAAGAGGTTACAGAGTAACACAGTTATATAGTCTTTAAAGAAAGTATATTAAAGTGTTTAAAAAAAAAGGAAAGGCACTAATGTGAATTCCCGTTTCTTATCGGTCATACCCGCTAGTCATGGAATACTCTCTCCCTCTCCCTCTCTCTTGCTTGTGTCTTCTTGAATATTTTTATATTATATTGTTTCCCCTATCACGAGGTCTAGAAGCACCAATCATTTTCTTCGCGCAACCTATCTCCTCATATCACTTGGTATTACTCCCATAGACCATCGCAAATTGCAGGGAGGAAAAAATGGGTTGGTGCTGCGTGGGGGGGGGGGGGGTGAGTTTAATGGTATGGGGTTGAAGGGGGGAGGAGTGGAAGATAGGGTAACAATTCATCCTTTTCTCAACAGGAGAAATATTTCAGATATCCTCCCGCCCCACCCCACTCTCCTCGCACGAGTAATAGATTTCGGTGTCATTTAAACAGAGATAATAGGATAGCCAATAAAAACACAAAGTGGACAGCTTCATCTTTTTTTCTTTCTATTCAATCTACGCAACAGCTGAGAAATAGAAACACACTCATACACATACACATATACTGATACATTACACATACACATACACATATACTGATACATTACACATACACATACACATATACTGATACATTACACATACACATACACATATACTGATACATTACACATACACATACACATATACTGATACATTACACATACACATACACATATACTGATACATTACACATACACATACACATATACTGATACATTACACATACACATACACATATACTGATACATTACACATACACATACACATATACTGATACATTACACATACACATACACATATACTGATACATTACACATACACATACACATATACTGATACATTACACATACACACTCACCGATACACACACATATACATACACACTCACCGATACACACACATATACAGGCACACCCACTGATTCACGCACATATACATACACACCCACTTATACACACACATATACAGGCACACTCACCGATACACACACACACATATGCAGGCACACCCATTGTTACACATACACACTGGCAAAGACGCATTCAAATAAACGACATACACCCATATACACACAGACTTAGACACCAATCGTAGTGATAGGAATCTTTGACGTAACGATGGCATGCACGTGCGTTATTTTTGTTTTGGTCTCTCGGAAATGAATGCCAGCTTAGGTTCAGACTCAAACCCACGACTTTCACTTTCATGTAGCGGTCTTTTTTCTCTTGCCTCCTTTCCCCTCCTCCCCCAGTATCTTCTATTAATGGAAACAAATACACCGGTATAAAAATAAATACAACATGATTTTTATAGCACTAGCACAACTCACGGACGCACAGACGAGCTCACACACACACACACGAACTCACGCTCACGCACGCACACACGCACGTTCCAGTTTGTTGTAGCCTCTTCCCCTTCCCGTAGTTCGTTGTTCAAATCGTAAACGTCATAGTCGATTCCACTAAACAAAATGTCCACGGATGTTGCTGGGAAGGATAAAGATGGCTCCTATAGTCTATATATAAATGTTCTATATTTAATGAGGATTGTGGGTATGGACCAGAATTCCCCCCTCCGGGGCCAAAATAAAATCGTTAATAACGTATGTACCGTTACTAAATCGCCTTCCTCCACCCTATACTCCGCTCCTTTGACCTTTCTCCCCTTGCGTGACGCCCCTTGGCAACAGGGTTGTACATTCCTTCCAACAATGCTGCCCGCGTCACGTGTAATTTCACGTGACGTGGACCACTCAAGAAGTCTACTCACGGGAGAAAAGCACACACACACGCACACACAGACACACACAATATGTACATTAATATGTAGTTGTATTCCTGCTCCTAGTCTCTTACCCCCCCCCCAACCCCACATTCACATACCCGCCCGCCTCCTTCACTTCTCCTAGAGAAATGTATAAACCCCTCAGTGAGAATTGAAAGGGACAGAACCAAATTGAAATTGCACTTCAAATCCCGATGGCCGTATTTTTTATGGTTCTTACACTTATATTTACCGTTTTGTTGGCGTCGTGTTGGTTGTTGTTGGTTTTGTTTCTTCAAAACTAGACGTTTCGGTAAGTGGACGTGTACTTGGTGCACCAATATGGCGTCGGTTGTCATCGCTCTCCTTAGTAATGTCTCCTAACAAACATGGCGGCTTTCTTTTAAATACCGGCGCCTTGAAACGGCATTTTTTTGTGCTTTCAATACTTACATTAATAGGCCTACTATTTATTTTGAGTAGCTCTTCCTTATCATTAGCTATTTGATATCATCAACTTTTTAACACCATCAGCTTATTAATACCATGAGCTTTTTTGATATCGACAATTTTTTAATACCATCAGCTATTTGATATCATCAACTTTTTAATACCATCAGCTTATTAATACCATGAGCTTTTTTGATATCGACAATTTTTTAATACCATCAGCTATTTGATATCATCAACTTTTTAATACCATCAGCTTATTAATACCATGAGCTTTTTTGATATCGACAATTTTTTAATACCATCAGCTTTTTGATATCATCAGCTATTTAATACCATTTTAGCTATTTGATATCGTCAGCTATTTAATATCATTTTTTTTGTGTGTATATTGTCCGAAGCTTGATATCGGTTATTCGACATTAATAATCATTTCGCCGTACTTTGAGTTTACGGTTTTGTCAAGAAGCACGTCACACGTGTCAGAAAGAATATCTCAGGACAGATAACTCTGGAGATCTGTGACGTGCAATGATGGTGATGACGTCATACATGTAGGCCTATATATTTCTCCCATTTGTTCCATACTGTGTACTCCCCCACTGAGTATTGGGTCATCACAGCAGGAAAGCGAAAAGTAGCAACATCAGCTCTCCAGCATCTGTGGCCAATAGTGTCAGAGATACGGGCGTGGCCAGTACAATGCTAATCCAATGGATATTCTTATCTGCTGATATAAACGAGCATAGACATAATATAGCATTTAAAAAACAGGGTTGACTTTTCCCTTCTATGTTACTATTTTTAAATCTATGCAGCTTTTTTATTTAAGTAAAACAAAACAAAAAGGAATTGGAACTCTAATGTCAAGTCCTAATAACTTTATCAAAGGGACATAATTCTAAATGTTTGTTAGACTATTTAGAATTTAAAGTAGCACTTTTATCGTTAATTATTAACGATCACAAACTATATTTGCATGCTGCGTGTATAAATATCGGTGTCAAACTTTCTGAATATTATGGAATGTCTCCCAATAAATACAAACATACGCACATGTTTTAAATAAAAGATATTTGACGTATATTTAACCCAACCATTTTTTTTTGTTGTTGTTATTACTTGTTTATATTTGAACTTTAGACTATAAATATGGATTGAATTATGGAGAGACTTGTTTCGCCCGACTACATGAACTTACATGTCAATTTTCGGGACCTCATTACGTGTCAGATCCAGGGTTTAGACATGGGGGATGGGCTCAGCTTCATGCAGACATGTGTGTGCCAATTAGACAACCATTGGCTTGAAGCTGAGGTGCACGAGCCTCGTCTTCATACACAAACTCACATTATCGCCTCGCGCTTTACGTAAAACCAACGTCTTACTCGTTTCTCTCTCTTTCTCTCTTTTTCTCTCTTCTCTCTCTTTCTCTCTTCTCTTGCTTTCTCTTTATCTCTTCTCTCTCTTACTTTTTCTCTCTTCTCTCGCGTTCCCTTTCTCTTTTTTTCTCTTTTCTCCCTTTTTTAAATTTCCTTCTCTCTATTTTCTCCTTATTTCTCTCCTTTACTCTCTTTCAAAGTTTTCTCCATCTATTTTTCTCTCAATCAATGCTATTGCCACCTTGTTTTCTCCCTCTCTCATTCTCCCAGTCTCTCTTTCAGATTGACACTGTTTCTTTCCCTGCCTCTTTTTTTTTTCTCCTTTTACGCTTTCATTTTTTCCCTCTCCTCTTTTCTCTTCTCTCTTCCCCCCATTCTCTTTCTTTCTCCTATTCCTGTTGGTATCTTTTGTTATCTTTATCGATCACTCTTTATCTCCACCTGCATTTCTCTTTTAATCATTCTTTTTTATTTCTTCCTCCACGTATTCTCTTCGTCCTTTTCTCTATTTCTTTTTATCGTTTTTACTCGATCCCCCCCCCCCTTCCAAGCTCCACCCCGATCTCTCTCTTCCGTAGAACAGCTCCAATCGTGCGTAGCGGAATGAGCTAATACAGGGGGCATGGTGGAAAGGAGGTTGGAGGGGGGGGGAAGAAGTGTTTAAGTCTGTACCTGTCAGCATCGCCAAGAAGAAGTGTACTGAGTACAACTATTGACAGGTCTCAAGTGATGCCATGTTTTTTAATGGCAATGTTTATTTCACACGCCATCGTATCTGATACTACCCCCCCCCCCCCGGCCCCACTCCCGCCCCTCCACCCCCTTCCGCATCCTTTAAGTTGTTAGTGTTTTTATGTACTGGAATCTAAGTTTTTTTTCTTTTCTTAATATCCCGGCTCATCCATTTCCTGCAGTAGATAGTTCGTTAATAACTGGAAATGTTGCTGCACTCAATAGCTGGAATGTTGGTTGCTCGGCGTGTCATGTGTGTTTGTGTGTCAGACTGACATATAATAGGAATACATGACGATTCTGGTGTTTGCGCCTGAATGTCGCGGGGATGGACGGAAATGTCATGTTGTTTGTTTGATGTCATTCACAACAGTATGATATACAATGTCGGATGGAAACCTATGTTGTGATAAGGAGAGGAAAAGTAAATGCTGGGGACGGAGGTTGAAACGGTATTGGATTAAAAACGCTTGTGCAGACTTGTAAAGTATTTCAAAGAGTGCAATGGTTATTCGAAAGAGCAATCAGCTGCTAACATTCATGTCATAGAGTTCGAATCCTGTTTAAGATTGTCGCTACCCGTCAAAAACATTACAAGCAAGTCCTGATTTAAACGCATTTAGCCTGACTGGTATCATTGTGGGGGCATTGCTCAGAACGCAAAGAAGGAAGGGGAATTTGAATACGTTCCCCCTTCTCTATTCAGACTGCATACTCCCTAGCAGATTCAATAATCTTCAACGCTCCAGACATTTACCAATTGTAACTACTGACTTGTATGACATACTGAAATTTTTTTCTAATAATCGCCCAAATGAGTTATTTAAAACTTGACCTTACAATGATCTTAAAATAATGTTTTACCGGTATACCCATTTTTTTTAAACCATTTTATTTTAAAAAATAAGTCGTCTACGGGTATAAAACTGTCATTGTTTATGTTCAATTAAATCTGCAGTACTAATAGTAAATTTATGATGGAATTCACTCAATGAACTCTTGTCCGAAGCAATCAAGAACAAATGTTATAGCAAAACTTTTTTTTTATCGTAGAATTGGATAACAAATGATTTTGTTGGAGGGGGGGATAAGGTGATATGTTTACTTGAAGTTATGTTATACACATTTATCTTATATACTACTATATAGCAAAGCTTTTAATCGACCCAAAGATAACTTTGTAGTACAGTTTTAATGGTCGTTTAATATTTTAGTATCTTTGCATACGTAATCTCGTTTGTTTTTGTTTTTTTATAAATGTTGATGTGATCTCATTCGCTGAGGTCAACCAAAAGCTGCTTCTATCTTAATCTTTTCAGATTTCTACTCAAATAAAAGTCGTTCTTGAAGGCCGACCTCTTGGAATTGTCTCATTTGGACGTTTGTGTGTATATTATCTGTATAAGTATGTATGTGTATATGTATGTATGTGTAGGTGTGTATATATATGCGTATAGTTTTTATTGTTTACTTGGGGGTGAGTACCCTTCACTCTATAGGAGTTGGCAGAAAATGCAACGAGTCTCATATCTCCAGGGCAGGTAGAGGTCGTTTTTTTTTTTTGTGCTGTATTTTGTTTTTACTGATGGCGTCCGAGCTACTTCCTGTCTGACGGCTGACGTCACTGTCAAGATGAAGTCTGCCATGCTGGAGAATTATATACAAGCAGTAAATTTCTGGCATTTATGATAACCTTGAAGATTCCGGTGGGTGGGATTTTAAAATAAATTTTCTTAACAATTTTACTGAAAAGTAATAGTCTGGAAACTTAAAAATATCTTTGTGTGAAAGAAGAAAAAATAAAGGTTGCGTGCATCTTTCAATTAGTGTGATGAAGATTAACTCTAAACTCTAAACTCTGGGTGATAGATAGACTTTGAACAGACTTTGAACATAAACAAGCAAATTTTTTGTTAAACATGATAAATGGAAATGTTAACATCAAGCATGCAACTGCGTTCACGTGAATAAAATTGCAGTCCCTGATATGGCAGTAAGTTTTTCGAGAAATGCTCCAGTTCTGTCTCTTTCAAAAATGTTATTTAGGTGGACGTGCGGCAGCGCGTTCGCCTATCGTATCGAAGGTCCTAGGGTTCGAAGCCTAGATAAAAATTTGATAAATGGGTAGATAAAAAGATATATAAATATCGGCCTCTATATATATATATATGTATATGTATATGTAGCCTATATATATATGTATATATTGAAAGAGAGAAACAGATAGACAGATAGATAAATAGGCTATAGAGATATTTAGTTCATTAATAATCAACAAATGTATGAAATATTTCAACGATTTATAAAAAAAAGAAGAATGTATCCATAGAGATTTAAATACCTCACGCGGTAGTGAGATAACTTGTTTCCGGTGAGATAAATTGAATTGATGAGGTAACTGACTGGAACATTCCTGAGACTGATACTGGAAGAATTCCCAAGCGATTCCAGGTGTAGTATGTCTGTGGTGCTATGTTCACGGGCAGTCGTATACATAACATCTTGGCTCTTTTGTGGATGTTGTTATATCCCTTTTTTTAATTAAAAAAGGCTGGTCAACTTCCCATAATTCCTACTAGCTAAATTATGGTAATGTTGATGATTGACCCATTCAGTTAGGATTATATTTGTATATCTATGTATCTATCTATCTATATCCTAGTCTTTTTCTCGCTATATATAAATGTATATATAGGCCTACATATATATAGCACTGATCTGTTAATACTGTTATGAAATAAAAGAATTTTAAGACCAATGGCAGTAAAAAAAAATTAAAATTGGAAATCGGATCACTGACTCTGGCATACATGATGATTGTGTAGCTAATACAACGCCTTATCACGTTAAAGTTCCGCAAAAAACTCATCATCCTACATGATCATTTTGGTTTCTTGAAAAGCATAAGGTCTCTATCCAAGCACGCCATTCTTTGCTGTGTCTTAACCCCCCCCCCCTCTCTCTCTCTACATCTTTAACGTCCACCATAACTCTGCGTCACCATGTCTCATTTTTGGGCTTCCTCTGAGTCAGTCATTTGGCATTTAGAAAAAACAAACAAAAAAGAAGCATAAATTTCTAGGAATCGAACTCAGGCATTGTCGCCAGTGAGACTTTCTCTCTACCCTTATACCATCGAATGCTTGGTATCTAATTACTTTCATTGGCTCAGTGTCAGACATCACGTTTTGACTAGCTCATGAAGATCTAAAAAACAACACACACACACACACAAACATAACAGAGCCCCATTAAGGCATCTGGTCATTATCTTGATTCCAAATCTAAGTGTCTTCCCCGAGTACCGTTTACTGTTTTATCTGACGGCCTACTTGTCTTGAACGTCCACCCCCCCTCCCCCACCCCCAGCCCTGCCCCCACCCCTCTCTCTTACTTCCCTCTATCATGGAATGTATTCGATTCGCCCTCCCAACGACTTATCTCTGCGCCTCAGCTAGATATATCGATACTGCCAAATAGCTCACTGCGAGCCCTAGAGATAACCTTTCCGGGTGAGATGTATCGATACTGCCAATGTTTTAAAGGGGGGGGGGGGCTTCCTACCTTCACTATCTTGACTAGGATAGATATCCCATTAATAACAAATAGCCGAATTCGAGAAAACAAACAAATAAAGAAGAACATATATATATATTTTTTTTAAACACACAGCAATTCAAACCCTAAAATAAAAATGAATCATTTAGAAACATTAAAATAATTATTTTCTAAATTAACAGTTACATTAAATAGACTATAAATTGAAATGTTCAAGCGAGCCTGTCATTGGAAGATAAATTCGCACTTTTTTGGAATGGCCAACAGGAAGCGATGTATTTAGCGTTATGGGGGCGTGCTAAATGTCGTCTTGGGGAAATGTACACATCGCCCTGCTGTTATAGCCAGACAAGTTAACGTCATGTGTGGCGGACTCGTGTTGTTCCTAATGAGTTCATGCATTAATCGAGATACAACCTACCTATTTGGAGGTCTTCCATAAAAGACGCTCGTTCTAATACGGACAATAATGGACAAAACGTAGCTTTTTTAATACTTTTGTGGATTTCCACTGTATGTTATTACTCACATTACATAAGAATATATTTAGCCTGTGCTGCCTTCCAGAACTTTTCAATGCCAGAAACAGTTCATAGAAAATATTTACTTTGATGTCCCAAGTATATGCAAATACTGTGTCAATAAGACGGCCTGCTTCCGTTGTGCATTTTATAAATATAACGGTTATAAGCCCAGTTATATAATATAACTTGTATATAATCTATTAGTCTTTCCTGGGACCCAACAACTGAAGATAACTGTAACAAAGTCACATAAATTGGCAAGGTTAATTACAAGTAGATGTAAATTTCCACGGCTAACAGGTGTAACGTCCTTAGTTATAGTCTAGTCATTGAATTCTTAACACCATCAAGAAAAGATGCTCCGAAATGCAAAGTGGTAATGTTAGATAGATGCAGGCCTACATATCAGAGCATTGAATCCTCATCTAAACATAAAGATAAAACACTTTTTTTTTATTCCTAATGCAAGGAAAAGACACAATGATAATATCATTGAATTATATTAAACGTTCTGTTCTTTAAGAATA
Source organism: Anisus vortex (assembly GCA_949126835.1). Taxonomy (NCBI): domain Eukaryota; kingdom Metazoa; phylum Mollusca; class Gastropoda; family Planorbidae; genus Anisus; species Anisus vortex. Next base: position 19,206,022 of record OX421493.1, read on the forward strand.
AGAAGAATGGGCATTTCTATAGCGCTTCTATCCATGCTATTAAATTATCATGCTCAGTGCGCTCTTGGTGTGATTTGCAGTGGCAGATGTATTAGCCAAAGAGAAAGGTCTTCAAGTTCTTTTTAAAAGTTTCTCTTGTCCCAGATTCTCTCAGTGTCTGAGATAGACTGTTCCATAAAGAAGGCGCCACTGACTCAAATGAGCGCACTCCCAGGTACTTCTTTCTGTGTCCATCCAAACTAGGAGTTTTGAGGAGTGACTGTGTTGAAGAGCGCAGTTCCCTAGATGGTTCATGCCTTGAGATAAGCTCTCGAAGATCAGAGGGAGCAATGCCCTTTATGCATTTGTATGTAATGGACATAATTTTGTGCTCTATTCGCTTCATCACCGGGAGCCAGTGGAGATCTCTTAGTGTTGGGGAGATATGATCTTGCCTCCTCACTCCCGAAACAAGGCGCGCCGCGGTGTTCTGCACTCTGTAATCTCTGCAGCTGGTTCTGGGGCAAACCCCACAGGCAACTATTGCAGTAATCCAACCTTGACTGGATAAGAGAGACTGCTACGGTATTGGCCGTCCTTCTATTGAGTTGAAGTCGCAGCTGACCCAGGGCACGTAGATGAGACGAACAAGCCTTAACCACAGCACTGATATGTGGAACCATTGATAATTTATCACGGGTAGCATCTGGTCATGGAGAATGGGTTACTTGCAATAATAAGAAAACCAAACCAACATAATTTTAAAGAACATTCACACAGTAATAATCAGTAGTGTCGGTAAATAATAAAGAAAATAATATTAAATGTCTCCAACTCGACACATATCCTCACATAATTTGACATGTACACGCATATGTTGCTAAAAATGTTTCAGAAATATATAAAAAATACCTATGATAAATTAACCCTTCCAGTACCGACCTACTTCTATCTATGATGCCTTCAGTTCCGCTATATACGCGCCCGGGTATAAGGGTTAAGATGTTATTAGATTCTTGTCTCTTTCAATCATTTTCCTTGTACAGTTTTAGTCCATCAACATAAGTCTGTCTGTCTGTCTGTCCATTCTTTCTTGACTCAGCAGTTTAAAAATAGAACTATGTACACACAAACAATTTACTTTTGCTATAAATTATATTTTATTACGGCTAATGGAAATATGTTATTGTAGACATCTAATGTTATGTAGAGGTTTTTATTTTCACCAGGCGTATCATAAATAACATTGTGATATAACTGTGTTTGCCAGAGCGTGTAGGTAAAGTAATCCACAGGTAAAACTTTGTTGTAACGGATATTTGTCAAATGTCGGGGGTGGTAACAATGGTGGGGGGGGGGGGGGGGGGTTGGGGCTTTAGTTTTAACATATCGTTTATATTTGTGAATATTTAGAATACAATGTTAAAGACAACAATTATATTATTGTTGTTTGTTGTAAGTTGTGGTATAACGGTATAACTCGTGCTGGTTATCCCTTCACTGCCTCCCCCCCCCCCAACCACCCTTGAATCTCCATGATGTTGCTTCATGAATAATTAGTCTCACGGAATGTTGTTCTTTAAAAAGTGAGAAATTTCTCTTTGCTTTTCTTTATAAAATCAGAAATTTCGCTTTGTTTCTTTTTATAAAGTGAGAAATTTCTCTTTGCTTTTCTTTATAAAATCAGAAATTTCGCTTTGTTTCTTTTTATAAAGTGAGAAATTTCTCTTTGTTTTTCTTTATAAAATCAGAAATTTCGCTTTGTTTCTTTTTATAAAGTGAGAAATTTCTCTTTGCTTTTCTTTATAAAATCAGAAATTTCGCTTTGTTTCTTTTTATAAAGTGAGAAATTTCTCTTTGTTTTTCTTTATAAAATCAGAAATTTCGCTTTGTTTCTTTTTATAAAGTGAGAAATTTCTTTCTGCTTTTCTTTATAAAATCAGAAATTTCGCTTTGTTTCTTTTTATAAAGTGAGAAATTTCTCTTTGCTTTTCTTTATAAAATCAGAAATTTCGCTTTGTTTCTTTTTATAAAGTGAGAAATTTCTCTTTGTTTTTCTTTATAAAATCAGAAATTTCGCTTTGTTTCTTTTTATAAAGTGAGAAATTTCGCTTCGTTTTTCTTTATAAAGTAAAAAATTTCACTTTTTTTTCTTTAAAAGTAAGACATTTCGCTTTGTTTCTTTTTATAAAGTGAGAAATTTCGCTTTGTTTCTTTTTATAAACTGCGAAATTTCCATTTGTTGTTTTCTCTGCCGCCCATTTTATGTCGCATGATGTTGTACCTTGCCATTTGCATAACTTAGCTAGAGTTGTGATTAAGCATGGAATGGGTTGTCTGAACGAACTAGTAAGGAAAACCAACAACATAATCACTACGTTGGTTATTATGCTTGTTTTAGGAGGTTTCGACAACACTTAGACCAAACAAAAAATAAATGCAAAAGCAAACGATAAGTTTTAAATGAAAGTTTAGAAATACAAGCAGTGGACGTCTACCCAGCTCTGATGGGTACCAACCTTAGTTGGGGTAAAGTAAACGCGGCTGTACATAGTGCTGGCCACACAATCACCAAGTACCTATGCAGTGGCCACATAAACTGTTGAACGCTGCTTCGCCGGCCCTATGGATCAATTTGGTCTGACGGAGTTACTTTTACTTATTTTTTTCTACAATTAAAGGATGAATCATGCAAGCATATTTCCTTCTTTTTCTTCACTTTCTCTCTCTCTCTCTCTCTCTCTCTCTCTCTCTCTTCCTCCCTCTTTCTCTCTGTATGTATTGCTTTATGCAAAACTTTACATGCAATTGTGTAATTGAAAAAACAAAAATACAACATAAAAGTTTGGTTTCATTCATGTGCTATATTTCAGTTTAGACATAATTCCTGCTCAACGTGGCTCTCTTGTAGAAATCCGTTTCAAATATAGAACGCCTCTGTCTCTAGTAACACTGCAGAGTTCATGGGTCTGGAATTTTATATATACTTTTTTTTACATCCCTCTCCCTTTTATCTTCCTGTCTCTCTCCGTCTCTCTCTCTTTCTCTCTCTCTCTTTCCCTATCCTTTAAATGTCACATACCGATGTAACGAATGATCGCTCTTGGCCTTGGCGAAAGGGGACGTAACGCCATTTATTTGTCTCTGCTGATTACATTCTCTGGCCCTTGAGAAGCAATAAAAAAAAAGAAGAGTTTTCCCCCTTTACCAATCAAGTTGCTTTGGACATTGATGAGTTTTTTTTTGGGTGAGTTTCCTTACTTTCATTATCTTTCTTTTTTTCTTATTTAAGAGGAAAGGTTATCTCCCTTGCACCTGAAATGTTTTTATTATCTACCTTTTCTCTTTCTTTTTTTCCCCAAAAGGCGCAAATAAAAAAGTAGAACTAGTATTGGGGTTAGGGAGGCTAGAATTATAAATCGTACAGGAATTCCTGTTTGTTTGTTGTTGTTTTTTTAAATTATTTTCTATTATAAACCTAAACAGAGTAAGTTATTGTTGTTATTTTTAAACAATATCAATTGTATATTAAAGTTCCTGCGATACTTGTCAGTTGTCAGCGCTTTTCCCCCTTCTTTATTTCTTAGTAGCAGTATCGATGCTATTTTTACAAGTATCGATTCTACTTCCGGCTCCGTCATGTGACTGGATAGCACGTGCGTTATTTTTTTCAAACCACCCCCCTTCCCTCCTCCCAATATGTCGGATTGAATTCCCGTTACGACATCTCGTTATAACCTCATCAACCTCCTTCCCCCAACACACACACACACATACATATCCCCATATTATTAAAGCACCCGCCTCCCCCACCCTCACCTCTAATGAATATGCAGATGGGCTGAATTTGCCACGACACTTAACTTCATTGGCAGCCGCCGGTTTATAAATATTATCGGCCTTGTTTCCTTGGCGACGCATATCCGTCCGACTATCAAACATAGTAAGCAGTAGCAACGGCAACTATTTAATAAACATGTTAGGCCTACCTTAAATCGGGGTCAACGGTGTTGGGGAGGAGGGGGGGGTGAGAAAAACCGGAACCACAAATCTATAGACATTGATTCAACAATGAGGTATGTCTGTTAAATGATCTTTTAGTTGACACTAAACTGTTTGTCCAAGCGTCCAGATGACTTTATCAATTCAAAGCCCTTTATAAAGTACACTTACAGCAACGGCTGAATATTGACACTTAACTATATACGGACACTTTTGCCGTAACTAAAATCAATTTAGTTAGAAAACGTTGAAGAAACAAAGGATTACATTTAAAAAAAAGGATTATAAGTATATAGAAGTAAATAAGTATTTATAAGTAGGCCTATATAAGGTATTACATTTTGGCATAGATATACGGCACAATAACGTAAGTAAATACTGGCATAAAAAAATATAGAAAAAATAAATTGTTATTATTTACGGTATTATCAAATTTATATTCTCTTTCTTCGCGATTGGCTTTCCAGTGTTGCATGGGTTGTCTAAATAGTCAGGAAAAAACTACAACAACAACGTAACGTCATCTGAATCATTTATCAGTCTATATCATAGGTTCTCAACCTTTTTCGGCTCACCGCCCCCTTTTACAATTTTTTTCCGCTCACCGCCCCCCCCCAACTTTTTTTTAGCGCCCACCCACCCCCTTCCGCCCATCTGGACTATAGTTTCCGCAATTTTTTTAGGCGTACTAGACTTTTTGTGTGATTAATTATCTTTAAAAAAATTGAAAATGAAACATATTGTAAGAGTTAATAGATCAAATAATTGCCTTAACAAAAGGTTTAAATAAATCAATGCGAATCGTCTGCTTGGTGTGTTGCTAGCAATTTGTCTATTTCTGTGGAAAAATTTTTTTGTTAAAGGGAGATAATTAGCCCGTTTTATTTGAGCTAATATTTCTGTTTTTTTTTTCTTTTATAAAAAAAATGACTTACAATTTATAACTTTAAAATGATAAAACTGTAAAACGCATTTAAAAATTATATAAATAATATATGACTAAAGAATTTATATGTATATTTTTAAACATTACAATAACTACCCAGTTTGTATGAATACTACTTATCTATACCATTTATCATATAACAATTGTTTCGATATGCCATACAAAAATGAAAATATCATTAATATTAGTAGATGTTAGGGCGACAGCTCGGTCCGGTGAACCAACCACAGGACCAGCCGGCCGCACACTATATTTGCCAATTACAGACCACCACTTCATTGAAAAGTCACTGCGATTCCTATTTCTTATTAATATAATAATATGTAGGCATACTGTTGCGGGATGTAAGATATTTAGCGGCACTTGCGTTTACATCACATTTCATCCTCCAAAAACTAATCGATTCAAATAGCTGAAGTGTTAAAATATATCAGGTACGTTTGTACCGCCCACTTGCCCTTCACCGCCCCTCAATCGCCTCGCCCCCTTAAAGCTTCTCACCGCCCCCGGGGGGGGGGGGGCGAGCGTGTGACACTATACGCTTCTGAATAGTAGAATCGTCAGTGAGTTGCAACACTTCTAAGTGTACTCACAATACAATTACTTGAAATCTTTGTAAAAAAAAAAAAGGCAAAGCAGATTATGTATTGTCATCGACTACTCCCCTCCTAGCTGTCTGAAAGATGAGAATATTATGCCCCTTGGCAAGACGGATGGGTTATTTGGACCTTGACGAGGAACCTTAAGGCGCCCCGATGGAGATAAACCCTTGGGGGGCGTGGACCGTACGGCGTAGGCTAATCCTTCTCTCAGTTCCAGTTCATTGTAGTTTCTGTGTTCGCCTCATTATGAAACAAATTTATTTTTGGTTGCATTAGCATGACTTCCGGTTTTGTATTTTTTTGTGTTAGTTTTTTGTTTTGTTTTTCGCAAAAAGAGAGAGGGGGGGGGGGGCGAGTGATATGGGCAGAAGAAGCTTTATTTTGTGGAAAGGGAATTATTGAGAAGTGTCGACTCTATTGAAGATAATTTCTGATTCACAGTTGTCACATTTCACGGATGTCAACATGTTCATAGCTAGAGTCCATTGTTCCAGAGTATGCCTATGTCATTTATGTGTGCCATTTTTGAGTGTGTGTGCTCTGTGCTATGTGAGTGAGTGTGCTCTGTGTGTCCTATGTGAGTGAGTGTGCTCTATGTGTCCTATGTGAGTGAGTGTGCTCTGTGTGTACTATGTGAGTGAGTGTGCTCTGTATGTCCTATGTGAGTGAGTGTGCTCTGTGCTATGTGTGTGAGTGTGCTCTGTGTGTCCTATGTGAGTGAGTGGGCTCTGTGTGTCCTATGTGAGTGAGTGGGCTCTGTGTGTCCTATGTGAGTGAGTGTGCTATGTGAGTCCTATGTGAGTGAGTGTGCTCTGTGTGTCCTATGTGAGTGAGTGTGTATTTCTATGGGCTTGTAATGAGTGTACTCAGTGTGTATGTTTATATGTTTGAGTTTTTTTTTCTACTAGATGTTTAGTCTAACCACTATAAAGTAATGATGCCATTTATTACTAAAGAGAATGACCTTATAAAATGACCTCACGCACACAAATATTGTTCATAACATAACCACATTCATTGCAGTTGAATTGCTGACGAAATGACCGAATCCCTTCCACACAAATCGCAGACGATATGGCATGTTGTAACTAATTTAAAAAAAAGTGTTAACATTTCTATGTAGTTAACGCTTTATGCATCAAATGCATCGCATGTTAAATTTCATTGTAGTTAACGCTTCATGCATCGAATTCATCGCATGTTAACTTTCATTGTAGTTAACGCTTCATGCATCGAATTCATCGCATGTTAACTTTCATTGTAGTTAACGCTTCATGCATCGAATTCATCGCATGTTAACTTTCATTGTAGGTAACGCTTCATGCATCGAATTCATCGCATGTTAACTTTCATTGTAGTTAACGCTTCGTGCATCGAATTCATCGCATGTTAGCTTTTATTGTAGTTAACGTTTCATGCATCGAATTCATCGCGTGTTAACTTTCATTGTAGTTAACGCTTCATGCATCGAATTCATCGCATGTTAACTTTCATTGTAGTTAACGTTTCATGCATCGAATTCATCGCATGTTAGCTTTAATTGTAGTTAACGTTTCATGCATCGAATTCATCGCGTGTTAACTTTCTTTGTAGTTAACGCTTCATGCATCGAATTCATCGCATGTTAACTTTCATTGTAGTTAACGCTTCATGCATCGAATTCATCGCATGTTAGCTTTAATTGTAGTTAACGTTTCATGCATCGAATTCATCGCGTGTTAACTTTCATTGTAGTTAACGTTTCATGCATCGAATTCATCGCATGTTAACTTTCATTGTCTCTAATCACTTTGTGGTGCGTGCTCACACTCCCTATCCCCCACCTCCCTCCCGCCCTTCTAAGCCCTACGCAATGATCAAAACACTGTTATTCCAGAGCAAAAGTAGGTCATCTCATGTTACTGTCCAGGTCACTTAAGGACGTCTTCAAAAAAAAAAAGTTTTTTTTTTTATATGTATTTTAGTGGGAGGTAAAAAAAAAAGTAACGCATAGAAAGCGAATATTGCACCTGTTGCCCAGTGGAGAGGGAGGAGTGGGGGGGGGGGGGCACAGCTCGAGTCAGAACAGCGTGGCAGGCTTGAATTGAGACTGAAGGTCACTGGAGACCCAAGAGTATGTGGCATGCTGAGATTTCACAGAGAGTTTATTCCATACGCAGGTTTCAAGAATTGGCAGGAAAAGTTTCCATACTGCATGCAATCTGGAGGTTTTTTTTTTAATTCCAATATAGTATCTATCTGTCTATCTATTTCTATGTATAAGAGCTACAGCGGTGTATATAGTGCTGCGTTGTCGTGTAATGTAAAGTGACTTTACTTTTACTCTCTAGGACTATCGCTATCTCTCCTGCTATTACTCCCCTCCCTCCTCTCTCTCCTCCTATTTTCCCTGCTATTACCCCCCCCCCCCCCTCTTCCAGCGGCGCCCTCTCTCTATCTTTTATCTTGATTGAATGATTTGAAATTTACAATATAAATAAATAAATAACGTTTATGATATATTGTGAACACAATGTCTTTAACAGACTCAATTTTAGATGGAATTGTTTTAGATTAGTTAGTTAGACAGATAGATAGATAGATAGATAGAGCTATAAATTGATATATTTATAGATTGATAGAGTGATCGATTGATGGACTGATAGATTGATGGATTAGTAGTTTGATATATTTATAGCTTTATAGACACATAGACTGATACCTAGATATACACCCGCTTATTGTACTAATCGAACAGTCCCCTCGTATGCTCAGCCCAACGAAACTGGTAAACTTTGCCTCACAAGCTTTTCTATGTATATCTTTAAGGTCTGCGATTTGTGGTGGTGGTGGGGTCTTTACAGCCTCTGCCTAAATATGAAACCCAATTAACGTTCTATTTAAAATCAATGTCCCGCCCCCTTGAAAAAAAAAAAAAAAAAAAAAAAAAAAAAACAACAACAACCAAACTTACCTTTTTACGTTGCGGCGACATAAACAACCAAAAACAAAAATGAAATATATATTTTTGGTCTCAAGTTTCCTGCCGTCGGAAGTCTTCAAGGTGTCGATCGTTTTTTCTTGTTGTTAGACCAAATGTTTTTTCAAGTCTCAGCGTTTCAGACATAGGGCGGACTATCACGTCAATAAATGCCTTTAAAAATAACATCAGCATAATTATAAATATAACGAATTGTGTGTGCGGGGGAGGGGGTGGGTGGGTGTATATATATTAACTTCAGGAAACTCGTCGGTTCTTTGGGGAATATTTTATGATGATTGTTATGAGCATGGCGTCTGCAGGGCATAAAAAAAAGTCTGAAATATATATATATATAATTATGATATAGAGATAAAGAAATAGAAAAAATGATATATAATTATAGGTGTACTGATAGGGGAATTTAAATGAAAGTATATTATTGTATACAGAGATACATTGATTCATATAATATATAAATAATTAATGTAGTTAGACCTATATGAATATATTGCACAAGTAAAGCTATTTCTAAATGTGAGGGAAATTCGAGGTTGACATCAAGATCTAGATGCCAAATCTATAATAGAAACATAGATAGTGAAATTTAAAAGTAGAGAAACCAATAGTGACAAATATAGACGCGAGTAGAGTAAAAATAGAAAGTGGAGTTCGGCCTTAACGCATAAAGATCTATGTATGAGTACGGATAGATAGAGAGGAAAAAAAGGAGAGATGTTGACATTGAAAAAGAGAGAATAGTCGAGAGAGTATAGGAGGGGGGTATTAGAGAATAGAGAAAAAGAGAAATAGAGGTATAAAGAGAGTGAGAAATCTATATTTATATATAAAGCCCCGTGTGTGTATTTAACCAATCAAATTGGTTCATTCAAAGACACGTGACCTTATTAGTAAGCTATTACCTCATGTTTTACCTTTGCTATTAGACTTAGCACATGTGTCCTCACTAGCTGAGTGGATAAAGTATCGGACGGCCATGCGGACGGCCTGAGTTCGAATGTCCAGTTAGTCTACACCGGGCAATTCAGCTATTAGTCCAATAAAAAGACTTGCTTATTTTTAACCCGATTACAATATTTATTTTCAATTACTTTCCTAAAAGTCTTCAGTAAAAAAAAAATTATTTAATTATTAGATGTATAGTTTTCTGTTTATTGTAGTTTATAAAATTTGTATACGTAGCGCATACAGGCCTGTTTTATTTCCCCCCGGGCAACGGCGGGGAATTTAGCTAGTAGAGGTCTAAAATTGTGAGAATTAAAGAGGAGAAATATAAAAACTGGAATCTGCTTAGGTAAAAGGGAGATAAATAAATATTTGACTACTCTATAACAGAAACTAAAAAAATGGAACAAAATTGAATGTAGATTGAATAACTAATCATACGATATGCCGGACATTGCTTACAAATTAACTGTCAGTGTTGTTTTTTTAAGAAGACACTAGTTGTTTTTTTTTTTTATATAACTTTTATAAGTAGACTCGGCTTAACAATCTAAGAACGTTCATTTCGGTGCTCACATCTGTATTGTATCAATTTGATGGCTGTTATGGGAAATTAGGGAGAGAAAGAGAGAGAGAGAGAGAGCGAGGAAAAGAGAGAGAGAGAGAAAGAGAGTGATAGTGAGCCTGCATATTGTAACTATCAAAGTGATTATGTTTTTTTGTTTTGTTTTTTGGGGGTGAGTTGATATCTTACTTCTGTGGACTTTGGAACATTCGTGTTTAGTTGTTGTAAATGGCAGTCAGGAACCCTCCAGACAAAAAGAATCCTCATGGTCAAACTGTAACATCTTTTTTTTTAAATATGCCTCTTTTGCCTATCGTATTCCTCTCTCTCTCGTTAAAACCTACCCCCGCAACCTCCAATTACGCCCGACCCACCCCCTCTTTTCAAGTCCCTCCATCCCTCCCTCCCATCGGCAGATGTAGCTTTTTTTTTCTTGTGTGTGCAGACGTTTATAAGACCATGCAGACCGCGTTAACGTAGTGTAAACTAATAGCCCCCCTCCCCCCCCCCCACACACACACACGACACACACACACCTTTCCACATTGATGACATATGGCCCAAAATATGCTCTTTGTCTTAACTTTTATAGAGGTATAACAATTGGAGTCTGTGGGGAGGGATGGGAGGGGGGCGAGGGGGTGAAAAGGGTTTTGATGATGGTACAGACAGTCGAAGTAATAGTATACCCTACTCCCCTTCTCGTATTCTGGGCTATAAAAAAAAAACAACCTTAGATATGATAGTTACAATAAATCTAGGAACCCAGAAATGATTTGGGATTAAATTTACTTTTATGCTCATTTTTTTTTAGTTTTGTTAGCGCCTAAGTAGAGAAGCTTGCGGTTCTTTATAAATCTAGTGTGAGGCAGGGTGGTCCAATACGTTTAGTTTGGGGGCAGGGCGGTCTAATAAGTCTAGTGTGAGGCAGGGCGGTCCAATAAGTCTAGTATGATGCAGGGCGGTCTAATAAGTCTAGTATGGTGCAGGGCGGTCGAATAAGTCTAGTGTGATGCAGGGCGGTCTAATAAGTCTAGCATGATGCAGGGCGGTCCAATAAGTCTAGTATGATGCAGGGTGGTCCAATACGTCTAGTATGAGGCAGGGCGGTCCAATAAGTCTAGTATGATGCAGGGCTGTCCAACAAGTCTAGTATGATGCAGGGCGGTCCAATAAGTCTAGTATGATGCAGGGCGGTCCAATAAGTCTAGTATGATGCAGGGCGGTCCAATAAGTCTAGTATGATGCAGGGCGGTCCAATAAGTCTAGTCTGATGCAGGGCGGTCCAATAAGTCTAGTCTGATGCAGGGCGGTCCAATAAGTCTAGTATGATCCAGGGCGGTCTAATAGGTCTAGTGTGAGGCAGGGCTCAGCAATTTTCAAAAGGCCACGGCATGCGCGCTCACTCACGAAATTGATACAAGGTGTGTATGAAAATAGCTCACAGCTCCCGATGTGTTTATAAACACTTCAATTGTAACAGCGCCCTTCCCCCCTTCTCCCACCCCAACCCCACCACCTAACACCATGCAAGGAAACATCTTTCATTTTGCCCTTCATCCCCTCCCCCTCCTTTTATCCCCCCCCCTCCTTTACAGAATTACCCCTCCTCTTTTTTTTATATATTTTTAGTCACTTTATATTTAGTGTTTATTGGCCGTTCCTTATAATAATGTCAGAGGAAGTCTCGCATATTACGAGATTCAGCCCGCCCCTATTACTCCCCTTGTAACCCAATTTTTTTTCTCATAATAACGCACTCACCTCACTATCTCAAAAAATGTCTATCCAAAAATAAATATATATAATTTTAGATTCAGACATTTTACAGCTTTTTCTTTTTCGTCTGGTAAATGTCTTTTAAAATATTTAAAAGCCCAAATACGTCTATATTCCCTACTTTTTTTTTCGAAACCATTCTTCTTCTATTATTATTACTTTGTTGCCAGGGAAACACCAAAACCATTCCTCCATCCCTCCACACCCTCCCACACACCCCCCCGCTCCCTCACTTTTCCTCCAACCTCCCTAACCTCCATTGTTTCGTGGTGCTTCATTTTTTGAAAAGTTAAAAGTCTTATCGTCTCCCCTTGACACACGGACGTGAAGGGGGGATATCACCCTCCTCACAAAAAAAACAATATAAATATAAAAATTCCTCACTAACAGTAGCAAGTACCAGTATATCGTGCCTACACACAAGACAACACACCAAAAAAACTTGATAAAAATAAAAGACTGAGAAGAATGACTCCCCCCCCCCCTCTCTCTAATATGCCCCTTTATTTTCTGTAGGCGAGTAGGGAGTAGAGTAGACAAGAATATAATAAAAACCCACATTTAAAAAAAATGATTGGTGGTTATATGCTTGAAATTTAAAAGTGTGTACGCGAGAAAGGATGTGCACAGTGCACAGGCATTTCGATTTTTCTGTTTGTTTGTTGAAGAGTGTTATCTAAACCGCAGAACGCGCCTTTATAAATTAATTGTCTGGATACGCCCGTTGGTATTAAGGTTTACACAGTGTATTTTATCTATGTTGGAGTTAATGCTGATGGACGAAAATATTTGTTATTTGTTCGTTTTTTGTTCTAGATCTTTTTTGTCTTGTCGTAGTAAGAAAAATTTAAAAATTGTGTTTCTATTTAGATTCGATTTCCTGCAACGCAAAGGGAAACAAAAAAAAATGTTGACTAAATAGTAAACGTTAAAAATGCTTGTGTTACGAGACATATATTGGACAAATGATGAATTCGTACATTATACAGTATCGTGGTATTATCAAAACATTATATATTTTAATTATTTGTTAATCTAGAGTAAAGAGGAGGGTAATAGCACCTTAGTAACTTTACGGAACTTTGCTTGGTACTGTTATAATAAGTGTACTTTGTTTGGTAGGCCAACTATTATAGTAGCAGGCACGGAACTTTGCTCGGTACTGTTATAGTAGCAGGCACGGAACTTTGCTTGGTACTGTTATAGTAGCAGGCACGGAACTTTGCTCGGTACTGTTTTAGTAGCAGGCACGGAACTTTGCTTGGTACTGTTATAGTAGCAGGCACGGAACTTTGCTCGGTACTGTTATAGTAGCAGGCACGGAACTTTGCTTGGTACTGTTATAGTAGCAGGCTAGCCCCCGTAAATACCTCGTGTGGTGAGGAAAAGACCCTCCGCGAGTGACTCTAAAATTAAACACCAACACCACACAAAAAAAAAAGCCGTCGCTGCCTCGCCAACTTTTCTGCCCGCGTCGTGCAGCGGGGGGAGGAAGGGGAGGGGTGGCAACTAGCATAAGGAGGGAGGGAGGGAAACCCCTCTCTCTCTCTCTCTCTCTTCCTCAACAGCGCGGTCACGGACTTCTATACCTGAACAGATCAAGGAAATGAGAAGGAAAAACTTTAAGGGGGCACGAAAAAGAAAGAGAGAGACTGAGAGAGAGAGGGGCGCTAGCAAGCGGATAATTATCTCCGGATTGTTCACCGCTGCAATAATAGAAATATTATCGCATTACGCTCTGCCGTGCGCTCATTTTCACCGCTATGTGGACACGTGGGAGAAACTCCTGGTGCTCCTTAAACACGTGATTGGTCAGTTTGATATTTCCACTGGATATAAGCGTTTGGTGTGCGGTGTCTACTTCTATATATCTATAATAGTCTATAGATGAAGTGAACGGGATAGCTTAAATCTTATTGGTGCATTCGGTGTTGTTGTGTTGTTTTTTTTTAAAGTTTGAAAAAAAGAATTGTCTTGATTTAGTTTGCAGTTGTTCGGCACATGTGTGATAAAACAAGAGATTCTAGGTTTAATTGTGTTTATATTTCTTGTTGGATTTAGTGAAGTGGAATTTAAAAGCTTATATATTATATATTTTTTATTTGATATAGTTTTAACTTTTGTTATAATTTCATCGTTATTTCATATAATATATAGGCTATATATATATATATACAGTGACTCACATAAAGTGAGTGTAGACCTATCAATCTATGAATAAATATAATATTTTATTTAATGTTAAATCTATAGGCTACCAGTGTTTGCTAAAGTGTTAAATTGGTTTATAAACTTTAAAAAAAAAAAGGCCCTACAGTTTATTAAGAAACCGATAAACACTAAAGACCGATGTCCCTCAATATATAATAATAGATCACTAAAACCACTATACACAAAAATAACAAGACAAAAAAGAAAAAGACATTTTTTAACAGTTTTTTTTTAGTAATATTTTAGTTATAAAAGTTTATTTCTGTTCTATCTGGAACCGGAACAAGTTTTAAAAAAGTAATAATATAAATAATATTTATTTTAAAGTTTATATTAATTCCAAGATGATTTTTTTCAAATTTTTTTTTAGTAAAAAAAAAGTTTTGCACCGGGCAGGTGACGCTATTTAAGATAATAACCCCCAGAGGGGGGGGGGGAGGGGGAGGGAGTTTATTTATTTAAAACTTGAAAGAAAACTGTTTCCCTAAAAAAAAGTGTAACCTAATTGAATCTTAGAGGATAATATTGGAAATAAAATATTATTTTTTTAAACCGGTTATATTTTTATTTTTATTATTGGATGCAATTTAGCTCCACTGCTCTAAGTTTAGGCTTGAATTTCTGTAAACAAAGAACTCTAAATCTAAGCCTGATTTATCGAACCATGTGGATATGCAATATACCAATCACGTGACTTTTTACGTTAAAAAAAAGGAAAGGGGGGGGGAACGGCGGTTATAGTAGAGGAAAGCTTCGTGATGTAGAAGTATTCGTTAAAAGTTGTTCACTGTTTACTAGAGCGCCTGGTAATTTTGTGTTAGCCAGAATTAGATTTTGACTTGAAAGTAAATTAGAACATTGAAACTCTAACGAACTAAGTAGTTTATTAGCGTATCGAAGAATTTTGTTTATAGGCTATGTATTTGTACTAGTATCCGTTTTTATCTTCAGGTTTAAAAAAAATGGGCCGGTAGTTTCAAATAATATTGACTGTAGTTGAGTTGTTTTAAAAAGCAAAAATTTTTAATAATTAAGTAATATGAATCATATAAAAAAGTTAAGGACATTTACCCAAAGGAAACAATTACTGAACACATTATAGGAGTCTGAAGCAAAGACAATCTAACATTAGGTCAATATTAGGTCAGTATAGTATTCTGTTATTCTGTTTGGGAGGTTATGACTAAATAGTGTACATAGAGAAATTTTACGAATTATTAAAAAAAAAAAACATTAAAGATAACATAAAAAAATTATTGTAAAGAAATCATAATGTTAAGAGAATGAAACGGTATTAGTAAACAATCTAAAAAAAAAAGTATTAATAAAAATCTTTGACAAAAGTATTTTCAATCCCATGCATGGCCAGACACAGTTAAATTATATTTCCTTTCTATTTGACTGACACACCTTCATGGGTGAATCCCTTCACTCCCCATCCGCCATCAACCATTATAAGGAATTGGTTGTTTTTTAATAAATTTATTCACAAAATTAATACATTTAACCACCACTTATACTTCTCATACTAAAGGAATCTTTAAGTGTTTAGTTTACAAAACTAAAGGAAGGCTATTCTAATTACTTTGAAATATAATATATATTGTTTTATTGCTATATTTGGAGAATAATTTTAAATCATCTAAAACAACAAACTATGTTAACTATGTTTTAAAAAGAACTTTTACAATTGTATAAATTGTGTAAATTCTATGTTTTCTTAACTGTCTGCACGTATAAAAAAAAAATAAAGAAGAAAAGGGTCACAAAGATGTTGTGTTAGTCTTAGAGACATAGACTACATTATATATATATATAATATACATATTTATATACTAAAACAAACACTCAAAAACCTGTTTTCTGTAATGTTATTTTTAAATGCTTCATTGTTGAATTTTTTTCTCGTCCAATTATGCTCATATTTTGTACAACAGAGTAAAGAGAAGAAGAAAAACTAGTATTAAATAAAAAACAAAAATAGGCTGACTTAATTATTGTTTGTTTCTTCTAGTGGTTAGGTAGTTGTTTTTTAATATCTGGCTTTCACATTCACGCAATAAATGGTTAAAGCTATAAACCATCTTTTTTTTAAATCAACAAATAATGACTTTCATTTACTTACTTTGGCCACATTTTGACTACAAAATACATTTTATTTACATAAAAAAATTTTAGTTTAAAGAAAAATCAAATTAAATGGTTTCACTTCCATCTGTGTTGAAGTAGCTAAGACAAATAAATATATTTAAATAGTTTAAATATTAAAATTATAAAGCTTAGGCCTGGAGGCCTATATCTAATTTTGCATTGAAATAGCATTTAATTTAGTATTAAGAAATTATTTAGAATATAATTTAAACTGTTTCCCATGATTCAAGCATTATTTACAATCAGTTACTTCAAACTTTCTCAAAACTTATGTAATTAATTCAAGTGTTGTACATTCTCAACTCTTTCATATCAAAATAAAACGACAGAGATTCTAGATGCTTTCATGTAGCCTACAAATTATTGCTAAATTATTTTTACAAGAAAATTTGTTGATTTTAAATTTCACAAAAGTATGAAATTCTACAACTAAGAAACTGCACTCAACAATTGTAATTTTCTTAGCTGTTAGAAAGCAATTAGAAAAAAATATAAGATAGAAATAAAAAACAATTACAACAAAAATATTTTTTTCATGATCTTTTCTGAAGTATTTTCACGCCTTGGGTACATTTGTAGTGAAACGTTCCTTGTCGTGAAACTGTTGACATTGTACAGAAGCCACTGTTGAGTTCAGATACGCTACAAGTTGTTGTAAATCACTTTCCCTCATAGCATGCCCCCCCCCCCCCTCTCTCCCAAGTGCTTTCCACAATAATTTGTTTAGCTGTTGTTTTTAAAGTTTAAACTTGTAAATCTATTAGAGGGCGATTACTCCATTCCGCCGCGTCAAGGGGGAGAGAAATCAGTTGATTTTTTTCTTCAACCTGTTTCGTTTATTTCCTAACAATTCTGGTTTGAAGTGTTTTCAGGCGGTAGATAAATATGTTGAATTAAAATTTTAATATTTGAAGAGCTTTATTGATTCGGTAAAACGTATAGACTTATTGTTTTTTTTAAACGTACTATTTTTTCCATTCTTTTCTTTAGTAAAAGGAAGATCCTACACACAATTTTATAGACTCTATTTATAATTCTATTCCTTCAATGCTAATACAAGCACAGGTCGCGGACGGCTCTAAATTTATTTGTCTCAAGAAACAGTTTACATTAAAAGTTAAAACGTGCCCGCGGTCCACCGAACGATAAGCTGTCCAGCTGAAACCGCCAAAAGGACACTGTCACAGGACTGTTGGTTGGTGGTGATAGATTGCTGTGACAGATTACTGTGACAAGTTTGCGTCAGCCGGCTGTCACATCTTCATGCGTTCACTGGTGGTCATAGTTTTACTGTGTTCTTATTCTAGGTTGATTTTTTTTGTTTCGGTCTGTTCTGGAAATTCATTTCTTCGTTGTTACGCATCGCGTTAAGGGTCAAGGGTCAAATAAGAGGCCTTGACCCCCACACAATCGGGCACACTGGCGTGCATAATATCCTGGCGTCGTCGCTTCTTCTCTCGTGGATGGGTGCCTTACCTGTGGGTGGTACCGGTGCTCTCCCTGTGGATTATAGCTGTGCCGCCCGCGGCTGGGGACGATTATGATTTTGAAAAATCTGATTGGTGGTAAGTACAATAGATCTTGTTGTTTTATATGGCTGTGGCTGGACATCTTGATGCTTCGAATGAAATCTGGCTGTTTGAATGACATCTTGATGTTTTAAATGACATTTTGATGTTTTCAATGACATCTTGGTGTTTTGAATGACATCTTGATGTTTTGAATGACATTTTGATGTTTTTGAATGACTGTCGACATCTTAACGCTTTGTATTTCTTTAGACTGTAGACATCTTGACATTTTTATAACTGTAGACATTTTGATATTTTGTATGACATCTTGATGTTTTTGTATGACTGTAGACATCTTGATGTTTGGTGTTTTGTTTTAGTTTATATCTAAATGTTTTGTGTTATTGGGAATCTTGAAAAACATTTTTTTTATACTGTTGAAACATCCCTTTAATGGCTGTAGATTTTCGTGCTCTGCATGACTGGATATCTGGATGTTTTATGTTTTGTAATAGCTGGGACGTCCTGGTGTTTGCATGGCTGGGTGCGACGATGTTTTGATTAGGATTGTTTTACATCACAAACCCCAAAACACCATTTGACACTATGCAACAATGTGCATGTGCAAACCGACGACACTGTTTTTCTCCATACTAACCTATCGCCCCAATAACACTATGTACATTCAAAGATACTAATAGATTACTCCTGTGCTAAACGATTAACTTAAGTGTAAGAAACACATAAATAGAGAGAAAGAGGCGTGCAAAGATTTAACAGACAGGCAGAAAAAGCTAGAGAGTGGGAGAGAGAGAGATAGAGAGAGAGAGAGAGAGTCAGGGGCTGGGGGGGGGATGGAAGGTTTCTAGTTTCGATCTAGACTCTATAATCGCCTGGGGTACTGTAAAAGTTAAAGAACCACCCACCCAGGCTTAAATCCGCCCATGCTCCCCCCCCCCCCCCGAACTAGGCTTAAAGATCCGCCCAAAATATAATCCGTATTTACTTTTGCTGTTGTGTACCAATTATTGCTACTATGACAGTTGGTTCCCCCCACCCCCACCCCTCCATTTCTCCCCACACCCTCAAATCTCTTCACCTCTTCACCTATCTGTGGCTACCTGTAGCACTGGCAGACATCTTTCTTTGTTGTTGGAATACAACTTTTTTTTTCTTTTTCCAAAAGCTTTTCTCTATTATTTTTTTATTTATCATTTTTTTTTGTCGTGTACAAAATCCAAGAGTTGGCAAGCATCTGCGATAATCTAATTCAACTGTGACCTTTTGACATTCTTCTGCGTATGTTTAAACGTCTGCCTCTCATGTCTACCCCCCCCCTCTATTCTTTTCCAAACCCCAATAATTACGTTACGTGCACATTGTGTACTTATAAAAAGGGGCGGTGGATGTGGTGGGCGGGAGGGGCGGGGCGTTATGTCAATGGGCTTTTTCTTTTTTTTTTTTAATACTTTTTTTGTGTGTGGCTGTATTGCATGTGACCTTGACATTCAGTTACGCGAACACAAGTCATGGAGCCAAGAGTTCACAAATTATTATTTTTTAATCCTTAACATACGCTGCATTTTCGAGATCTCGCTCTCCCCCCCCCCCACTCTCACGCGCCATCTTGTCCTTATATTAAAGTAGGCCTACCAGCTTTAATAACAATTACAGTTGGCGACAAAGACAGATACACACATTCACTAAATTCCTTAATTTTTTAAAATGTAATTATTCCTTTTTATATTCTTATTTTTGTTTTTGACAATTATGCAAACAGTTTAGCCACGTGACTACGACCCCTTTAGTATCAAACTCCTAAAAAATGGCGTCCTTTTCTGATCGCCCAAACCCACATTAGAATTTTCATCATAAGTTTGTCCCTACGGGTACCATGACCTATATAATGTTGCCGGTGGCACCAATCAGTTCAGTGGATAAACCAAAAAACGTGTATGCATATCCCTCTGAAGGTCTTAGTAAAAGGGCCTAGGCCATCTTCAATGATCTCAGCCTATCTGTTGCTATTTCCTTAATCTCGTTTCTTCTCTTCAGTCTGTCAGAATCCGTAAATAACGCAGACGATGATCTCATTGCCGATAGGCTTGGTCGATTTCTTTTATCTGATGCATTGAGTGATGGTTCAAATCCACATCCTTAGATATGGCTTCGTACTTTTTTTTTGTAAGAAAAGTCTCTTATGTTTTGAGTTCTACATGTCTAGCTTTACTTTATGGGCGTGGACAAGGGGAGGCGGGTGGTGGAGGGACTGAATTCAGTGAGATCTTTACTGCAATGAACTAATGGGCCGTGGGTTTCTAAAAATGACGTCAGACTTCTAAAAATGACGTCAGACTTCTAAAAATGACGGCAGACTTTTAAACCTATCGGAAGGTTTCTAAAACAGATTTCTCGCAAGGTTCGTCTTTGTTTTGTTTTTTTTTTCGTTTTTTTTTTTAAAACGAATGTGTGTTTCTATTCTTGTTGACCTTGAACCGAACTGACCCTATGACACCGCGCGCTGCAAGCATTTGTTCTCTACATTTTGGCCGTTTTCATTCCAGTATCTTTCTGAATCAATCAACTACCAGGCCTGTCTGTCTGTCTCAATTTTCTTTCTTCTCTGTTTCAGAGGATATATTGTGTGCACAAGAGGGGGAGGGGCGCTCAAACATGCGCTAGTGCAATTGAAAAAAAAACAAGAAAAAAAACACGAAAAACAAAATTATGTTTTGTCCAACAAATCGTACAGACCGAGACGATGTATCCTAGTTGTTGTATTTTTAAAATAAAAATTCCTTTAGGGATTTATCCCGATTAAATCTTTCATAAACTCGCCCCCCCCACCCCCTCCTCCAACCACCACCCACTTGTTGAGATCAAATCTGTTATCCAGAGTTGGCAACTGATGATGAAAAATAGAAGTATCCATCTACCCACGCACTCTCAACACATGAGCGCACGTACACATTGTTATATTTGAAGGACTTGTACTAGTTTCCTCATCTGATTGCAGTAGAGGTGCATCATAGCTGCATGGTGCCGTCTCCTGTTCCAATACGGTTAACAGACTTGAAGCTAACTTCAGTGTAAGTGAGAAAACTAGCAGAGATTACTCACTTACTGTGCGGAATATAATAATTGGGCTCATTAGATTGTTCATGACATTGTCTATGGATAGTTCCAAGCTACAAATTAATACTTATACTAATTATTATTATTCATACTAATACTTATCGATTCTGTAATATAAATAATTTAACTAAATAATTATATTTACAGCCCTCGAAACAAACAATTATTATTCTTTTAAATTCAGATTTTTTTTTATCTTCGATGACCTCAAGACCTATCTACATAATATATCCATTTCATAACATCTTTTTTGAAGCCATTGAAAGGTGTAGATCATTTTAAGAAAGGCTTCCAGTTTATGCATTATGCACGAGAAGTCTTTATAACTATTGTTTATTTAACTATATTTGTTCCACTGTCTTTTAAATAGTAGACCCACGGCGATATAATCGTTTTGTAATAGAGAAGAAAAAGAATAATCCGCATTTCCGAATTAGTTTATCTAAAATGTAACATCCTATGCTTAAAGAAAAACAACAACAAACACCAAGGAATCTATATAAATAAAAGATAATCTAGACGTAGCTTGTATCAAATATCAAATTGACATGCCAAAGCCAAGAAAATTTTGTTTGTTCTTTTTTTTTTTTTTTACAATTTTAATTAACTGACATGTTGACTTGAAATTTTGTTTGTTTTTTGTTCTCGTATATTTCATCGTTGATCTAGTTTACACAGAACTCTATAGTTCTATAGCCCTGTTGTTTGTATAGAATAGGACAGTCTCCTCTATCTGGCTATGAGTTATTTTTTCTATTCTGTTTTTAATGATTTCAAATACCTTCACATTCATCTGTGTCTAGTCTAAACGCTAACAAAAGAGATAATAAACTAACCCATAAAAACACAGTTTTTATTATACTCCCTTTCTTTGTAAACTAAGTTTATATTTAATTTATATTTTGATAGATTAAAATAAATATAAGTGATATCATACCTTATGAATTTCCACACTAAAATTTTGCGCATCCTTTTTTTTTCTAGCTTTGGCACGCAAAAACCATAAAAAGATAACTCGCTTTGCTTCGGCTATATTGTGTCGTTTTCATTCTATTGATTTCGTGTAAACGAACATATCCAAAAAGTTTATTTACTACCGTCTCTTCCGGTAGAGGCAGCCATGTTTTTTTTCTTCGATTCGCTATTTGGTCGAAAGTATTAGCAACTATTCCAAAGGCTATGATGCTGAAAATTTGATAGAATGTATTGTTAGTCTGGACAAGTCTGCTGTCCAAGTTTCAGCTCGATTGGACGACGGGAAGTGGTCGAAAAATCGATGCAAAGTTTTGCTATCAACCAATCAACCAAGCAGACAGACAGACAGACGGTACGAGTTAAAATAAAGGGAGTAAAAAAGGTGACTTTGTTATCTTTGAGTGTGACTATGAGTCTTTTATATAACATGTTCCTTTTTTTTTTTTTTTTATATTTTGAATCGTAATTAACCACATAGCTACAAACTTTATTTTTCTTAACATGTGCGTGGTATAGAAAATTTGGGGCAAAAGTTAATATCTGCCATTGACTTAGCAATGAAATAGATTCAGGTACATCATCGATACGCCACTGAACTACACAGAATTATTGAAAGTTCTGCCGCGACTTGTTCTTTGCACGTCGCCAAGACGCGGAACACGAGACCTTAAAAGAGTTTTTTATTCCATTTTTATGCGATGCAATCCCTTGACAAAATAATGCAAGCACTCAAGAAGATGTCGTTGGGCAGTGCGTTTTGTGGGCATTATGGGTAATAGTGCACTATGTAACGTTTCTATGTGTGTGCGTGCCAATAATCATTACGTGCGCGGTATGCATTGCGGTCTCTCTCTCTCTCTTTCTCTATCGCTCTCTTTCTCTCTCTTTCTCTCTCTCCACTTCTCTCACTCCCTCATAATAACTTTAAAGCGCCAATTGAAGATCATTACGAGGGTAAGTCCTACATTTTTTTTTATGTTTACATTTCTACTCTGCGTTCATAAGTCTGAATGTGACTCCATGCCAAGCTGATTCAGACACGATGCCAATAAAACGACGCTCATTATAATTTGGTTACAAAGGAAACCACCGGTGAAACATCAAAATACATAATCAAAACACAACGTAAAATTAATATAATATTATTATTAAACTACTGTGCGACACCACCTGTGGTCTAGCAGGAGCGCGCTCAGATTACCATTCCAAAGAGATACAGTTCGAATCCGGGTGTTTTCCCTAGGACTTGAAGGAGTCCTTGAAGCTACCGACAGCTGGTTATCCAACTTAAAGACAGCAGGCATTACCAGCCCGAACAGCGACAACATAAGCAGAATTATTGGGGTGGAACCTTTTTTTTATTTAATACTATAAACTATATATACACCATACATTGTAACAAACATTGACTACAGCACTATCAACGCCCACACAATATGTATGCCAGTATCATAACATGCACTTGTTGAAGTTTCACGTCATTACTTGAATAACTAGCGTATACACCCACACATTCTCCACTCAACCACATCGTCGTGTAATCTCCAGTTTTCTAGGCACTAATAAGCCACTCCCCCCCCTACCTCCCTCCCCCCCCCCCCCTACCAGTACTCCCACCAGCACACAAAAAAGTCTTTACCCGCTCTCGTTCCAGAGGAAGTAACCATCTCGGCTAATTAGGGAATCGGAGTTCTTAGCAGAAGGGTGGGTGGGGGTGGAGGGGGGGAGAGAAGAACAAAATAAAAAGAAAGGCTGTGAGAAGGACGGGGGTGGGGAGGGGTAGGGGCGGGGATAGATGTTATTTTAAACCTCTACAACCTTTTTGGAAAACCTCTACAACATACTCAGGGCCTGATTCTGGAACCTTAAAAATCGTGGCATTGTTACTTTGAGTGTGAGTTTGTGTGTGTGTGTGTGTGAATTGGTGGGGGAGGGGGAGGCTGATTTTTTTTTTGCAGTAACTGATGTTACAGTGGTGGTGTCTCTGTGGAAAGAAGGGAGGGGGAGGGGGATAAGGGTGGTTGCATGTTCTAGATCTCACTATGCGATTATATAATTTTTTTTTTTTATTTTTTTTATTTTTTTTGCTGTGGCGGTTGGGAGGTAGGTGGGGTGGGGGAATTACCACAACTTCGTAATTCGTTATGCCACTGTATCGCCACCCCTGGGCTCGTAGCAAATGATAATACTATGTTTATATAGACCTACACATGTTCTTCGTTAGCTCTCAGCTCGAACTGGATGGCGTTATTGGTTGGTTGGTTTGTTTCCTTGTCTGAGTTTTGTCTGCAACAGTTGTTTTTTTTTAGCAATGGTATGATAAACTAGAACAACGTTTACATCGAAGATAAAATCTGCCCCATCTATCTATTTATCTATCTAATTCTCTATCTAATTATCTATCTATTTATCTATCTATTTATCTATCTATTTATCTATCTATTTATCTATCTATTTATCTACATATCTATCTACGTATCTATATCTGTCTGCCTATTAAATATTTAAAAAATATCAGTTAATCGATCTACCTACCTATCCATAGGGTCTTAGAGTGTAATCCATGGATCGGCAACCTAGTCATGTACGCGTGCCGTAGGTTGCCGACCCCTGTTCTAACCTATCCGTTTCAAAATAAAACAGTTATTAATCTGCCTAAGATATCTAAATTTAATGTGTGTCAAATACCACGCGCTATAACAGACCAATAAGGACAGTTATAACTTATCTTGGTGTCCACGCCTTCAGCTTAGTCTTTCGTTTCGATATTTATAATCTAATGTAAAATGAAGATAAAGACCAAGAAAACTAGTTCCGCCATTACATTGCATATGTTTGTTCTGCGACAATGTTGAAGAAACTCTCTCGCCATGTTCTGTCAGTTGTTGTAGATGAGTAGAGGATCGTGAAAATGACTCAATCAGAAATGAGATAAAAGAAGGGGAGATAAACAGAGGAAAGGGGAAGCGTGGTTGGTGTATGTCAGGCAGAGGGCACAGGGGGGGGGGGGGGGGACTCTTCATTCTACTCACTGCAGTGTATAAAAGTTGTTTCTTATCTCTGCACCCTCTCCCTACCTCCCCATCCTACGTCAGCAAGACATTGCCCTGGACCTCTATCAGGCATCAGTCACTTCCAACCGGCTTTGGAACATGTGATCTGAAGACCCTTGTACATCAGATAGACACAGTTGCTGGTTTTCAGATCCAAAGACTTTTCTCTGTGTGTGTGCGCGCGCATCCCTGTTTTCCCTCTTATTCTTTAGTTTTCATTCATTCATCCATCTATTCATTCATTCATTCATTCACTCGCTACTTCTAAAAAGACTCTTTGTATCGGAGACGATCGTCAGTGTGTAAATAATTACTTCGTGTAGACTGTAGACATTTCTTTAAATAGAGATGTAGCTCTGTACATGATTTCCCGTTCTATAAATAGCGTACTGAACATCAAATAGTTTATTTATTGTTCTACAAATAGCTTGCTGACCATCAAATAATCTAGTTAATATCTTAATTTCCCGTTTTATAAATAGCTTACTGACCATCAAATAGTTAATTTCCCGATCTAAGATAATGCTACCAATCTATAAATAGTTTACAAAACATAAATTAATACCATCCAATTACTGTCTCTGTAGTCTAGAAAGCAAAACAGCTTGAGATAAACGACTCCGTAGGCGATTTCCCAATTTCTATAAATAGCTCACAGACCATCCAATTAACGTTCTGGAAACTTTATTTAAGAAAAGATTATTTGTAAATATCTGTATATTTGGTATCGGCAAGCAAAGGTTTGATTTTGTTTTTAAAAAAAAAGAAACATGCATTGTCATTATTTCACATATTTCCAATAGTTGAATTTAATTCTGAAGAATCTAGAGACAAAAATATACATATTTAACATAATATTGTTTCAGAATTGAACTCGTTACTATAAAAAAAAAAAAAAAACAATACCAAAAACTAAATACCAAAAGAAACGTTCTCACTACAGTTTTTATTATAATATTGTTTGTTATTTTTTCTTTCTCTTTTAACAAAACATAGTGTTATCATTAGTTTCTCCGTGATTTTGACGGGCATAACTGCTAGTTGTTTCAGAATTTAACTCGTTATAGTTCTTTCCCTTAGGAATCGTACTTTATTAAAATCAACGCAAATAATCTTATCTTATACATTACAGACGCTCCTCTATACAGAACATTATTGAGTCCTACGCTCTTCCGAATTATCTATTAACTCTACAATTGTATAAGATAAGTTCTGATAAATAATTCATATCATTATGTCATGCTTGTATCGGTATAGAAAAGTTTGTTTCAGTTTACTTTCATCCTAAAGTTCAGTTAAAATTTGTCCCTAAACTTTCGTGTACCCTGGCGTTCCATTTGGCACTGAAACGAAAACATAGAGATAAATACAACAAGTCTTTTCCACTCTGATTCTCTCTCTCTCTCCCCTCCCTCCCTCCCTCTCTCACTCACTCTCTTTATCTATCTCTTTTTCTTCTTTACCTCTCCAGGATCTGCATTAGATCAATGTAAATTGTTTTTGACATCTAAGTACAAAAAATAAAGGGGAGGGGGGAGGTGTTGAGGAGAGAGGGAGCAGAAAGCAAAACTTTTCTTTTACACATCGACCTGTTTTTTTTTGTTTGTCTGTTCGAACATATCTTTCTCTTTCTCTCTCTCTCTCTCTTTCTCTCTCTGGATCTCTTTCTCCCCCAAGGGACTTTAAGCCTAGGTTTATATAAACCCATTGACACTGCTTAATTCCTTCAGAGCGGAACAATGTTAAGAGTTGTTTTTTTTTTGCTTAAGGCAGAGCGCGACGAAAGACTCAGTGTAGGTAGCCGGGGTTATTTTATTTAAATAAAGGTGTGGGGGTGAATGGGAGGGGGGAACTATGCTGTCTTTGAGAATTTGAACTATTCTTATTCTTTTCTCAATTCTTTATTGACATCATGTCATACTTTCATCAAAACTTTATTGACATTATGTCATCATACTTTCATCAAAACTGTATTGACATCATGTCATCATACTTTCATCAAAACTGTACTGACATCATGTCATCATACTTTCATAAAAACTTTATTGACATCATGTCATCATACTTTCATCAAAACTGTATTGACATCATGTCATCATACTTTCATAAAAACTGTATTGACCTCGTGTCATCATACTTTCATCAAAACTGTACTGACATCATGTCATCATACTTTCATCAAAACTGTATTGACATCATGTCATCATACCTTCATAAAAACTGTACTGACATCATGTCATCATACTTTCATCGAAACTGTATTGACCTCGTGTCATCATACTTTCATCAAAACTTTATTGACATTATGTCATCATACTTTCATCAAAACTGTATTGACATCATGTCATCATACTTTCATCAAAACTGTACTGACATCATGTCATCATACTTTCATAAAAACTTTATTGACATCATGTCATCATACTTTCATCAAAACTGTATTGACATCATGTCATCATACTTTCATAAAAACTGTATTGACCGCGTGTCATCATACTTTCATCAAAACTGTACTGACATCATGTCATCATACTTTCATCAAAACTGTATTGACATCATGTCATCATACCTTCATAAAAACTGTACTGACATCATGTCATCATACTTTCATCGAAACTGTATTGACCTCGTGTCATCATACTTTCATCAAAACTTTATTGACATTATGTCATCATACTTTCATCAAAACTGTATTGACATCATGTCATCATACTTTCATCAAAACTGTACTGACATCATGTCATCATACTTTCATAAAAACTTTATTGACATCATGTCATCATACTTTCATCAAAACTGTATTGACATCATGTCATCATACTTTCATAAAAACTGTATTGACCGCGTGTCATCATACTTTCATCAAAACTGTACTGACATCATGTCATCATACTTTCATCAAAACTGTATTGACATCATGTCATCATACCTTCATAAAAACTGTACTGACATCATGTCATCATACTTTCATCGAAACTGTATTGACCTCGTGTCATCATACTTTCATCAAAACTGTATTGACATCATTTCATCATACTTTCATCAAAACATTATTGACATTATGTCATCATACTTTCATCAAAACTGTACTGACATCATCTCATCATACTTTCATCAAAACTTTATTGACATCATGTCATCATACTTTCATCAAAACTGTATTGACATCATGTCATCATACTTTCATAAAAACTGTATTGACCTCGTGTCATCATACTTTCATCAAAACTGTATTGACATCATGTCATCATACTTTCATCAAAACTGTACTGACATCATGTCATCATACTTTCATCAAAACTGTACTGACATCATGTCATCATACTTTCATCCAAGAGGTTGACTTGACACAATACGACAGACACTGGATTTTTTTTATCATTTTATAATTTAAACTATTTTGTTTCATAAAAGAAGAATTGTAGTTATTTTGTATGAATTAATCTTCAACTCTGAAATGTTCTGGAAGTATTGATTCATGTTCACATTTTACATCAAGGCAAAAGGTATTTGTTACTGGTAAATCTCTCTCTTTCTCTCTCTCTCTCTTTCTCTCCCTTTTCCCCCCTTCTCTGTCTCTCCCCCAATCCCTTTAAGTTTGTCTTTCTGATCTTGTCTTACAAGTTTACACCGGGACATGTGGCATGAAGTAATGCATGTTAATCTAAAAAAGATGAATGCCACTATTGTTATATTAGAATGGCTTTTTGTAACGAGATAATTTTTAATGTAATGGCGCCCTTACAGTATTATAATAATAACAGTATAATAATGATATTTTTAAAAAAAATGGAATGTTTTGCAGACCATATAATGGTGCCATGGCACACAGACTATATAATGGTGCCATGGCACACTGATTTGCAATGCGGCTAGAAAAGGAATGGAGACGTGGCGATGGTGAGGGGATGGTGGAGAGAAAGAAAGTGAATATTCACCTGCGATGTCAACTGTCATTAGACCTTGACAGATGACGCCTGACATTTAAATATGACATAAACGCGGCAGCTATTATCTTTAAACATCATATACATGTATCCTCTTTTTTTTTTATTATAGTTTAAAAAAATAAAACAGACACGCAAACAAAAATCGCGCGTGTATCCTTATCTAATGTGTTACAGACGCTCCTTTTAGAAAGACAAGTATTGCCTCCTTTGCTTTATCCGTGGTCTGAGTCTTGTCTTGCATTCTGATCAGTGTTTTAACATGATGTCGAGTTACTGATTTTCCTCGTTATTTCAGGCAACCCATTCCAAGACCGTGTGCTACCCCGGGAAGAAAGAGAAATTAGATACATTTGTTCTTGTATTTGAGATTAGAACATTTTTAATACCTGTGTCTACATGAGAATTGCGAGAAATTATTGTGTTGTATTTCTAATCTAGAATTGAATGCTTCATGGATCATTACATAAATTGAAAATAGTTTTATTGATAAAACCAAAGACTATAATAAGATGGACCGCTTTAATATTTCTGCTCTTTGATGACTCGACTTACTTCTTTTCGTGATTTCCTATTCGCTTTTGTACTGTACACTTCCGTTTTATTTAATCGCTATGATTTTCTCAATGAAAAATTTAAAAATATTATGCAGCGGAAACATTTAAGCAGACGTAGGAGCGTAGAAGTCATTTAAGAAGACAGCGTTATTGGATGCGCACGGAAAAGGAACATATAAGCTCTAAAATTGGAGCAAGCGGTCCATCTTATTATAGTCTTTGCTAAAACTTAGCCGTGGTGTGGTAGTGTAGATAACTCTATGTTTTCAACATTATACTCTTTACTGTATTAGTTGTGCTGTTTACCTTATCACTTATCCAATATTTGAATACCACGTGATGTTATCATAATATATATTTTTATAAAATTGTACTCAATAAAAAGGGAGAAAAACGTGAAACGAGCTCAATGCGAGGCTGGGGTAGAGGGGGGGGGGAGGGTATCCTGGGATATAACAACCGCATGCTTTACGAAATGCAACTTGAATAAAAAAAAAATTTCACCGTACAGATAAACCAGGTATTTTTCTCCAGACCACAAGTCGGCAAATTTAATAGGGAATCGAAAAAAACAAAACCTGACACATGTGAATATTTACATTAATTAATGTGACACTCTGATAATTGCCTTAAATGGCATGTGAAACAAAAAGAAAGAAGGAAAAAAGTTTCAATTAAAAAATAGTTAATCTCAACCTTGTTTACTGTTGTAAAGTGTTGCATGTTAATTGATTTTTATTTCTGGCATTTCCGCTCCTATTTTTGTTATAGTCTAGTAGTTGTTTTTTTTCAATGTGAAGTAAATGTTGACATATCAACGTCACTTCCGGTGAAATGTTTACAACGGGATCGATACCGTTTTATAATCGAGCTTAACTTTTTTTTTTAATGACGTTTTCCCGCCATCATTGGCATCTGACACTTTCAACAAGCTCGTAATAACATGAAGTTTCTAGATAAGAAGCCTTAGAAAAGTGGTTCTCAAATATTTCACAACATTGGTCCCCCTTTCTGTTCCGTGGTGTTCCGGTGGTGCCATTCGTTAAGTGGAAAATCCTATCTGTAGCATTTTACCACATTGAATCCAAAACATTTTTTGGCAGGTTCCACTGCGCCCCTGTAACGTCGCCAAGACTTTCCGGGCTTTAGCGATGTAGACTTATAGAACATTTGCCTTAAATTAAATAATACAATTACATTTAATTTTGAAAGCTTGGTGATTTTGTGTTTTAAAAAATGTATTTAAATCTTACACTAAAAAGTTAATATAACCGGTAATAGAATTTTTTTTATCTGCAAACAGATGACTGTCTCGGAATGTAAATTTCCCTGATCATTTTGCTAATCACACAATCCTAACGAATGTATGAAAATAGCTAACCTTGCTGTACTAAATAACCATTCGGACCTTAAAATTGTTACTTTATTTAAAAACTATATTAATGGAAATTTGTATAGAGCTAAAAAATTAGCAATCAGGTTTGTGCGCACTTTTCGCAATAGGGCTGCACACGGAATTCGATGTAACAAGAAGGGCCACACTATCTGAACATTATTTACATTATCACTATAATGAATCTCAAAATAAACAAACAAAAAAAAAAACAGAGCAAAGAAACAACTGCCGCTAGAAGCTATCCACACTCAAACGCTCGACGTGCCGCTTTGTGGCCCGCGGGTCGCCTGTTGCACACACCGCTGGCTCAAGGACTCTTACCCACATTCAATCTTTATATATCTACATTGTCGGCTTCTATGTCTGGACACTGCAATGTTTTGAATCATATATTAAAAGTTATTGAAGTATCCATGAAAGTTTATGTACAAGAAGTCTAGTCAAATGATAGAGTATAACTTTTGCTGCCATTTTCTACACGGTACATTTTTGCACTAATAAGAAGAAAATAAAAAAGAAAACCTACATCACGGCTGTGATGGTACAGAAGCTGGTGATGGTACAGAAGCTGGTGATGGTACAGAGACTGGTGATGGTACAGAAGCTGGTGATGGTACAGAAGCTGGTGATGGTACAGAAGCTGGTGATGGTACAGAAGCTGGTGATGGTACAGAAGCTGGTGATGGTACAGAAGCTGGTGATGGCACAGAAGCTGGTGATAGTACAGAAGCTGGTGATGGTACAGAAGCTGGTGATGGTACAGAAGCTGGTGATGGCACAGAAGCTGGTGATAGTACAGAAGCTGGTGATGGTACAGAAGCTGGTGATGGTACAGAAGCTGGTGATGGTACAGAAGCTGGTGATGGTACAGAAGCTGGTGATGGTACAGAAGCTGGTGATGGCACAGAAGCTGGTGATAGTACAGAAGCTGGTGATGGTACAGAAGCTGGTGATGGTACAGAAGCTGGTATTATTTAGGACCTAGTATCTTACTTTTCTTTTTTCATGGGAAGGGGGTGGGGGTCGGGTGGAAGTCGCCTTTTCTTGCCCCGTGATTGGCAAATTGTAGATGGCACTAAGTGGGCTAATGGGTAAATGGACGTTACGCGTCTCGGGGAATAGTGTGTGACCCAATTTGTGGTTAGTGAATTTGTTACTGTTGGTCTTGTTCTAAGCTCTGAATTACTTTAGTGACGTGAATGTGCGGATACATATTGATCTGGAAAAAGAAGTACATTCTACTTTTGTATGTGTTGAAAGCAGAGACGAATGTCTTTTGTTGCTGCATTTTGTTGCTGCATTTTGTTGCTGCATTTTGTTGCTGCATTTTGTTGCTGCATTTTGTTGCTGCATTTTGTTGCTGCATTTTGTTGCTGCATTTTGTTGCTGCATTTTGTTGCTGCATTTTGTTGCTGCATTTTGTTGCTGCATTTTGTTGCTGCATTTTGTTGCTGCATTTGTGGTTGTTGTTGTTTTAGCTCACCCGATACACAGAAAGTCATTTTTGTTCACATGTAATAGTCAGCTCGAGAAACAGGTAGACAGTTTGACAGACAAAATAGAGAGAGAGAGAGAGAGAGAGAGAGAGCAGGGAAGATGGGGGGGGGGAGAATGGGTACCTTGCTTCAGTTTGGGAAAAAAATATATAAATATAATGAAGTACATGCGGCACGAATCCCCACGATCCCCTTTTAAAAATCCGACTAAATTTTTGTAATACATGACTCTCCCATCTATTGTGGCCCACTGTCGCGGCCCATGCAAAAAACATGCACGCAAGCACAAAAGACTCCGTGCTTCTTGAAATGCCAAAAAGATCATAATTGAAACCCCCCCCCACCTTTTCCCTTCGCCTCCTTCCCCCCCCCCCCTCCAACTGAAAGATTTTTTTTCTTTCTGTGATTGTTCCTCTTAACAAACTTTGTGGTGCTGTAACTGAATTGACGAATGGCTAGCCACGTTTCAATTAAACCCGACCAATCAATGAGATTATAACAACAACAAACCCAACCATAAAAAAAAAATAAAAAAAATAATATAATCATCTCAATGGATTCTACGTACACGGAGACGGTTGACGTCGGGTGAATGCCAAAAAGCCCAAGGCAAAGGGGCTTTAGTAGCTCCCTCCCCAAACCCTCTTCTTTTTCTTTCTTGCCTCCGTGTTCCTCTCTACACCCCCTCCTCCCCTCCTCCCAATGCAAAAAAAAGTATTAACTTCCCTTCTTACTCCTCATTACAGCCACATATAAGAAACGTTGTTATTTCGTCCTCTTTTCTTTCTCTCTCTCTGGTTCTCCCAGTCTCTCTGTCTCTCTCTCTCTCTCTTTCTCAATGTTTCTCTCTCCAGAAATGGGGCGGGGAGCGTATGGCTTTGTACAAGTACACTGTACACATGAGTGCACATTAAAGTTGTACAAAATTGAGTCTTCAGTTTTTTTTTATGCTTAAATATATACGCCGCCCCCTCCCCCCCCCCACATTATTTTTTATAATCTTAACTTCTCCCAGGGTTTCAAGATAACTGAGAAGGGGAAAAAGGGTGGGGAAGGGGGAGGGAGACTGAAGGCAAGGCTGGGATTACCCACATAAGAATATGTTTCAAATTGTTTATTTCCCCCCCCCCCCAACCCTCATAACTGCCACACACCATTTCCACCCCACTTCCCCAACCCCCAAGTCTCTCTACTAATTAATCGCTTCATTTGATGTCAAATGACTGACGCGCAAGCAAGTCTTACACGAGAGCGGGATTCGGGGAATGTTTTTTTTTAATGCGGTAAATTATAATCGCCACGACTTGAAGTGTGTCGCCTCAGTGTTGGCATTGTCCGCGTATTTCGAGCGTTTAAACCCACCCCACCCCGCCCTTTTCCTTTCCTGTATCCCTCTATTTTTTTCCAAACATCCTTCAATAACACATGGACATCACCATCACCCCCCCCACACACACACACACCACCACCACCACCACCACCTTCAATGCACACATACGCCGATTCTAAACCCCTAAATATTTTATTTTTTTCTGTCCATGACCCAACATTATAGTTGAAATACATTTCAATGAAATCGTGTCTGATGGCTTAGTGTGAAGTCTTAGTATTTCCGTTTATTAGTACAGTTATTTTTAGACTCAAAAACACAACAAACAATTGGATAAACATGTCTTAGTCGTCTGCCTTGTCTGGAGCTTTTGTGGTTATTCTGCCTGAACCTATTATGGTATTGAGGTCAGTCAACCTGGCACGCGTACTATAGGTTGCAGACGTCTAGACCAGGGGTCGGCAACCTTTTGATATGGTGTGCCAAAGTAGGATATTTTTTTTATACCTTCAGCGTGCCAACTGCCTAAAAGACATTTTGATCTAGCCTTGAATGTCTTGTAGAAGAGAGGAATTCCCTTTTGCAGGTCTTCCGCGTGCCAATGAACATGGCTCTGCGTGCAAAGTCTGGCACGCGTCCCGTTGGTTGTCGACCCCTGTTCTAGACTATACACTATACGACAAAGTTTTGGTTCCTTAGGTCAATGTGGATGCGTCCGACGTTTCATTGGGCGTTCTCATGTTTTCTGGGTACATACTCGCACATATCAAATAAATTAAAACTAAGCAGTGCTGTCATGATGGGGGTTTGCGAAGGGGGGTGGGGAGCGGGGGTGAGATTGAGGACGATACTGAACTGAATATCTTAATCGGAGAATAGGTAAAGTAAGGTGGGGAGGGGGGGCACCCGTGGGATTTCGGAGGATGGGTGAGGGTCGAGCTAAACCCTGCTCGCTCATTCAGAACGCGCTGAACATGTGCGTGGGGCGCCAGCGATGCATGGAGGGCGTGGGTTGTGGAGCGCACGTGCGCGTGTTGTTGCTTTGCGTGTTGCCGCCCCTTTCCCCTCCCCCCCCCCCCAGGCTCATACTGGGGATGCGCCTGTGTAGCAAAGTGTGTGTGGGGGGGGGGGGTCGTGGTTAGTGCAAAGGAAATGTCGTTAATTAATCTGTATGTTTGGCTCGTGTGTCTTCAGTATAATAGTACTTGATCCAGACTGTTAGGTAATGAGAGAGCGAAATAAAGAGTGTGTGTGTTTGTGTGTATGAGAAAGACTGAGAGAGAGAGAGAGGCGCAATATATATATGTATATATATATGTATACAGCATTATACAGCCAATATGTAGAAATGAAAGGCGACAGAAAGAGAAATACAAGATATAAAAAAAGAATTAAAAGAGACACAGAAAGAATGAGAAGCAGCAAAAGAGAAAAAAAAGAAACATTAAATATACACATTTAAAAAGAGATATAGAAAAGACAAGAATAAAAACACACAATGGAATATACACAGAGTAAAGGACAAAGAAAGAAAACAAATTGAGAAATAGTGTTAAAAATTAAAATATGTAGATGTATAAAGCTGAAGAGAAAATAGTGCCTTTATTTAGATAACTTTGTAATGTTTTTAAGTTGGGACAGTGTAGCTCTACAACGTTCGCTATATAGAGAGATATCCTTTAGTATTGTTCTCTTCTATTTTTGGCGAACGTAAAGTTTAATGTGGTATTGACTTTCATTGAAAGATATGGAAGGAAAAAGTTATACCCTAACTTCAATATTTGGACTGATTCTCTCTCTCTCCTTGTCTCTCTCTCTTTCTCTCCGTCTCTCTCTTTCTTCTTCTTCTTCTTCTCCCTCGCTCTTTCTCTCTCTCTCTCTCTCTCTGCAGCTTTCTTGTGTATATATAGAGAGTATGGAGGCATTATACTGAAGTAAAGAATCGTTATATTTTTAAAGCTTAAATACAAGAATTTCATAATCAGTCATAAAGCAATAACCTTGTGGTTCCCGTACCAATAAAGTTGTCCATAGAGCCTTCTAGAATATGGGCGACTTCCTTTTACAATGATTAAGTGCATGAGGGGGGGGGGAGAATAAACATACAGATATGGATGTATGGGGTATGGAGTGGTCGAGAAGGGAGGGGGACGATGGCGCGGTCAACCCACAGAAAACAAACTTAAGTGTGTGTCAGAAAAGGAGGAAGGCGGAGATATAGAAAGCGTGGAATGAGGGAGGTGGAAGAGGGGTTGGGGGTGGACTGGCGATATGCCGTTTTATTGTCCAACAATTGCGCCTTATCAAAAATAAGGTTATAACACTGAAGGCAGTAATTCACTCCCTTGGCACGTTTAGGTGATCGGGTGGGTGGAGGGTAGGGGGAGGCGATCGTTAGACATTTTTACCAGCTTTTGACAGAAACTATATGGAGACATTAATCCAAACTGCCCTCCCCCTCCCAAATCCTAAAACTCACCCTACCCCCACCAACAGCAGTATCTCCATCTTTTTTTTTTGTGTGTTTCCACAGACTCACACACACATTCACACACACACACAGTCACACGGGCGTACACCAATACGGCGAGCTATCGCGTTACACTTCTCAAACTGCCGCAATCGTGCATAATGTTTTTGATTTTGTGTGGTGTGGCTGCTTGTGGTTGTTTTAATGTTATTTTACAATCGTATAATTTACTGCCCCCCCGTGTGGATTAGATATTGCCAAAATCTCTCAAGGGTCAGAGTGCACACACACACACTCACACACACACACTCACACACACACACTCACACACACACACTCACACACACACACTCACACACACACACTCACACACACTCACTCACACACACACACTCACACACACTCACTCACACACACACACTCACACACACTCACTCACACACACACTCACACACACACACACTCACACACACACACTCACACACACACACTCACTCACACACACACACTCACACACACTCACTCACACACACACACTCACACACACTCACTCACACACACTCACTCACACACACACATACGCCAGCTTCCAGTGGACGGATAGATATATATCCGCCATATTTCTTTCTCTTGACGACGAACACGTGCCCGCATTCACCGTCAAGACATTCATTGATGGACAGCTTGTTCTATTTTTAGAGCTTAAAGTGTTGTTTTCCATGCGCAGCCAATAACCTTGTCCTAAAGTTGAACCCTAAAGACTTACTTTGTATTATACAACTTTCGAATGGAATCTTAATTTTCCATTAAGAAAATCATAGCGGAGTTCTAATCTGGAAGTCTAGAGGACAGGGAGCGATTGGAAATTCCGAAACAGGGTGTTTCAAGTAATCCAACTAGCAGAAATATCAAAGCAAGCGGTCCATCTTATTATAGTCTTTGATTATATCAATAATCATGTGCACTGAAGAAAAATCAACTACGTAATTTCCCATAGGCATCCATCTAACATTTTCTTAATTAAACCAAACGTACGATAGCTTAGCCCTTTCTAATAAATGAAAAATAACATTCTTAATAGGCGCCAATTCGGACTCGCTATTTACCCTAGTTCCGTCACTGACTTTAGTAACTATAGGCCATAAACAGGAATTGAAGAACACATTTTCATACTGTCTTTTGCGAATTCAAAAGCAGTTGAAGAATAATTGTGCATCGTGACGAATTGTTCTAAATAAATTTATTCATGCATGTGCAAATAACTTCCGGGAAATTTAAAACTCACAAAGATAACGATAACACTTGAGAACACAAAAAAACACACCACAAGATGCATAACAGGCTGCATGGGTATCACAAGCTGGGTTTCCTGTTAATTCTTGGTTCTGTGTATTTATTTGTGATTCTGATTAGTGGCGTCTCGACGGGGGAAACTTCATCCACAGCATCAGGGTCATGAACCCTCCCACCCTCTCGAAACCACACCCCCACACCCCCTCCTCTCTCCTCTCCCCGTCACTGGGGGTGTTTAAATAATATGTCATGATTTTAAAACAATAGCCCCTTGAATATTTCTTCCCTTTGTCCCAGTAGCCAGGGGGGGGGGGGGTAATGGTAATTTATATAGCGCTTCTATCCATGCTATATTAGCATGCTCAGTGCGCTCTAGAAGACTATTAATCTGTGAGAGGTTTCACTGCTGCCGGTTAAGCGCATGTGATAACAACACAATATTAACGTCATCTAGTCCCAAAACTCCCCCTACGACCATTTTCGAAAAAAAAGGGACTTTTCGGGAAAAAATAATTTAATAATTTTAACAAGCCATGTAGATCTAAAACGATTTATACTGTTTCTAATATTTATTTTTTTTTAATTGCATTTCCACAGTTTAATTTGTTACAATATTATTAATGGACCTTGTTAGATCTAGTTAATTTTAGTTTAATTTAATTTGATACGAAGTGAAGGTCACAATCTAGCAGGGGTCGGATTTCTAAATCATTCAACGTGCCAACAGCCTAAAAGTCAACCTGCTCTATTATACTTGTTTTCTTTTAAGACAAGTAAGTAATTTAAATCCGTAGCTAGACAAAGGCCAAAAGCAAAGGAACTCTATTGAGAAAATCGCGTTTCATATTTAATTTTAAAAAAAACAAGAGAACCATAAAAACAAAATTTTTTACTATACTCCCTTTCTTTGTAAACTAAGTTTACCATTTCCACTTCACTACAAAACTCAAATTTCGAATCGGTAATGTCGGCAAATACATATCTAATTATATCGATTGCGCATTTTTTTTAAATGCATGAAGCCACGATCGTGGCTTTGCTTTTGCGCATCCTTTTTTTTTATAGCTTTGGCTCGCAAAAAAACATAAAAAGATACCTCGCTTTGTTTCGGCTACATTGTATCGTTTTCATTCGTACTTTTTCGTAAAAAATAACAAATACAAGAAAATTATTACTTCCGTCAAAGGCAGCCATGTTTTTTCGTATAATATGTCTTATCTTATCTTATCTTATACATTACAGACGCTCCTTCTATAAAGAAGATTATTGCGTCCTACGCAATATGTTCTTCAATTCGCAAATTGGTGGAAGGTATTCGTGACTATTCCAAAGACTACGATGCTGAAAATTTGATAGAATGTATTGTTAGTTGGGACAAGTCTGCTGACCAAGTTTCGGCTCGATTGGACGACGGAAAGTGGTCGAAAAATCGATGCAAAGTTTTGCTATCACGCAGACAGACAGACAGACAGACGGTACAAGTTAATAGAAAGGGAGTAATAGTGTGTATGTTATTACTATCCTTTTTATTAGCATTTATACCAAATACACAATTATATTACCAAACTTTCACATTTATAGTAACTATTTAGTAAAGGTTATCATTTAGTTGTCAAGATACATATCTATTAACTGATAATATT
Organism: Anisus vortex; assembly: GCA_949126835.1. Classification (NCBI taxonomy): domain Eukaryota; kingdom Metazoa; phylum Mollusca; class Gastropoda; family Planorbidae; genus Anisus; species Anisus vortex. The sequence goes on from OX421493.1 coordinate 19,244,988, forward strand.
GAAAATAATATTTCGTTCTCAGTTTTTTTTTTTTTTAGTGATTATCATCCTTTTTATTTGCATTTATACCAAATACAATATTTTGTTACTAAACTTTCACATTTATGGTAATTATTAAGTAAACATTATCATTTGTCTGTCAAGATGAGGATCAAGCAACTGCTTATATTGATTATATTTTGTTCTCAGTTGTAACAGAGATTTTTTTTTTTTTTTTTTTTTTTTTTTTTTTTTTTTTTTTTTTTTTTTGGTTATCATCCTTTTTAATTTATTTGCATTTACACCAAATACATACTTTTATTACTAAACTTTCACATTTTGATAGTCAATTATCGACTAAAATTATCATTTAGTTATCGTGATTCGAGATATGGATCTGGCACCTGCTATACATTAATTGTATTTCGATCTCAGTTTTACTGAGATATTCTCTTTTTTTTTTTTTTTTTCAACAATGTTTATTGACACTTTTTACATGTACAATAACATTCATATATTCGTACATTAAGAGGAAGGATAGAAGACATTAATTGCAATTTTTACAATTCTAAAGGATAGAAGACAACATAGAATATTTAAACAAATTTAGATAATTTATGTAGTTGTTGTAGTTAGATTTAGACTTTCACATCCATTCATTCTGTTTATTTGACATAGTTTTCCATTCATTCGTTACTTTCGTATCATACTTCAATAGTGTACATGCATCTTATACATAACATATATATATCTGATTGTATAAAGTAGAAATTATACAAGTTTACATTGGGGAAGGAATAGAGGAAATTTTAATTTTATGTTATTAATTTTATTACAACAAAGCCAGAGAAAAAGGAGTAGAGCAATAGAAATTCATTTATGTTCGGGAGTCTTTGTGAGGGGTGGGGGGGGGGGGGCTATCGAAAATAGGATGATTGTAACCAAGTGGGTACCTCTACAATTATTTAGATTGGCGAGAGATGAGGGGGGGGGGGAGATAGGCAAGATTTAATTTACGCTAATATTGTAACTAACTTTAAATTTAAATTCATTCATTCTTTTTTATTTGACATTCTTGCTTAGCATCCATACATATTTTAATTAATTTAAACATATAATAAACGTAACAATCCATTATTAACTGTAAGATATTTAAAACAACATAATATGAAGATAAATGAACCCAAGTTTGGTAGAAATTATGTACATCTAGCTTCAATTGTTATATCCCTTTCGGAGTATATATTTAATTGTAACCAACAAGCGCGGTCTTAAATGTATATATATATAAAAAAAACAAACAAAGAAAGGGTCACAGATGACAAAGAAAAGTGAAACACCCATAGAAGACGGGTGACGAAAGGTGTCATTCACGGGTAATCCCACAACGGGAACCTTCACAAGTGAGAAAAAAATCTGTGCAGTTCTCTAAAAAGATTAGGAAACTCCCAAGTTGTCTTTAGGTTTCAAATAGCGTTTAGCCGTTCCCATCGGCATGAACTATTGAAAGAGAGATAGGGAAATAAATGCAATTTGTTTGGTAGTGACATAAAGTTTAGAAGGCCCGACTTTCCTGGCCCTCCCACCTTCCCAAGCCAGCGTCGCCGGATGACCGGCCTGCACCAGTTAACACCCTGGCGAATGTGCCAAAAAAAGGGGAAGTTGGGCCGGTATTTGTATATCAGTCCTTCTTCTTGTACTATACATTGATGTCACTCTGATAAAAATAATTTGAAGAAAGAAGATTAATATTAGACATAAGTTTTTGTATTTATTTATTTTAGAACGGTCCTTAAAGAATAACGTATGGCGGAATTGATACAATGTAATCATACAAACTGGGTAGTTAATGTAATGTTCAAAAAATGTGCATATATTATATTAGTCATATAATATTTATATTATTTTCAACTACTTTTTGACAGTTTGGTCACTATAAAGTTATAATTTGTAGACCATTTAGTCTTTTACAAAATAAAAATTCAAAAACATATTAGAAATATTAGCGGAAATAAAAGTAGCTAATTATCTCCCTTTAATTAAAATAAAGATTCTAAATTTGATTCAATAGTGATGCCAAACAAGTAATGTTTTGTAATATAACAAATATAACTGACTAGTTATTATTTCTTTACATAAACTAGCGTTGTGGTAATCATTATAAGATTTATTTATTAGAGGTATATAATTCATTTACATTAAATAGTTGTAAGTAAACATTTCCTGCATTAATTATTTGTCCATTCAACCTTGAGGAGTTTATCTCTAAACAATTTGGCACATTTCGATGTCCATTTCATTAAAGGTTTAAAATTCAACTGGCTACGTTTTCAAATCGCCAATATCCCTATACTTAATAAAAAAAAAAGTATCTACATCTAAGAAGGTCGTAAGATTAAGCCAGTTATGCTTGATTTATAGGTATGAAAAAATCAATTTCAAAGTCTTGAAACTCCGCGTTGAGTGCTTCGATGTACTTCTGAAAAAAGCCCAACAATCTATCTTAATATGTGCCTTTGTAAAGGAAAATACATTTAGTTAAATGTTGTGAAATTGATTTCACTTAATATAAATATTACTGAAAAATATTGTTTTTCTCATAACACTTGATACGTACGAATTCTTAGTTCTTCTATTAATCTGGAAAATTTCTAAAAGTGGGGCCTATTTCCTAAAAGTTCGCTCCCTCTAGCGTCAAAACCTGGTTATGCCACTGCTTTGTCCCGATATGCCTTTCATTTCAACTCGAAAGTAAGTTTAAAAACTAAAGTACCCGTCGAACCGAAGTGATCATTAGGCCGGTGAAGCAGCATTCACCAGTTTCTATGGCTACGGCATACTAGGGGATTGTGCGGCCAGTACAATGCCCAGCAGCCTTTATTTTACCCCCAACTAATCACCAGGATTCGAATCCATAACCTTCGGTACGCCAGCCGAACGCGCTGCCACTCGACCACCGTGCAACCCCTCCCCCTCCCCCCACCCTCCCGAAAGTCAGTTTACTGTCTGTTAAAATGTTGCATCTTAATCTCGACTTTGTTGTTTTATAGTCTGACTTTTATATGTTCGCAATGACGCAGAGGACGTTGGCCCGTATAACTTCTAGGACAACTAGCAATTATATATAAGCAGAACTAAAACGTCTAGACAGAACGCCTTACGCATTCACACGCACACACAAACACACACACACAAACACCCATGCCCAAAAACACAAACACACATGCACAAACACACAATATACACAAAGACACGTTCAATAATTTCATACCACCTTCAACAATTCTTTGGTTCGCTTTTTTTTTGTTTATTTGAGCAAGGACAAGGTCTAAAATCTAAAAAAAAAAATGGCAATCCTTAGGTTTGAACTAATATTGTTTGTACAATGAAAAAGAAAAATCGTTTCGCTAGAAGTGTTAACAAAAGTTAAATCCCTTTCTTTTCCCATTGTTATAAATCAATGATTAAAAAAAAAAACTACTACAACATTTTTTTGAAGTCTGGCGTTACTTCCCTTGTGTACATTCATCTTGAAAGTGTCTGGGGCAAAATTTATTTTATAATCTACTTCATTAACAATTCAATTATCAAATAGTAATGACATTAACAAATGATTTATTTACAGATATTTGTTTCGTATAAAATGAGTTGTTATGAATAACAGCTAACTTAATGTTTTTCTAACCGTTTCTTTCTATTGCTCTCTCTCTTTCTCTCTCTCTATTTGTAAAGATCCTTCTCCATTTCTTAGTCTCTCTCTCTCTCTATTTGTAAAGATCCTTCTCCATTTCTTAGTCTCTCTCTCTCTCTCTCTATTTGTAAAGATCCTTCTCCATTTCTTAGTCTCTCTCTCTCTCTCTCTCTATTTGTAAAGATCCTTCTCCATTTCTTAGTCTCTCTCTCTCTCTCTCTCTATTTGTAAAGATCCTTCTCCATTTCTTAGTCTCTCTCTCTCTCTCTCTCTCTATTTGTAAAGATCCTTCTCCATTTCTTAGTCTCTCTCTCTCTCTCTCTCTCTATTTGTAAAGATCCTTCTCCATTTCTTAGTCTCTCTCTCTCTCTCTCTCTCTATTTGTAAAGATCCTTCTCCATTTCTTAGTCTCTCTCTCTCTCTCTATTTGTAAAGATCCTTCTCCATTTCTTAGTCTCTCTCTCTCTCTATTTGTAAAGATCCTTCTCCGTTTCTTAGTCTCTCTCTCTCTCTCTCTCTTCTTTCCCCCGTCCTATCGCCTTGTGTTATGTCCTTCCTCCATGTCGGTTAACCCACCTTGTATTCATATGTTCTCAATATTTAAATGTCAGTGTCATTAAAACTTCACGCCTCGTCATTATGCACTCGCTCAATGACCTTGTCATTACCCCCCTCCCCGCCAATACCCTTGACAACATGCCCTCGTACGAACTCTCGTGATACTAACATCCCTGTCGAATCTAGCTCGTGATTCTCCATCGTATGAACGAAACGTCTCCATGAACGATCCGTATCAATGTTGAGAATAATCACTATCAACGGCTTCAACATACTGTCAGATACTATATTTTCATTGGTCATGGTTCAGAGTTATTATTTCTTCTTCATAAATTAAAGTCTCCATTCTCTCATTATTATCAAAGCATTTGAATTCTGAATAATTTTTCTCAAAGTCCCACCACTCTTTATTTCAGAATCATGCACGAAAAATTTCAGAGCTTCGAGAGATCAGTTCCGGTCTGGTAGGGCTGGGAATGACGGGACGGCCTGGAGTAAGAGGATGTGGAGAAGTTGGACGCGGGTATGGTTGATTAGTCCGCATCGCGTAACACCATGTGACCTCCAAACTCTGGTCTCAGTAAAAGTCGTCCATTCATTCTACAGTATCTATTAAAATTATCTGGGCCATGACGAACGATTTTAGCTTCTGATTCATTTCGTTATACCAAAGACTATAATAAGATGGACCGCTTGCTCTACTTTTAGAGCTTATATGTTCTTAATTTTTCGTGCGCAACCAATAAGGCTGTCTTGAATGACTTCTAAGCTCCTACGATTGCATTAAAGGTTTCCGCTGTATACAACTTTTCCATTGAGAAAATCAAAGCGAATTACTAAACCGAATAGAGGACTTAGTGGGATCAGAAATTCCGAAACTAAATGTTTCAAGTTATCAAATAGCAGAAATTTCAAAGCAAGCGGTCCATCTTTTTATAGTCTTTGGTTATACCATTCATTGTATTTATCACGTCGGAAAAAACAAATGTAAACTATATAAGTATTATTGTTGTGTTTTTGTTGAGTTCAGCTTCGTGTCATCCGTTTATATGTCATCCGTTTATATGACACGCCGTTCCCTTTATCCGAACTCTCTAATTTTCATCTCATTAAGAGTTAGAATTATCTTTTTTTATTTTTTGTTATGTTTTTGCAACTAAGACACAAGGAACGGCATAATTATTGTTGTCGTTCATATCGATAAAGTAATAGCTCTATCAATTGAAAGCTATAGCCCACCCAGTGGCGTAACTTAGGGGAAAATAGCAGTGTGGCCTAACTAGGAAAGATGGCGCCCTGGTTCCCTGTGGTGCCTTGGGTTTGTGTCGTAATTGGCGCCTTTTTATAGTATTAGTTTTCATTCTATATGGAAGCTAACGTATGTAGATGTTAAGAAAGTGTTGACTTGGCGCTTATCCAAAATTTGGCGCCCCGGAGCGACCGCCCCCCTCCGCTCCGCCTCTCGCTAGTAACGTTAAAAGTTTATTCTTTTATTTTAAAAGAATTAATATAATTAAAAAGCATAGAACTAGTAATATTAATAATAAATTTCATACTTTTTTGTACAATCAACCTTTTTTTTTACAAATTCTGTTGTCTGTATCAGAAACAAATGTTGTTGTTTTTGCGTTATGTTTTTTTTTTCTTTTTGTTGTTCATAAAATCTATTTCAACCTAACCACCAAAATCTTACTGTTATCAAAAAAATGGAAAAAGCAACATGAAAATAGAAATCATAGTTTTTGTTATTGCATGCCCAAATGTCACCCACATGTCTCATATTCCTGATGACATTTGCCTTACCGCCATCAGCTCTAGAAGCTAGACAGGAGAAAAAAGTTACGAACTCGCCAACCTGTAAAAAAAATTCAGTATATGAGTTTATATCCTTTATGTGTTTTCTGTTTTCTCCGTCTCTTTATTTTTTCTCTCGTTCTGTCTTTCTCTGTATATTTTTCGTAGTTTTTTTCGGTTTTGTTTTTCTCTCTATCTCTATTTTGATTTTTCTCTCTATCTGTATTTTCACTTTTCTCTCTATCTGTATTTCGAGTTTTCTCGCTATCTGTATTTTGATTTTTCTCTCTATCTGTATTTTCAGTTTTCTCTCTATCTGTATTTTCAGTTCATTTCTGTGTTATTTAAAAGTGAAACAAGAGAAAGTTCAACGGTTCATTTACTACGTAATTAGATCATGACCCTGGGTCTGAAGGTAGACATTTAATTGTCGCAGTGTGAGCTTAATGATGGGGGAGGGGGAGGGTTGTGGGGAGGGGGGCGATGCACGGCAAACAACACATTATAATGTCAGTGCTGTAAATTGCACCACTTCCCCGCCCCCCCCTCCACCCTCCCCCGCCTTGCTCCAGACAGGGGACCCCCACGGGGTGGGAAAAGGGGTTGTTGTTCGGGTGGGGGTCATCAAATGGTCACTATGCAAACACAATCAAAACGCTTCAAGTCCTGAAGCTTTCTCCAGGTTACCTGAAGCATGGCACTGTTCTCTTCAAAAGCATTTTATACGTCTCCACCACGCCGATCTCTACCTTCATTTAATTGGGCAGTTCAGACTGAACTTCCCAGCAGGTAATGGTCAATCAATACTTTAGCTGTGGGCTGCTACGTGTCTACATTTTTATCTCACAATACCTTGTGTTGTTATTTCCTCAGTATTCATTAAAATCACCGTTTTCCCCTTGCCATTTGTTCTGACCTCATACATCTCATATATAGATATATTGTTAATGTTTAAAAGCTTGTTCATTCAGGGTAACTCTACTCAACTCCCGTCCCTCTGACACACCTCCTTCCCTTTCACAAAATACTCTTTATGATCTAGTGGAGGGATAGGCAACCTACGAAAGGCGTGCCACGCATAGCACTAGCACGCAGAGCGATTTTCAATGGCACACGGAAGACTCTGAAAAAGGAAATTCAAGTATCTTTTGCAAGTGAGTGAGTGCCAAAGCAGGATGAAAATATCAGAAAAATCACACTTTGGCGCAGTATTATCAAAATGGTGCCGACCCCTGATCTAGTGCGTCTTGGTCTGATAGACATTTACTATGGAGAATGATGCTTTTGGACATGTAATTTTTACTTGAAGCTGTCCACGCCTATTTTAAATTGTGCAATACTATATAATCATTTCACATAATATATATTCCTTTATATAAGACCACGTTTCATCTATTCCCATGTTATAATATTATCGAATTTAAAAAGAAAAAGAAAAATAATATAAAAGAACCGAAAGACATTTTGTTATTTCTGATTTGTGAAAATTGAAAAACTGGAAACTGATCTTTAAAAAATCTTTAGGAAACAAATATTATTTTATGTATCACTTTCATCTTTTTTATCCTCTTTTGTGTATGTGTGTGAGTGTGTGGGAGGGAGGGATAGAATTTAATTTAAATCTGGTTTGAGGAACGTACATCAGGGTTTGCCTCACTTACTATATTTTACGTTATTATTTGGTGTTATTACTATTCTACGTTATTATTGAATCTTCCATCTAGGATAACCTTATTATATCTTCCATCTTTTGAAGCCTGTAAGGCCAGTCGTGTGATGATGTGTTATTGTAGTTTTCTTATAAAAGAAAAACAAATCGTTAAGCAGGGAATAATATTTCTCTCTCTCTCTGTTTCTCTCCTGAACCGAAGCCTTCCCCCCCCCCCCCCTGAAGTCTGTTGTCCCTAAGGCAATATCTGGAACCTTTTTTTTCTTAAATTAACGAGGTCTCTTTCACATTTAGCCGCCTCCTACAACCTTGAAAAAAAATAAGGCAGATAAAATAACGAGAGAGAGAGAGAGAAAGTAGCAGAAAATAAATTTATTTGAATGAGTGAAAGATGTGTCTGAAAATTTGAATACTGTATAGTGTCCTTCATTTGGCTTATCTTGGTTTGTTTTGGAGAAAATAATTATTTTTTGTTAGGAATAAAAAAGTTGTAAAATATTGTCTGTAAAGATTCCGTACTTTTTACATATTGTAGCCTATCTGTTTGTGTAGCATATTCTCACTGTGTAGATTGTGTGTTGTCAACTAATGCGCGTGTTTGTGTTTTCATGTGTGTATTTATATTTGTGTATTTGAGTGTGTGTATTCGCGTGTGTACATAAGTGTGTATATGTATTTGTGTACTTGTATTGGTGATTATGGGCACACGTTAGAAACCGGATGTACCTTTTCTACAATTTAGAATTTGTTGTATTTTAAGTACGCCATCCTTCTATGAACGAATTCCATTTTTACTCTCTCCCTCCCTCTCACGCTCTCTCTCTCTCGATCCTTTTTTCCTTTCCACGTTCCATCTTTCCACTCTTCTTTCTCTCTACTCCTCTCTCTCTCTCTCTCTCTCACACACACACATTCTATCTTTCGCCCTCTCGTTCTCGGCCTATCGCTTTTTTCCCTTCGTACTCTTTCTCTTGTCTCTCTCTCTCTGTGTCTGTCCTTCTCTCGCTCTGTCATGTCAATGACACCGCCACATAAAGTATACATTTCCGCAACGGCGCCACATGTTCCGATGACACCCCACCCCTCCCCCCTCTCTTTACCCGCCTGGAATTAGGTTCCATGTCTATGATAACTAGACTATATCCGCCGCCGGTTGCGTGACCAGTTCTACCCATGTACGGCGCAGGGATTGAATCCTAAACGCATTATCCACCACTGGTGTTATATATCCATCGAGGTGGCTTCATTTCAAGCGTAAGGCCGTACTGGGTGCATTTTCACATTATAACTCTTTACAGTGTTAATGCGAGAGGCACTAAAAAGTGTTATATTACAAAGAACTCGTAAGTACTTTAAAATAGAGTTAGCGTTGACGTGTTTACATTAGAAAAGATTATAGCAGAAAAATTCTAATTAAAACTAGATGTTTGGTAAATACTAAGGTAAGATATAAATTGGAATCAATTACTAGTCTGCCAACCGACCGCCACCGAAAATTCCAGACATTTTGAATCAACGTCACGGGTCACGTGCCCAGCCCGGTCAAGATAAACCTACAAACACTACACACATACACACACGGAGAGAGACGCACTCACATGTGATCGAGCACTTTGATTCTTTACGACAGGCGAGCGCGGGAGGGGGGGAGGGGTCTAGGGGTTTAACTCTCGTGTGAAATGCCGCAGACCCTGGTCAATGGGGCACCTTCCACTGACCCGCGCCGTGTCCGGCAAATATTGGCGCATACCTCAGCGACACCGACCGGCTTGTAAAACGTTGGGGGGAAAAAAAAAAGTGAAAGCGTGGACCAACAGTAATGTTGTCCAGGCCGGGGAGTGGGGGGGGGGGGGGGGCTTGGGGTCCGACGTTCTAGATAAACCGAAGTGGGTGGGCCCGCTGCGGCCGGGGGCTGGAGGGGTGTGTTGTGGTAGAGCGTGGAGGGGCTGATAACAACATTGACCAAGTGTCCACAATAACCTGTCCACCATTTGCCCCGTGCCTCACCTATCGTTATCGACTGTGTAGTAAAAATAAGGGAAAAAATAAAAAGTGGAGAGGGGGGGGGGCGGACTAGAAGCAGTCAACATGGAATTGTGAGAAATAATTTATCAGCTAGTCTGAAGGTCATATCAGTCAATTGAGGTCGTTTTTTATATTTGTATAGCAAACCCAAACATTGGCCAGTTAATGGAAAACCTGCGGACGAAAACCAAACAATTAGCTCAAGGCAAATGTAGAGCTTAAACACATTTAGAATAGGCCTACCCTTTTCTTAAGTTTATATTTACTTAGTATACGTTGTTTTTACTAAACCTTAATTTATATTCCTTTTATTTATTATTTTCTTATATCAAAAAACGTCTACATTAATTTATTATATCTTTATTGTTCATGATATCTTATTGATCATAGCTTTTTTTAGAATAGGCCTGCTTTTAATTAGTATGCCTTTATTTAGAATACCCACATTTATAATATCTTATTTTTACTATAAAGTCTAAGTCTACCTTTTGTTTGTAAAACCTTTTTTAGTAGCCTATACCTTTTTGAAGTAAACCCTATTTTATAATATGTCTAAATTTATATCATAAATCTTTGTTTAGTATACCGTTTATGATTACTATAGACGAACTGTAAAAATAAAAAAAAATGAAACTGCATGATATATTGATCTACGTATTTTAATTTGGTCCGGTAGATGGCGCATTCCGGAAAATAACATAGCTTTGAATCCTGGTCGCTTTCAGGTAAATATAGGCCCTTAGATTCTAGATGTGGTTCAGTCATTTATTTACCCTGCGCTTGATACAGGGCGACCACGAAAGATTGCACCCCCCTCCCCAATTGTACCGTATCAGGACAAAAGTCCAAAGTAGGCCGATAGAAAGTGGTCGGAAAAATATTAAAGAAGGGAAATGGGGTGGGAAAAAATAGTGTGCAGGCCACACAATCCCGTCGTGCACCGAGTCCCTCCAGCTCTGCTTTGTGGTCAACAAAATTATCATCGTAAGATTTCACTTGTTGCTCACTGGGTTACTTGTTACGTATAACACTACTGAACTCGTACCGAATTCCTTAAAAATTAAAAAATTAATTATGATTAATTTATAGAAACATTCGCAAATCCATAGTTGTATTATATAGCAAGGGTCGGCAACATATGGCACGCGTAGCAGACGTGGCACAGAGAAGCGATTTTCAATGGCACGCGGAAGACCTACCGAAAGGCAATTCAAGTCTCCTTTGCAAGACAAGCGGCTGTTGGCACGCTGAATGAAATGGAAATCCTACTTCGGCACTCTATTATCAAAAGGTCGCCGACCCCTGTTATACAGTATGATTGTACATTAGTATGCTTCCGGTTTACAGTTCACGTTCTATTAAGGCCAAGACTCGGCGGTTCAGAATTCCTTATCATTATTACCTGGGCAAATGGCCTGCAGTGCTCACCAATCTCCACCATAAGTCTTCGTACCACAGGTCATCAACTTAAAAAAAAAAGAAAGAAAAGAAAAGGGACGCCCTTTATTAGGAGTTATGGCGTGACGTCAGCAGAAGAAATCAGCCATACTCTGGCCCAAGTCCAAACTCCTATGTATGACCGAACCCATGAACCCTTTGGATTTCTTACTGACATTCCAGACTTCCAGGTGTTGTAAAAGTCCACCCCCGACCACAAGCAGACCCTGCCTCTAATAAAGATATTTATTTTTATGTTTCTCTAGCTAAAAATAACTTGGTCATTCATCTCCTTTTCCTATTTCCCATTCCTTTGGCCTTTGGGGTTATACTCTTTTTTTCGTCCGAGAAAATTTTATTTTTGTCATTCCAATTGCTTTTTTTTGTTCTAAAGTATCCTTCCCAGAAAACGGTTCTGTAAAAAAAAAAATTGAATTAACCCTACCCGTACCGACCTACTTCTATCTATGCTGCCTTCAGTTCCGCTATATACGCGCCCGGGACTGTAAGGGTTAAAAAAGTTCTTTAAATACGTTATCAATTGTTGATGAAATTTGATTATTAACGCATTTATAGTAATTAAATATTTTTGCGTTCTCTTTTCAATCAATATCCAAGATCTAGGAACTTTTTTTTTCACAATACACTTTGTCATCGTGTAGTAAATTATAGTTCGGACCTTCATTTACCGGTAAATTAAGCAGCGTTCACCAGTTTCTGTGGCAACGGCATGCTATTGGATTGTGTGGCCAGCACAATGCCCAGCCGCCTTTACTTTACCCCAATTAATGTCAGGTACCCATCAGAGCTGGGTAGACTCAAGGACACCCTCCAGTCCGGGGGAACAAATCCTAGCCTTCACCAGAATTTGAACCTAGACCCTTCGGAATGCCAGCCGAACGCGCTGCCGCTCAACCGTGCTCTCATGATTTATAGCGACTACAACCGAAATCTGACCGTTTTTGTGACGTGTAAGGGTATAACGCGCACTCGATTGCAAGCTCACGAGCTGAGTCATTGATTGTGAATAGAGTCTTCTCGAAGATACCCACTCCACTAATTGGTTTTGTTGAGATTATTAATATCGGCTACTCGACCCCCGGCTCGTTGCATTGATGGTAATACGGTAGAACGCGAGTGAAATGCACGTGATTGGGAATGGTTCCTTCTTTAATAAACTTTAGAGGATAGGATTGAGCAAATACAGGGGGTGCGTTGGAAAAGGTGGCTACACAAGGTTCTTACATTACTGGTTGGGAAAGTTTGTGGAAATTCACTTGCTTTTTTTAGTTTGGGAAAATTGATCAAGGTTACGGAAAACTTGAGAAAAGTTTGGGAATTTTAAAATGATCTTAGAGTAATAACTGTTTAGTATAAAAAATAATAATTAGCATTAAAAAAAGGTCAAGTACCCTTCGGACGAAATTGATCACAGGTTAACAGAATCTTTTGTATTGATATACTAGGGGATTGTGTGGCCAGCGCAATTCCCAGCCGCATTTACTTTTCGCCAACTAATGTCAGGTACCCATCATGGCTGGGTAGACTCAGGGACAACCTCCAGTCCCGGGAAACGAATCCTAGCCTTCACCGGGATTCGAAACCAAGAAACTCCGGTACGCCAGCCAAAACGTAAGCTTATTTAAATAAAATATTTGGGAAAAAAATTAAATTGCCATATCTTGTTTTTCTCACTGGAATTAAAAAAAAATATATAAAAAAATCTACATGTTAAAGTTGTATGAACTATAAATTATTTAGTTCCATAATTTAAACTCATTTTCTTGAACTATTTACCTACTAAATATGTCACGTGACAAGAGAAAAATATGAACGTTTAAAAACAAAAGATTTAGAAAATAATGAACAAGTGTTCCTCAGTGTATTTATGTGTATTTTTTTATGCGTTTGTGTTATATTTGTGCTTGGGTTTGTCATAAATTGATTCATAAATTGTTCCTTTTAAAGTAATATCTCTCCTTCTCGTCTCTGTTAGTTATAAACTATGCATACACGTAAGATGACTGTCCGTACATAAAAAAAAAATGAGTTATGCTTATAAGCTTGAAGAAGAAAAAGACACCAAAAAAAAGTTAAAAGCACAAAACTCTAGGTTCCCATGTTTCGCTTTAAAGATCAAGCATGTACAGGCATTAACTAGACAGCAATGTCTGGGTTTAATTAGATTACGGCCCCTAGATTTATTTATCGAGGAAATAAATCTAGTTTTATTGTTTAAAAAAAATATATAACTCCCAAAGTAAGACAGCAACAAAATTTCTCTGTTGTTGTTATTTTGGCAGTTGTTGTATGTTTGTTGTATATTTGTTGTAGGTATGTTGTATATTTGTTGTAGGTATGTTGTATGTTTGTTGTATATTTGTTGTAAGTATGTTGTATGTTTGTTGTATATTTGTTGTAAGTAAGTTGTATGTTTGTTGTATATTTGTAGTAAGTATGTTGTATGTTTGTTGTACATTTGTTGTAAGTATGTTGTATGTTTGTTGTATATTTGTTGTAAGTATGTTGTATGTTTGTTGTATATTTGTTGTAAGTATGTTGTATGTTTGTTGTATATTTGTTGTATGTTTGTTGTATGTTTGTTGTATATTTGTTGTAATTATGTTGTATGTTTGTTGTATGTTTGTTGTAAGTATGTTGTAAGTATGTTGTGTGTTTGTTGTAAGTATGTTGTATGTTTGTTGTTAGTTTGTTGTTATGTTGTTGTTAGTCTATTGTTAGTTGTTTGGTTTTATTTCTGTTGCTCCACATACGCTAGTTAAATGTCATACTATTAAGTGTGGGAATGCCTCCACTAGTGACGTATATACGTGTAGACGAAACCTTGGCTTTGGCCCGTCATAAAGATACGCCGCCGTATCTGCAGCTTGCCATTTTTAAGTGCCATTTGCTGAGGCTACCTGTCCCGGAACATCTTACCGTCATCTGATAGTTTGAATTGCCCCATTTCCCCAGGCAGTTTATGAGGCGCGCATGTTTTTAAATGAGGTCATGCCCCGGAGTTACCCAGGTCAGCATCACCACCCCAGCGGGCACATCACGTCGTATTGACGAGGAAAAAACGTGGTTTCTCCATGTTCTCGTGATTTTCATGCTTTTTCCTCGTCGATACAACGTGGTGTGCTTGCTGGGACAGCAAATACGAACTTGACAACAACAACAATATTTTTTTCTGAATCTATTACACATTTCTCTTAATTCACTTTGTATCCAGTACTTTTAAAAGTTGGTCTGAATTCTAAATATAAAAGTTAGATTAAATTCTAAATATACATTCAAGAACTATAAGTCGCACTTTAGGGTTTTAATATTTTAAACTACATCAATGAAATTAAAGGAAAACTAGAAGCAGTATAATCAAGCCGTAACAGGCTTGAAAGGGTTAAATCAATCGATTAAACTGTTGACAATGTGAGATAATAATATACTGTAAAACTTCGATAATTGAAGCGAGGCTGTGAAGTAGCTCGGGCTCCTTAAGTGATCTTAAATGCATACTTTTATTATAAAATAGATCTATATAGGCCTTTGACACATTTTTTTTTCGGGTTTGTAATGACTGGATCTGTAAGTGTTTTTTTTCTGTATTAGTCTCTAGTCATACATATTACTTGTATTCAACAGTTCATCCCTATTCACCATTACACATGTATTAAATATAATGACAGAAATATTTAAAAAGAATACGACTTTGTCTATCTATTTCTATTACCTTGTATATCTAAGTACACACTGAGTACACACTGAGTACACACGTGAGTACACACTGAGTAGCCTACACACTGAATACACAGTTAACTAGTAACATATAACAACGTATCGTTTCCTGTAAGAATATTTTTCAATCTGAAGTGATATGTTAAAGCGTTATATATTTGAAACTACTACTTTAATTTCTTCCGACTCTTACGTCCAGGACGTAACAAAGTTCAGGGGTGAACCGGAGGGGGGGGGGGCATATATTTCTGTAATGTTAAAAAACTTTCTTCAAAATATTTTTCTTTTTGAGGTTTACGATTGTCTGTGAGAGAATGTACTGTATTTTATAGAAATGTACTCTTTTATTTCACAATGTCGTAAATATTAAAGTGCACAGCAATATATAAAATACATTTATCTTTACGTGTAAAAGTTTGTCAGCGGACACTTGATCGCAGTAATTTATAATTATAACATCATTATAATAATATAGACTTTTATTGTATACATATGACTAAAACATTTTGTTTCTTTTTATATTTCACAGGAATAATAATCCAAATCATATTACTGGTAAGTCATTACTTTTTTTTCAAACTTATTTCTCCATTTTCTTTCTTTAAATAAATTTCCATCAAATTCCGTTAGATTTTTATCTTCTTCTATATCTTATTCAAATTTTAAAATTTCTTTACAAAAAAATGTTTTGACACATAATTATTCATTGCAAACATATTGAAACCATATAAGTATATTTATAAGTATATTAATTTATGTTAATTAGTAGTCATGACGAATTCATCAACTATCAAACGTATTCAAATTTTATCTCGGGGCATGAAATACGGTAAGCGTCACATTAGCATGTAAAAGTCTTATATACCAAAAATAAATATTTTATTCAACTCCATTTTACAACAACGTGGAGTGGGCAGTGGGAGGAGGGGGGGGCTAGGGTTGAATCGGGCGCTTAAACGTGGTGGTATATGGAGCGAACTTTTAAATTCAACAATTCTAGCGATCTCGCTTGAGAAACGTCCTGAGAAATACCAATACATAAACGTATATACTTCTACAACTCTATATGCCTGATATATCATGATGTGGGTGCGTGACATCAGTTGTGGAAGGGTCTAAGGCGCAGTATCTTGGATTTCGTGACTCGGCCACACAATCCAACTGAAACATTACGAGTCTAATTAACATAGACTATTGCGGCCATCGGCGATTACCACAGAGAAAGTCTTTAAATGAGGAATTTTATTTTCGGCGCATGATAGGGAGAGAGGGGGAGATAGTTCAGCCCCCCCCCCCCTACCCCAAATTGGATTAATGTAATGTATAGAATAATTAATGGGGCATTTTATTGACACCATACTCCCAAGTGTTGTAGCACGCCTTTAAGGAACTCAAGGGTTAAAAAAAAGACTTCGTCAACTAGGTCAAACAAAAATCTTTTGGTAAAAATACTTTTTTTTTCAAACACGACAGAGGAGTTTATTTGTGCTGGGGAAAGGATAGTCTAGAAGTAATAGAGATGAGACGCCTTCACCCCCCTCCTCGTAGAGCTCACCCACACAAACCTTGCGCTTGTTTCTGGTGCGTCTACGCCCTCGACGGGAGCTCAAAGAGTCGCCGCGACATTTTCCCTTACCAGAAGCAACATCAAAAGTCAAACTCCCCCCTCCCTTTATTTTTTTCTTTGAAAATTGGGGTAAGAGGGGGGTTGGAGCAGCATCTTGTCTTAAAGTGCCATGTTTATTGGTATTTATCCGACAGCTTTCCTACGCGCATGCGTAACGTTTCAGCTCGGGTATCTTCAAGGCAGGGGCGTTAAACGTGGCCTTTTCATAATGTGGAAGATATTCCATTCGGTGCGTTTTTTTCGTCCCTTTCATTTTACTCTAACTTTTCTTCCCACCAAATTACACATTATGGTTATTAATGTTGTTGTTGTTTTTTTAAAACTTAAAATTTTAATTATTTTTTTTTTAAATTAGATCTATGTTTTTTTTTAAGTCTGTGTAAAACGATGTCATAAATGTTTGTCTTCGCTAGTATTGTTAATTGTCCTAACTTTTTTTTTCTCGTTATGACAATAGTAAAAAAAAAAATATATGTGTGCCTTACAGCCCCTAGATTTTTTAATTATATTATAGACTTTGCCATAACCGACACATTTTTTTTACCCTACGCCTACGCCTAATGGTCACAAAAATAAAGTGACCCAGTCAAACCAACTTGATCCTTAGGGCCCGTGAAAACAGCGGTTTCCGCCCTATGCTAATTTTCTTTATTTAATTTGTGTAATACTTATATTTCTTATAGATTTATATTCTACGATCATAATTATATGGATCAGAAGAGGGAGACATTCTTTGCGCCATTGTGTTCTTGTTCCTTATTCCTTATAAAGAATTCGTTACAACAAGATGATACAAAAACACATTTCAAAAATATATTTTCATAAAAAAGTAAAAATAATTTTGTTAAAAATAAACGGACTAAAGTAAAAGGCTGGGGGAAGGAAAGGGGCGCATTTTAGCCCGCGGGCCGCCTGTGCTGCAAGTCTGATGTAGAGCATTAATTTACATAATTTGGGTGTGGGTGTATTTTTGTCCTCGAATATTTTTTTTTTAATTACAGATAAAATAATACTTCAGCTGGTTAAACTAAAGGTCACGTGCTTGTTTTAACGAGCTATCTTAGAGGGTGAAACGCCACTTGTGTCGTTTTTTTAGCCGGTCAATTCAAGAGTCTTTGGTGTTTATATATTTATATGTATAAATAACGAGCACTCTTTATTCCTTTCTCTCTCTTTCGTTAAGGGCGTGCACTTTTAGCTATTTCTCTTTCATCTATTTTTAATGAGCAGGTGTGTATTTATTTTTAGGGGTTTTCTGCGTGAATTTTGCCTTACAAATTTATATGCGTCAGATAGGTTAAAAAAAAACATTAAAAAGAGAGGAGTTAAAAAAATCAATTAAAAACACTTGTTCGGATCTTGGGTATCCAGTCTGTGTGTGAAGCTCTTTTCCAAACATCTTTATTAATTGTTCCTCTCCAGCAAAAAGCCTTGGGTGCTGTCTGATCATTTCACGTGGAGAATTTCTCAAGTACCTCCTCACCTCTCCCCGATTCAGCACCCCCCCCCCCCCATCCCCCTTTCCACTCTCCGCACCCACCCACCCCATCCCCACTCGCCCCTGCAACGTTTCGTTTGTTAGTCGTTGTTTCTGCTTTCCGTTTCTCTCTCGCTTCTGTAAGGTAGAGAGAGGGGGTGATGGGGGAGGGGTGTGACGATGTGAGATACCACCCCACACAGACATTTCTATTGCCCTCCTACTCCCCCCCCCCACCACACACACACTCCCACACACTATCCTTCTACCTATCAAGTCTTAGATTGACTATAGCAAGTGCCGAGAACCCGAGTGAGGGTAAATATTGAAACGCGCCGCTTCCGTATGCAATAATAGTTTCTTCAAATAAAATGGGACATTGAAAATGAGTAGGGGGAAACGGAAAAGGATGGGAGGGGGCGGAGGGGGGGGCATCGCTTTAGGTGTGGTTTCCATCGTTGGGCGAACATACATTCCTCCATCCTCCCCTTCCCACCACCCCCTCCACCACCCCAGTCTTGTGGCTTTAGGGGTCAGGATATCGTCGAGATGCCGTTCTCCGATCCCACGCTCTCTGCAATCCTCGGTATTACTGGCACTGGTTCCTAAATAGCGCTATAGCAACATCGTATGTTGGAGCGATGGTAAGCATGCCGTCACGCGAAACGACATGCCCGTCCACTGTAATCTTCTTCTAACAATATGACAACCTCTTGCAGGCGCAAACATAGTTATGTGATCTCCTTCATTTAATGCTCATCTCGTTTCTTGTACGCTTCCGTGATAATCTCCCGAGGAGAGGGTGGGGGGAGGGGATAACGCTAGTCTGAAAATAAAATTATTACGAGAATATCACCAAAGGCTTATGGCCGCTTATGGGACCGATAATAAAGTTTGAAAATATGCATCTCTCTAATTCCTTTCTTTAATTATGCGTTTCGATTCTCGTTGTTTTAGTTTGTTATTTTGTTTCTTAATGTTTTGCTCGATGTTCTGTGAAATGTTACAATTTACAATACTTCACCTCTTTGTTATAACGAGAGTTGTTTTTTTAAATACTTTATTACTCCAGAAATACTAAACATGGCGTGTTTGTCTCTTATTGGCCTTTTTTACTTTTTTTTTTACATTTATATAATATTTACTGTCAGACCTTAGGGCGAATGAACTTGATAACACACGTTTCCATGACTACGGCTTACAGTGGGATTTTGTGGTCAGCACAATGCTCAACATTTACAAACTGGCAACAGGTGCAAAAAACAAACAAAAAAAAAAACAACAAGGAAATGTGAACGCTGCTTCGTAGGCCTAATTGGTCAGACGGGATACTTTTTGCCACTATACCAGTAGTATATTTCTGGCAAGTGTTCTCCAGTGGGTGAAAAAAAATACTGGCCACTTTTGAAACCCGAACTAAATTGTAAGAAAATTTGTATCAACCCCCTACCCCGCCAAAAAAAAATGATACTACTTGTTTCGTTTGTAAGTCTTAAACACATAAATTCTCTCTCTCTTTCTCTCTCTCTCTCTCTCTCCCTCTTTCTCTCTCTCTCTCACTCTCCCTTCCGCCTTCCGATCAATTACTTTCTCAATTCCACCTGACTTCTCCGTAGTCTGCGAGATCTTTAAACTTCTAGTGTATACCTTTCGCCTCTCTCCTCCCACCCATCACATCCCCGTCTTCATCTGGTCTTACATCTGATGCCCGCAGACCCTCGGCCTTTAACCCTAGGTGGTCCGTTACCACATTCTCTGTAGTTCTGTTGCTGTTGTTACTTTAAGTTTCTACGCGACGTGACAGGGTTAAATGTTTCATCTCCTCTGGAAACATTTTTGCATTTCATCAAAAGCCTTAAAGGAAACATACGGTAGACAATAAAAGAGAGGATTGAAGGTTTTTTTTTAAAGCTGTTAGTTGTTGTTTTTTTTGCTAGTGGTCTGGAACTATTTGTTGGAATACGATTTTACGAAGGAAAAATACCATGACAACAGTCAACAAAAGGAAACAGTAGCTATAAATGATCTAACAGTAGACACTTTGATTTATTGTCTTTAAGTTTAAAGATCGACCTGGAAGACTATTGAAATCGAAACGGGGCGTTATGGCGAAGAATAGTTTCCAGTGCGAATCTAACAATAGACACACACACATCTTGTTTATAAGGTACATTGTACATAAATGGCGGTCAAATTCAATTCGGTTAAAAATGGTAACACGCAAACAGAAATAGGAGAGAGGGTGGTGGTGGGGGTCAATTTTCCAGACCGGCGATGTCGCACCTTCCCAATCCGCTTGCAAAAGTGATACGCCACTGTTTCTTTAACACCCTGCTACATTGTTACAGTTATCAATGTGTACATAGATTTCCCCCCTCCCCCGGTCTCAACGGAAGAGGTGATTTGTTCAACACGAATGTAGGCCTACTTTTATTTACTAACGCACCCCCCCCCCCCCTCAATAATCTGAAGCTCCCAGGGAAAAAAAGGTTTATTTGAGAGAAATAGATGTGAGGGGGGGGGCGTTGTGGGAGAGGGGTGCGCAATGAAACGTAAAAATACGGAACGCAACAACAACACAAAAAAAATACTCTCAGCCGCTGAAAGACTAAAGTGGCAGCCTTCATTGAAAGCTCGGGCACTGTACACCTTTAACCTTACATTAAGCAATGTCGATGGTTCTGCACTGCTTCAACCGATCTTCAAGAGAAGCTTTGGAGAGATTTCATCCCCCCCCCCCCCCCACTCCCTTAAACAAATATGCCGCAAGTCAAAGTAAGCTAACAAGCGTAAAATGATGTCTTTATAATGCCGGTTCCGTCTCCACAAGAGATTGTAAAGAATTTCTTCTTGTAAATATCTCCTAGATTTGTCAACTAGAAAATAGTTTCTGTCCTTCCCTGTTTGGCGAAATCAACATGTTGGTGAACTGTATTTGAATAAATCATTCATTTCAAGTTCTTTTCTCTCCTTTAAATGAAAGTAAATTTGAATTACTTTGAAAAATGTTTTAATAGAAATTTCGCTGGATCAGAAGTTTTTTAAATGTTAATGGTTAACGCGAGGGCTTATATTAAAATGCTGGTATTAACAGAATTAGCGGTTAAGTATTTTCGGGGTCTGAAATTTTCATTGATGTGAACATGTGTGTAATATAGAGCTATTTTATTCAGTAGCCTATATGGGGCAGCGAATTCGACTGGCGTATTGAATGTACTGAATTCGAATTCTAGTAAAGGCTAGAATTTGTTCACAGGACTAAAGGGTCTTCTTGTGTCTACGCAGGACTGATGGGTACCTGACTTTAGGTGGTGGTAAAGTAAAGGCGGCTGGGCATTGTGCTGGCCACACAATCTCCGAGTATGCCATGGCCACAGAAATTTGTTAACGCTGCTTCACCGGGCCTATGATTAGTTTGGTCCGAAGGTACTTTTCTTGTTTTAATGTATTTAGGGCGCACAGTTGACACAAACTGCGTCCCACTTTTTATGTACAAGTTTGTTTCTTCAATTCACTTGGAGTTTAAAAGCCAAGAACAGTTGCTGGGATGTGCAGGCTGTAATTGCGGTCCTAACCCCCCCCCCCCCAATCCTTCCCCCCCTCCCCCACAACACACACAATCAATCTCCGCCTACGACACCCATTGTTGTGTCTCCCGTAGCGTACTTGTTGTCACGTGACCTTGTCTTTAAAACACACGCAGACGAACACACATGCGCACGCTCACACAAACAGCTTGCAAAGACTATGAGATTACAGCGAAAGAAAATGGAATGGTCGGCTCCAGACATTGTGTCATGTGGGGTTTTGAGGGAGGAGGGGGGATAATGCAGGTGTCGGTCTAGGAGGCTTGAGGGCGCTAATCCTTCAAACGTCAAGCTTAACTACTTTAGCAACGAATGAAATACAGGGGCGGTAAGTAAGGTGCTTGGAGTGTTCATGTGGTACATTCACTATTGAATTTTAGTTCTCAATTCTAACAAGTTTATTTTGTTGCCCTCCCCCTCCCATTCGTACCACAGTCGTAAAAAAAACTTTTTTTTTTCATGCCCCGGTTATATATAGTAGACTGTGTGTGTGTATTCTGATCCCTATTGGTTAATTTAAAGACACGTGACCGTATTGACTCAATTTTTTTTTTTTTTTTTGCGATTTTGCTTTCCGTATGTGTCCTCCTTACCTGAGTGGTTAGTGTATTCGACTGCCATGCGTGCAACCTAGGTTCGATTCCCCAGTGATAACGTTGTTTTTTTTACTTTTTCCACTTTTTTAAAACTTCCATTCATATTACTTTCTCTTTTAAAGTCTGTAAAGAGTTTCAGGACTTAGAGCTTTTCTAAAATGAATTTGATTTTGATTTTGCGTACAGGGAATGGGTCTCTACTGAATGTGCTGTATGCACAGATTTATATATAGCCTACTTAATTTAAACTTTAAAAACAAACAACGCTGAAACCAAATGACTGGATGAAATCACAGACATGAGTTACTTTCGGACACGGCCAAGAACAGGCAGGATTAGGAAAATGTCTATTTTCGAAAAGTAAGATGAATGAATGCCGGGGTGTTCACAATGTATTTGAATGGCTGCAAACAGCTGCAATTCGAGACCCACTTATTCAAGACTGGTTCTACAATAATTAGTTATAAATATCACAAAATGTTTTGCTTGAGACAGAATAAACTCGTTTTATGAACATCGCGATAATCTAATCTAGGTTTTGAATATTTCTTTTTTCTTCTTTACTTTCTGGTTAATGTAGTTTACAGCAAGGTGTAGCGAGCCAGAGTTTATGGAAGAATTCTGTTCCAATAAGAGTCTAGACCAGCCATTCCAAGGGGTATGGTTCGCGCACTCATAAGGGGTAAGCAGAAAGCGATTTAGGGGTAAGCAGTAAACCATTTAGGGGTAAGCCAAACAACGGTAACAATAAACAAAACAAGTAAACAGCGAAAAAAAAAGAAAGAAATTATACCAACAATAAAGTTTTTGAAAGTGTAAATCATTTTGAGAGGTGAGTTTATGAGAGGTCTGGTGTACTTCGAGAGACTGGCTGCTCAATCTTTTGGAAGTTTCTGTTTTGAACGAATGTGCGGCTGCCATCTTTCTCCCTTGCCTCCTTCTCCCACTCCGTCTCCATTGCCTCTCAGTAAAACAGCATGTTATGAGCAATAAATGCACAACACACTCATAAAAAAGATAAATACTTATAAAAATAAAAGGCCACTGCATGCAGTGTAGGCCTACTGTAGAAACTAGACAACCCGAGTGTGGGTGTGCTTGCTTATCTGTTCAAGTTGAACACACAAACACACACATTATGTAGGCCTTTACACAATTTACAGCATAATAAAATAACATACTGATATATTGTTATGCTAAAGTTATAAATATTATATACATATAGTTCACATCTCTGCACTAGCGCATTCTGTGATCACAAATCTTAGTTTCCCCCAAAAATGTATTTTTGTATTTTACATTTTGAAAATATTTTGTTGTTCATTAGGATTACCTTTTCAAAACTATCTTAATGTCTACTATAAGCTTTAAAAGAAAAAAACAACAATCTCATTTCATCTTTTAAACACATTTAGTTCGCTCAGACACACAGCCAGGCCGACTAAAAAAACAAACAACTTCTTATCACTTTGAAATATTTACTGGGCCACGGGCCCCCATCTGTAACATCACACAACCTCAGACTGCAGGGGATGTCACTGCCTACTTTGAAAAATGGCATTCATCAATAGGTTATCTCCTCTCACTGACAACCGTCGTTTGATAACTGCACCGTCTTTCAGTCGGGCACTTCACAAAGTAGAGTCTCTTCATTTTTCATAACCCAGAAAAAGCTGATTACCGCTGACTGGTGTTCTTTTTTTTTATTATTTAAATGAGACAACTGAAGTAAGTATACAAACTACAAACGCGTTCAGTTTTGAAGTACATTACACAGAAGTTACAAAGACTACATAGGACTTACATTAAATAGGAATATAGCACGCACGATTTCAGATACAGATTTACATCTTATAGGAATGTAACACATGCTATTTTGGATACAGACTTACATTATTACATCACATATAATCTAATATTTTAGAAAGAGCCTTACATTACACGTAATATTTTGGATTGAGACTTACATTGCATAATGTAAAGACATCGTAGCGGAAAAAAAAAGGTTTATATACAAATGAAAATATTGTTAAAATTTGAAATTCCAATTATTTTTTTATTTTCAATTTGTACAAAAGAGCCTTAAGTTATTTCCAATCTAAGTTATGCTGAGAAATTTAACCAACAGAAAGAAAACCAGTTCAAACAATGACTACAGAGTTCGCTACTAAAAAAAAACTGACATTTTTTCGAACGGTTTTGTCGGTTTACGAAAACAAAAATCTTGAAAATAAATAAAATAGTTCAAATATTAATCCCGTAAAATCTTTTATGTTGCCGTTTTATAGTTTTATGTTTGGCTTTTTAGACAAGAGTCTAGGTGCAATCTAAGTGCAAGAAATAATAGTTTTTTGAGAGAATTTTTAAAACTCCGAATTTGATCTGAGATATTTGCAATGACAATCCCAATTATTTGCTACTAGGCCACTGTACCACAATACAATCTAAAAAGTCAAACTTTGTTTCATGTAAATTCACATGAAATATTTGTTTCGTTGATAATAGATGATGATTCAGTTGAAAGATCTTTTTTTTATTAAGGGGGATTGGGGGCGGAGAAGGGGGGGTGAAACTTATGGACGTATACAAACTTTGAGGGCAAATGACTATTTGCCTTTTCGACGTCCTGCCCCTTCATCTGATTGCCCGAATTCGTCGCTGACTTGGCGACGAGGGAGTTTATCAAAGCAAACTGCAGGTTTATGTTTGCCTTGCCAAAGACTCACACAGACCTTATAACCTTAACGCATACCCTAACTGCCTTGATTAAAAGACTCCGTTCCTTAGCTCCTAACCTCCCCACCCCCCTCCCCCTCATCTTACACTCTTGAAGTCATCTAACTGACGATAGTCTCATGGGAGGTCGTGAGATATACCACACGAGGGGGAAGAGCGAGGGTTACTAGAGGTGAGCCTCGGCAAAAGATGGCTCAGACACAAACATGGGCATCCGGGGGACCCGTGGCAAGCACGCGGCGAGCTGGGCCCCTGGGTTCACCAGATCGTTTAGATGAGTCTTAATCGCAGCCAGGTGTGAGGTGTCCATTTAGAAAACGTTCGCCTTTTTCTATTATTTTACCTTTATTTGACAACTAAAAAAAAAAATACGGTGATTGGTCCCGGGTTCTATGAAATGTGAAATTGGGGTTATCTTAGTGCAGAGAGAGAGAGAGAGACAGACAGTAAGAAGTAAAGGGGGGGGGGGGGGTAGGTTGTTTGCAAGATCATTCTCGTGAACTCTATTAGTGAGATCAGACAAATATCGTCTTACTTAAAAGTTCCGAGATGCTAATATGGCTCGTGGAGCGCAGATTTTGGAAATCGGTGAATCGAGACCAAGGCGAGGGCACGTGGAGCTCAAAAATTGTGACAAGATTAATTTATAATCTTAGCAATTTTCTTATTTACTGTCTTACTCTGTGTGTATATATGTACACTGGCACTTGAATGTGAATATGTTGAAGGACATTTTATGTGGATATGTAGATGAACATTTTAAAGTGAATATGATTTTTTGTGTGGATAAAGACTATAGACGGTCAATGCTATGTAAATATAGACTCAATTTTGTGTGTGGATTTGGTGACGGACATCTCTATGTGGACATGGGATGGTCATTTCTTTACATGCAATGTCAGCATTTGTTAGGCCATCCATTACCTTTGGTAATGAGTCCATCTAATTCATCCATTCTCCTGACATCTATACATAATTAGATTAAGTATCCGATTAGGCTAGTGTGGGGCGTTTCCTCTATTAATGCTTAAGTAACCTCCCTCCCCCAACCTCCCCCTCCCCTCCCCCAACTTCTTCCACTTCGTTCCACTGATTACGTCGCGCGTGCTGTAAGACGTCTCCTGCAACTCAAGGGGAAAGAACTACTATTAAGTGTTTTGAAATCTAGCAGAAAATTAATTTGTGTTTATATTTTTTCTGTGCTAGTTATCTCCCCTGCTCATCTGACGACGAGTGAATATTTAGAGATTTGCGCGATATCCCCCCCCCCCCCCCCCCCCATGCTATTTGAAACGGTTTGTTTGTTCTGCAAACTTTATTTCTTAAGACTTGTTAGTTTTTTTGTGTTGTTTTTTTTTTACACTAATCACAACAAGGTTTTCTATTGACGATGTAAACATTTGTTTAGCTGTTTATAGTTTCGAATAAAATATACTCTTTTATGATTGGTTGACCTGTTAAAAGTTTGAATATAACAGACACTTTTGATTGGTTGAGTTGTGAAAACAACAAAAAAATTGAAGTCTTTTGATTGGTAGGGCTGCTCAAGGTCAAATTAAACCGAATCTTTTGTTTGGTTGGCTGTCAAAAAATATATTTATTTTTTTAATACATGTGCTGAAACAAAATGAACGATACAAATTATTTTGAATATATTGTTGTTTGCCGGATTCCTAGCCGGCCACCAAAACATTGTTAGCTAATGATTAAGGAAATTGGTTTTCCTTTGCTTTTCACCGTAAGAGGAATAGCACGTGAAACATACCCCCCCCACTGCCCCCAACACACACACACACAGGCATATAAATAAAGGAGTCACAGATTTAGATTTAAGGAGGGGTGGGGGTGGGCGGGCGCACAATAAAAAATCTAGATTCGCCATCAGAAAACTCTGACATGCCTGGTAACACATGGGCGTTCTACCAAACAGTGTCAAAAAACACAGGCCACTATCTGTTGTTTTTTTTTATTTTTTTTACTTTTTGTTTCTTCCGAGACGGAGTTAACGCCTCCGTGATAGTTGTAGGGGGGGGAGGTGGGGTGGGGGAGGGGAACTGCCTTCTGGAACTGTCAAACAATGCTATACGCCTTCCTTCCACCCCCACCGCCCCTCCCACCCCTCCTGGATTCTTATCTCAAATCAAAACAAATTACGTTTTCTTGACTTGTTCTGGCGTTTTCTTAAATAGGACAATAGAGTTGTTTTTTTTTTAGTCTCGGCTGCTTGACTGTTGACATATGGGGTAATGTACTCAACGTAAATCAAGCGAGTAAAAATAAAATAAAACACCTAGTCAATTTGAGGTAAATACGTTATTTTAATACGAGACCACCTTGATAATACGGCTGCGATTTAGAAGGGAAAAACGACAATGAAGACAGCGCTCTCGTATTAAACATTGGTTTACAATGTCATTGTTTTCCCAATATCTTAACATTATTACTTCCATCACTAGTCCCGATAGATTTGATTGTTTATCCTTTATAGCGGGGTTGGGCAATCTTATCATAATAGTCTGCTCAAGTAGGATTTCTAATTCAGGCAGCCTGCCAACAGCATAAACGTCAATCTTTCTCCAACAATCAATTTCTTCTAGCAGAAAATTGCATTGCCGTTTTATTTGGTGGTCTTTTGCGTGCCCTTGAAAATCGCACTTCGTGCCCAGTGTGGGCACATGCGTCGTAGGTTGCCGACCCCTGCTTCATAGTACAGATAGAAAAAAAAACTTTCTCAACACTACTACTTCTTTCAGAAGTTCGTAGATGTTTGATTGTTGATTGCATCTAGATGTTTGATTGTTGATTGCATCTAGATGTTTGATTGTTGATTGCATTTTAGAAGAAGAGTTCATACGTGTTTGATTGTTGATTGCATCTAGAAGAAGAGTTCATACGTGTTTGATTGTTGATTGCATTTAGAAGAAGAGTTCATACGTGTTTGATTGTTGATTGCATCGAGAAGAAGAGTTCATACGTGTTTGATTGTTGATTGCATCTAGAAGAAGAGTTCATACGTGTTTGATTGTTGATTGCATCTAGAAGAAGAGTTCATACGTGTTTGATTGTTGATTGCATCTAGAAGAAGAGTTCATACGTGTTTGATTGTTGATTGCATCTAGAAGAAGAGTTCATACGTGTTTGATTGTTGATTGCATCTAGAAGAAGAGTTCATACGTGTTTGATTGTTGATTGCATCGAGAAGAAGAGTTCATACGTGTTTGATTGTTGATTGCATCGAGAAGAAGAGTTCATACGTGTTTGATTGTTGATTGCATCGAGAAGAAGAGTTCATACGTGTTTGATTGTTGATTGGATCGAGAAGAAGAGTTCATACGTGTTTGATTGTTGATTGCATCGAGAAGAAGAGTTCATACGTGTTTGATTGTTGATTGCATCGAGAAGAAGAGTTCATACGTGTTTGATTGTTGATTGCATTTAGAAGAAGAGTTCATACGTGTTTGATTGTTGATTGCATCGAGAAGAAGAGTTCATACGTGTTTGATTGTTGATTGCATCGAGAAGAAGAGTTCATACGTGTTTGATTGTTGATTGCATCGAGAAGAAGAGTTCATACGTGTTTGATTGTTGATTGCATTTAGAAGAAGAGTTCATACGTGTTTGATTGTTGATTGCATCTAGAAGAAGAGTTCATACGTGTTTGATTGTTGATTGCATTTAGAAGAAGAGTTCATACGTGTTTGATTGTTGATTGCATTTAGAAGAAGAGTTCATACGTGTTTGATTGTTGATTGCATCTAGAAGAAGAGTTCATACGTGTTTGATTGTTGATTGCATCTAGAAGAAGAGTTCATACGTGTTTGATTGTTGATTGCATTTAGAAGAAGAGTTCATACGTGTTTGATTGTTGATTGCATTTAGAAGAAGAGTTCATACGTGTTTGATTGTTGATTGCATCTAGAAGAAGAGTTCATACGTGTTTGATTGTTGATTGCATCTAGAAGAAGAGTTCATACGTGTTTGATTGTTGATTGCATCTAGAAGAAGAGTTCATACGTGTTTGATTGTTGATTGCATCTAGAAGAAGAGTTCATACGTGTTTGATTGTTGATTGCATCGAGAAGAAGAGTTCATACGTGTTTGATTGTTGATTGCATTTAGAAGAAGAGTTCATACGTGTTTGATTGTTGATTGCATCGAGAAGAAGAGTTCATACGTGTTTGATTGTTGATTGCATTTAGAAGAAGAGTTCATACGTGTTTGATTGTTGATTGCATCTAGAAGAAGAGTTCATACGTGTTTGATTGTTGATTGCATCGAGAAGAAGAGTTCATACGTGTTTGATTGTTGATTGCATCTAGAAGAAGAGTTCATACGTGTTTGATTGTTGATTGCATCGAGAAGAAGAGTTCATACGTGTTTGATTGTTGATTGCATCTAGAAGAAGAGTTCATACGTGTTTGATTGTTGATTGCATTTAGAAGAAGAGTTCATACGTGTTTGATTGTTGATTGCATCGAGAAGAAGAGTTCATACGTGTTTGATTGTTGATTGCATCGAGAAGAAGAGTTCATACGTGTTTGATTGTTGATTGCATCGAGAAGAAGAGTTCATACGTGTTTGATTGTTGATTGCATTTAGAAGAAGAGTTCATACGTGTTTGATTGTTGATTGCATCGAGAAGAAGAGTTCATACGTGTTTGATTGTTGATTGCATTTAGAAGAAGAGTTCATACGTGTTTGATTGTTGATTGCATTTAGAAGAAGACTTCATACGTGTTTGATTGTTGATTGCATTTAGAAGAAGAGTTCATACGTGTTTGATTGTTGATTGCATTTAGAAGAAGAGTTCATACGTGTTTGATTGTTGATTGCATTTAGAAGAAGAGTTCATACGTGTTTGATTGTTGATTGCATTTAGAAGAAGAGTTCATACGTGTTTGATTGTTGATTGCATTTAGAAGAAGAGTTCATACGTGTTTGATTGTTGATTGCATCTAGAAGAAGAGTTCATACGTGTTTGATTGTTGATTGCATTTAGAAGAAGAGTTCATACGTGTTTGATTGTTGATTGCATCTAGAAGAAGAGTTCATACGTGTTTGATTGTTGATTGCATCTAGAAGAAGAGTTCATACGTGTTTGATTGTTGATTGCATTTAGAAGAAGAGTTCATACGTGTTTCTTGCATGCCTATCTATATCGACCATCATTTTATATAAAATTGACTGCCGCCTTAATTAGTTGCCTACATGGAAGGGGAAAACAAAAATAAACGTTACGTTATCACTTCAAATAAAAACCAGACCTGTGCTGTTAACCGCAATAATGGAGTTATTGTACTCAAGTGGGAGGTTAGGTATGAGTACTCACCTCAAGGAAAAGGCTACGTTCACAGGTGAACAACCAAAAGACCTCATTATCTAAGACTGTGTCATTGGGTGCTGGCTAAACGTCCTCTTTATACTCACCCCTCCCTCCACTACAATTACACTTTTTGACATTCTCTTGTATTTATCATACAATTCTGTTTCCTCTCCACCACTACTCATCCGTCTCCTTCTTTCACCTCCTCCCAAGATTTTGTCTTTATTTTTTTTGCATCCTCCTCTACCTATCCATCCCTCAACCTCCTTTTCCCCCTCAAATTATCCTCCATGTCTGTTTACGTTTCCAGCATGAGGCAGTCATCAATGGCGTGTTTCTTCCACAGGGATGAGAACTCCGAGACCATCGTCGAGTGCTGCATGTGGTTTGCATCGCTTGTGTGCGTCTTGGGGCACCGGGAGTAGAAGTGGGGGGGAGGGAGGATTTTGCACCCATACTCCCTAATATTTCCATAAGAAGTGATGCGACTCCCTACTGAACTCTACCATTCCTACTCCGTTCTTCAATCCACACCCAACCTCAAGATCAAAGATGGGTGTTTGATAAACGTGAGGAAAAAAAACAACCTGGTATCGAACTTCGACTTAGATACAAAATAAAATAATATGTGGAATTGTGGGATTCTTTTAGGTAACATTATTTTTAGCGGTTTGCATTGTTATGAGGGCTTTTAGGTGGTAGGATACTGGTAGGCTTGATGCTCGCAGGCATTCAGTTAAACTATGCAAAAGTCTCTACGACTTGTTCTTCCAACAATTTCTATTCAACTTGTTCTTCCAGAAAAAGGCTCCCTGGTTTGTTCCTACAACCTATTTATTTACAAAAAACATCACCATCGAATAATGTTTGTGGTTGTTGTTTTTTCCTCATCCAACCTTTAACGATGATGTAAAAGGGTATTGAAATAGGAGATCTGCGCATGTGCACATTTGAAGAATGCTGAAATTGTATTTATTTTTATTATCACATTTGGCTAATTACCAGATCTGCCATGTTAACACGATCTTGGCCAATACGACCTTGTTTTTTTTCCCCATAGCTTTCACATCCAGAATCTGCGTGTATCATTCATGTGTTTATTGTTGTAGTTATTGCCCCTTCTTTCATTAAGAAAATAAAATATAAATGCTTAATTTGATTGAATAAAATGGACATATATATAGCCACAATCTAAAATACATGTACGAGTATAAATCAAAGGATAATACCTTTAGTTACATCATGTCATTGCTAAGTTTCATTAATACAAAACATGTCTAGTATTACAGTATATTATATACAATAAAATATTTTATATAGATAGATAAATATATATATATAGAGAGAGAGACAGACATACAGATATATATATAGATAGATAGATAGATAGATAGATAGATAGATAGATAGATAGATAGATAGATAGATAGATAGATAGATAGATAGATAATCACACCACAAGCCAAAATTATACCTAATACAAATTATTTATAACATATACAAAACAATTGGTCTTAGAACACATTTTTCAGCATCGAGGTGAAATACAATTTCATTCCTTGAGACCAGGAGAGGAAACAATTGATGGAGCCAATCCGCCTCGTGAGAATTTCCCTATTTCCCTGTTCCTTCTCTGTTCCTAGACCGAGCCTTAGGTCGATGTCTTGAGACGATTCTCCAGTCTGGTAAGCATTGACATCTACAAGTCTCTCCCCGAACAACCAAAGGTCATAACTTTTTTTTTTAATCAATTGTTTTTCCATGGACATAGCAATCAGATATAGTTCTCAGAGAGTGGGATTATTGAGGGAGCGAAAAAAAAGGTTGGGAGAGTGAGACAGGGAGAGAGAAAAGGAGAGAAAGAGAGAGAGAAAGAGAAAGCATTATGAAAAGAATAAATCCTGCTGCTTTTTTAAATTTTAATTTCATTATTTATAACGGATCTAGATTTGTTATATGTAAAAGTTGTTTTATACCTTACTTTAAGTTATTGCCAATCGACATCAATTTAATAAGCTCCTAATTTATGGATAGCTGCCGATTCAAATACTATTAATTGTATGGACTATTGTGTTAATGTTCACCTTTGACTAATGTTCTTAAGTTTAGACTTTTCCATATCAACAAAGATCATTTTTTTACACTACATGGTAGTTTTCTTATCCTGTATAAGCCACGTTTTTTTTTGGTTCCATTAATCGACGAATATAACACTGTATCAGAATAGTCTTGAAACTGTATACATGTATTGAATTAGAGAACCCTAAAATGCCCTAGTGGCACCCGGGCATGGAATGGGTTGCCTGAACAAACCAGGAAAACCAGTAACTTAACACAATTTAAAACATTGATCAAAACGGATGAGCGTAGGACGCAATAATCTTCCTTATAGAAGGAGCGTCTTTAATGTATAAGATAATATAATGATATAATAGCTTTCTATCCATGACAAATCATTTTCTCTAAGACTTCAATTTTAGATCCACTCCTAATGTCTACACAAGCAACTGTCGGTTAGCGTGTTGTTATTTGTTTTGCTGTATATGAATGTTATGAATGTTGTTGTTGTTGTTTTAATCGTAAAATTGTATTCACTGCCATGTCTTTGACTTTAACAACATTTGGTCTCTTGCAAACAAACAAACAAACAAATTATACAACAATACACCTGAATATTTTGAGAAATTCTGAGAGCAGGGGAAGCAAACAGCACAGTGACAGCTATCAATTATCTATTCTTTAGAGAGAGAATTGAAAAAAAATAAAAATAAATAGAACAACAGAAAAGCCAAAGAAAAAGGTAACTTCTAGTCAACGAAAAGTATGAAAAGAATAGAGTTATTATCAAGCCCGAATACACACCTAACACCTGTTTCTTAACAACAACAGCACACGTTTTGAGAAACAGAACACTTTGTTATTGTTTCAATTTATGTAAACAAAATACTTATAAGTAAAGAAAAAAAATAAACCTTTTTTTATATATCTTGTTGTATAAAAATGCGATTTGATAATGTTATTGATATTGTTTCATAGTTTTAACTGGGAACATGGAAGGTCTGTCTACTAGGCAAAGCTTGGATCTCTCCGCACTAGGTTTGGAATTATTTAGACTATATATATTGCAATCTTGGAATTTTATGACCCAAGCGTTAAAGTCTCAACTCATAGGGTTGAATATCTAATGTCTAGGCTTGAAATAATAAGTATATCAGTTATACGCTTGAAATTCTGAGCACCAGGCTAAAAATGTTAGGAAATGTTAGAAATGCCTTAGGCTTGAAATCTGCGGTTTCAGGGCTGGAAATCTCTCTGCCCTAGGTTTTGGTATTTGCAGCTCCAAACGTGGAGTCATTAGCTCCAGACTTGAAATTCTTTACTCTTGGCTGCGCATTTTCTGCTCTATTTTGGGCTCTTTGATTGATACATTATATTGTTTATCGCTCATATTATTATTATTTTTACTTCTTTAATAAGTAGTTAATGACTTCAGTTTCGGCAACGCGACAATGTCAATAAGAGCATTTGTCCCATTCCTGAATGCTTACATAATTAGTTAATTACTCTTCAACGGTCACAAACACCTGCAACCCCCCCCCCCCTCCTCTAGCCCTGACATTTCCTGATTAGTCTTACCAGCAAGGGCCTTGTGCTTACCACAACAATCACCTTGCATGCCGTGGCCACGGAAAATTAACAAGACTTACTACTACACTTATGGACGAACACGGTTCGATAAGTATACATTAGTTAGATTAACAACTTAGCTTAAATAAAGTTCTTTGCCTGCATAGAATGCACACACAAGATCTGCGATAGACGTTTACTGTTGAAATACATCTGAAGAATTATAAATATTCCGGAATTCGTTATTCGTTTGGGCGT
The DNA here is from genome assembly GCA_949126835.1 of Anisus vortex. NCBI lineage: Eukaryota > Metazoa > Mollusca > Gastropoda > Planorbidae > Anisus > Anisus vortex. The sequence continues at coordinate 19,279,110 of OX421493.1, forward strand.
CTCAAACTATTGGGTTTACTATGTTGTTATTATAAGAGCTCACCTTGATTACCCCCCCCCCCCACACACACACACTTTTTTTTCCATCCCATGAGGGGGAGGGGGGAATAACAGTGTAGGGGTGAGGCGAGGGGTTCACTCGTGGGCTCGAAAGTGCGCACGTGCTCGGTGCTGGGTTGTTAATTGGAGGGTTGATGCATCCTGTAGATGCCTCGCTATGTTTAGAAATCAAATAAAGAAGGGCCATTAGACTCACACAATTAATAGCCCTCGATTGACGATCTCTCCTCGGGCGTCCTCGGCAGAAGACGTATTTAGACATTTAGGTGAGAAATTTTCTAATTTTTCTTTTAACTAGCTTCTTTTTCTTTCGTTTTTTTTCTCTTTTCTTTTTTTTTTTTTTAAGCTCTAAAGGTAATTGAGATTTTGTTTTGAAATTAGAGTTAACTTGAAATAACGATGTTAATTTTAAAAATGTAGAGTTTTTTGTTTGTTGTTGTTTCAAAAAGTTGGTATTTTATTTATTTCTTTTTGTTGTTGCGTGTTTTCTTTCTTTTGTGCTTTAAATAAAATAGAAAGGGGTGTTAAGATGTCTGTTGTTTACTTATAAAACACAGTAAACAATTGTTGCTGTATGTGTCTGTTATAGTGTGCCGGAGAGCGAAAGAGATGTTGGTTTGGAGAGGCGGGGAGGGGGGGTGGGTACTCGGCTATACACAAAAGAGCCCAATCTGAGTTACCTGAAATGACTTCATGATGTTCACAGTTCACAGGTCACAGTTCACAGTTCACAGGTGTATGAATGCAGGTTTAAGCATACGTTAGAGGACAATTCATCATTAATGTTTTGTTATCAAGTGTGAGTGTGTGTGTGTGTGTAGGGGGGGGGAGTATTGACTTTATCTATTTTTTTATAAGACTTATTGATAGATAGATGGATAGATACATAGATAAATAGATAGATTGGGAGATTGAAGGAAGAAAAAAAGATTGCTAGATAGATGGATAGATAAATAGATAGATAGAATGAAGAAAGAAAGAAAGATTGCTTTATATATATATATATTAATAGATAGATAGATAGATAGATAGATAGATAGATAGATAGATAGATAGATAGATAGATAGATAGATAGATAGATAGATAGATAGATAGATAGATAGAGAGAAAGATAGATAGATAGATAGATTGGTGGATAAGTAGATAGATAGATGGTTTGATGGATATATAATAAATATATGAATATTTAGAAAAAGGGGGATATGGAGAGATAAATAGATATATATGAAGAGAGATAGGGAGCTGAATAGATATATAGCTCGATAGATAGATATATGGATAGATAGATATATGGATAGATAGATAGACCAATAGATAGATAAAAAAAAGACACACAGACAGCTTGATACTTCAATCTATTGACATTCCATATGTAAAGTTTCAATTACACTATTGACATGTCTGTTGACATTTGAACGAATAATATATTTGAATAGTTACACGAGTGTGCCTAAGTGGCAACTCTCGAGGCTGTGACGTGTCATTTACACTCATTCTGTGTACAGTTCTGTCCAGGGGCGAAGCCACTAAGGACTAAGCCCCCCCCCCCCCCCCCTGGAATTTTTTGAAAATATTTTTTCAACATTTTATTTAAAATATGTACTAAATTCGCAAAAAATTTGGTAAATATTTGTCACGCAAAAGTTTAGCCCCCCCCCCCCCTTCCCTGGAAAAAATTCTGGCTTCGCCCCTGGTTCTGTCATAGAACCAAACCAAGGTTTACATTCAGCGGGCCAGATTCAACAATCTCCACAAGCATACGGTTTCCCGGCTTATATAATATATTCAATAAATAAAAGAGATTTGCATTAGAGCCATAAAGATGTTACATTTGAATATATATTTACTCTTCTATTTCTCCGTTTGTCAACTTTTTTCTGGTAATGGGTAAGTATAAACATGGATGCTTATGTTGTTGTTTTTTTCTTTTAGCAAACTCTCGCATTTCTGTTGTTTTTGCCATGTCAAGCCATTTCATTATATCATCTAACATCTTTCTTCTCTGTCTTCCTCTGCGTCTCTTTCTCTCCAGCTTTCCAGTTATTATGATGTTCTCAATTTTATCTTTTCTTATGTGGCCTACTATGGTCTTTACAATTAATTCTATATTAGCATTTGGACCATCACCCCCCCCCCCCCAAAAAAAAAAGACCTATAGCCTATAGGGCCATCACCAAAAAGGTACTGTAGTGTTCATCAAAATAAAGACATGTTGTCCAATCGACATCATTTAGTTGTTCTGGTTTAAGGGCCAAGTTACCCTGTAGGCTAATATAGAAACTTAGATATATTGTAATGCATGTATGTAATACCCTAACACCAATCCAATAAAATCTTTAAAAATAAAAAAAACTCACGAAAACATGTCCGGATGCAGATTGGATTCTACACAGATATGGTTCTACACAAAACTTATACCAAGAAAATTTGTTGAGATAGAACATTACCTTATATATATGCCTATATATTATTTTTTTTAAGAAGGGGGTCGGGGAGAAAACCATATCATATAGTCTAGATGAGTTGTTTACTGTTTCATTGTTTGACATTGCAACATTACAACAGCAAAAAAAAAAAAAAAAAAAAAAAAAGTCAAATCCTAACATGACAAGAGTTTAATTAAAGTTGTTGAGTGCGCGAGTGTGTTGGGATAAATAATTACAAAGTGTTGGTACGCGGCTTGAATGTTTTGGTGCTTGATACGTTAAAGGCTGGAGTGGAAGAAGGAAGGTGGGGGGGGGGGGAGACCATGTAGTTGATTTATTTTTTATTTTTTAAAGAATGTATTGTACGTTCGTTATTACGTTGTATGCTTGTTTGCCCAAATGAGGGTTTGTGTGTGCACGTGTGCACGTGTGTGTGCATTCGGACTACTTCGGGTGCACTCGTGTATATTCGGGTATGTCCGTGTATGTTCGGTTGCCCTTTTTTTTAATGTGCATTGGGGTGCATACGTTTGTATCCGTGTATAATACTCGTCAGCAGTTTGTAGGACAACCAACGACCCCCCCCCCCCCCCAAATACGTCCTTCTGCCCCTTCCCCTGTACCCTTATTCTTATGAAATCGACCCTGACCTTACTTCCTCTCCACGCCCCCCCTCCCTCCCATAAAACATCATGAAAGAATACTCTCCAAACCAAATCACAGATCGTAGTTTTTTTTCCCAATACAGCAAGACATTTTTTCTTGTCTCCGTTTCTCTCTCTCTCTGTCTCTCTCTCTCAACTCTTCTGTCCTTCTTTCTCTCCTTCCCAGTTTTTAAATCTCGGCCAAGAGACTGTGACATTTCGCGATACAATTGTTCCAGCTGTAGTAGGGAAAACAAAAAAAACAACAACAAACAATACAAACAAATTACCCAACAGGTAGACACAACGAGAGGTCGGAGTGAAAAAAATTTCACTTGGTCATGATAGATCTGGATGTAGGGACTATTGTTTTGTTTTTATTTGTTTGGAAAAGGGGGAGGGGGAAGAATCCAAGACAGTTTTGGGGAGGGAGGAGGTCGAACTCTTGAAATGCTTATGCATCATCGTGTATAACCCTCTCGCCCCAAACGCCCCCCCCCCCCTCGCCCCCACATTCTCATTGTTTAACTGTTTCTAACTTTTAGTCAATGCATTTATCGCTGTCATTTCTTGTTTCAATTGTTTATTGTAGAATGTATTTTCTCGAATAATGCATTTAAAGGTCGTGTGTTTTGTATTTCTTTTTTTTTTTTATACGTTATAGTAGTCATGTAAGTGTAGTATGTGTGTGTGTGTTTGTGTGTATTGTTGTTCCTTTTTCCTGCAATAGTCTGAATGTTTTAACTTTTCTATGCCTAATATATGGTATAGGCCTCAGTGCTGGTATTTATAAGGTGGTTATAATATGGTTATAAGGTGGTTATAACGTGGTTATATGGTGGTTATAACGTGGTTATAAGGTGGTTATAATATGGTTATAAGGTGGTTGTAACGTGGTTATATGGTGGTTATACTGTGGTTTTGAGGTAGTTATAAGGCGTATCGCGATTGTGTTTTCGAATACGCAACATTGCATGCAAATGCCCCGATCGTTTTGTGGGGCACAGGGCTTTAGGAAAAAAAGTCTGTACATATCCCAACCCGATTCTGTTGGCTCCGAGCTCTGTGTGATCAGCTGCAGCAGTTCCTGACCATTTACGTGGGAAAGGCCAACACGACCACTGTGCGTTGGTGTGTCGGCCACACAATCGTGCTTAGAGCCGCAACGCCGGAATAACGGGATGACCGCTGAATGCTTTCGCGAGCCTCCGAGGACCGGCGCGCTCTCAATCCCCAATGCATTTGTCTTGTAGTATTAGCGCGAGCAAACACGCGCGAGACAGATTAACGTATCACTTTCTAGTGGAGATTTCTTCCTACAAATAATGCCCTAAACACACACACACGCACACACGCACACACACACACACGCTGGCCGATCGACCCTACACCCATTTATTTACTCGCCTATTGTACGACCAGAGCTAGTGCGGTCCGCAGTCGCTGGCGCCAGGCCCCCTTTTTTTTTGTTCCTGTCCGTGACTATCAATAGCTTGTCCGAGCGCCGCGCGGAGCTAATCTACTTCTTTTCACGCGATGACCAAATGAGCTGGTCAGTTTGTACTGGCCGCGGACACATGCAAACAAATATGTACCCTAGGCCTCTACCCTAACGCTCACCCCTTTCATCCATGTGAGAGCTTAGAGTGAGCTTCGACAACGGCTAGATTGACCGAGAACTTTTCAAATATTGTAGTTGTGGTCACTGTTGTTATTGGCTATTATGCTACCAGTCGATCATTGCGCTAGTTGTGTTGATTAGACCAGAGGATCGGCAACCTATGGTACGCTTGCCAGTCTTGGCATGCAGAGCGAATTTCAATGGCACGCAGAAGACTAAAAAAAAGCATTCAAGTCTCTTCTACAAGAAACTGAGTGATAGAGCAGTAAGACTTTTAGTCTGTTGGCGCGCTGAATGAATTAGAAATCCCACCACTTCTTTGGCGCACTTTTTTAAAAAGGTTGTTGACACCTGGAATAGACAATCAATAAACACTGGGATAGTTTGTTGCATTATGGAAGTGCTCTTGAAATTTAGGAACAGTCTTTGGGGCATGGGTAATGGTAGTGAGGAATGGGCGGTCCTGTTAAGGCTATGTCGAAGTAAGTCAGTTATGATAATGGCCGTTGATCTTTACTGTTGAACTGCGGAATGTGCTGTTGACTAAGTGGCGGTGTTATTGGTTCTTTGAGCAGTGCTGTTGACACAGCACTCATCTAGAAAACGTGGTCTTGGCTAGTATTGGCGAGTATAGTGTCGTCCGGCGATTATGTTACCTGCGGTGGACATACCTAGATTTTTGTGACGAAATACCTGTGACCCTTGCCAATATTCCACCTTAATTGTAGTGTTGGCAGTAAGTTAATGGTAATACATTTATGATTGTGTATGTGTGTGAGTGTGTGTATGAGAGAGAGAGTCGATGAGAGAGTCGGTTGGTATTCATTATATTACCAAACGTAATTGCCTGCCCTGTAATTGGGTGTCCGGAATGCAAAAGACAAACAACCTGACACACTGTTGACCAGACCAAAACAAAGTGACCGAAACCAAATAGTTTAGGGGATTGAACTAAAAATATCCCGTAAATTGGACCATGTTATCCCCCCCCCTCTCCCATAATTTCCTGGTTTCTCCGAGAAAAAAAAAAAGACATATGGAAAAGTCCCTGCAGGTACGGGACTTATGATCTTTAAGGAAAAAAATGGAAAAATTGTTTGACCGAAATGTCCTTCAGCTTGTGTACAATGCCAAGTATAAATATTGACAGAGAAAAAAAAAATTCACAATCCAACAAGTATCCAGTACCTCGCACTGCCAATGTAAATTATTACGATATATTATTTTTTTAAAATTTATGTTTGGTCTTTCAAAACTTGCACTGGGAATGTATGCCCAAGTCAACGCAATTAGCATTTGCACGTTTCTGTTATTGTCCTGGTTTGATTTTCTTAGCCAACGACCCCCACATGTGAGAAATCAGCCCATTTCCTGAACAGTCATTGTGCCTGAGAATTTAACTCGAGGTGGGGGGGGGCGGGGGGGGGGGAAGGGTGTGCGTCTGCACTGCTGTGTAAATACACTCGACGTAACGATGTTCTTTCAAAGTATACAAAGTTGAAACAAACTTTATAAAAGAAAAAAAAGGTTTGGCCTTGGACAAAGCGTCCAATGAAATGTAAGCACTCCATGAACATACGGGGATAAATTAACTTGGACATTTCAGTTGTTGATTTTTGTTTCTTCATGAACACACAGAAAAAAAAAAAGAAAAACGTGAACATCGTAAAGGAGACCGGAAATAAAATTTGTTGAAAACACTTTCGTAGTTGGCCGTGTGATATGTCTCGTGGGATTCTAGTGGGGGAAAGGGGGGGGTGGGATTCTAGTGGGGGAAAGGGGGGGTGGGATTCCCCAGCTCGTTTCGGAGTGTATTTAGTCCTGAGCTATGCACTCACACACGCACACTTACGCTCACGCAAGCACCTACACAACTTCTCACACTCTTACGCACACAGGCAGACACGCACACAGAATCTTGGAGTTCAATCTCCCCTGGTCAATAAGTTTAATTGTCCATCCTTGAAGAATAAAACATCCTGTGCGTCTGCAAACTGGGGTAGGGCGGGATGGGGGGGGGGAGGCGCAAAAGGGAGGAAACGGGGTGAAGGTGAATGTGGGTGTTCACTTGTAACTAGCTCTAAAGTATATATATATATATATATATATATATATATATATATATAGGAAATGTTTTACATGCAGATGTTATAGTGTAGGACGTTAAACTGATGCCCTATATATACAAACACAATATATAGAAATGTGTGTACGTCGTTGATATGTCGCGCACGCTTGTGTTATGCAAGCTCACACTACATTAGGGGTCAGACACAAATGACGTCGATTTTTCTTTTCATTTTATTACATTTGTTGACGTACATTTCTCTTTTTCTTCAGCTTTTCATTTCTCTATTCCAAAATCTGAATTTGTGACAAAGACTTTCTCTCTCTTCACCAACAAACTAACGGTACACATCTTCCAGAATACCACATCTCTCTTATAATATATATATATATATATATATATATCTGTCCGTTCAACATACTGTATATGCCATATTTTTGTATATTATAAAATGGAAAAAAATCACCAAGTATTACAGACTTAGCAATGAAAGTAAAAAAGAATCTAGATGTAATGGACATTTAAATTATTGTCATTATCTTTCATAAAATGGCGTCTCGGTAAATACAAAAGACGTTGTCACAAAACAAATGTATGCACCACTCAATGCTAACGACCCATCAAAAAGAGGCTCTGTTTTAGACTTTCATCATGTTGAGATCGCTCAGTCCAACTGAAGTAGATGAATTTCATTTTCTGAAAATGGGCCCCTTTAATTTGTTTAGACAAATTCTACAATACAATTAGTGTGCCTTGGGTGTATGTAGGCCTACACAATTATAAACATAATCTACATCAACAATATCACCACCAACAACAGTTTGTTTTAGAGAGAGAGAGAGAGAGAAAGGACAATACAAATGTAATTTTACTGAAAGATATTCGACTTGGTGAGTCAGCGTAATATAGTTATGTACTTTATAATACCAGCCACTAGACTTGGTCAATCGGAGAATAAATGGTAGATTTTACATTGTTACTCACTTTCCTCACCCCACCCCTCCAACCCCATCCACCTCACAACACCAGGGCCCGGCCATATAATAAACATCGTCAATGTATTTGTTTTCTCTTCCCCGCCTCCCAATCCTCCTCCTCTCCCCACCCTTCCTCTCTATTCCCCAGTGACTAATTCAATAACGTGCACACGCAATTGTTTAAGATGGATGAACCCTTTGGTCAGCGCGTGCCGGCTACAGCCGTGAAGCCGTGGTTTGTGACCAGATACAGAACTAGGTCTGAGTAGTCCCCCCCCCCCCCGTCCCCTAAATTCCCTCTGCCCCTCCCCCCCCCCAACTTTGGGCCCCCTGGTAACAAATACCGTCGATGTCGATTGAATAGACAAACAAGATAAAATCTATTTGTTTAACGTTACTTTTTTGTACGTGGTCTTAGTAAAGTTTTGGGGGAGGGGGGATATGGAACCAGTTGCTTGAGTTTCATTCTTTGTCTCTGTCTTGTTTGATTTGTCATCAAAGGAAGAGATCGCCAAAGAAAATGGGCGAAAACGTAATGCCACATTGAGTCAATTCGATTAGATAAAGCGCTAAGACTTTAAATCACTTTTTTTTTACGAGCTAGCGTCTGTGTATTGCATGACCTTAACAATGTCGTTGACAAATCACGATGAACTGAAATGACTTAGCATCGTTGCAGCTATTCGGGAAGGCGGACAGATCAGTTCGGCCAGTTAATGAAAATTGAATCGTACAAAATACAAGAAAAATTGTCAACGACTTTGCGCCGTGTGAGATATTGAAGTCGATTCTTGGCTTGCTTTTCTGTACGGGTTTCAAACATATTACCACATGATTAACTACAGATTTCCTCCAGTAGCAGGATTCAACGTTTCCCAATGTAAAACTAGGAAGATATAATTTATATAGGGACCGTTTCATTGAATTGCGATACGGGCTTGTACCGTGTTCAAATACCAAACTTTCAAGGGAGCACACCTTGTAAATACCTTTACAATGTTTTACTCAACATTTGGTCTAACGAAATAACTATTTAAATTTAAAAAAAAACAACGTCTGGCGCGCAATGAGCCATAAATCTTCCAGTCTGGCCAGACAAGGGTCATGACTCATAATAAACAGATAGTTCTAAAGGAGTTATCTTTCCTCAGCTAGATGTTTACCTTGTAGTGTACTAACATATCACGGCACTATCAGGCTTGTTCAAGTCCCGCTGAATAAATAGACTAGTTAAGAAAAAGAAAATGGGGGGGGGGGGGCATGTGCCCAGCCACGAGACATCAATTAAATGTTCAGATTTCTGTCACCTAGTTCTGACAGTTTTTAAAAGTTGAACTTTTAATTGAAACAATTATTCTACTGTAACCCTTAATTTAAAAAAAAAACGCAACAGAAAAAAAATTATTAAAAAAACAAACACCTACTACAACAGTCAATAGTCAAAATATGATTTGAACCACGAAATAGATCGAAGCTCTGAAATGTGTCAAATTGATAAGGTCTCATTCGTGTAACTGTAGAGTGTATACCAACCCTATGGGTACCTGATTAACCTAATTTTCTGTAGGCTTGACCCAGGGGCTTTTCTGGTTGTTCGTGGGTGTCAACAGAAATAATTTATCTTAGTCTCTCTCTCACTCTTTCTCACATTCTCTCTCTCTCTCCCAGGGATACTATCAGCAATACTATAATTCTTATGTTTCTCTGTCTCTCTCTGGACATTTAGCATTAATAACAAAGACAGACCCTATTCCTCTTTCAGCTACATACGTAATGTTTTTACATACACAAAAAAAAGGCAAAAAGTTTTCTTAATCTCTTTCCGGACACCTAAGAGTTAATTAAAAGGGTGCTCGGGATATTAACCCTTCCGGTACCGACCTACTTCTATCTATGCTGCCTTCAGTTCCGCTATATACGCGCCCGGGGTTGTAAGGGTTACAAGTAACAATATCCTAACTATGTAAGAATCGTTGTGAAATGCATATCTTATCTCATACATTACAGACGCTCCTTCTATGAAGAAGATTATTGCGTCTTACGCAAATCCGTGGTTTGAGTCTAGTGAAAGTCTAGTCCCGCATTTCTTTTAGTGTTTTAAATGATGTTAAGTTACTGGTTTTCCTTGTTTGTTCAGCCAGCCTATTCCATGCCGGATGTCACTCGGGAAGAAAGAGTACTTATATGGATTTGTTCTAGCAAAATGGATAATGAAAGTGTTTTTGTGCTTATGTTTATCTGAGCATTGTGACAGATTGTCTTTGTGTTGCATTTCTAAATTAGAAAGACAAGTTTGTTTCGTCGTCCATTGTTATAACATTTTAACTGATTCTAGTTCTGCTTCTGCTAGCGCGCCACATGGAATCACGACTGAAAAACATTTTCCTTTTATCCCTACCGTCACACAGGACATTTTGTCTACGCTAAACCAAACAACATAATCATAATAAATACCACTAATTAAGAGCCACTACCACGTGACCTGCGTGGACCAATAGAATCTGGAATGTGGGTCTACTTCCCCCACCATCAACGTAGTAAATCAATACAAGACCACGTGGGATAATTTGGCGTGGCAGCGCTCGGTTTGATATTCTCAATTAACTCAAGCAAGTGGCTTCCCTTTGATGTGGCGCGAGACGTCAGTACCAATGGATGACTGCCGTATATTTGTCCTCCAGGGCTGATAGTCTGATTCGTTTTTTTGTTTATTTGGTTTTTATCATCGTCTTGGGGATAAACTGCTAATGTGCGCTTCTGCCTCTTGCATTTGATGGACTTTCACACTGTGCCTCTGGTTTGGGAATAGAAGCTAAACAGATGGGGAGGGGGCGGCGGGGGTGGGGTGGGTATAATGAGACTCACCCACTTATTGAAATACAACGATCCTTCTCTCACAATACAGGAATGTTTACTAAAGAAACCGAAATCGAGTCAAATTTAATATTTTGAAAATAGTTTCAAAAATGAATTAGTTTTTGAGCGTTTGCTCATTATTGAAAAAGGAAATGTATCGTAGGAGTTAACAATGTATCGTAGGAGTTAACAATGTATCGTATGAGTTAACAATGTATCGTACGAGTTAACAATGTATCGTATGAGTTAACAATGTATCGTATGAGTTAACAATGTATCGTATGAGTTAACAATGTATCGTATGAGTTAACAATGTATCGTATGAGTTAACAATGTATCGTATGAGTTAACAATGTATCGTATGAGTTAACAATGTATCGTATGAGTTAACAATGTATCGTATGAGTTAACAATGTATCGTATGAGTTAACAATGTATCGTATGAGTTAACAATGTATCGTATGAGTTAACAATGTATCGTATGAGTTAACAATGTATCGTATGAGTTAACAATGTATCGTATGAGTTAACAATGTATCGTATGAGTTAACAATGTATCGTATGAGTTAACAATGTATCGTATGAGTTAACAATGTATCGTATGAGTTAACAATGTATCGTATGAGTTAACAATGTATCGTATGAGTTAACAATGTATCGTATGAGTTAACAATGTATCGTATGAGTTAACAATGTATCGTATGAGTTAACAATGTATCGTATGAGTTAACAATGTATCGTATGAGTTAACAATGTATCGTATGAGTTAACAATGTATCGTATGAGTTAACAATGTATCGTATGAGTTAACAATGTATCGTATGAGTTAACAATGTATCGTATGAGTTAACAATGTATCGTATGAGTTAACAATGTATCGTATGAGTTAACAATGTATCGTATGAGTTAACAATGTATCGTATGAGTTAACAATGTATCGTATGAGTTAACAATGTATCGTATGAGTTAACAATGTATCGTATGAGTTAACAATGTATCGTATGAGTTAACAATGTATCGTATGAGTTAACTTTCAGTTCAAGACAGTTTTGCGTTTTGTTCAATCGTACTTAATGACCTTTTAATTGGCACGTTGTTGTTTTTTCCTTTTTTGTTTTGTTTTGTTGTTTCGGTTTTGTTGTTTCGGTTTTGTTTTTATCCCTGCTGCGATCTTGACCGATTGTTCCCAGAAGACCACTTAGAGATCGATGCAGATTTGCATGCCATGCGTTAAAAAAACATACAAGACATTCAATAGCGTGAGTAATGGATAAACTCATCTTTTGTGTACCACGGGGAGACCCCACCCCCACTTCTCTCCATCGCCACCCCCTCCTGAGACTTATTTCCTGCAGCCCATCTCTGGGCGAAGATATGGAGAGAGAGAGAAAAACTACCAAACATGGCAGATTGTTACAAAGATAAAGTCATGAGAGTCGCCATTAAAAAAACTCGCCCTGCCTCGAACAAATATATGTAAATTTAACGAGCGGCTAGTCTATGTGTGTGTTTGTTTGTTGTTGTGTCTGTTGGAAACGGAATGATTAAGCGTAGAGATAATTTTTAAACGTTAAATATCAGACCGACTGTTTGTAATATTTGTTTAAAGCCACCCAGCACTGTTTATTTAAGGGTCGGTGGAAGAGGATTCGAGGCGGGCCCTGATGTCCGAACTCGACTTCCCAAAGCGCAGTTCTATTGCAGGACTACCTTTTCAACTAGGCTAGTTTCAAGTAGGCTACACATCAGAGCTGGGTAGACTCAATGACACTCTCCAGGCCTTTCGGTAAAAAATTCCGTCGTTAATGTCGGTATTCGAAAAGTACCGTGTGATGTCCAATATGTTTATGAATCTAGTAGACAAATGTCCAGCTAGTTTCAATGTGTATTTAGTCCTGAAAAACGCACAATCTCAACACAAACACACCCTTACACACACAGACACACATAAAGACACCCCACTCTCACGCCCACTCACATAGAAGTGGTCGATAACGCGTACGGATTGCCAATCAGAAGCGTCCTGGGTTCGAATCCATTTTAAGCCTCAGTGTTTTTTAAAGTTTTGTTGTTGTAGTTTTTTACGGACTAAAACATGTCCCTTAATGTGTACTTGACATTATTTTGGTGCAAAAGTAAATTGAATACCTTCACAATCCCCTGGTATGCCATGAATCAGGGAAATTTTTACACTGCTTCACTAGCCCAATGGATCAATATGATTTGAATTTGATAGCTAATTTTTCTAATAACACGTGGACCTTGCCATAAATCCCCAACTCCATTTCCTGTAACCATCAGAGCAGGGCAGGTTCTATGCGGGCTCTTCATACCCTACAAGAGAAATGCTAATCTGATAAGACCCAGATTAGCCTGGTTAGCAATGCAACGCTCTATCCCTCTACCCCTAAAAGCGTTTCATTCGTGTGCAATTTCAAGAATGAACTCCCATGAAAACAATGGCTGTCTGTATAAAAACAAAATGTCAATTTAAAGTAGAGATGAAACAAAATGGCGATTGCAATAAACAAAATTGGTGGCAGCGAAAAAACAACTTTGAACTTTAAAAGTTCACTTAATAATGTATCATTTCGATTCGTGACTTTTTTTGTTCAAGTATTTTTTTTTATTGAAAAGAAAAAAAAGAAATGGAGAGCAACTATTTAGAAAAAAAAATATATTAGAGCGTTTTATTTTCCTGACACTCGTTGATAATCGCCCTTCTTTGTGGAGTTTAACGTTGCTTAGTTCCCTTGTTTAATAAATGGTATTTCACGTGTCATGGGAAAATTAATGGTGTAATGCCCGGTAAAAAAATATATATAAAATTAAATATAAGGGGCGTGGGGTGCGACATCGGAGATTGGGGAGTGTGTGTGTGTGTGTTTGTGCGTGGGGGTGGGGGGGTCTCAGTGACATCATTGACCAAAACACACCTATAGAGAATTGTGTGAATGTCAAGGGCGTAACAATGGTGGTGGATTTGTGTATGTATGGGAGGAGGGAATGGGTATACGGAGAGGGGGGGGGGGGCGGGCGTAAGCGCTTTAAATAGATAACGACTTCTTGACTTGGGACTGTGGGATTAAAAGAAAAAGGGGCGCGCGGAGATACGGCACGAAATGCCGGGAGTGGGTGGGGGTGGAGACGGATATTGGGTTGTGGTAAGGTGGGGTCTGAGAGCAGGGATCATTGGCCACTGTGGGAGATGGTTAGAGTGAAACGTAGTGGAATCCAGCAGGTGACCTTGATCCCTTAATCCTCACAAGTCATTTGACTAATGCGGTTACAAGTGTAGAAGTCACTTGGCCATCTTATCTCCACGTGAAATCCGAAAGAGTTTCCCAGAGACCAGGGTGAAGAACAAGTTACGTCCCTTTGATGTACATTATAACCAACTATCTTGGATATATTTTTTGATGGGTAAACTTTTAAAGTCGATCAGTCTTTTTTGTTTTGTCGTTTAGATATATTTTTGATGTTGAATAATCCTAACACGAACTCTTTGTTGCCGAATAACCTTAACTCTTAAAATTGAAATATTTTGCAAATTCTAAAAAGTTATATTTTAAATTTTGTTCACAATAGTCTTGTAAAATCGTATATTTTATCAAATATAACACTAGAAAATCTAAAATTAAAATATGAAGAAAAAATAATATAGACTTTTTGTCTGTGCGATTTCTTCGATTACATTAATTTTGATCTTCTGTATAGAAGATGCGCGTTTGTAACACATAAGGTAAGATAATGGCCAATTTTTTGTAAAGGGCGCCTATTGTATCAAAAAACACATCTGAACAGACCTATATACCAAGTGATAGTCGTAACAGTAACAAATTATATTCTACATTCTAAATAATTCATTATAATCTTGCAGAAATTGTGTTTGTCAGAAACAAAATAATATATTTTTAAGAAAATACAAAAAAAGGGGGAAAGAGATCTCGTGACTCTGCAATATACTGCAACATCTTGACCGTAGAGATCTTCAGCCTCAACACATGCTGACAAAAAAGGTCATGCAATAATCTCTAACGTTCAATTGATGTATAAACCTGGCGTTTCTCCCTGCAATAAACCTAATCATTCGCGAAAATTCCCTACTCGCGTTTTTCGACAAAAAAAAAAGCCTTGGTGTCTTCTGATACACGGGACGCCCACCCTGGACCCCCACCCTGGACCCCCACCCTGGATCCCCACCCTACTCCCCTGTCCTCCCCGTCCCAGTCCAGCATTGATCCCCATGTTTACGATGGTCATTTCCAGATAGGAAAAAAAACCCAACAACTTGTAACCTGAGAAGTGGCTTGTCATAGGGCTTGGGGTCCACACACTTTGCGTCTATCTGGTCAAATTTCCGGTTTGCCATTTCCGGTGATTTAGAAGCGTCACTACGAGGCTGTTGTATAGTCCTGTGGGAGGAGATACATCTCTAGCCTTGCCGAAGCCCGATCCCTGAATTATGTGAGCGCTGTCTCCATATCGACCCCCACACCCTACACCGCCCCTGTTGCTTTTTTGTGTTTTTCATTCTCAGCGACGTTAACATGAAAGGGGTTGCGGAGAGTGATCGGAAGCTAAACCTTTTGTTATTCCCACATGTTTTTTTTTCTTTTTGTGTTCAATTAAATTTATGATCGAAGCTTAAACACCTGTTGCGGCGTTTATTAAAATAATGGACTTTACGACTGGACGTTAGAATGAAATTTTAACTTAGGACGCTAACTAGAAAGTTGACTTAAACCTGAAATGATAACATTCTATGAGATTAAGTTAACAATTACCTTTATTTTCGCCCTCATATATTTGTTTTTCTCTTTCTCGTCTCCTGTTGCCTTCTTAATATTCGTTCTTCTTTCGTTTTGCACTCGTGATTTTATTTCTCCTATACGACACCCAGCTCTCAATGATAAGACGAGGCAGAATTATCGTGTGTTGATTTAAAAGACTGCCTCTATAATATTTCATGATTGCTGCAATTTATTTCGCCAGTTTTGTTTTTAGTTTTCCCAAGCTGTTTCTAAATGGAGAAATCTTTAGTTTTGTCGTTGTTGATGTTTTTTTGTTTCCTTTAAATAAATTTACCGTTATGCTTGATTTTATGGATAAAGGTGAAAGTAATAAATTTATGATGGGTGTGGGGGGGGGGGGGGGGGTGGCAAGGCTTTAAAGTTGCCTTTGCATCTGACCTGTGCAGACAACTCTGCTCTCATGAGATATCTACACTTCTATAGATATGAATTCTTTTTTTCTTGATATTATGTTGAATGTTCTTGATAATTTACTTATTTGTCTGTTGTTTTCGTTGCTGTTATGATTGTATTTTAGAAACGGTCGGTTTTATTAATAGTACTTACAGTATAAAACAGTAGTCTAGTTTTATCTGGGGTGTGGGGGGGGGGGCGGCATGGAGGCCGAGCGGCAGCGAGTTCGGCTGGCGTACCGAAGGTTCTGGGATCGTATCCTGGTGAAGGCTAGGAATTGTTGTGTAGTGTGTCCCTGATTTCTAGCCAGCTCTGATGGGTACCTACCTGACATTAGTTGGGATAAAGTAAAGGCGGCTGGGCATTGTGCTGGTCACACATTCCCTAGTATGACGTGGCCACAAGAAACTAGTGAACGCTGCTTCACTGGCCCTATGATCAGTTTTGTCCGACGGGTATTTTACTAGTACTAGTCTGATCTGGTCTAGTCTAGTCTAGTCTGGTTTAATCTATTCTAGTCTGGTTTAGTCTAGTTTAGTCTAGTCTAGTCGGATCTAGTTTAGTTCTGCGCGGTATGGTGTAGTCTGGTACGGTATCGTTCTTTTGTGTGTGTTTATAGGGTAATGAATCGTATGACAATGTACACATTTTGTTTTGGTTTGATGATGTACACATTCTGTTGGTTTGATAATGTACACATTCTGTTGTTGTTTTTTTAAATAAAAATATAGGCTATATATAAAAGAGATTGAGTAGATTTAGATTACTACACTTCGTGACGTAGTATAATGCAATGCACCTCGGAATGGAACAGTCCATGAGAAAATAGTGAAATGATTGTATGTGATGGCAAGACCCATAAAACGCATGCAATAAATCCCCCCACCACCCCCATCCCGCTCGCCATATCGGAGCCTGTCATTGGACACCACACGCAGCTGGCTGTAAGAGAGAAAGAAAGAGAAAAAAAAAATGAATATAATGAATGCAGTTGCACTAAACAGTGGCGTGTTCCCAAGTTGGATGCACCGCCTCAAATGTACAGATCATAAAAATGAGCCCCACTATCTGCTACAGTGATGTAAAGCTTTTGAAAAAAAAAATTTATAACAAAGACATATTGGCAGTTACGGTAGCATGGACCCCCACCCCATTATCAGAGGACAGAAAGTGGGCATTCTAAATTACTAAATGTCCGAATGTCCTTCGCCCATCATTACTTTCGGGTCGACCCCCATTAACCCGTCTTAAAACGCCCCCGACGACTATCTCAAGGGAGGTAATTCCATAGATATGACAGTGCAGAGTCATGTTTCGTTTCGCTGGTGTCCCCTGTTGTAATGTCTTTAAGCTTCTGAAGTGTGCATTGTTCGGCCAGATTGGATGTCAAACTCTAGTTTATTGCTTTATTTTATTGTTTGCAAAGTTTTTGTTCTGTATTGCTCATTGCATCCTGTTTGCTGTCCAACATGTTGATATTATTAACATTGATGTCAAATCAACAAGAAGCTGGAAATATATTCAAAAGAAAACTATTATATTAATTTGTGTAAAATTCTTTATTACTACAAGAAATTGTCAAATCTAAACTTGTAGGCTATTCTCAGTTCTTATTCTTATACCTCAATATATTATAAATATGATCAACTTATGAGAAAATTTCAAGATTTTAAAGATGTTTCTCCTTTTTTGTCCACTTATCCTCGCTCAACCCCGCGTTCTTAGAAAAAAGCCCACTTATATTAACAGTGTTGGTAAACACGAGAGAGTTAGCATTGCAATTAATATATGAGCAAGTTTGTCTTAAATTTCGCAGTGTTAGATAAATTGCATAATAACTTGTAACGTGATTCTAGTGATAATTTAAATAGATGACTTCTGCGGGTTTAAGTCTACTGTAGCGTTTTGAAAAAAGAGTTTTGATAATTGATGGTTACGTTGGTTTTTTACCTGGTTAATTAAGGCAACCCAATTTTCACCCAGATGCCATTTCGAGAGAAAAAAGTACCAGAGTACTAGTAGGCTATAAAAAACTCATATTGAAGAGTTAAGTATTATGATAAATATTGTGTACCTTCAGAAATAAGAACCCGAGACTACTTCTGTATGTCAGGATAGTATTTTGTAGGGGAAACATTTTTACAACCATCAAGACAGGAATATCAGAATCCATGTCATAGAATGCTAAACTAATATATCATTTTTACAGGCCCATTACAATTCTAATGTACGCTTCTCAGGGGCGTCTCTTGGCTGGGAACATCAGAAGGGGTTCATAAAGAGAAGAAAAAAAGTAAGAAGAACGACATGTTGTGTCGGTTTAACCAGGGGCGGCACACTAATTGAATTTTTACTACACGAGTATGTTAATTTGACCGGGATTCTGAACGGCAGTTTTTTTTTATTGTAGCAGAGAACACAAGTAGGACTAACGCTTATTAGATCTTCTGCAATTTAATATAGAAAAAATGGAAGGCAATACAAGTGAACGTACGCCATCATTCCATGCCAGATATGAAGATTATAACCAAATAGTGGAATTAGTGACTTTTGTGCACATTTTTGTTTTAATGTTACGGGAAGATTATGAGTGTTTTTGTTTTTGTCTTGTCCATTTATTTTTCGCGCCAAAAAATTTTTTTTTATTTTTTTGGCGTCTGCTGGAAAAAAGCACAAACTTACATTGGCACGCTATCATGGGGGCCCCCGGAATGGGTTTAGACAACAACAAAAAAAAAGAACACTACGAAAGAGGCGGGAATGGCGGTAGGGGCGGGGTGAAGATGCCACCGCAGCGCCCCCTACCGGCTTCTGAGATTGCATTCACTGGTTTTGATGATAATGAAACGCGATAGGGCAGGAGAAGCTAACCCCGATGAGAGTACTTACGACTTTACTCTTGGATTTAAGAGTTATTGTTACTGCCTGCTCTCTTTCCCCCATTCTTCTCTTTGAAATTGTTTCGGTAAATTTAGTCAGTTTGGAACCTACACCGGTCCAACTTTTTAAAACCCCAAGAATGTAGGTAGATTTTGTTGTTGTTGTTTGTTTAGTAAGCGTGCGCACACATGCGCAAACACACACACACACACAGTAAGTGAGTAAAATATGCAGCTTTCTGTATTTAGAGCGTTGCTTCTAAGGAGCTAATAAAGTAAGCATGTCTATTACCAGAGATCTTTAAGAGATTGTGAGGCCAGTGACAATCCCATCCACCGCCCTGCTTAACTCTATACCTGGCCAAGATTGATACGTTTAAGATCCTGTGATGTTTTAAAAGACTGTATAACATTGTAAAATCAAGGTCTTTGGAAAATCTTTGCAGACACCTATGTAACATTTTGAAGATTATTATATTTCACTAAACTTTGACACACCACAAAGTTTCGTGACGTTAGGCGTTCATGGTGAAAGCTGATAGATTAAGAAACGAACAGTATATTAATATACACCAAAGATAAAAGTAAATACTAAGTAAGTAAAGTAACCTTCAGACCAATTCGATGTATAGGGCATATAAAAACAGCGTTCCCGAAATTTCCGTGACCACGGCATACTAGAAGCCTTGTGTGGCCAGCACAATGTCCAGCCGCTATTACGTTGAACCCCAAAAAATGTCAGGTATCCACCAGAGTTGGGTAGACTCAGGGGCACCATCGAGACACTCAAAAAGATATTGCCATAATAGTACCATTAACAAATAGACTGCATTTCTAGACCTAACCCGATATCAGAAATTGTTGTTCTGTATATCTTTTAAATCATGATACGTGGATGACAAATACAAATAGATTTTTTCCAAAGCAATTAAGTAATTTGCCATTTCTTCTTCTGTGTGTTTCTTACTTTAATAATCTCTGAAACAATGTTTGTTCATAATAACTTGTACGTGAAATTTCATTCAAAGATTTGCTTCTTGCCTTCCGCTGGGAAGTGAATTCTGGGTAAAAAGTTGTCTTTGTCTTAGTTAGCATTGGCCAAAAAGTCACGCGCGCTACCAATGGTGGGATCACGTGATTTAATGGCGAAGAGTGGAATTTCATTTAATTAATGTAGATGGTTCCTTAAAGCTATAATCACATACAGAATATAGAACAAGTAGAATACAGAACTAATATAATATAACACTCAGAATATAGAACATGTAGAATACAGAACTAATATAATATAACACTCAGAATATAGAACAAGTAGAATACAGAACTAATATAATATAACACTCAGAATATAGAACAAGTAGAATAGAGAACTAATATAATATAACAGTCAGAATATAGAACAAGTAGAATACAGAACTAATATAATATAACAGTCAGAATATGGAACAAATAGAATACAGAACTAATATAATATAACAGTCAGAATATAGAACATGTAGAATACAGAACTAATATAATTTAACACTCAGAATATAGAACAAGTAGAATACAGAACTAATATAATTTAACACTCAGAATATAGAACAAGTAGAATACAGAACTAATATAATTTAACACTCAGAATATAGAACAAATGGAGTAGGTCTTTAGAATAGATAATGCAAAATATAGAACACACAGAATCAGGAACATACAAAATAATAATATAGAACATTCATGGCATAAAGTAAACATTTTATTATATGACATACAAAATAAAACACGCATACTATTTTACAAATTATATTATAGAACATGCAGAAAACAGAACACATATATATATAGATAATTATAACTTTCAGCATAATGAACATGTATTTTTCAACTATATTATATGCCATTGGTGTACTGTATAGAACTGGGGGAATTTCCGGAAACATTTTCAAACGCGGGTTGTATAGTGTATAAAGATGTGTCAAAGCAATACAGTTGCTATTAAACCAACCACAACAAAAATAATTAAAAATAAACAGCAATACATTTGAAATCTTAATCTTTTAATTTCCTAGACTCTAGTCAGTGTTCAAATATACATCCCATTATCATTAGTCAGCAAAGAGTTCAAATACCGAATGTTTAGTAGGAGAATAAAGAAAGAAGTAAAAAAAAAACGACTAGACAATATATTTTATTTTGGTACTTCAAAGTACCGTCAAATGAAATAAAGCGACTGATGTGTACTTACCGTTATTCGAAATAACGAGCTTAGTCGAGACAGCCACCAATTTCCTCATAGCTTTATAGTATTAGTTAGAACACTACTGTAGATTTGGTTGCTTATGCTGTTGTAGTTTTTTCATAGTTTATTTTTTTCTGAATATTGAGTCAGATTTATGTATGTATGTTTGTATTTCTTGTATAGTTCTTTAATAAAAATGCAAATTTTGTTTAGAACATGTATTTATAGTCATGTTAGTCTACTGGCATGTTTCGTATGTCATTTGATTATACTAAGAAAAAAAAAAAATTAACAAAGAAAAACAATACACCTTAAGATCAAAATATAACAAATATATTTGCATTAGTACTAGTATCTTTAAAGAAAATATTAAAACTTTTCTAAAAATTGTTCTAATCTATCTCTCTTTTTAGCTCTTTCTAATCTTGTGCTCCGCCTCTCTTTCTTTCTTTCCCTCTCTCTCTCTCTCTCTCTCTCTCTCTCTCTCTCTCTCTCGCTCAAGATTTCTTCTTCTCGCCTCTTTGACCATGTCTTGTTCTAGTTCTTTTTCACTCACTTTTCTCTTTCTCTCTCTCTCTCTCTCTCCCTTACACAGAAAATTAAAAAAAGATATTCCCCAAAATGAAGTAAGTTTTTCTTACTTTCAGCACTCTCTCTACTCACCCCCCAACTCCCCTCCCCCACTCACACGTGACCAGCCCGTGCGCTCACTCCTCAACTCTGCCCCAAGACCGACATGTTTATTTACTATACGACTCCCAGTTATTATAAACAAACACACACACAAAAAAAATATATGTATACATAAAAGTCTGCCAGATGTTAAGGACATAACTGGCTGCAGATTCAGAGCTTCTCATATTTGCAAATCATTTATTTCTCCTGGCTCATTTAAAGAGTGAGTGTTGAATTAAAAGAAATTTATAATGCAAATGTAGGCCCTACTTTAAAAAAAAATTATTTGTTCTTAATAATATAATATGACGAAGAAAAATATAATAAAATATAGTTACAATAATCTACCAATAGATATTAAAATGTAATATTAAATACAGTAATATAAATATAAATATATAAATATAGCCTACAAAATATATATAATAATATATAGCCTAGTGTAAAAAAGAATAATAAAAATTATATATATAGGCCTATATATATTATTATACATGTTATAAAATATAAATAATAAAATTATAAACATATATTTTAAGGCATAATATACTATGCCTAACTAGGCTTATAGATTTATAAAATTTAATGCTACTTTATATATAATATCGAATAATATATAATTTCTATCCAGAACTTCCAGTGTGTTCTGAGTCCAGCATGGAACTTTTGAGAACCAATGAAGCAGCAGTGTAATATAATAAATAAACAAGTGCACATACACCAAAACGTTTATATATTTGAAGAAAAAAAAAGTAAGGAAAATGCGACAGATGCATCATAACCTAACATGTAAAGGTGTCAATTTAAAAGTAAACACAACACGTACCATCTTGAACACTTTATCAGATTTAATGAATCGAACTAGAGTCTATCAGTATAGAAGTCAAACTCCTGAGAAAGTACAAGTGAGAAAAAAATGGTTACAACGCGTTTACCGATTTCTTTTTTAAAGGGCCAGTATCCCTTCAGACTTGTGACCATTATTAATTATCGTAATTAAAGAATCCCTATCCGAGCCTGCTGCTCTGTGGTGCAACTATCACTAGTTTTTTTTCAAGGCCTCGACATACAAGTGGGGTAGTGTGTAATAAAGTTTATTAGATTGTTAATGATGAGAAGGCAAAACGTAAAAAAAAATAATTTTCTTTTTAATTTGACGTGGGGAAAAAATGGTTTGGGGGGGGGGGGGGGGGTTAGGCTTTAGACTGTATTTATAAGATCTTATTTCAGATAAAGTGTTGGCTAGAATACTCGATGGACGGGGGATCAGTTGGTAACGGGCATCCGTTTTTATAAATTATGGGCATTGTGCCAGCCACACAGTTCTCTCATGTGCCATTTGTTTATTTTTTTATATACAAAAAAATGAACTAATTAAAGAAAACAAACTTTCTTTTGTTTTCATTTCAAATGCACGAGCTAGCTCGTGAAGACTTTTAATAAACACTTCAAACGAGAACAAGAGAAAGTTCCATTATTTTAAGGGGCGCACTACTCTGGTCATAAAACTGGCTTGACGCCTTCTGCAGGATCTTTTTATCCCCCAGTTCTGGCACAGATCACGAAGCCCGTCTAGCCAACAGACGTTCGGCTTTAATGAGAATTTAAAGGGTGCAAATCGAGGCTGACCCTAATTGGTTAAAAGCAATTAACCCAGGCCGGAAATGTGCCACGGGTGGTGGTTGTGTTGTGGCAGAGAAAGAGGGAGAAGGTAAGAAAAGAGAACTCTCAGACCCTGTGTAAACTGTTAGGTTTTTAGCATGTCGATTTATCACCTCCCCTCTAGCAGTGTCCTGACACTCGGCGGTGTCTTGGCCCCTGGTTTTATTCAAAGAAAACAGACACTTCGGGATTTTTTAATTTAAACCATTTATCTTTGGCCAAGAGTGCAAACATTTAAAAAAAAGTATATATTTTATATTGTAAAAAATATAATTGAGAAATTATGTTACCGGTTAAGATGCGTGTTTGTTATTAGGCCTACATTGATGCTTAATGCAATTTTGAAATAAAACGTTTGTATTCTTCTGTGGAAAACGAAGTGAATCAGAATATTATAACAAAAAATTGTAACAAAATAACATTAACCTTTTCTGTAACCTTGATATATTTAAGATACAATACATTTAAATTTTTACTTAAAAAATGCAAATGCATTTATTTTGATGGTCGTGTACGTAGGCCTACGTTTTTTGTTGGTATTAAAAGAGTTAACTAAATAAAATATATCATTTGTATTTTTAAGTGAAGAAAATCAAGAAATAGCTGAATAGAATAATGATCTACTTTTAATCAAAACTTTATTTAAGACGTTTCAATGCATTTGATTGAATAACTTTATGTTTCTCACTATCATAAATCTGGGATTCTAACCCCCGTAACCAACTCACCAACGCTCTCAATTCCCTACTTGTATTGTTGAAATAATGTAAGATGTATAAGTCTGGGCGAGTTTACAGTGTACACGTAAGTTCTATCGTAGCCATTTTTTCAGTGCTTTTAGACACAGCACATTATCACTGAGTTGGCAGCAATAATTGTCTACGGGCGGTGTCACACCTTGTTCTTTCACCAAAACAATTTATTCCAGAAAACCCCCCAAAAAATTAAAAAAAATTAGAAAGCTTTTTCTTTTAGTTGCACCGTCAAGCAAGTTTGATACAAAACCTTAATAGCTTAAATTTAAATATCTACATTATCTAAAAAAAAATGATATAAAATTTGTATGTGTGTGTGTGATAAATTGTCGAACGACCTTCAGATTGTCAAGTGAATGACCTTCACTTTGGCAGGGATTGATCACGTGGCACCTTGACACCCAGACCAAGGAAAGCAGACCTTTGTTTGCAGAGCTTAATTTGACACCTGACATCGAATTTAACCAATCGCGCACATTCTCTCAACTATTTTTTTTTTGGTCAAAGTTAATTGTGGAGTTGTCTTTGTGTTATGCATACATTAATTGTTTGCCCACTGGATCATATTGGTTGTGTTTCTATTTAGGGGTTTGGGTGGGGGCAGACTTCGTTGAGTGTAAGAGTTAATTTATAATCTGCTCTGAAATGTATGGGTGGGTAGAGTTAAGACCAACTTCCATGCCACTTAACGGTCAATTTGTGCCACTTTATTAAGTGATTAAGTGGTCTTACCAGACGGAGGGGGGGGGGGGGTTGTGGTTTTATTTTTTACATATGGCACATAAAGAGGAAAGGACATGCGGGGGTGGGGGTCTTCTTATGGTGGCCTACATGAGAACATAAAATTCCATGTTGACTTTTTTTGCCACTTTTATAAATACTTAAATATTTTATGTATCGGCTATTCATATATTCATATATATTGGCTATATTTATATATTTATGCCATTTTGTCCTCTTTTCCCACGTATTATTCCTGCTGCAAAGATTACTTACATGCAACTCACACACACAAATAGCTG
Source organism: Anisus vortex (assembly GCA_949126835.1). Lineage (NCBI taxonomy): Eukaryota > Metazoa > Mollusca > Gastropoda > Planorbidae > Anisus > Anisus vortex. The sequence continues at coordinate 19,304,181 of OX421493.1, forward strand.
TTGTAGGTAGTAAATCATTCCGTGTGTTAAAAAGACATTAAAATTCTTTTTTGATAAATACTTGTATGTGCGAAATTAAGTGCAGTTTCCTCGGGTGCAGCAGAAGATAGAGATCCCCTAAGCGCCTATTTTCTTTGTGTTTTTCTTTGTTTCGCTGAAACCCCTCTTCTCATCCACTCAGGACTTTTTACAATCGCCTTAACAGATAAACCTAACCCTAACTCTAACCGTCGTAGAGTTAAAAAAAATATGCAGCTAAAAAAATCTGGCACGGCTGCTAGAGATGACAATACAATTAATCATCCAATTTGGCCACTAAACCTTTCTGGAGGTTTTTTTGCTCTATTTCTATCACATGCGGATATCAACGTATGGAGATTAAGTTTTCATCTTTGCATATTTTCTGCATAGTCTCTCTCAGTCTCTCCCTCTCTCCCCTACTCTCTCTCAGTCTCTCTCTCAGTTATATCAGGGTGTGGCATAACGAGAGACAAGAAAAATAAGGAGAGGAGGGGGGGCTGTGAGGGGGGGTGGGGAGAGACAAACTTGACAGAGATGGCTTATGGTTTACGATAATATGATGATATTCTTTAAAAGGTGGGTGGGAGGAAACGAGGAGGAGGATGTAGACGTAGGTGGTGGGAGGGGGGGGGAGTGGGAAGCGAGAATCAAAACGATGACGTAGGCTGTATTTTGGTGGCAGCGCCCAAGAGTTAAATAGATTGATAGATTGGCGTTGCAGTAAGAACTTTTAAATGGTTGATATCGTTGACTTTAGCCCAATCAATAAAATATATTATATAGTTATTCTAGAAATACGTTTGTGCAGTGGCTTTTTTTTTCTCCTTTGTCTCTTGCTAAGCTAGATGACGAAACGTAAATTGACGTAAATTTTTTAAAAGCACAATGCAAAATTCACTAAATTCGACAATAAGCGCAAAAATATATATAATATATAAACAGCGTTCCATGTAACCATGTAGCGTATTTCACAGAAGCGCCATCTACCGGTGATATACTAAACAGAATTCAGAATACTAAAGCCATTGCCGTCTTGATGGTTAAATCCCTTTAATTAATATCTTGACTTGTCAGCCCCTGATTCCCTCGGTTAGCCCCCTTTGGTTTTTGCAAGTAAACATCTTCAATATTAAAACATCTTGTATGTATAGGCAAAGCCAGGATGAAACTTAATTCATTTTTAATTCACTTAAATGAATTATAATTTGTGAAAAGATGAAAAACCTTCAGCTTGTTTTTGGGAAGAACTTCATTTTCGCACGATATTTGTATAAGAGTAACAACGGCAGCTTTAAAATTACAACGGAACTACGTTTATTTGAAGAACCGTCTGAAAAAAAATAATTCGAAAATTTAACAAATTCAAAATATTTTGAAAGAAAAATCACCGATTCACTTCGGTACACAGATAGTGTTAGTAAAACAAAATAAACTTAAATAACACTAGAACAAGAGAACCATAAAAACAAAGTTTTTTTTACTATACTCCCTTTCTTTGTAAACTAAGTTTACCATTTCCACTTCACTACAAAACTAAAATTTCGAATCGGTAATGTCGGCAAATACATATCTAATTATAACGATTGCGTTTTTTTTTTAATGCATGAAGCCACGATTGTCGCTTCGCTTTTGGGCATCCTTTTTTTTTTCCAGCTTTGGCTCGCAAAAATCATAAAAATATAACTCGCTTTGTTTCGGCTATATTGTGTCGTTTTCATTCTATGCATCTATTTATTTCGTAAAAACGAACATATCCGAAAAGTTTACTTACTTCCGTCTCTTCCGGGAGAGGCAGCCATGTTGGACGTGGAATATATTCCTCGATTTGCAAATTGGTCGAATGAATTCGTGACTATTCCAAACGCTATGATGCTGAAAATTTGATATAATGTATTGTTAGTCTGGACAAGCCTACTGTCCAAGTTTCAGCTCGATTGGACGACGGGACGTGGTCGAAAAATCGATGCAAAGTTTTGCTATCAAGCAGACAGACAGACAGACGGTACAAGTTAAAAGAAAGGGAGTAAAAAAATCATTCTTTATGCGGATTTTCTGATTTTCCCTTTTTTTTAAATATTATTTCTAGTAATCATAACTTCTATCTAAAGGCCTAAAGAATGCTTAAAGAGATCAGTTTAACTTTAAACGATGTTGGTCAAATCTAGACTCTAGATCTATATTTGTTTGTGAGTAGACTACACTATAGCCTTCTGCCACTTTTGTCTTGCTGATTACCGTATATGTTCTTTAATGATGGTTCATATGTATATGTTCTTTAATGATTGTTCAAAGCTAATTTTTCCTAAGTGATTGTTCATAGCTAATTGTTCTTTAATAATTATTCATATCAATATGTTCTAAAAAAAAATGTTCATATCTGATTATTCTTTAATAATTGTCCATGGCTATATTATTTTCTTAAATAATTATTCATATCCGCTGTTCTTTTTTACAGTTTTTTTTTAAATTATGTAGGCCCTATTTGTGGCTGTTATTGCTTTTGGTTTTACTAGGAGAGAAGGGTTGTCACTGATATCTTTGACATTAACCGAAAGAGTACACAAAAACCTCGTGTCCTTTGTAAATGTATTTTTTCTTCTTTACGTAAAACTGTCCTTTGTGGATTACTTGTTGTGTTTTTTTTAAGGGCACACGAAATCTGAGTAGAAAGAAAAGAAAAAATGCACACAAGTGCTGCATGGAAGCCCCTTTGGTCGAAGAGGTGGCAAGGTTTAGACCCAAGTTATGTTGTGTGAAACGCTACATAAATATCCGATTCCACATAGGAAGGGCGACCGCTTTTTTTTTAAAGCTATTTTAAAGGTGACACCCCGCTCTACCTGGAAGATCACGTGTCTAGGTGTTTATGTTTGAAATGGGTACCCCCCCCCCCACCTTTTCCTTCTTACACCCCCCCCCCGCCTCCTCTCCTTCCACTATGTACTCTCAGATTCTGTCTTGACTTGGGTGAACTCGAGAGCTCGCGTTGCGATCATCAAAGGGTAGCTTCTGTGTGCCCGCAGAGTAGCGTCTTGTCACTCTGCGTTGCTAGGGGGAAAATGTCAAAGGGAGACCAATAGAACCAGCAATCGTCTCAAGATGCGGGGTGATGCCCCTTGCAAAACATTAGGCACAGTATAGAGTTGATATGTTTTTCTCTCACCCTACCCCCACCCTCCTCCCCTCTCACCCTTCTACACTTCTCCAAAGACTACCAGAAGTTCCAATATCAGTATATATATAGATCTATATAATATAATACATGGGTGTTTCTTTCTACCCGCGGAGGTAAGGAAGAGGTTACGTTACAGAAACGGAAGTGAACTTTGATAAACGTCCACCGATTACCTGTCGGTGAGATGTGCCCGCTGGGTGTTAGGGTACCTATTGCCGGTACTTACTCCAGCACACGTGACGCGGGGGAGGGTTTACCATTTCAAGTATTAGCTTGTTATTGTTTGGGGGGTCTTCTTTTTCTTTCTTTTTTTTAAATGGCGAAACATTAGAAAGGGATCAACACACATGACGTCTGGGTGTGCGTGTGTGTGTATGTGTGTGTATGTGTGTGTTCTTAGAGCCACCCAGGTTGGTACTCACGCCAACCCGTGCCTGCGTAAGTCAAGGGGTGATGAGCTCACGGTATAAGGTCAACGACAACCTCGGAACACGCAACAGATGATGCACAATGCACAACCATCATAATGGTTCTTGCTAAATGCGGCCACATGGAAAGTTGCGCTATAATCACCATCAGCGTACGCGAGTTTTTTTTTTTTATTAAAGTAGCGTCTGTTATACATTAAAAAAAAATACATTTCTAATGCATTATAAAAGTTTTACTATTTTAAAGACAGAGTCTTATAAACATGTCCATTATATCGGTTATATTTATATGACAAAGATTTTAAAGCATATGTAGGGCCTATAGCCCTTTGCACAAATTTTCTCTTTAATGAAACCACGCAATTATCACGCAATTATCACGCAATTATCACGCAATTATGTTTGCGTGTCGTTCAAAGTAACATTTAAAAATAATTGTACTTTATTTCACAAACCTGCTTTTATTCCATGTTAAAATTGGCAAATTAAAAATGTGTTGTTTTTTTAAAATTCATTTTTAATAAACATAATTTATGAAATGGCGCCAAAAAGTAGGCTACATAGAACTTCCGGCAAATGTCGATGTTGTCAATACATTGGGCCGGCTAAAACAAAATGGCGGAGTACTTATAACTCTTCGCACTGCCATCATAAGTTAAGTCTTTTCATCAGTTCTCTCCCTTTCTCTCTCTATTTGTATTCCAATAGGCGATGCCTCCATAAGCCTAGACGTGGTGATGTCAAACCAGACGAGTTACCGTGGGGAATTTGTGAGGCTGTCATGCGACATTAGCGGCAACCCCACGCCGAAATACTTATGGTTCAAGAACAACAACATCTCCCTGAACAACTTGACGGACAGCAAGAAATATGTCATCTTGCCGACACCGTGGGGGTCACGGTAAGTCCACACTAACCCTGCCTCGTAGTCGTAGATTTGGTTCAGACACAGATTAAGGAAGCGGGCTTTGAGGGAAGGGGGGGGGGAGCCATTAAATTCACATTCATAAGTATATAAGAAAAATACACAAAAGGCCATCCGCCCTTCCCCCTCCCAGAACACCAATATACTTTATGAGGTTTATAGTTACTTCCTTCCGACGCTTGGAGTAAGTGTGTGTGTAGTAAGGGGTAGAGGTTAAGAAACACAGTACGAAATATAAAAAGTTGGGCAGTGATGGTGTACTACAAGGGTCGGCAACCTACGGCCCGCATGCCAGACTCTGCACGCAGTACCGTTTTCATTGGCACGCGGAAGAGCCCACACTACAGGCAATCCAAGTCTCTTCTACAAGAAAATAAGTGCTCGAGTATGTTGACATTGAGGCTGTCGGCGAACTGAATAAATAACTAAATTAGAAATCCTACTTTAGCCCAAGTATTATCAAAAGGTTGCCGGCCCTGCTCTACTAAACACATAGTCCGATGTACAGCATTGGAGCCATTGTGGTGGATGACATGGGGGGGGGGGGGGAGGAGGATTGGTGAAGATGGAACATAGTATATTTTTAACAAATTATAATCAAAGCAACATACAAATCACTCCCAAATGTTGGTCTTTGTATCTTCATAGGCACAAAAACAAATAGAAACAAAGTAACAACAACAACAAATGAATTATTTATTTGGTTTAAGGGGATGTTCATAAATGACCTCACTCACGAAAGGAGATATGGAGTCAAACATTTGTAACAATATGTGATAAGGGGAGGCGGGTTGTTTGCACAATGTGACGTCATGCAAAGAATTGCACTTTTTAATTAAATATCGACTTTAACAAGTTCTATTCAAGTAAAGAAAGTGATTGTATTTTTTATTGTACTACGATGAAAAAAAAAGTTAATTCAAGCATGCTAATTATTAAATAAAAAATTGTGGTCGTTTTTTTATGTATAAGGGGAGGGAGTGGTTCAGAGATCGTTTGGCGTCAACTTTGAAGAGGGGGGTTTGATTTTTTTGTGACGACTTCTGACAATTGGGGAAAAAAAGGGTTTGGGGGAAGGGTTAATGGTCTGAAATCGCTTGACGCCATTTATGGATGACCCCTAAAACCTGTTAAGGAGGATGACAGGAACTTACGTTTTTAATCATGCTCTTTCCAACTGGGGAGAAAATTAGAGATATGCTCGAATATATGGAGCTGGTAGATGGAGGAGGTCTGTAGGATGGTAAGAAGTGTGTAGACTAATACCCTCCAGCATCATGGAGTTGTTTTTTTTTAAATCATCCATTAAAGCAAATAACACAGTGGCCAAGAGAGCCCCTGAAAGGTCATAGAACATTATGGCCAAGCAAGTTTTTGACATGTCATAGAACATTATGGCCAAATAAGTTTTTGACATGTCATAGAACATTATGGCCAAATAAGTTTTTGACATGTCATATAACATTATGGCCAAATAAGTTTTTGACATGTCATAGAACATTATGGCCAAATAAGTTTTTGACATGTCATAGAACATTATGGCCAAATAAGTTTTGACATGTAATAGAAAAAGAAAACTTTTTGAAATCTAAAAAACATTCCAGAAAAGTAAGCTCTGACAGATATAAAGTTCATTGGCTTTAATTATTATATTTAAAAAATATTAAAACTTTCGGTCAAAGAGAAGAAGACACACAAAAAAAAAAAAAAAATCCACCATGAAACAAACCAGCAAAAAGTGGAAAGGGTTCCCGTTTTAAAAGTATGTGACGACCTTGTATTGTGAAATAGTGCTGCTGAAAACAATAAACTCTTGTGTTGAAGGGAAAATGAATATATTATTGTCTTGACCAGGTGACCTGGGTACGGGGGGCGGAGACGTGTAAGGGAGGGGCGCCTAATTCGATTTCAATCCGTTCTAATCCCCACTCCCCCCTCCCACCCATCCTCTTGACACTGACATGATTTAAAGTCGGTGACAACTCACCCCCTCCCCCAAACCCCCCCCCCCCACTTCCCGCCTTGTGTCCTCCATACATGTAAAGAAAACGAAAGGAAGGAGGGGGGCGGGGCGTTTGGAGGAGGTGAGGGTGCTACTTTGATGGAGCGGCTTCCTCCTAACAATGACTTTACACGATATTTCTAAGTGTCACCTGCCTTATAGCCAGCACCCCTCCCCCTCTCTCCTTTATTTTGTTGTGAACGTCTTTTTATACGTTCTGTCTCCTGTCTTTGTTTCTCTCCAAATCTTTCTCTCTCTTTCAATCTTTCTTACTCACCTCACACACACACAGACACACACACACACAGACACACACACTCTCTCTCTCTCTCTCAGAAACTCTTTTTGTTTTTTCTTTATTTAGCTATCTAACTTTCTCTCCCTCTCAACATTTTCTTCACTCTCTCTTTCTCTCTCTTTCTCGGACTATTTTTATTTCTCTCCATATACTACTCTCCATTACCCACTGTTTATCTTATATTAGTTATATTGCTCCTTTTTTATGCATTCCCACCCAATGATACGTTTTACTTTCTCTCTCTCTCTCTCCCACCTTATCACTCTTTCTCTTTAACTTTATTTTACCTCTTTAACGACTTTTGACTATATCTCTGTCTATAACGCTCTCTCTATCTCTCTCTCTCTCTCTCTCTATATATATATATATATATATATCAATCTATCTATCAACTTATCAACTATCTACCTATATATCTATTGATCTATCTATGAACCTATCTATGTACTGATCTCTATTTCAACGTATTTACCCCACCTTCTTACTTTTGATTTCTGATTACCTCCCCCCACACACACACACTCCAAAATTCCGTACACTCTACAAAACACTCTCCTTGAGTAGGCCTACTAAAAAAAAAAAGTTAAATTTCACATTCTTTTTACATTTTTCTGCCACTTTTTATTTTTACATAAATTTTTTGTTAATATAGTCTAGGCCTACCCAAAAAAAGAAATTCAAATTGAAAAATGGAATTCTAAGTCATTATTTTCTTTTTTTTTCCCCCTTAAATCACAAGTCAAATTCGACTTTCATTTTTATCAGCAGTTATATATTTCGAGTCTGACTTATAAATACATTATATTGTTCCCATAATATTAGTTCTTTCTCTATTTTTCATTTTTTCATTGTAAGTTCCTTTCACCTAAAAAAAAAAAAACCTACACATTTCATTTTAACAAAAGAAGGAATTAAAACCCAATTCTAGTTTTGAATCCGTGTAATTTATGGGAAGCAATCACAAGACAATAGCGGTAGAAGAATGTCTAGATATGTACATTCAAATCAGTTAGCTTTATTCATAGTGGATGTCATCTCGCAGTATTACGCAGGACACATATAGCTATAGACACGAAGATAACAAGAAGCTTATTGGCTCTAAATTTCTTTCTTACAAAGAAATAATACAAATTATTCCATTGCATTTTTGTTTTTAAATCTCCACTGCTTCAGTGCAGTTCTGCGTTGACCCCCCCCCTCCCTGCACCACCAATACCGTCCCCTTTTCTTCCTTGTCTATATATTTGCAGAATTTATCTTTTCTATTATCGGCATTGCTTCATCACAAAACTGCACTGTGCGCGTCTTGTTGTGTGTGGTTTAAATGGAGGGTGGCTGTAGATTGAGCACGAGATGTGTTTATAGGTGAGCTCAATGCAGTTTCCCGAGCCAGACGACGAGGGGGTCTTTTTGGTGAGCTCTCGGGGGACCCAATGCTTTTTGGGGTTTTTCCACCACAACCCAACAACAGGGGGAAAGAAAAGAAACCAACAACCCACCAAAGACAGCACCATTTCTGCTGGGAGTGTCTCTTAAATTTCTCGTATTACGAGAGGGTGTGTGTGGGGGGGCTATGTATATACGTTTTTGGAGATTGGGGGTCGTCCCATTGGATAGAAAATACAAAGTTTAGTTTTAATCTAATGTGAAATTACAATTTAATATATTATATCACGTGATGTTCAGTTTTAGGAGTATTTTCTTAAATCATTTCCTTATATTGAACAGGCCGGTTGAAAAGTTTCGATTAAAAGAAAGCATTAATTATAGGCTATATTTATTTTTCTCTGATAGCGTTGTTTAAAATTCAGCCATTAAATTTATGGACATTAAATATGAAATTTTATATATAAGAACCTTTTAAAACGTAAAAAAATATTTAAAAATATTTTTTACCCCCTATCAACAATGTGAGAACCCTTGCAGATTACCAGCCAGGTGCCGACGCTGACACTTTTAACCTTGAAATTTCTACAGCCTACTTTTTTTTTTCTTCTCTTAGTTAGCAGCTTCTAGAGCTAGTAGCTCCGCCATGTTTCACCCGCCATTTTCCCCGTTCCAAATGAAGCACTGAACACAATCGACTTTCCAACAGATTAACCCATCGAGTTAATTTCGAGTATTTCTCACAGTCAAAAAACTTTATTACTGTAATTGATATATTTACAAACACTGGCATGGGTGTAACCTCAAATTTTATTCAAAAATGGAAGGAAAAAATGGCGGCGAATAACTACATTTAAACAAAATAATGAGGGCCTTTACTTTTGATGAGTAAAAAAGGAAAAGAAAAGAAAGGTTGAATGCAAATGTTCTCATTTTTCTACCACCCCCACCTGTCTACGCCCATGCACACAGCCATTATGTCAACAAAAGAGTAGGGACTTATATACTCGCCCAAATAACGCGTAAATATAATCAGCGTCAAGCTAAAGGAAGAAGAGGAGGGAAAGGGGAGGGGCGGTAAGCAAGTAAGGGAGAGAATTCTGTGTGCCATACGCGCAACATCCTGCTGCACAGCATTCTGTGAGGTAGCGCCGTGCGCATACCCACGTGGTTCTGTTTTGACAAATTATAAACTACATCCGGGCATTGTGCTTTTTGGCAAACGGGGCGGGGGGTAAGTAAGGTCTAGTAGAAAAGCGAATCTCTGCATCACTGAGCGTTTTCTCACTCCGCACTAAAAGCGCATGCGCTTGGCAGCCATTAGCCAATCAAAAATAAATCTACTAGCTTTATACTTTTTATAGTCTAGGTCTTTAATGGAAATCGAAATTATATTTTATATATCGATATTGTTATATATATAGATCTAGGCCTCTAATGGGTAAATCTACTTAATTGTTACTTTTCTGTTAGTAGTGTTAGTTAGAATGGTTCAGTATTCACTTGGGTTTATGTTCCTCTTTAAACTGGTTCAGTTGTGGCTTTGTATTCTAAGATCTACTTAACCTCTATAAAGTCGAATAAAGACATCAATTAAATATTGAACAATTAACGTAACTCCTCTTTGACAAGCTATGAAAAGTTTTATTACAATATTTAAGCACCGTTGTATAAAAGATTGAACTTCACAATGAAGCTCAAATAAAATATTAATATCCAGAGCAAGCGAAACTAAATGCGAAAGCCAACAGTGTCTTACTAGAACGGATGATATATCAGATAGAGCTTACATCTGACAAAAATGCGCTCTCGATATAAGTGGAAATCTTATCTCGCGGAACTGCGTGTCACAGAGCAGATTTTGTGGGAGACGAAGTGGTGGAGTCAAAAGTAGTTAGGGCATATAATATATTATAATGATTTTTTTAGAAGAAACATTTTATAGATCGTCTCTTCAAAGACTATAATGAGATGGACCGCTTGCTCTATTTTTAGAGCATAAGTGTTGTTGTTTTTCGTGCGCAGCCAATAACACTGTCTTTAATGACTATTAAACTTCCTGAAAGACTTCCGCTGTATACAAATTTCGATTTTAATCTTAATTTTTCATTGAGAAAATCATTGAGAAAATAAAAGCGAATTATTAAACCGGAAGTCTAGAGGACAGGGTGTGATCGTAAATTCCGAAACGAAATATTTCAAGTTATCAAATAGCAGAAATATCAAAGCGAATGATGAATAATGAATAATTAATGTGAGTTGAGCGACTAAGTTAGAATTCGGACACGGTGGCCGAGCGACAGCGCGTTCGACTTGCGTACCGAAAGTCCTGGGTTCATGGCGAAGGCTAGGAATCGAGGGTATCCCTGAGTCGACCCAGCTCTGATGGGTACCTGACATTAGTTGGGGTGGATGGGCATTGTGCTGGTCACGCATTCCCTAAGGTGTTGTGGCCACTGAAAATGGCGAGTGCTGCTTCACCGACTCTAAGATCAATTATGTCGGACGGGTACTATACTTTTTTTTACTATGTTATCATAACAATATATTATATATTATATAAAGAGATACAGCAGCTAAATCCTCGGGTACTTTGAAAAAGGCGTTTGGAGGAAAAAATAAAACCGTTTGTTGGCAGTGGAAATCACCAGAGCTGTTTACTATAATTTACAAATTAATTGTTCCGCTAAAAATGTTGATGAACTTTTTCTCGATTCTATGAAAATGTTTTTTTTTAAATGTATATGCTATGTTTATCTGGTGTAAACCGCAATTGAAGAAAGATCTTGTTTTCACGGTGCCTCAATCAATAGTGGTTTTAAAAAATCTTCCTGTTTGAAATCTCCAGAGATCTTTTGTGTGATCACAACTTAAGAGCTTAAAATAGATTCTGCAAGTTCTGCTCCACTGAATGTAATTACATGTGCAATGATTTTATTTTTTGTTGCTATATGGCATTAAAGAAAGAAAAATACATAAAACACCAATCAGAACGTTTGTTTCTTGTTGTTTAAAAACAAAAAACAAATACGCATTTTGATTGGGCGGTTAAGCTACCATGGAAACTGTCTAACCGTGTCCAGACGCGATGCCTAGTCCACTTGGCGCCAAATGACCTTCGCTTGCGCCACCTCACGCGGATGCATTATATATAAGTAAGCTATTGGGTAATCCAATCCACTGTATGATTCACGCCACCAGTGGGGAGTGAGGGTGTTGTGTGTGGTGTGTGAGGTGAGGGTGGTGGGATAATATAGCGCCTACATTACAGTGATCAATGTCACAGGTTTTTCTATATGCTTGTTTGTGTTTTATCGTTCTGTCCATATGAATTTCACATAAAATGACAACGACCGATACATCTAATATATTATGTTCTCTTTTGGGACATTCTTAATAGATATCTTCTGTCTTGTGTTAACATTAACTTTCTTGTGGTGGGTGAGGGTTAAAACAAAAATACGAAAACGAAACACGAGAAAATATATAAAGAAAATATTCTGTATGATATAAGATAAACGTTATGAACATTTTTAAAGGGTTGTAAAAGTATAGAGTTATGTATCGTAGTCTTCCATATCATTGTGCTACGGTATATATTTATGTGTTTATATATATATGTATATATATTTATATCGTTGTTCTGCGCCATATGCTCATTTCATGTCGACCAATAGACCTGAAACAAAGAACTCACCTCCCCACCCCCTTAGATACACGTGGTCTGAATTAGCACCCCCTCTCTAGCTTGTCTTCTGTAATAAAAACAAAACAACAATAAATCTTTGAATAAATAAACTAAAAGCGTAAAAGTATTTAAAAAATAAGGAGTTTTTTCTCTATGTTTAGAGACAATAAAAAACGAAACAAATCATTAGTAGGGAGTGTGTGTAATTGCCAGTTTTGCTCTAGAGACAGTAAAAAAGATTATGCTGCATTTTTAAAACAGTTACTGGACGTGGTGGTCAAGGGAAATAGCGATGTGTTGTTGTTTTTTATGTTGACGTCGGAGCGTGATTTGGGGGCAATTATGATCCGCTTGTTTGCCGCCGTCTGAGCCCTGTTCTAAAGGGATTCTACTGACACATGTGTCTTGACATAATTATTATTATCTCCATTTTAAAATTACACGTTACGCCTATATGTTATCCTCCTACATTTCGGTAACAAATATAATCTCCTCCTATGGCCGTATATAGAGAAGGGTTTGCCATTGCGCTTGCCATGTGTCAGTAGAATCCCTTGTGAAGCCGGCTGGTCCAGCGGTTAGTTCACCGGACTGTCAACCAAAAACCAACTGACACGTCGCGGGTTCTAGCCCGGCCATCGGCGGATCCCTGTCGCCCTGCAGGAGTTTTGGGCCTGTAAACATATTTGCGCCAGCAGGCAGCATTGTGTTTACAGAGCGCACTGAGCATGCTAAAATAGCATGGATAGAAGCGCTATATAAGTAACCAATTTTTTTTTTTTTTTTTTAAATACCCGAAAAAATCGCCTCCTTAAACAATCTATCCCTTCCACTCTCTCTCTCTATCTCTTAGTATTTCTCGTCTCTCACTTTCTTTCTTCCCTAATTAATCTCCACGTGTTTTTTTTTATGCCAGGCGCCTCAATTCCTCCACCTGTTGGACAATACATCAACATTGACCCTTAAGTCTCTCTATATCTCTAACGAGAGAATCGCCTTTTGCTACTTGAAGCATTCTTATACTTTTTGAGCAAATCCTTTATTTGACTGTAGGATTGGCCTATATACACTGTACACTGTACTATTTTTTGTATAAATGTTTTCTTCAAATGTCTCATTTTTTTGTTTAATTTACACTTAATGGAATTTAGACTTTATAAATCTTCTTAACAGTGTTTTATTTTCTTTTTCAATAATGATTTCGACATTGTGAATCTAGACCTTAAAAAAAAAGTTATAACTTATGTAGGCCTACTCCTCTTTTTTCCTTCCCATTAACTGTACGTATAATTGTATAAATAATTGTAGCATCGTAAAATTAACAAACGTATTGTTAAATACGTTTCGTCGACTAACTGGTGAGGTGGGGGTGGAGGGGGCATTGCGTATGTTCTAAGGACATAATGCGCTAACTTGTCGTCTGATAGCAGCAAAAGGGAGGGAAAATGATGGGGGGTGGGTTGATAACTTCATACCGACCATACGAAGCATACCCTCCATGGGTCGTGATTTACAGTGACCATAGTACCCTCACAATAACATTACACAAGTGGCAGACGAAATAACAAACAACTTTCAAAAAATACTTTAAGCTATACAAATTGTTCGGTTTTAGCTATAGATCTTCCCATACAGTCCGCCACAAATCTAGCGCGGCCGCAGCTAATCTGAATAAAGATAAATCTATATGTCTGGTTAACTCCCCTTGTCATAGAGTTAGTCATTATTCACAGTTGTTCCCCCTCTCTTCCACTTCTCCCCCCCCCCCCCCATCTTTTGTTTTTCTTTCTGCTTCTCGTTTTGTTGCCATGACAATACAAGCGCGGGAAAAAATCATTAACAAAACAACAGACAAAAAAAAAAAAAAACGAATCTGCAAGATTTATCACGGCCCTGGCATTAATTCTAAAGGAGCCGTAAATTTTCATTAATACCATGACCGTCTATCTATTTTCCCGCTCTCTCCTTTACAACTTTGTATTGCTGTTTCAATTGCACATTTATTTAGTTTTTAAAACTAGTTTTCACCTTACATACACACACACACATACATACACATACGCCATTTGTTTGTTTGGTTCTTGTCTATTGTACAATGAACGTATCACCTAATTAGATCTGAATTGAAGACAATGCCACGTCCAGCTTTTATGACAACTGGGCAATCAATTACATTCATTGATGGCGAACATTTTTATTCTTTATATTTTATTATATATTTTATTTATGGCCTTTTTTTCCCAACACTAGTATGAGTAGAAATAAGACAGACATTTTTTTTTCAAAGTTCTACATAGTAACACATTTTTTGTTACATCAAGCAGTAATTCTTGGAAATATATTCCGAGATATTTTCAAAACTAGAGTTAAAATATGAATTGAATAGTTCACGTTCCTGGGTTACACATAAACAAGCATTTAGATTAGAACACAGAATTTCATTTGATCAAGTATTCTAATATTATAATATTAAGTACAAGACTTTCAATAGACTCCAAACTAGCGTTGTAGTCGCTAACTTTAGAACTCCAGACTTTCAATAAGGCCAAAGTTTTTGTTAGAAACAACTTATTTTAGAACCCAATTTCACTTTTAAAAAAATTCCAGGTAAAAAACATACCTAGGAATTAAAATGCAATTGAGTTGTTCTATTTTTTTATTTTTTTTTCATAAAACAGGGATGACTTATTAACTCCCCTTGAACCCACAATTGTCTACTTATTCCCCCCCCCCCCCCAAACTTCCAGGCACACACGCTGTATCTAACAAACCGATATCAATAATTGATTATCATATTTCCGTCTTATGTGACTGTTGGTGAATAAACAAACAACAAGAACTACAAAATAATGTCGAGCAAGTCAAAATGTCTTGGTTAAACATTCAAGTGCCTGTTCGTTAAACAATTAACACGAGAATGAGTTATTATAATTGGAGATCTCTACGAGACGGTGAAATCCGATGACTGACATTGTAAGGAGCTAGGAAACTAGAGTTTTTTTTTGGTTCTCTTACAAATTTATAAATTAATATTAATGAGCTGTTAGGCCTGGAGTCTGTTTGTGACTGTTGAAATTTTCTTTTCCCAGAGTTCGTTTTTGTTTTAAAATGATTTCATTGGCTGCTCTATCTGGAAACGGGGGTGGTGTAATCAGATCCTTTAGCGTCTGACCATTAACACGTGACTTTCAATGCCAACTTCCGGTGGTGTCCAGACGTTTTCTTTTGTATCGTGGATATATAGAGAAAGAGGGAGAGCGTAAGAGAGACTTAGAGGACGAATTGAGAATATTAATGACAGAAAGCCTTCCGAATAAATGTTTTGCGCATGCCAGAGGGTGGGAATGAAGGTCCTGGGCGTCAAGGGTGGAAATGGGAAATGGGAAGAAGCTGTTTAAATAAACAAATTTGTAATTGGCAATACAATCCTATTGTTATCAATTATAATTCTAAAGTTGTTGTTTAGAAATCGTCGCAACAGTATAAACGGTGGCCTAGTAGGATTCACTGCTGTTCACCTAGTTTCACTTGTACTGCATATAACATTGGATGTAGGGAAAGGGGAATTTGCGAATTTTAACAGTGCATACATGTGGGAAATAGCAACTTGCAAGGTTACATTAAACATAAATGTAGCAATTAGCAACTAGCAGCATTAAATCATTACAAACATGTGGGAATTAGCATTTAGCAACATTACATTTATGTGTAAATTCACTTGGTGCTTTTTGTTTCACCGTAGCTTTATTATTGGTCAAGACAGTGCATGAAAGTTTTTGGCAGTGTTGTTTATGCCTGTTGTTGTTTAATGTTTAGCAATATTTGCCAAGCTTGCGTCATGCAACAATGTGCCTGCCGCAGAACATGCAACAGTTTAACAGACGTTTGTCATAAGAACATGCAACAGTTTACTAGACGTTTGTCATAAGAACATGCAACAGTTTACTAGACATTTGTCATAAGAACATGCAACAGTTTACTAGACGTTTGTCATAAGAACATGCAACAGTTTACTAGACATTTGTCATAAGAACATGCAACAGTTTAACTAACGTTTGTCATAAGAACATGCAACAGTTTACTAGACATTTGTCATAAGAACATGCAACAGTTTAACTGACGTTTGTCATAAGAACATGCAACAGTTTAACTGACGTTTGTCATAAGAACATGCAACAGTTTAACTGACGTTTGTCATAAGAACATGCAACAGTTTAACTGACGTTTGTCATAAGAACATGCAACAGTTTAACTGACGTTTGTCATAAGAAAATGCAACAGTTTAACTGACGTTTGTCATAAGAACATGCAACAGTTTAACTGACATTTGTCATAAGAACATGCAACAGTTTAACTGACGATTGTCATAAGAACATGCAACACTTTAACTGACGTTTGTCATAAGAACATGCAACAGTTTTAACTGACGTTTGTCATAAGAACATGCAACAGTTTACTAGACGTTTGTCATAAGAACATGCAACAGTATAATAGACGTTTGTCATAAGAACATACAACAGTATAATAGACGTTTGTCATAAGAACATACAACAGTATAACAGACGTTTGTCATAAGAAAATAGATGTATCTTACATCGTTACGCGCCGAATCACAACCTTGGCACGAACAAAAAAAAGTGGGTTGAGTCAGTCCGACAGACACACTCCTCCCACACACACACCCACAACCCTTCCACGGCACCCCTAAAGTCAAATGCTAAATCATCTACCACGGGGACGTGCAACGTCCTTCATCCGCTATGCCACGCTGGGTCTCTTACACAGCGTCACGTGTTCAAACAGAGTTTGTTTTTTACTCATCCGATACATGCGCGAGGAATCCTCCCTGGTGAGTGTGTAATGGAGGGCCCCCCCCCCTCCACACACCCCCCCACTCTACCACCCATTCAGCATGTCTTGTTGACTTTATATCAATCTTACCTTGGATCTACAGCCCAAATTTTCAAATTCACATATGGATTTCGGAGAAGGGTCGTGACCTTGCTCAGAATACATTTTAATTACGGCATTCTATGTCGTCATCTGTTGCTAATAATAAGCTGTCCAAATAAATCTGTTCAGTTTCGTTATCATCGCAGCCCCCTCCCCCTCACCCACATAGCTTCGCCAAGTTTCCCCAGAGGCGCCGCCAACACTTTGTCTTTTAATTTGAAGCTGATTTTTCCAAATACCACGCAGCACCACAACCCTTAAATTAAATTTTAGCGCTACCTTTAACTTCTCTCTATTCTTGTCTCTCTTTTTCATCTAATTTTAACTTTGTCTCTCTCTCTCTATTTATCTTTTCTTCCACCCCCTCCCCCGCCACAACTTTAAAATATAATATACAATGACTCTAATCATGCTGCCGAGCAGTGTATGTCGCCTTGCGGGGAAGTTTGAGCAATGAATCTAAAAATCTTCTATCTGGAGTTCTGCAACTTAAAACAATATATTCAACCTTTGAGAAACGTGTTTCTTTAATCTCTCCTCCGGACGCACACAGTATTATAAATATCTTCTACTCACTTCCTGCATGTTCCTTGGTCATCTTTGGACCGGTGAGCGCCACAGACGACATGAATACCATCTTCTTCCAATCCTCTCGCCCTTTTGTATCTCATTGCGTCACCCAGCCCTCACTTCCGTCCATTCCCTGATCTTACCCTCCCTTCGTTTTCCTCTCTTTCTGTAAATCTCACTCACACTCACACTAGGTTTAATGATCTCAAACAGAAATCTATGTATGTAAAATATCAATAGGAAGAAGCAAAGGTTTTGATAACTTGTCTTATTATTCTCTTAGGTTGAAAATTAACAACGCCCAGCCCTCTGATTCCGGCTTGTACATCTGTAGGGCATATAACGTTCACGGGACAAAGGAGACAAACAGCACTCTAACAATCCTTAATGGTGAGTACAATGTTGGACTTTGTGATGTTGGGTACATTTTGGTGGAGGTGGGATGTACGGTGTCATTACCACACAATCCCGTTGTATTCTATTAATACTAATTCTCCACGAAGATAATGCGTGCGCCCTTCCTCAATATGGCGGCAGCCAGTCCGTTTTTCTTTAAAATAACTTTCTTGAAATTAAATGTTATAAATTATGTTATGTTTTCTTTGTTGTTATTTTTTTGTCACTGATCTATAAAACGAATGGCTGGATCCTCCTCTTAATAATATGATTGTACCGATTGATGCAAGCGGTAGCTACACTTTTTCATACGCTTCATGCACTTTCACTTATCCATATTAGCGAAACCAAATAAATAAACCACTTATTATTAACCCTTACAGTTCCGGGCGCGTATATAGCGGAACTGAAGGCAGCATAGTTAGAAGTAGGTCGGTACGGGAAGGGTTAGAACAAATCTATACGATAAACAAGGAAGTCTAAGTCACTTGAAATGTATAGACAGGAAATGTTATGAAGTCACTTGAAATGTATAGACAGGAAATGTTATGAAGTCACTTGAAATGTATAGACAGGAAATGTTATGAAGTCACTTGAAATGTATAGACAGGAAATGTTATGAAGTCACTTGAAATGTATAGACAGGAAATGTTATGAAGTCACTTGAAATGTATAGATAGGAAATGTTATGAAGTCACTTGAAATGTATAGACAGGAAATGTTATGAAGTCACTTGAAATGTATAGACAGGAAATGTTATGAAGTCACTTGAAATGTATAGACAGGAAATGTTATGAAGTCACTTGAAATGTATAGACAGGAAATGTTATGAAGTCACTTGAAATGTATAGACAGGAAATGTTATGAAGTCACTTGAAATGTATAGACAGGAAATGTTATGAAGTCACTTGAAATGTATAGACAGGAAATGTTATGAAGTCACTTGAAATGTATAGACAGGAAATGTTATGAAGTCACTTGAAATGTATAGACAGGAAATGTTATGAAGTCACTTGAAATGTATAGACAGGAAATGTTATGAAGTCACTTGAAATGTATAGACAGGAAATGTTATGAAGTCACTTGAAATGTATAGACAGGAAATGTTATGAAGTCACTTGAAATGTATAGACAGGAAATGTTATGAAGTCACTTGAAATGTATAGACAGGAAATGTTATGAAGTCACTTGAAATGTATAGACAGGAAATGTTATGTTTTAGTAGGAAACTTTTTTTTATAGATAAGTAAAAGCATATAAGAGTGACGGCCGTTATTATCTTAATTTTTGTTGCATCATTATTTTCCGTTTCTATTTTTTTAAATAGACTAGCGTTAGACCTACTGATCTATAAAAAGAATGGATAAGGCACGGAAGTAGAATTCTTGAAGCACGCTTCCACCATTTTTGTGAAGAATCACTGATATTTATAAATAATCATTATTTACATTATTTGTAACATTTTTCTGAAATAATGACATTGAGATATTATTCCTTTAAATACAAATATATATAATCCAGTAAAATTCAACGATATGTTTTCTAATTTACATTTACACCTTAAAATGGAGTTTAAATTTTATTGATGAGCTGAAATATTACATTTCGAATTATCCTTTATCAATATGACCATGTCCTCTAGATCAGTGGTTAGACCAGCAAGATCCATTTCTTAATCTTACCTTACTAATAAATCAAAACAAGAATTATTAATAATAGACACCAATATTGACCCACAAGCAGCCTAGTTACGCCGCTGCTTAATAATAATTTATTTCTGCATACTTTTCTTTTTTTTTGTTCGAACTTGGCAAATATAATTTTTTTCATCGTCTTTTTTTTTTTTTTACAATTTTCCAGAGGCGAAACCACGGCCTCCTGGGGGTAAAGGTGGTAAAGTTGAAGACAGTGATAAAGTCACGCACAAAGTAAAAGTCGAAGGAGAGTGAGTACTTTTTATTTTTCTTCTTACTTTTCAATTTCTCCAGTAAACTGTGTTTTAGAAAAAGAAGAGTTGCCAACTAAGAGTGATATTCCTCTAGTAAACTGTGTTTTAAAGAAATAAACGTATTGCCAACTAAGAGTGATATCCCTCTAGTAAAATGTGTTTTAAAGAAATAAACGTATTGCCAAATACGAGTGATATCACTTCAGTAAAATGCTTTTAAGGAAATAAACGTATTGCCAACTACTAGTGATATCACTTCAGTAAAATGGTTTTAAAAGGAAATAAACGTATTGCCAACTACTAGACAAGTGATAGCCCTCCAGTAAAGTGTATTTTAAGGAAATACGCGTATTGCTAACTGCGAGTGATATCCTCAAGGGAGTGAAACTTTCCTTTGACTTTCAAGTAATACAACGAATTCTTTAATGAAAACAGTATGTTTACAAATCCAACCCTTAATAAGTCTGATCCTAACCCTAACCGCGTTCTAAAGCATGCTTGGCTGTTCAATATTAGTCCATTTTTTTGTGTGTGACAAAGTTCAAATATTGGCAGAATATTGGGGCCGATTTTGGGACAATATAGTGTGTATACCAATACACTACACTAAATCACAATAGCAAATTTATTTGTGCCGAATATCTATTTCATCATACTTATTTACAAAAAGTATGTGATATTGCACCTATAAATTCCAAAACAGGATTAGGTGCTGGAAGATATGAGGAGGGGATTGTTGGGGATGGAGGGGGGAGGGTTGTGAATGAGGCTCGTGCGCGGATACGCGACGAATGTGAGACGCACAACAGAAGGTCTGCATCAACAACTGGTGCCTGAACATAGGGGGTGGGGACATATACCCCCCCCCCATGGCCCCCACCCTCTCTCACTCTCCAGCGCATTGACTCTACGACTTGCAGTCAGGACTTGACAGTTCGTGTAAACTTCCCAAGTTCAGATTTAGATGGAGGAGGTTGGAGGGAGGGGGGAGTGCGGGGAGCGCCGTGCCATGATGGTGTTCACGAGAGACTCCTATACTGGCGGGTCACCTTTTGACCGACAGACTATCTCTTGTAGCTTGACTCAGAGAGGGAGGAAAGGGTAGATGGGAGTAGGGGCCGGGAAGAATAAGGGAAAGTCTTAGCATACTAAAAACATATGTTTTAATATGTTCCGAGAGGGTAAACGTAAAAAAAAAAATAATTCCTGCGTGAAATACCCATAAAAAACCCACAATAAAACCTATTTATCAAAAAACAAAATCTTATTGCTTTTTTTAGAAACCAAAGTTTGATCTGAGTCTATTTATGTTTCATTCAAATTGATATTATAATCACACGTAAATAAACATGTAGAGATCTATATTTTGAAAAAAATAGAACAACGTTATTCTTTAGAGAGCTTTTGTAATCTAATTGATGGTGAGATCCCTATAAGATTGTTAAAAATGACTCTTCCTTTCCTAACATGACCTAATCGTAGCAATTCTAAATGGTATTGAAACTAAATAACGTTAACTTTACGAAACTAAACTGTTATACAACGTTCAAAATTTATTACAAACACATACAGATCTATCTCAAACAAGCACACACACCCTTTATTTGTACTATTTTTGTCAAGGGGGTGGAGCATTATAGAGATTTTATACAGCTTTTATCACACACAAATATAATGCATAGATTTAAAAAATAGAGGCAGTAAAAAACAATCAAAAGAAATAAAAGACATGGACTAATTCTCCACAAAAAGCATCTATTATTAAACTAGTCTATATGACATTAGTTTAGTTCGTTTTTTGCTTAACTTTTTTACAATGTCCTTTATTTCTTGTAGTATAATTGTAGGCCTACACATTTTCCAGCATACTAATAGGACTAGGAGTCGTTAATTACCAAGCGAGATAAAAAAAAATATATCTTTGTTTAGTTTAAAAACAATGATGTTTGTAACCATTCTAAATTTTACTAAAACCTTAACAGATAGTATGTATAAACCTTTATAAACCAATTTATATACAATAAAGTAGGTATGTGGGATGAAAATTTCAAAATGAATAAATAATATCTTGCTATATATCACTGAAAAGGGCTCAAAGAGAGGATTCCTACGGTATATCGTTCATTAAAATCAGATCATAAATAAAAAAAGTTATGAATTTTTTAGTGACGACATTTTAGTAACAAAGACAAAGAGGAAAAACTGAAGCTCACTTACTAGTAATAATTAAAATTATAAAGATATATACGGCAGTGCACTTGGAAAGCTCAACCAATCCGTTTTAAGAAAAAAGTCACGTGCCTCCCCCTTCCCCCCCCCCCCCCTAAGTGACCCAAATATGCCAATATGGCGTCAATGAGCTAAGATACGGACAGTCGATTACACTTTTGATACAGAAAATTGAATATGTGATACATTGATGATTGTGATGAAATTTGGCAGGTAGGGAGAAAAGATGTTTAAAAACAATAATAAAGAGGTTTGAACTTAGAAAAAGAATATCTTCAATATTCATTTTAAGTTTAAAATGCACCACAATTTTCAGGATAACAAAAGAACATTAAAAAAACGAAAAATGTAAACAAAAAACCCAAACAAAGTTGGTTAAATTAGTATTGTTTATTAAACAGTTCAGCTCAATGTAAAATATTGTTAATTAAATTAACATATGCCTTATAAGCATACCCATCATATAGCAGAAGTTCAAAATCCCGAAACAGCTTTTCAGACCAAAAAAAATGAATTAAAAAGTAGGATTCACACATACCTAAATAAAGCCTAGTCCTATCAGAATACAAACGCAGGTATAAAATAAAGCAAACGTAGAGTTACGTAAGCACAATTTTCCGTACTAGTTAATTTTAATTACATTTTTATTCGTTTTCCCGCCACTTCAAACACATTTCTCCATACGCTTGCTTTCATTCAAAATGGCTGTTACAGCGACCTTTCATTGACATAGATCTAGTCCACTCACAATGGAACAATACATGGACGTGTCACTGGGACAAATATAAAATGCGGAATGTCTCGCCTGTGTGCCAAGTTGGCTCGCTATTTCCTTTCCTCTATAGGTTTGACCTATTTATTTATTGTTTTCAATTATCACCTGGCTAGCCATGAAAAGACGCCAATAAAAAGTTTCGTCTATCAAGTAAATTATATTTTTGTGTGGATTTCAGCGATTGATTTTATAGTTTAAATAAAACTGGCAATTAAGTTTCCTATGAAGGCAAAAAGAAAAGTTTATTTGGAAGTAAATGTAGAAATAATTAAGAAAGGAAATATAGAATAAATATATATTTAGAAGTGATGAAGAAGTAATGTATACAAAATCAGACAGCTGAGATTAATACCAGGTGATTTATGCCAAACCGATACAATGCATACAGACCTTAATATCTACACACACACAAACACACACACACACACAAACACACACTCATAAACACACACACAAAACATGGCGTCTGGTAGCCTATTGATTTTGAAAAAGTACAATCATTTACTTTTTGGGATGGCTGTTATTTGTGTCATAGCCCTAGACTAGCTGTTAGTTCGTTGTTATTTGTTTCTGGATTGTTGCTGTTTGTGTGTAGGTCTGTTGTGCCCTGCAATAGTGGCATCCCAGCAATGAAATGGGTTGCCTGAACAATCCAGGAAAACCAGAAACTTAACGTCATACTCTCTACCAATTAGGATGAGTGTGTGTATGTGTGAGTGAGTGTTATGTTCTCAATATTTAAAGATATTTGGCATTTCCTATTACATCTTCCATATTGGGCTGTTTCCATCTATTCCACTCTTAAGAAATAGTTTTCATCTATGACTGCTGGCTGCCCTTTTATAGACTTCTTAATTTATTTAGTTTTTACTTTCTTAAAGCCTTAAATCAATTCCAATACTGTTTTACGTGTAGAAATTTGGCCTGCCCCCCCCCCAACCCCCTTTTCTTGGGGATGTATATTTCTGTCCACTACTGGACAAATGCCTCTGTCTGTTCCCCATTATTGTTGGAAACATCGAAGACCTAGTGAATACATATAGATCATATATATTCATTTGCGTTTCTCCTGGACTAGAACCGGGGATCCTTCGGAATGATTATCCAGCGCTCTGTCTCCAGAACAACGTATACCATCTCGTCTAATTGTTTGCTAGTCTTCCGTGATAATTTAAACTTTAAAAAACAATGTTTGCTTTCCAGCTTCTATAAATAGATCTCTTTAATTGATCACGGCGTGTTCTGGAACCCTTAACATCACGTGGCGGCGGTCACGTGCATAGATTATGACATCTGACGTACCTGGAATTTTGACATCCAGTGTGCAGGACGTCTAGACATCAACTTCCTAGTCTGCCGGCCAAGCAACTCGCGGAAGACAGCGTAAACATTTGACGGATTATCGTCCCTTAAAATAAAATTTAAAAAAAGTAACCAATGCCGGCGCCGTGCGATTGCGTTGATCAGACTTCCTGTCTTAATCTGCCGCGTCTGCTGCTTTGCTCGACAGCCAACGCCCTCTGGCGGGAAATAGCCTTTTAACGACGTTTAAATAAATGTTTACGCGGTTTGCCTGTGCTCGTCTGCAAGGGTTATTTTTCCATCTGGCTCTCTAAACTTCGTGATCCTTCCGAATTTTACCGAGTTGGATTGTTAAGAGAACCGTAGAGAGAATTAGTAAACAGTCCATTTCTTCCCCAGCCGTCTGCATTCTGTCAAGCAAAAATAACAAGATTTAATCAAACCTATAAACTCTAACAATAGTCCATTTAGTCGTTCAAACCATTCAGGGCCTGCTTCCGACTTTAAAAAATAATAATTTTAAACAGTAGTCCACTAACAATTAAATATTTTGAAAAGTAGATCTAAATGGCTGACTCGCATTTGTAGTAATAGTTTACGTTCGAGTTGTCAGAGTCAAAAACTCAGAAAATTAAAAAAAATATAATACTTTTTGAAAGCTATTATCTGCATCTTCTCCATCATCTGTTTGGACCTTGACATTTTAATGATTTCTGCTGTATTTACACGCCGACACACAAAAAGTCAAATAAGAATTTGCGTTTCTGTTCTTTTCTTTTTATTTTCTTTTTACTTTTTTTATACTGCTGTAAAAGCAGAGAACGCTAGTAAACAAGGGACGGGTATCCTTTTAACTGCCATCTTTGTTATATTTTTAAAAACTATTGGAAGAGGGGTAGAGTGTGTGTGTGTGTGTGAATGTGTGTTTATGCAGAGGCGTTACTATGATAATTTGCTCCTGGGGACGAAATATCAAATTGGCGCCACGCCCCCCTCTCCCCGCCTCATTTTTGCACCCCTTTACCTTGGTGCCCGGGAAGATATATACCACCATCCCTGCCCCCCCCCCTTCCTCAACGCTACGTATATGTGCCTGTGTGTATGTTCGGTGTTGAGATAGTAATAATTTTGTCATAGCATCAATTTTATGAATATTTCTGGGCTGTAATAAATTAATTCTGAGAATGCCTTAGAACACCTTATACTGATTGTATTTTCTTTGGAGGTGAACGACCAGACCAGCCCTCGTCTCCTGCATATCATGCAATGATGCCTGATTTAGCTGTTTCTTTGCTTTCACAGACCTGCCAACGTCCCAAGAAAAAGATTCTGGGGGTGGGGGGGTGCGCGCTCGCACAAGTTATGTATTTACAATTGGAAGGAAAATAACGAGTACTTTTTGTTATTAATGTAATTAGTTTAAAGTTTTAATCAACAGCAATCTGTGTATCTAACTTTAAAGGCAATCAATAGGCCTAGTTATAAAGCTAAATACTGTATTAAAGGCTCTACTAGGCCTATAGTATATAACCTAGTAGAAGGCCTAAATGGTACTAATAACTAGTACTAGTAGGCCTACTAAAAATGCTAGTAGCAGGCATAAACATATTTATACCGTATAGGGCCTATAACTATAGGCTAGGACTATTTTTTTTTTATAAAACATATTACGTAGTTATTTTGGCCAAAAAAAATGTTTTTTCCTCAGTATTGTAGTAGACCTATTCCAATTTAGTTTTTCAACGGTCAGTACAAAAAATAATAATAATAATAAATTTTTAAAAAATCGGAATTTTAAGGGCTTTGTCGGAATGTCGGAATGAGGGGTGAAAAATCCGTATATATCCGAGAAAATCGGAAGGGGTTGGCAGGTTTGCTTTCATAGTAAATAGTCCGCTGTTTGAGTTGGAAGAAATGAAGTGGATATGTGTATATTGCCATTTTATTCTGTAAAAATGACCCAAAATTTCATCAACATTCGGTAGGTAACACGTCTGTACCCATGGGGCTCATCGTCGGCAAAGTGTGGAAACCACCGATACGCTTGCATTAAGAGCACACTGAGGGAAGGGGAGGCTAACACATGGGGCCAGCCACTGCTGCACGTCCGAGTCCTCGTTGCACCACCGAGAGTCTCCGAATCTCGGTGGGAAAGAAGCAATGTGTGCAGCAGTCCGCCTCAACACCGCCCTGGTGCTTGGATGTCCAGGCATATAGTATAGAATTTGTGCTACCGGGCGACAGTGCAGCGAGCGAGCCATCACGTTAATGATCTGAAGGAAATTCCGCAGGTGGGGAGTGAAGTGTAGTGCATGTACTGCGGAGACCGTACCTTTACGCATTATCGGCGTGCAGCGGGGAGGCTAGTCTCGGACAGAATCTTGGTGTGCACTTTTCCCATGTTCCACTCATTTACATCGTTACGCTCCTGTATTTTTTTTTTACAGTCGCCTATATATAGGTACATAAAGACAACATACAATTATTTGCTATAGTGTTGTTGTTTTTCCCATTATATTCCTAATGTGTAAATTTGTGTTTATTCCCACAGATTCAACGGCGGGTATGCTACAGACCAATGGGGCGTCCCTTCAGATATAGATGACGGGTAAACATATATATTAAATGATTTAATTTTAGCTACACAAGCTTTAGGGGCTCGATGGGGGCAGCGCGTTCGGCTGGCCTACCGAAGGTCCTACGTTCGAATCCTGGTGCAGGCTTGGATTTTTTCCTGGGTCTGGAGTGTGTCGCTGAGGCTACCCAGCTATGATGGGTACCCGACCTTAGGTAGTAAAGGCGGCTCTGCATAGTGCTGGCCACACAATTCCCCCTAGTATGACGTGGCCACAGAAACTGGTGAATGCTGCTTCATCGGTCCTGTGGATCAATTCTGTCTGACGAGGGATACACAAGCTGTTACACGGACAATAATGTCTAGAGGGGAAGAAAGATTGGGGGCTCTCGTTCTTAATTACACCAGGATCAAGGTGTATATTACATGTATTTTCGTTATATATTTCATAGTATACTATGCTCTGTGTTAAAAACATGGATTTCTTTCATATATATTTCATATCTACAGTATGAGCTGTATTAGAAATATGGAGTTTATTCTATGCTACATACCAGGAGGGCCGTTATTAAAAATGTTCCATAGTAAATATTTTAGATTTAAAACTTATTGAATCACCACTAGAAACGAAATAAGCTCCCTTATCACTCACTGCAGTATCATTGGTTTACGCCAATGGTCGTCAACCTTTTAATATAGTGTGTCAAAGAAAGATTTCTAATTCATTCAGCACTTAATTATTTTTTTTTACAAAAGACATGAATAACCTTTGTCTCCCGCGTGTCATTGAAAATCGCTCTGTGTTACAAGTGTTCCAAGTCTGGCATTTGTGCCGTCTGTTGCCGATCCCTGATTTACGCCATGACATTACTTTCTATATTCTTCCATTTTTCTTTACACACACTCTCTCTTTCCTCTCTCTTTCTCTCTCTCTCAATCTCATATTCTCTTTTCCCTTTTCCCCTCTCTCTCATCTTCCAAATCATCTCTCTCTTCTTTTGACTTCCCCTTCCTCCCTCGCTTTTTAGTGACTTCTCCTGTTCTCTCTCTCTCTCTATTTTGTATTCTGTCTCCTCCCTCCTTTTCTCCCTCTCTCGGTCTGTCATCTCACCCCTCCCTCTTTCCCCCCACTCTCTCCACACATCTGTGTCAAAGTCAATACAATGTATCTTTGCGTCCCACTAGTGCCCACCGTCACCATCTTTCACGGCCCTTGTTCATTTTCAGGGACAAGAACAAGGAAGGTTTCTGCCAGATCTACCGCGGGTCAACGTGTTCCAGATTCGTCGGCAACCAGAGCATTTACGTCAAGTCACTGTACACGCAGAGCAACCTGGAGGAGAAATTTGTCGGTAAGTTTTCGGAAAGACAGTTAGCTTTATGCCACCATCTTCTTTGTCAAAAAGATCATAATTTGATGAAGTGTGGATATGGATCAAGTCTTTACCGGTACAGTGAACCATCGTTTATCGCGGTAGACTCAAGTAATTCTATATATCTTTAATATAATGTTCATATATATATATATATATATATATATATATATATATATATATATATATATATATATATAACAGCATATTGTTTTCGTTTCCTGTTATAGCGGCCTTCGCTATGATTGGGGCTTCCAGTCACATGACCAACGATTGCGAGCCCTACGGCATCCAGTCCCTGTGCTACTTCGCCTTCCCGCTGTGCGACACCACTGCCGTAAATCCGGCCAAGGGCAGGCAGATCTGCAAGGACGAGTGCGAGATGCTGGAGTCAGACATCTGCAAGCAGGAGTACCTCTTGGCCAAAAACACGGACATCATCGGTGAGTTTTAGTTAAGCTTACTGTAAATTTAGGAGTTATAATAATGGTTACTGTAGACCAGAGACTTTATAATTAAGATTACTATAGACATATTCTTTTTGTATGTATATATTGTAAGTATGTATATTTTGGCTTGCTTACTTGCTTGCTTAATTCCTTTGGTTCCTTGAGGAACAGGGCCTCCGCAACAGCTCTCCAGCGCACTCGATTCTGGGCAGCCTTTTTTAGTTCACCCCATGACAGGTTGCAGCTTGCCATTTTCTTCTTGCAGGTGCGTCTCCGGGTGATCTTCGGGCGACCAACCCGTCTTTTTCCCTGGGGGTTCCACTGCAGAGCCTGTCGCGTGATGTCCTGGGGGGGGGGGGGCTTCCGTAAAGTGTGCCCAATCCACCGCCACTTTCACCTGGCGATCTGCTGTTCGAGGGGATCCTGATTTGTTCGTCGCCACAAGGCGGTGTTCTTTACTTTTTCTGTCCACCGAATCTTTATTATGTTGCGGAGGAAGCCATTAACAAAGGTTTGAAGCTTATTGCTCAGAGTGTTGGTGACTCTCCAGGTCTCTGATCCGTAGAGAAGCACTGCCTTTACGTTGGTGTTGAAGATTCGCAGTTTGTTTCGGATAAACAGGGCTGTTGACCTCCAGACTGGTCTCAGGGTGGTGAAGGCTTTCCCTATTCTGGCTTTGATGTCTTTGTCCGAGCCACCTTTTACTGAAACTATACTGCCCAGGTATGTGAAAGGGGTGACTTCTTTCAACTCAATGTCTCCAACCTTGATTGGTTTCTCTTGTTTCTTAAAAAGGGTCATCGTTTCTGTCTTCTCCAAGTTGATCTGCAGTCCGGTCTTGGATGCTTCTTGGGCCAGGTTATCTGTTTTTTGTAGCATGTGCTGGTTCTTCTGTGACATTAGGCACAGGTCATCCGCAAAGTCCAGGTCTTCAAGGAACTGGTTAAGTGTCCACTGGATCCCAGTTTTTCCCGTTTTTTGTTTGGCGCATCACCCAGTCAACCACTAAAAGAAAGATCATTGGAGAAAGCATGCATCCTTGCCTGACTCCTTTGGCATTACAAACTAATTGTATCATTTTCGTGTCCGTGTCTTTGTCCAGGTGAAAAAATGCTTCCAAAATGTAATGAGCTGAAAGGTCCAGGAACTCCAGAAGGAGACAACTGTATTCGCATTCATATTAAACGTAACAGCCATTCAGAAATAGAAGGTGGGTTTTCATTGTCTTAAAATAGTGGCTTTCTTATCCAACAAAATGCACATTGTTATTGTGTGCTGTTAAAGCATTTATTACAGTGTAAAGTAGACTACATTTTTTTAAAGTCTGATATGAAGACCTAAGTGCATATTTGAATCGCTCTGAATCAACGAGTCCCCACACAAGTCACCATCACTTTCTTTTGAAATCAAGTTTAATCATTTGTACCCATTAATAAACATTAATATATATAAAGGGAAGTGAGAAAATATACAGGATAAATTTTACCCCAACTCCCATTTTCATCCTTTGCTACCCCCTCCCCCAATCGACACAAGTTACAGTCAAATATGCTTCAAATATGTAAGTAAGTGTCCACGGCATACTAGGTGATTGTGTGGCCAGCACTATGCACAGCCGCCTTTACTTTACCCCAACTAAGGTCAGGTACCCAAGAGAGCTGGATAGACTCAGGGACACACTCAAATCCATGGAAAAAATCCTAGTCTCCACCATGATTCGAACCCAGGGCCCTTGGATGGCCAGTCGAACGCACTGCCGCTCGGCTACCGTGCCCCCTGCTTCAAATATGACGTCACAATATTTTGCACTCCTCCCCTCCCCCACACACAACAACAAAAAACACCCCACCATATTTCCAATTTCAAAAAGAGCATGTTTCAATTCATTTTAATGTCATTGTCTTATAATTATTAGCCTACAATAATAATTAACATAATTGCTGTAGTTAATTAAATGAAACTTGTTCAAAGTGGAAATGTCATATAAAGGTTGACATTTTTCTATGTGACGTCACATTGTTTAAACACCCCTTTCTCCCTCGTCACATACGGTCACAAATGTTTGACCTCCCCCCTTTTCCTAGCTCTGGTCATGAGACGTCATTTATGAACGGCCCCTATTCAATAGAGGCGCCATTAACATTGTATATTATCAAAAAATACCAAGAGCTACGATTCTATAACGCTTATCACACACGCCACAAACTCTTTTCTCACAGATGTCACCTGCTACACCGGGAGAGGCAGTAATTACGAGGGGAAGGTCAGTGTGACCAAGTCTGGCAAGTCCTGTATCCGGTGGTCACCCACAATGTACCCACTATTAGGTAAGAAATGTAGGCACTCCGGTTACATAGCCATCAATAAATATTACGTTGGTCTTACGCGTGATAAAACAGCAGCCAAAAAGTGCTAAATTTAGCTTCTACAATTTAACCGTTATAAAGACAATTTACATACATAGACTCTAACTCTAATTATGTTATACAATTGAGTGCATTCGATTATACACAAAAACAACTTTTCAAACATTATGACAGTCATGTAAAATGTCAATGTTCAAATAAATTATTAAAGTTTATCCACTACGAGTTCTTTTCTAGCGTAGGCCTAATTCATTTTTTTGCGCATCCTATCTTATCTTATACATTAGCAGTTGTACTCTTAACGGTTGGCATTTTTGTAGGGGGAAAAGACATACCCCAGATAGAATAGATTCCCTATTGTGATTCCGGTATTTATGTTACTGTAAACATCGTATTAATTACATTAATTTAAAGATTGGCACCATCCACCGTCTCGTTCACACAAAAGATAATAAATAAATAAATAAACCGATATATATTTCTACAGTGATTATTTTTTAATTCTTTCAGTAATATTATTATAATTATTCCCCCACACAAACAACGAAAAAAATGTTTTACAGTAATAATTGAAAATTATTTTTTTTTCGTAAAGACACGGGTGTAAATTGTGTAACTACGTGTAGGTAGATTGTATTCTATCATTATAACGGCTAATTAAAATTGTGAGAAACGTCAGCATTTTGTGCTAACCTCTTCTTTTTTTTTCTACTGTGTTGTTGTTGTACCTGTGTCCAGGTGATCACAACTACTGCAGGAACCCTGGTTCTGGAAATGAGGACATGCCTTGGTGCTTCACGGATGGAGGGAGGAAGGAAAACTGTCATATATCGATGTGTCTTCGTGCTCGTCAGAAGGGTGGAATAGGTGAGTATTTGTGTGTGAGCATGTTTTTTTTAAAATGGGAGTTAGTGTGGGTGAAAGTATATGTTTGCGTGCCTCATTAAAATATTGCCATAGTTGAATGTGTGTACCCAGTGTTTTGTTCGTATCCCTGTGTATGGGTGTATGTGTATATCTGTATGCTTATATTTGTATTTTTTTGTCTATGTTTATGTAGGCCTACTGTTCAAAGTATACGCACATACAACGAGCAACCTGTTAAGAAGTGAATCTGTTATAAAACTATTTTTACTTACATGGCATTTTTGTGGTCAACCTAAAAACCAGCCACCCTTTAACAAAAATTAATGCATATAGGCGAGGAAGCAATCCTAGATAGGAAACACACACGGCTTGAACCATATTTCATTAGGATTATCAACTGATGCTCTATGTGACATAAACTAGCGGATACTTTTGAGTGTGCCATTGAACTGTAACGGTCGGTACGAAGAAACCAGTTACCAAGACTGACTACCATTTGTAAAACCAGCCACTGCATCTTCCTTGTATAATAATATATTCTTTTAACCTTATTTCCATTGCAATTGCAACCATTTTAAGTAGGAGGCTTTCGGTCGTTTTTCCCATCTATTTTTAGCAACCAATCACCATCGAGCATAAATTCATTACAACATAATTCATGCGCTATCTTCTTTTCCGAAGCTACCACTTAAAGAACTTTTCTGCATATTTATTTCTTCGACTTGAGATTGCGTCTTAAAAAGAAAAAAAAAGACTATACCTTCTCTTTACGAGTGAATTATTTCATAAGCCCCGCCCACACTCTTAATCACTATGTCACTTTTCAAATCATCATTTCTCCCTCCATTTCACGTGTCAATCATTTCACCCCGTACCTTTCCCTCTCCTCTTACTCTATCTCCCTTTCTCTCTTTCCCCCTCTCTCTCTCTCTCTCTCTCTCTCTCTCTCTCTCTCTCTTCATCTTTCACCTGTGAATGTCGTATACTAGTAGTTCTTGTTTTACCTTTAAAGTTACATATGTAGACTAGTAAGTAAAGCGACAAGTAACATTTTCATGTCCAGAACTAAATGACTAAAAACGCTTTGCATCGTAATTTTTTCAACACACTGATGGACAGAGAAAGATAAATACATAGATTCATAGATACATTGATAGATAAATAGATAGATAGATATATACCGAGATAGATGCATAGTTACATGAATAGGTTTACTGCTGGATAGATACACAGACATATTGATAGATAGATGCATAGATATCTTGACTAATAGATGTATACATAGATAGATGCAAAGAAAGCATACATTGCTAGATTATTTGTTATGCTATAAGCCTAAATTGATAGTTTGGTACAAAAGATAGATACATAGTAATATATATATATATATGTGTAAATACATTGATTTATAAATCTATAAATAGATACATAGATACACTGAAAGGTGGGCGGATACATAAATACATTGGATAGATAGATGCATATTACAAAAAGATGCATATAGTCTATAGACCTAGCTAGTTTTAGAGTTACAGAGATATATAGATAGAAATAAAGATAAACAGATAGAAAGATAGATAGATAGATAGATAGATAGATAGATAGATAGATAGATAGATAGATAGATAATAGATAGATAGATAGATAGATAGACAGAAGAATAGAAAGAACGATATAGATCTATATAAAGATAAAAAGATAGAAAAAAATGGATATAGAGTATTTGAAGAAAGATAGATAGATACAAATATATAGATTATAGACTATAGATAGATACATAATAGATACAAATAATCTTCCAAGTTTTGCCTTCTTCTGCCATATTTTCTAATTTAAAACTCTCATGTTCACAAGCAAAGTTTTACCCTTGTCAAACTAAGTGAATGTGTATTTTGCAGCAGTCGTAACTTTTCTAAAACTACTTTTTAATACACTTGCAAGTACAAGCAGTCGTTTTGTTATTGTTTTCTTTTATCTTTTTACTCAAGTCAAGTTAAGTCCTAGACCATGTAACTTTTTTTTGTTTTTAGCCAATCATGTTCGCCAACAAAGCGTCTTCTTTTAAAGACCTGTTTTGCTCGTCTTCAAGAGTTGCCCCCTCGCTGGGCAGGATTCCATGCAAGCAAACAGAACAAGCATTGCCCCTATGTCATTCCCACCTGTGTTCTTTTTATTTAATTTTTTTTCTTCTCTTCCTTGTTTCGGTTCACGCCACGAGGCCTCCTCACCTTGATCGCCTTTCCATCAGCTGATAGTCTTAACAGGCAACCTCACTTCAGTGGCCAGATTTTTGTGTGTGTGCTTTTGTTTTATTTTTTAAACCGAATTAATTTTTTTACGACAAGGGGAGGTAAATACAACTGCCAATGATTTAATTGCCAAACGACGTCTGCTTTCTAATTTCTTTTTTTTTTCATGTTTAAATGTCAAATAGAATAAAATGAAAAACATACTTATTGAATGCATACACCGATTTCATTCTAGATCTACATAAAAATAGATATATTTTCAATTAACGAAATCTTGAATTAATTGCACTGCTTTTAATGAGGATAGAAATCTGCACCTAATTAAAGCCAGATTTCTCTGACGACTCTGTGCCAGAATGGAATTAAGAATGCCAAGTTTGCGTGACACTGATACCGTGATATGGTACAATACAACAATCGCTAATTTAGATTTAGGATTATGCAGAGAAATAAAACCAAAAATTGTGGCGATTAACCAAGCCTTTCCCCGAACCTAACATATTATTATTTAAGTCTCCATCGCGTCTAGACTTACTCTGGAGTTTCCATTTTCTAATCTGATATGTACACTAACAAGAAAGAAGAAAGTTTCCCATCGGACCAAATTAATCCATCCGGCCGTCTGGTGTACCGAATGTCCTGGGTTCGAATCCTGGTGAAGGCTATTATTTATTCTAAGGTCTGGAGGTTGTCCATGAGTCTAGCCAGCTCCGATGGGTACCTGACTCTAGTTGGGATAAAAGTAAAGGCGGCTGCGCGTTGTGCTGGCCATAGAATCCCCTAGCATGCCTTGGTATCAGAAACTGGTGGTATATGTACACTAACAAACAACAACAAAAAAAGTTAAGTATTGTATCAACAAACATTAACTAAATAATGATTGTAAAAATATATTATTTGAACATATATGTTCTCTAAATAACTTTATTGAAGAGGATATGAAAAATGTTTTGTTCAATCTTCATTAATCCTCATAACATTTGACATCTTTAAAAAGAAAGGAGAAAAGAAAACATCTCTTGAGTCTGTTTTAAACCCACTTGAAGAAAACTACCCAGCCCCAAAATCGTTAGTTGGCAGCTCTCTTTGTAGTGTTGATTCTTCCACGACAACGCCCACTTGAGACTCAAGTTGCTAGCACTTAAGCTCCTTTCGCATTGGATCAACAGTATACTTGCAGGTGTACTCGCCTTACGCTAAACGCTAGTGAATCGGAGGACTACCGGCAGCCGGCATAGGGTCTGGCTTAGTCCTTTTGTATCAATCGTCTTATTTAACCGGATTTGTTTTTGTTTTTTTTGTGTGGATTGGAATTCCGAAGGTCGTGAAATTTCTTTTTCTCCGCGGACTTGGAGTGAGCGGAAAGTAGGCCAACCTGCTTGGAAAGTGATAGCTTACACGAGACGGGGAGACTAATATACGATTTGAACTTCAATTAGCTACACAATCCCCTTACATAAAATGATTGCCTTCGTTCTAAAAAAATATGTAAAGAGCTTTATTTTTAGTACCGAATATACTATTTAATTTTAATAAATAGAATCAGATAAACCTGTAGACTCTGTTGCGTTGGAGAGGCACCACCTTAATAATAATTACTTAGCCTACGTTCAACAAACATTTATAATAAGTGATTCCTTTATTAGGACAACTATGGTCTAGCG
Source organism: Anisus vortex (assembly GCA_949126835.1). Classification (NCBI taxonomy): domain Eukaryota; kingdom Metazoa; phylum Mollusca; class Gastropoda; family Planorbidae; genus Anisus; species Anisus vortex. Next base: position 19,339,820 of record OX421493.1, read on the forward strand.
AAAACGCGTTGGGATTGCTACTGCTAAAGGTCTTTACGTTCAAATCTAGATATTACCGCCGGGTTAATTTTATTCCGTGTCTCGGTGGTGTCCCTATGGGCCTTCCCAGATCTGATGGGCACCTAACGTGAGGGAAAGTAGAGACAGTGGATTGATTGTGTTGGCCACACAATCCCCCTAGCACACCATTGCCACGGTGAACTCTGATTTATTGATATCTTGAACCAACAAGATCTAACATGCGTGGAGACTTCTTAAAGGCGTTCGTAATTTGTGTGATTTCTAAAGACTTTATTTTAAAAGTCCACAATAAAAATGACAACTTTTTGACAACAGTTAGTAACACGTTTAATTTAACTTTGACTCAACCAAATTCCTAAGAAAAAAGTATTTTCTTGAGCACACAATACTTTTTGTCAGAAGGCGGGAAAGCTAGGGGGTGTTGGCGGTAAACAATCAACCAATGAACAGACAAACACACACAAAAATCCACTGCCTGTGGTAATGAGATAATCGCTTAATTAGTCCGATAGTGACACAGCCTGACGCAGTGATCAAATTGAGTGGGTAAATTACCGCTAGGTGGCGCATCGGTTAAGTATGCTGTAACCAGAGCGTTTCTACACTATAGATATAAACGGATTTTAACATAAGAATAGTAGCTTAAAAGACAACGCAGAAAATCGAAAAACAAAAATAAGATTTGAATTGTAAAGAATTGTAAATTAAATATATATTGTAAAAAAAAATACTAGTCTATATTGTAGCCTTTTCTCAATAAAAAAATATACACACATCAGGCCTATAGTCAGTAGCCTATAGTTTTTTTTTGTTCTCGTTTTTTGGTATTGACAACTCTTCTTCTTGAAATGTAGCACATAGAGAAGATCGGCTTTTACTGTGGAATATACGGCCTCCTTCAATGCACGCCTCTCTCCACGCTCTCTTGCCAGTCGTTTCAGTTCTTCCCAGCTCTTTCCGGTTCGTCCAGCCTCATCCATGTACGATTAGGTCTTCCACTTTGTCGTCTGCCCCGGGGGGTTCCACTCCAAGAACCCGTCAACTCTGTTGTGTGTCCCATCCATCTCCACTTTCTTTCCAGAATCCGTAGGCCTACCATAGTAACCCCAATAAGTTGAGAACGTGGACTTTATACTTTTTAATGCTCTAGCAATGGACCATGTCGCCTCCTTCTCATTCTAAGTAAATTTCTTTAAAAACAAATATATTTATTGTTCAAAGAGAAAGCGCCGTGGTCAGTTATTAAGTATATCATTTCTTTCCCCAGTAATTTCTCCTTCAAATGTACACTAGTTAACCCCCCTCCAGGAAAGGAAATGGACTGTTCCGTCTACGTTTGTTTGATCTGTCCAGTCTGAGCCAATTTGGTGGGAGTAAATAAAAGCAATCTAATTTAATCCGCAGTGTTCTGGCAAGGGCATGTGCTAGACCCTGTGCAGGCGTTGAGTTTCCCTGTCTCCTGGGTCCCAGCTGTACACCTTATACCAGATATATATCTCTATCGCTCTTTCTTTTTTTTTATAAACTTCTTTTTAGCTCTAGACCCCATTTTGGATGTTGTTATCTGATTCATTCTCCCAATTTTCAATTGTTATTTCCCTTCCTTCGTGTTATTTCGGTGTTTTGCTTTTTTTCTTGAAGACATTAACAAATTTTATTGGCACTTTATCAAAAGCATTAGAGCTATCCAGTATTTTAGTTTTCGTTTCATTTGTGTATTTGATAAATAGATTTAAAAAAAAACATTTAAGGGCAAGGCACTGAGGGTGCACTTAGACAGTTCTCAAAGGTTGATACACAATAATTGTAAGATAGAATAAGGCGGTACATTCAAAGTTACAATTGTGGTAGTCATCTTACGCTATAATAATAACAACAGAATCACAATTTCTGTGACATCTATTATGTTGACCCAACATTAGACCAAAAGTTAAACGTTGAAAAAATATTGGTTCAAATATTGACCAATATAGTGCGCTGTTAGAGATACCCAAAATATCCACGTTTTCCGTAACATCTATCGGATTCCCCCCCTCCCCCCCCCCCCCCCCCCAAAAAAAAAAAATCTTTAAAATATTTTTGAATACATATTTTACTGCATTTTACATAATGATTCACTAATGCACTTTGGTTTTTATTACGATTTACGAGCATGCATTGAAGGGACATACATTCAATAACTCTACATAAATTCTCACACACACCTTCTTATAAATACACTCTCACACAAAACACACACACACAAGATGCTATTAACGCTTAATTCCGGAGTCTCAAACTTCTGTGGAAAAAAAAAATTCACAACAACTGATGAAATGATAGGCCTATACTACTTCAAGCTCTCCTTGCCCCCAACTCGAGGCGTGTTCTGTAGGTGGCGCCACTGTTTCCAATGCGGACAACAATCAGAAGTATTCCTATATGGTAAACAAAAGGAAAACGATGGTGAACTTTGCTCGCACCGTAAACAAGCTTTTAGCTTGTTATTAAAACCGCTGCCACCAAAATTACCTGTTTGTAGAAAAAGAAGGGGGTCTTGTCTGTACAACTGGAGTTTGTTTGTTTCATTCGGCATAACTAACAAGTCTATCTTTCTGAAGGATAAGTAAAAGGGGGGAGAGAAGTAAAACAATATAGATTTAGTAGCTTCGCGGGTGAGTCGTTTAATGATCAAAGAGCTTACAAAGAGGGCGACACCCAGTGGAGGCTTCTTCTTCTATCTCTACCCAGCAGCCCTTTTTCTTTATATTATGTTTTCTGACGCGTCCTTTTATTCCAGATGAACTCATGTGAACCATTTTGAACACATTTTAAAGCTTTTGGTATTAACCTTACGACTAGGCTAGGACCTAAGGCCGCTTTTACACTAGAAACGTAGGCGAACCCAAATTGTATTGATTTATTAAGTATTATTTGCGCCACCGTCATTTCTGCAGACGAGCCTTAAGGCGACGTTTGGTATTTGTCGTTTACATTTCATTACTTTCCTAGCTTTCTCTGTGTGGATAGAAACTGATGAGGTAGCTGTATATTAAACTTAGACAAACATTGGTTGGATTGATGTATGTAGAAATTGATAACAACAGCAAACACATTTCGATACCATTCGTTAGATCGTTAAAAAAAATATTTTAACGTGAACATATAATGATGATCTTATTGTATATTATATGGACCAGACTTGGTCAAATTGGGGGTAGATTTTATGTTACAACTCAGACACGGATGGCTAGTAATTCAATAAACTCGAAACAAATCTTACAGTCTATACACACACAAAAAAAAGGGTTTGAGTTTGAAGGCATTTCAAAATTTCTATTAAGCAAAAACTGGTTGGATTATATGAGGGGGTCGGGTTTCCTCTCCACTCTTAAGAAGGACACTAAAATAAACTGATGGTTTGACATTTGTATTGATTATCAAATTTGATTATATTGGTTTAAAATTGAAACTGTCATCTTTCTCTGCAGAGGCACTAAAGCGTTACATAGCGTAGCCGCGTTGCGTTTAAATTATCTTAAATCTTGTGTTTTTTTTAACCAAATTTGAAGTGTTCTGTTTTTTTTAAGACAAAGAAATATATCATTAGAGAGAGAGAGAGAAAGAGAGAGAGAGTTAGAGAGAGAGAAAGTGAGAGAGAGTTAGAGAGAGAGCGAAAAATAGAGAGGCCACGTTACTATGTGGTTTCTAGAAGCATTTGATAGTTTGCCTCACCTTGATGTTTTCTCGTCTGTGTACAGGTGAAGCAAGTGACGACAACAAGTTGATGTACATTCTGATACCCTCACTGACCGTCCCACTGGTTCTTGGAATCCTGCTTGCTCTCATATGTTTCTGCCAAAAGTCACACAATTCCAGGTGAGTAACCCCACGGCGGTTCCAAATTAACTTGAATAAATCATGTCGTTTTGATTTACTTTATAAGTAAATAATTCGGACTTTTCACATAACACGCACTACAATTCAACCATTAGCCATTAACCGATAAAGACGCATGCTTTTGACGAAACAGTGCTTCTTTTTTTTTTTAACGTAGCTATAGGTATATTAGTAGAAAGGGGTAGAGGCAGGGGGAGGGCACTGTGAAGTATAGACTTTCAGCTTCAGTTTACACAGGAAAATAATAATGGCATCTTTAACTTCTCAAGTTATTATACAGGGCTATACATCAATCCAGATATCCATTCATCCGTTTATATATCTATCTATGTATCTATCTCTATGTATCTATCTACCTAAAACAATATACATGTTATGAATATATTTATCACTTTCATACTTTTGTAATACTAGTAATAAAAAGTAGTAATACTTTTCACGTTTTTATTTATTGATCGGTATTTCTGTAATTTTTTTCCACGTTTTCCTCAGGTCACCAAGGCCGAACAAACAGTCCCAGCCAGTAGAAATGAGTCCCCTAAACCCCAAGGCGGTCTCCCGCGTTCGGGAGTTCCCTATGCACAACATTCGCTTTCTGCAAGAACTCGGCGAGGGCGCCTTCGGCAAAGTGTACAAGGGCGAACTTGTTGGGCTGTACAGCGATAGCTCCGTCAGCAAGGTCGCCATTAAAACCCTGAAAGAGAACGCACTTCCAAAAGTACAAACCGATTTCCGACGCGAGGTAAGAATACACACAGCCCCACCCTTTAATCATTAATAAAATGAAAGTACCTTGTAATAAACATAATAATATGGTTTTTAAAATTCATTATGCAGTTTTGGTAGTTATGACATTGCTAATTCATAGTATCGTATTTTTGACATTTTGCATTATGCTGTACTATTTACATTAAGCCAAAGACTATAATAAGATGGTCCGCATGCTTAATTTTTATAGTTTATAAGTTCTTTTTTCCGTGTGCAGCCAAAAATACTGTCATAAATTTGAGTAACTTCTACGCACCTACATCTGCCTCAATGTTTCCGCTGTATGCTGCTTTCGATTTTAAGTAAAATTTTTCATTGAGAAAATCATAGTGATTAAATAAAACAGAAGTGTACAATACAAAAGGGAATCGTGAATTCCGAAAAGAAGTCATTCGAGTCATCAAATAGCAGAAATATAAAAATAAGCGGTCCATCTTATTATAGTCTTTGATTAAACACATTCATGTAGGTGTACCTGTGATATTATGCATAGTACTGTAGCCAATCACTGCGTGAGATATGGATATTCTATTTCTTCTTCTCAGATTGATTTAATGGCTGAATTGCGCCATCCAAACATCGTCTGCCTTCTTGGCGTTTCCATGAAGAAAGAACCAATGTGTATGTTGTTTGAGTACATGGCTCAGGGTGACCTTCACGAGTACCTTCTGTCCCACTCCCCGCACTCTGATGTCACTACCGGTGAAGACGACAGCGGCACCGGGGCTGGGCACATCCTGGAGTATGCAGAAATGCTTCACATCTCCGTGCAGGTGTCTGCCGGCATGGAATACTTAGCCAGCCACCATTTCGTCCACCGCGATCTGGCCGCCAGGAACATCCTTGTGGCGGACGGGCTCACTGTCAAAATTTCAGACTTTGGTTTGTCCAGGGATGTTTACTCCTCAGACTATTACCGCGTCCAGAGTAAAGCTCTGCTTCCTGTTCGATGGATGCCACCGGAAGCCATTCTTTACGGGAAATTTACCACTGACAGTGATGTCTGGGCTTTTGGTGTGGTCCTCTGGGAGATTTTCAGCTACGGATTGCAACCTTATTATGGCTTCTCAAACCAAGAAGTCATCGAGATGATCCGTTCCAGGCAGATCCTGGCCTGCCCCGAGGAATGTCCAGCAAGAATTTACGGCCTGATGGTAGAGTGCTGGCATGAAATGCCAGGCAGGCGTCCTGCGTTCAGGGAGATCCACACGCGTCTCCGCTCCTGGTTTGGTGAGGTGACCACTAATACTCCGTGGGCTCTGTCCCAGAGCCAGTCAGGCCACTCTAGCTCCACACACCAGAGCACCCAGTCCCAGCCGTCCCACCACAGCAGCACCGGCCCTAGCAATACCACTGCTGTTACTGGTTTGACTGGCAGCAGTAACACCTCGGAGCCTAGTCCTGCAGGGCAACTACTATACAATCCTCATTACATGCCTTATAACAATCACGGAGGAGCACTTTCACTTCCCCCTCCACCTTACAACAGTGTATCACAGCACCAACAGCAGCACCAACAGCAGCACCAACAGCAGCACCAAATGCTTCCTGTCAATGGGGCCAACAGCATGCACTTACACCAGCAGTACAAAGTCAACTTATATAACGGCCAACCTGGAAACTACTATGTCCAGTACCCAGGTGGACAACCAGCAGTGCTAAATCTTCAGAGCGGCCAGATCCAGGTTCCTAGGAATACGGTTCAATCTCCAGCACCTGCCGGAGCCATAAACAGCGCTTCTGCTAACGGCAGCGCCCCGACAAAGGTTTCTCCTGCTGGCTCAGTGGCTAGCTCAAAGTCCAGTGCCTCGTCCACCACCAACAACAACCTTGGAGTAGGGGGTGGTCTGGCACCCAGGCCTGGCCTGATCCACATGGGCCAGAACACCAACAACTCTATGAATCAGCCCATGAACTACAAGCACTCTGCTCTGGCATATGGGGGCGGAGGAGCTGCTAACATTTCCACTCAACCACCTGTCAGTATTGCTGAGTGCAATGTCTTTAACAATTTTCAAGACCAGCAGAGGACATCTAATATCTAAACTTTCTGCTTTTATGTTTTAGTCAATTTTTAAGAAATATGTCAACATAATTGATATATTCATTACTGTTATATTATTATCATTATTGTGGTTGAAGTCAAATGATGAAAGGAAATTGTACATTTAGTAGAACAAATTGTAATTTTGCGTAGAAAAAAAACAAAGAAATGTTTTAGATCTTTACAAATTTTCTTATTGTTGAGCTGTTTTTATATACATAAGGCATTAAACTCTAATTTAGAAATACAACCCAATAACAATCTGTTGCAAAGCTCAGATAAACATAAAGACAAAAACACCTTCCTTGTCCCTTATGCGAGAACAAATGTATATAAGTACTATTTCTTCCCGAGTGGCATTCGGGCATGGAATGGGTTGCCTGAACAAACCAGGAAAACCAATAACCTAACATCATTTAAAACATTAATAAAAATGCAAGACTAGACTCGGACCACGGATGAGCATAGGACGCAATAATCTTCTTTATAGTCTGTAATGTATAAGATAAGAAGATATTTAAAAACAATGAGCTTATCTTGATGCTTCTATTTTACAACCCGAAATGGCCAATTAAATTTGTCATTTTTTTTTTATCAGTGTCCATTTAAAAATGATAATTGTAGCACACTCCAGAAAATGCAGTAAGCCTACTGGTACAATTTTAATATACCGGTTAGAATTAAAGAGCTCTAGTACTATACTTAAATAAATCCAGAAGATTTTAGTTCTTGCATCAGGACACAAAATTGTACCGTATGATAAAAATGATGCTCAATGGTGAGACAAACCGAAACACATTTAAATCCATTGAGATTATGAATTAGTTATTAAACAAATATATTAAAAGGCTCACACTTACTTTAATGTTTCTGGAAGATTCAAATAAAAATTGTATTGGATTTTGTTTGTATGTTCATTTGTTAACATTAAAATGATTTCATTCAAAGCCATTTATTCACCTGATGATGTAACTAGCATTAACATAATTGAAATAATAAAAAGAAGATGTCCATGTTTGTGTAGTTCTATAAACATAATTCTGTTAGTTAGATGTACAGATTTTGTGTGTATAGCTTTGTACAAGTTAACACTGTAATCTCAATCAATACTGTATTAATGTACATACTTTTATTTTATCTGTTTAAATATTTGCTTTGTAAATATCTTTTTTTTTTAAATCACTGAAGTACTGCTATAAATATGAAAGCTAGTAGTCTAGTGGATTCCATTAGAATGGGAATGAGTATTCTATTGTATTTGATTATGTTTTTAATCTGTCCAGATTTGGCTGAAATGTTTTAAAAGAAATCGTTTTTTGTTTTTTTTCTTTACTTAAGAGCAATTTAGAGGAAAAGTTGTTTGTTGTTTATTTGTTTTTTAGCTGCTGCTGTTTTACAATATTTCATTAATATTTGATGAAGTGAAATTGGTTGATTAAATGCTTTGAAGAAATTGACGTGTTTCTGGGTTTAACCATGAGCCATTATTATACCAGATCATCTGACAAAGTGATGTTTAGTCCAGTATATTTTTTTTCTGCATGTTTGGTGAAATAAATGCAGCATTCAAATGAAGTGATATCTTATATATATGCGTATATATTTATATATGTGTGTATATATTATTGCAATTATACTATATGGAGTGTGTAATAAACATATTTATATGTCTTGTAGAGTTGTACATATCTCTTTTATTACATTTTATTGTTGGTTTTACAGAAAGGAAATGCTTTCAGAAAAGTAGAATCTCTGAATTCTAATTTTTGTTTTTTAAATTTGCAAAAAACATTTTAGTTATTGTATTCAAATAATAATATTATACCAATATTGGTTTCTTACTTTTATAAATACAACTAAGTCATTAATCATACATTGTAAAAGATTTAAATATAGCAAATAGGCCTACAGTTCATTAAAAACAATAACTAGTTATCAAAAACATTTATGTAATTTATAATCCATGTCTTCAATATATTTAGACAATCAAACTTTACATATAATTTTTAATTGATTTTGTTGTTTTCCTATTATATTTAAGGAGAAATATATTTACTCATGTTATGTTGGTTTGCTTTGGGTTGTTTGTTTTACTATTTGTTATATTCAGTTTGTATTAATCTAAACAATTAGTGGGTCAACTGAAGTTTAGCAATGACCAATTGAAAGTTTTGACTAAAGTTTTAAACTATGTTTCTGCACCATAATTTTAACCTTTAAGTAATGCGTCCGCATATCTGAAATAAACTTACAAAGTCATCATCCACTTCATCTGATGTTTTCTTAATTCTTAAAATATTTACTCCATTATAGTCCTTATTTGAATATTGGCTATAATGGTTTAACATCTGCAGCAACACACAAGTACTGACCACCAAGTTCATTTTTTTGAATTACTGTGCCTATATTTTAACTCATTTATACAATGTGTTTATTAGCAAAAAAATATTCTATTTTAAAATTAGGAAAACAATATTAGTTAATAACTTTCAAGAATCAGTCTAAATTGTGTAATTATCAATTTCTAACAGAATTAGATCTAATTTTATAATAGCAGGATGTAATTGTATGGTTTAATAAAAATCATATCTTGTGTTCATTGTGAATGGTTCAAGTCTATGCATTATTTTCTGTGATTTTAACATTTTGTCTGTGAATGGTCGTATGTGAGAATTTTACATGTTTCTACCAGCTGAATTCGGTAAATGTTTAAAAAATAAAATACTGTGCTCATTTTCCTTAAGATGTAAAAAAAAAAAAGATTTTCTTGTTGTTTTCTTTTTGTACTTTATGCGACTTAATTTGTTTAGTAGAATTTATCAGCCAAATGATTTTTATCAGCCATGAGCTTCCATATGAACATCACAATACATATTTTTCAAGGATTTAGGCTACACTTAAATCCATAATATGAATTGCTAAAATTTAAAGCAATAATCCCCACATCTGAATAATTATTTTAAATATATCCATGAAGTAAAACTCTAACAATATCAACTGAAAGGCCAATTCAGTACGTGCATTTTCTTTTTCTTCATTTATGCCTTTTACCCATTTAAGCCAGGGGAGTTTATGTCCTCTAGAACCAATAATGTTTTTTAGCAGGATTTCAATTCAGAAATGTTTTACCATAATAAATATAGGCGTAACCAATCATGTATTTATTTTTTTTGTTATTCTATTGAATTAACTTTTTCGAAATATGATTCAATAAATATTGTTAGAGTAACTTTAGGATGGATATTCTGCAGACCAATATTTTCGGCTCCCAAAAAAAATATTTTTGGAAGTTTTGATCTACATAGATAGGACATTTTTTTTTTCTTTGTTTGTCCTGCTGTAATTATTTATTTTTGTTGCAAGCATAAAACAGCTGAATCATTATGTATAAACAAAGTATCAATATGTCCAGGTTATAAATTGCCTTTGCTACTGAATGTGTGATTTGGTCTTATTGCATGTCCTAAATTGTCAACATCACTACATTTTTGTTGTTACACTTGTATGTAAAATGCATCAATAATAAACAATGGACATTGTCACTGAAAGTGAGAAATCGTTCTTTTTTATTATCATTATTTACATTACAAAAGTAAGCATGCATTGTATGTGTAAGCTTTTTCATTTTCACTTCTACATGTAAGCAAAGGGTTTTATTGTTACCTGTTGTACAGGCTTATAAATATTGCTTTCCTTCCCTACAAATTCAGTCTATGGTCGAAAGCTTTATTTAAGACCAGTAGTCAGCGGGACTACTCTAAGAATCTTAATTTACAAGCACAAACTATTGACTTGTAACTTGTAGGTAGATTTTTTATAATTGCATCCTGCACTGAATGTTCACGTATACATTTTAGTACTTACTAAAGTGCGTGTACTAGACTAGCAGTATGTCCATTTAATTTATATAGTTCAATATTTATAAAGTTCAATATTTATATAGTTCAATATTTATATAGTTAAACCTTTGTTGTTTAATCTACTTTCATCTCCTGCCTTTAAACCAACAGAAATTACACTTTACTTTTTGAATGCTAAACCTAAAATCTTTAATTATAAATCTAACAAAACTTAGCAAATCTAAAAAAAAAAAAAACACAATGTTCTTTTATAAAAGAACCAAATATAAATGCACAAAAAAAAAAACAAGTCACAAAACATTGATCAAGAATAATATACATCTATTATTTTCACACTATTTTATCTTTTTGAGTAGTTTTGGATTTATTTCTGTATCAGAATGAACAAAGGGACATAACTAAAAATATGATGGACTTGGCGTTGGTGAATACCAGCTTGCGGGACTTGATCCATAAAGTGATAGATACGCTGATCAGTGGAAAGAGTCTATCCACTGATCAGCGTATCGATAGACTCCAAAAATATCTAACACGCAGCGGCTTTTATAAGGCATCCAAATAAAAAAATAGTAGTTATAACTGTTTGTCCCTCCAATAATAATAATATAGAGTACATTTTATTTCATAAAAAGTGGCCATGCGCACTGTGTAATGTATAGCTGAGCATTTTGCTAGTGGTATAGGTTATATTAAAATATTGAGAAGAAATAATAATTATTTTTTAAGTTATATTAACTCCATTGAAAATAAAATAAATAGTGGATATTTGCCTACAAAAGTATGTTGCAGTTTCTATTATTTCATTTGTTGTTTTTTTTACCATATCAAAATTCGATTATGAAGAGCTGACCACAGAATCTCAGCAAAGGCCTGACTGACATGGAAATTACTGAAAGGAAAAGGGTGGCAGAAACTTGGCGCCTGGATTCAACTTAAAGTATTGAACTGGAATGTTGGCTTGTGGAAAGAATCAGAACTACATCGGCAAAAGGCTTATAAAAAAGGAACCAGTAGTTTGACATTAATGAACCCTCACTATTCAAATGTGTTGGCCTTTATTTTCAATGAAGCATTTTGTCAATTACGACTGTTTAGATCTAGATTTATAATAATATATATAAACAAGTGTAAATGCATAATATTATTAAGTTTCTGCAGCTAACAAAACCTATGTGTCAGTTACTAATGGAACTTACCTAAATCACTCAAGCTTTACTTAGTTTGGAGAGTATGCTGTAACTAATATCGCGTTCGGCTGGCGTACCGAAGGTCCTGAGTTTGAAACCTGGTTCAGGGTAGGATTTATTCCCGGGTTTGAATGGTGTCTTTGAGTCTACCCAGCTCTGATGGGTATCCGACGGATACTATACTTTTTGCCCAGTTAAAGTTCTCCTACTTATTGGTACAAAGCTGAAACTGAAATTCATAGAATCTTATGAATGCTTTGCCAGATCAAACTTAGTAAACTAATACTAGTACCAATGAAAGCTCTAGTTGTATAACAAAAGAAGCGAAATTCAATGGTATGCTTTTAACTTTTATTAATGTTTGCTCTTGTTAGTAATCATTATTGATTGCCTGTAAGAGAAATAATAAATTAAACTACATGAAAAATACCTTTAAAATTTCTCTTGAAGCCAATTATTAGAAAAGTGAAACAACACAAAAAAAATCAGTGATATCCTATATAGTATAATATTAATATAGTTGTTGATGACATAATGAAATATACTGTATACTGGATATTGGGTTATAGTAATATCTTCACCAAGCTACTCAAACTGAATGAATAATAGTGAGCACAAAATACTTCCAGTGTAGTGAGGGCAAGGTATGATCTTGTCTCCTTCAGTCTATCAAGAATCAATCATGGGGTAGGGACAAGGCTATAAATATCTTGTATTATACTCAGCACACTACTTTGTAATACTGTGAGAACATATTTAGTCAAGATGTGACCCACAACAGGATACTTTATTCAATAGACTAAACAGATTACACATATTTACGGTTTTCTATATGTATTTATATATAATTGTGATATATGACATTATTTATTCTTTAAAAGTGCAATGTACATACTAAAAAAAATAAAACAGAACAAATTATATGTAAAAAAACAGAACAACTATTTATTTAAAAAAAAATAATTACAAGTACTGATTTACATTATTTTGAAGTTGGAAACAAGTATAACCATAACAACAAAACTAATTGACAACTCTTCTGGAGATGATATCATATAATGATGACAACAAGGACCTTTTGTAATTTTTCATTGTAGAAAAAAACAACACTAAAAAGTAAAATGCTGATACTTTTAGATAGACTTTTAAAGTGCTCATTCCTAACTCTTGATATGTAATCAACACTTTTTCAATGACATGCACCAAGAATAAATAGACTACATTAAATGTAAGCAATTTGCTTATGAAAGGAAAAAAAAAAGTTTTACCGTATTTATAAGACACCTAGCCAAACTGCCTAAAATGTATTGGACTCATCAAGATTGATGTTGCTAACCAGAGCAAAAGAAAGTAAAAACAGATGTACACACAAGGCTTGCTTTGAAATAATTTAAAAATCACTGGGATTTAAACACACACTGAAAACATTCATTTGTGACCTACGGTTTTGTTTTTTTTAAAGTCCAGCAACCAAAATAGTAATATATTTATCCCTTCTTTATTTCACATTCATTTTATATGGTCTTAAAAAAATACATTACAACTAAAAGGTTTTCTTATTTTTCTGGTGACCTAACCCAGTGGTTCCCCACTTAGTGCATCACAGTCACAGACATTTCATCATTCTGATTTAATCCCTCTTACAGAATGGCCAGTGGGCCTATTTGGGAACAGCTCAGCAAAATAAAATAAAAGTTTTCCAATATCCCCATTGACTAAAAAGAAAGTGATGAAATTGTTTCAATTAAACTATATGAGAAGAAAGAGAGAAATAAAGACAAGCTTTAGAGAAAAATATTTTGTACACATAGAACTAAAGATAGAACTGAACAAATTGAATCAGTCAAGAAATATACAGTTCATTATTTCAAAATGTATTTGATTAAATATTGCACAATTTCTACTTGAGTAAATGGCTTATAGTATCTGGTTTAAAATGAAAGGGTTATATCTAGGGTGGACTAACATTTTCCACACTGCACTATTTAATTAGAAGCAAATACAGTTACTAGTAGACATAGTAACCTATTATTAAATTCGATGTTTGGTTTTCAAAAATCATTCTTTAAAAAAAAATATTGTTTAAAAATTCCTCAGTCTGTTAAAATAGTGGGCTATATGTAAAGCTTTTTTTAAAAGCTATAAATTAAAATAATAGTTACAGACTTCCAAGATAAAATCACAAGTCTATGAACCTAAAATACCGGTAGATGTTTTTTACACAAACTTGATCAGATTAAAACTTCCCAAGCATTCAGCTAATCATATGAAACATCCACAGCAATACAAGTTTCAAGTTTGAAATCAACACCATCAATGAACTACATACATGATCATTGGATCAACAGAATACATATAAGGGGATCAAACAAAGATGATGCAAAAAAGGATTTAAATAGTTCACACAAAACAAAAAATAATGTCTATATGGTAAATCTAATTGTGAAGTTGAGAAGAACAAGTCAACTCTAAGGAGTTTTTATGCTTTTAATAAGTTACTTTGAAAGAAGAAAAAAAAAGAAGACAATATTTGTTTCATCAAATAATAACCTGAGACTTCAAAAATGACATTGGTAGAATGTGAAAGAAATACATTTTGTTTTATTTAGCAGTAGTTGATACAAGTCACTATCACAATACTTTTCTACCTGGTCTATTGAATTCTTTCTATTTTACAAAGTACAGCACTCTAAACATTCAATGCACAACTGTTCAATTTAAAAAAATGTAACAAAAGAGTTACACAAGTTAGCTAGCTACTCTGAACACAGTAAACCTGACTAGTAAGAAATATCAGAATAACTTTTTTTTTTGACAAGCTAATTTAAGTCACTCTGCCTATGAAATGAAATAAATGCAACAAATAAATAGCTCCACAATGGCTGCATTGGCCATGTATTTAAAAAAACAAATATTAAACTATTATTTTTTTTAAAGAAAAACCACAAGTTTTAAAACAAACAAAAAAAAATTTGTAAAAAAATGGCATTAAAAAAGTATCCTAGTGTATATAAAACATTTCATAATCAACCATTTTGATGATATTTTCAATAGACATTTGCAACTGTGGACCAACAGTTCAATTACTGGACCTCGTTCTTCTAATTGTTCATAAATTATGCAGTCAAACTCAACAAACAAATTTTTTAGTTTTACAAAATAATAAATCCATGACCAGCAGTCAATAGCATGGTCTTGTGCAAAAATGAACCATAGCCATCAATCTTTCTTTCAAGTCCTATTTTTCTACCAAATTTTATGAGCCAGCAAAGTAATTCTAATACTGACAAGTGAATGGTGGATATATTTTTATAATCCAAACGTTACATTACTATATGTTCATGCATAATTATAACACCATTTTGAGAACAGACTACTGGTCAAATTAAGAATTTCCTTTTTTTTTTAAGCAGAGATCAGCCACACACTAAAAAGCAATGCTGGCTGATACTGATAGTAATTTGGGTATTTAAAAAAAACCTTGGGTGGATTAGATATTCATAACTTAAAAGACCAAGATATTGGTGGAAATACTATTTCTGGATTACCTTTGCAGAACAAAATAGGGTGGATGTTTTTTGGGGAAACAAAAATAATTCCATGAAGTCACAAGTCAAGCTTAAAGAAGGAAATAATAAAATCGATAGGTGTACATCTAAAATCTTAATTTTATGGCCTTATTTGCATGAAGATATGGTAATTGTATGATTCTTCTTCCTTATTCAAAGCAGAATGATTTACCATTCCTAGCAAAGCAAGAAACACAGCAACAATTTGTGATTTAAATTGCAGCTGTTTTCATTTCCCTTAAAAAAACATCCTGTGCAATAATGGGAGGAGGTACACATATTCACAAATTCATACCTAAAAATAATAATGTTTAACAATACAAAGCCAAATAAATATTTATATTTTTTAAATTATAATATATAGTTAAAAAACGCCATACACATAAAAAATTCCTGGCACTGTACTAATAACCTAACTCTTAACCTAACTAGATTATTCCCCTTTTTTAAGTGCGGCATGGCCATTGGCCTGACCATTGGTGTGCTGCAGCTTCTTCTTATTGAAGGCACTGGCATTCTCTGGACTACTGGTAGGGAGAGCCTGGCTTTTTTTATCTTTTCTAATATATGCTTGCATATAAAAATTTCCAAAAAGGATGAGCATGCCAACCATGTAAGATGCAAGTAGATTTTGGCCCCAGCGTGGGAAATCACATCCCACACGGATGGAATTGACTGTGTGAGTAAAAGTTATACAAAACTGAAGCTGGGGAAAGAAATAAAGAAAATATTAAAGCTTAAGAAAATAGTTATATTGTTTTAAAAAGTATATTGCCAAATTCTACTGATTTCTTTTTTTTTTAGTGAAACAGTTTTATATACTTCATTTCTACACTTTTTTTTTTTACATGGACTATTACAAAACTATGTGAGATAAAACATGGGCAAACAGTATTCAATGAAAAGGATTTTATTTAGTATAACTCCCTTTTTTTTTTAACTAACTTTTCCCTTACAGATAACTTTTTAGTCATTTGATATCTCTATTAATTTCTGTGTTTAGTGATGTATTGGAACACACAATTTTTCCTTCAAATGTTTGAAATGTTATGGTTAAAATAAGAAAAGATTCATTTTTTTTTTGTTACAAATTATGACATTGATATAACTCTATATTTAAAAAAGCTGTAGTTTCAGAAAATACATTTTTTTAAAGAAAGGACCTAAATAACTAGACACTTATTAGGTATCATCTGATTATCTATAAATTTAGGGTATGTTCCCAAGACATGTGCCTGCCATTGGTAGGCCATTATTGCAATATTGCTGTTTTATACAACTGACTGCAATGTTGTTTAACCAGAAACAGCCCAATTGAACTGGGCCTATAGCCCCTGCTACTCAGGCTTTGCTAGTTTTCCCCAGGGCTTAGATATGTTTGTCTCCTCTACACACAATCACCAAGACGGAAACATATGGGCACTGATCGTGTACCAATGGTCATGTTCAAGATACATTTCAAACATTTTAATTTAATGATTTACAATATTTTAATTTCAACACATACAAAACAATTTTTATACATACATGAATTCCTTTCAAACATGGCAAAAGAACTAACATACTGATATAATAACTATGGAATAATATCCCAGGAAAAAACAAAGACTATCTTTTTAGTTTAAACCACCCAGTTAAATAAAACAGCATTTAGAAGTATATTTAGTAGTTGATTGATACAACTTTGTTGCATTAGTGATTTAGATTAGAACTACTTACTAGCTGAAAGCGGGTGATGTAGCGCTTCCACCACAATTTATTCCTCAGAGATGGGATGACAGAAAGACCATAGTATAAATACATGACTACATGTACTAAGCAATTCATGCAGCTACCAAACCAAGCTGTAAAACAAAAATTCACAGTGAGTGTTTCATTACAATATAAGACAATTACCAATATTATAACTTTTATGTAAATATGAATATTGTTTACTTTTTTTTATACCATATGGTAAGGGTTGGCAACCTAGTGTCATGTGCGCCAACTAGAGAAATTTTCAATGGCATGTGGAAGAACCCCCCAAAAAGGCTATTCAAACCTCTCCTAACAAAGGGCAGGATAAATTTTAGGCTGTTGGCACACTGAATGAATTTGAAATCTCACTTTGGCACACTATTATCAAAAGGTTGCCAACCACTGTCATCTATAAACTACTGGCCTGTCATGTTGGCATATTTTACTTATGTTTTTAACTTATATTTGATATCATATGGCACTTTTAACTTATTGGAATATCATATTGGCATATTCTACTTATTATAATAACATGTATAAAAGCTTGCCTTTAAATCAGTATTTTAGAACACATAAATATCATAAAATAATTGCCAAATCTAAGTAAATGCACAGGGCTGCCTACCCACAAAAACTTTTACTATTACCAACTACTGAATTGGACCATAAAGACCATTTACTGTGATTATCTGTGTATTTTTTTAAAGCCCCGTTAAGGAAATGGAAACTTATTCCGCCAATTAAAGAAAGAACTAAATATTCAGGAATACTAGTTTACCATATCGGACAGTAATAATAATTTACTTCTTTTTCTGACATTTTCGGATAATTTTTATAACAAAAATAATTTTTTCCACTGGACCATAAAACGCACAACAAATATTAACCTTAATGCAACACAGTAATTTGGGTATAAAAATTGTAACGTTACGTCTGAAACCGTAACAGTGGGTAGCCCTGAATGCATGATGGGAAACAACCCCAATAAACTAAAGTTTTGCTTACACATTCCTCCAGGTATAAACATCATTGTCCACCACCAAATGTTCAGCATACTGGCATGATGAAACCAATGAAGGAATGTTACTTGCTCAAACTTTTTCCTTGCTATCATACATACAGTATCCAGAAGTTCAATAGCCTTAGAAAAAAAATACCACCACAGAACCTTGGCTACCTGTAGAAAATATATACATTACAATGTTTCTTGTGGTACTTAGTGTTAAAAAATATATATTTTGATATTTCTTTACATAGTTTTATACAACTTTCAAGGATGTGACTAGACTAGACTTGACAAATAACTGGGGAAAGATTAGTTTCCCCTGAAAGTGAATCTGTACAATGTGACATCATAGGTCTATTTATAAGTATATACAAAGTACAAGTGTATAAAATAGTTTTATCTATCTATATATGTTCAACATTTTTGCATATTAAAAAAAAACACTTGTAAAAGGTTTCTAAATCAACAGAAACTATTTTTACATGTGCAATTCAGGATCATTTGAAAGGCGCCTCAAATTTTCTATCAAATGCATTAAAGTACTTAGAGCTTTTTGTAGGGTGAACTAAAGATCAGCAAATATGTTTGAAGTTAGTGGGAATAACTCTTTTACAAAAAAAAAAGTGAATCAGCACATTTTGAGTGTTTTTACTTTCTCTGCAGCAATTTCAATTACATATTAAACTCATTTAATAACTGAATTCTATTTGGATATGATTTGACAATTACCCAAAGTAACGTATTCTCAACTGTTAGTTCTTAAGTCTGAACCAGAATGGTCAGCAACCTCAGGGCAATAGAATGATTCAAGAATTTTAATGATTTTAACATCAACTTTTAACATGGAGAACTGGCAAACTGTATAGTTCATAATAGATATTGGACTTATTCTCGGACTCTTCCAACAAGACATTGAGAATGTCCGAGATATTTCAAATTGATAACCCTCACGATTCTTTATCTATTATTGAAAAGGTGTAGTCCTTGAGGTAAGTAATGCTATAATATCTGGAGCTTGTAAATAATGCATAAACTGCTTACCCTAAGTTCTTTAGGGTTGGTAATAGAATCTTTATTGTAGTTAGCACAGACCAGGTCATAACCTGCATCCCACATGCTGAGAATAATCTGTAAATTGTTTTTAATAAAACATTACATTATTACATTTAGAATACAATTTAAATATGCTATTAAAAATGTAAAGACATAAAAAAAATTAACATATATTCCTCGAGTTTTTTTTATATTATATGTATATGTAAGATATTATATTATATATACAAGCTAAATTCCCCCACATCAACCGGGGAAAAATTAAATAGACCTTTATAAGTTACAGATAAACATTTCATAAACTACAATGAACAGAAAGCTACAGATCTAATAATTTTAAAAATATAATTATTATTTACTGAAATCATTTTTGAAAGTAATTTAAAATAAATTGTGTAATCAGGCGAAAAATAGGCAAGGCTTTTTATTTAACAAAAAGCTAAATTGCCCGGCGTTGCCCGTGGAAGGACTATCCCTGTAGATGAGACTTGAAAACCATCTTCTGCATGCATTTAAAATATAATTATTAGATTTTACTTACTGAAAACATTTTAGGAAAGTTTTCTATTTCAGTCCTAAAATACATTACAATCTTTAAAAAAAAAAAAGTAATAAAAGGTAGAAAAGAAAAAGAAAGGTATCAGTGGGGAATTGAACCCAAGTCATCCACATGAAAGTCAAAGACACTAACCACTACGCTAGGGAACACACATCTCAGAAGCGAGGTCGCAAAAGTAAGTTATGAGACAGTAAGGTCACCTGTCTTTAAATCAGCCGATGGGGATCGGATATGACACACACAAGTTACTTTATATATATATATAAATATATATATATATATGATACATGTTTGTTTTCTATAGACTGTTAGACTGATTGGAAGTTTTCATTTACTCTAAAGAACAATATTTGTATTACATCTTTTAAGCTGCTGAATTAGTTTTTTTAAATAAATAAAATTATGCTGAAAATTCATATATTATATAAACTTTGTAAACAAAAAAAATACTGTTGAAAGAGGGGCTATCAAGTTTTACAGACATTGCACAATCTGTTGTTTATGCAGGAAGGTGTTAAACTTATGCTAATTATAAACGTAAAAAGGACCCGCTACTTTTTGGTTTGGAGAGTATGTATGTCATACTTTAAAAAAGAAAAAAACATAAATAGCATATGGCATATAATGTTATGTCTACTGACTCTCTATATTTTGTTATAATTACAAACTGATTGTCTGCTAGTATGATTTGCAACTAGATGTTTTCTTTATTTTTTTAATTCTTCTCTCCATAACTTTGTGTATGGTATTTTTGTGGTCTGCAGTGTTAGTATGTGGATAGTGTACTAAGTTTTTTGTTCTCTATTGGTTATCTCTCTTTTTATCTTTTAATGCTTGTAGCTTTTGTGTGACATTTGTGTCCACAGAAGAACTAATAACTGCATTGCAAAAGATACACTGTTTTTAAATTGCCCAGTATCATCATGTGTAGATTTTCTTCTCTAGCCTTTTTCCACCCATTTCTTGAAACGGTGTTTCCAAGCGTTTCCTTCTTCAAATTATTCCTCACCCTAATCTGCTATTTAAATTGTTTGCCTTTATGTTTTATTCCCACCTATTGTTCAGTTAATTTATTTATACCTGTGTAATTGTTTATGTGATGCTAAAATGTTTACATTAGTTTCTTTATAAACTAGAAAAACTAATAATATTGAATTATACGCTAAAAGTTTTACTTCATTAAAATAAGTTCATAGCTCTGTAAATATAGAGAGATTTAAAAAAAACTTGTAATCTTATTCTTCAAAAGAGCTTTATAATTATTTAAAAAAAAAAAAATTGAATAAATAAAATGCAAATAGATCTATACTTGATAATCTATATAAAGGATCAGAATCAGTTACCTCTATAAACATGTAGATGGAGAGACCAACCAGTCCTAGGTTGTAGACGACCATAAACCACTGTAAGGATAATGGTTTGCGATTCTTCATGATGCGTGGTCCTAAAGCCACCATAGCAAGGTATAGGGATGTTATTATCCATACTGGATAAGGGCTATCTGACACCAAAAGCCAATTCCGTGTACGTGGATCTAGAATAACAGACATGTCATGGAAGAATGTTGTTATCAGAATAATATTATCTTAACTAATATATTTCAAATGATAAAAATAATTTAAAAAAATACCATATATACTCATGCATAAGTCGCAACCCAAATCTTAAATTGAAAAATTTTAAAAGTCATATTTTTCACTCTTTTTTTTTCAGATCAACTTTCCTGTTGTCAGTGTACGAGATTCATTTTTCGTGTTAATTTTTTTTTTATAGGAATTTTTTATCAAATCTAGAATGATTCCCCTTAGAGTGGCATTTGGGATTTTTATGTTTACAGCGTGTTTTCTTTGAGAGAAATATCATTACAATGGTTGTTTTCTTTGAGAGAAATATCATTACAATGGTTTTCTTTGAGAGAAATATCATTATATTGGTTGTTTTCTTTGAGAGAAATATCATTACAGTGATTGTTCTCTTTGAGAGAAATATCATTACAGTGGTTGTTCTCTTTGAGAGAAATATCATTACAATGGTTTTCTTTGAGAGAAATATCATTACAATGGTGGTTTTCTTTGAGAGAAATATCATTACAGTGGTTGTTCTCTTTGAGAGAAATATCATTACAATGGTTTTCTTTGAGAGAAATATCATTATATTGGTTGTTTTCTTTGAGAGAAATATCATTACAGTGGTTGTTCTCTTTGAGAGAAATATCATTACAATGGTTGTTTTCTTTGAGAGAAATATCATTACAATGGTTATTTCATTGACAGAAATATATACAGTGGTTGCTTTCATTGCGTGTGTAGTAGTGATAGTGAATAATGAGATCGGGCTTCATATTTTGTGATTTTTTTAAAGTACGGGTAATAATATTACCGTACTAATTGCATGCCACATGCAGTAAAAAAGGATACATTTTAGTAAAAAGAATGGTTTAATTTATTTCAGAATGTATTTTTAAGTATTTATGTATTTGGGTGTGCTTTGGAATGTTAATTAAGCATAGCGACAGTCTATGATTATTGCGTAGGCCTAAACCTTCGGTACCGGTAAGTTACATTTTTTTTACTTTTTGTTAAAGAAATGACTATTTATATATATATATAAGCTATAAGTGTTTATCTTACTCAAAATGAAGTTCTTAGATCAAAATTAAATTCATAAGATTGTCTGCAATCAAATGGAGAGGGTCTATAACATGTTTAGTTTACATCAACTGCTGTTTTAAAATATTTTTGCGCACGCAGACAATTTTTAGAACTGTCACCCATCAAGTGATATCACCTGATCAAACACGCTAGCAAAGTGGCTAGGGCTTTTCTTTGTTCTGTCTTTACTCTAGTTCTCTTTGCGTTTGCAATAATCTTGCATGCTATCAAACAAATTATTACATCCTACTTAGGAATGTTAAATGGAAATCAGAAATCTTAATATTGGTTTCAACAAAGTAACCCAATTTTTAAACGAAGATCAGTTTTGTTAAAAGGTGATCTTTAAAGTCAAAAAGCTCTGATATATAAAGATTTATTAAGAATCCAGTTTGCAAACACTATTTAAGCTTTTTTTTAAAAATAAATCATCAAGTATCAATAACACTATTTTGGCTTTCCCTGACAGTCCGCTTCCTTCAATCTGTAATTTTGGTATGAATAACAAACAAAAACAATGATCTGTTTAATGTCTAAAATCAGATTCTAGTCTTACATTTTGATTACAACTCATTTTATATTTGGGTTGGGGAGCAGACTTTTCTTTTGGTGACCTCACAAGTCAGGTTCTTATTAGCCTTAGTTTCAATGCAAGCACAGAAGCATTCAATGGGCCGTATTGCTGTTGAGAGTTAACACCCTTGCCCCTTATACAAGTCAATATTTTATGTACAAGTCAGTCATAAAATATTGACTTGTATAAGGGGCAAGGGTGATAACTCTCATCAGCAATACGGCCCATTACTCTTATAGTAAAATAAAACAATTGTAGCCAGGAAAAAAGTTCTTTTTAAACAATGCCTACATTGTGCAATTACCATTAGTAGAGAGTTCTTAATAAAATATCATTTCAATTGCCTAAGCAGCGGTTCACAAACTTTTGTAAAAGATTCACCAACCAACAAGTCTTGATGTTAACCAGCTGTTTACATCATATGTAGTTAAAATTGACATATATTTGTGGATGTTTTTCAGTAAAACTCTTGAATTATTTCCAAGAAAAGAAAAAGGAACTATATTTTTTTTTCATTTAAAATTAGTCATACTACTTTGTCCATTATTATTATTGAAAAATTCATAAACTTTAAGCAGTTTTCCCAAAGGGTTAAAATCCAGATAAATTTACTTTATGTCAAGTGACTGAAACAAAATCAAACTAAAAGTTCCAATATTTTAAGTTACCCGTATTCAATATTTGTGTTTCATTTCAGCGCAGAAGAATATTCACTAGCGCCAGCTCTGCTTCAGAACCATTTTATTACATTTTTATGACATTAGTTAAAGCTGGATAATAAATGTCATGTACTTTTATAACAAGCTATTATGTCTTATAAAATCAGTTGCAAATAAATAGTACCAAAGTACACTGACAGTCATACAGTGTAACATTTCTTGAGTATTCCATCTTAACACTAAAATTAGGTCAGATGCTATTAATCATGTCACCAGATATATTAGCTGTAATCACTCAAGACTCAAGTCCAAAGGTTATTTCAGACCTGCTTAAAGTATTCCATTATTACTGAGCATTTTTAACATTCTTATTTTAAAATTTCATTATAGTTTTTATTGTAACAATAAATAGTTGACTAGTGGTATTAGTAGGTGTATAACATACATTTTTTTCAAATAGTATTTTACATTTATCCCCGTTTTTCATATCTTTCAAATTTTGATAAAAAAGCAATGATTTATAAAATTAGTCACTGTCGTCTATAAATGCAAGTTTCAAAAGTAGCAGATCTTAGCTGTTTTTATTTGGGGAAATGATCTATGATTTTAACTAGATACTTAATTGACTCATTATGATGAAATGATAAATGTATCACTGTTGCCATACAAGCTTTTGATTTGGGGGGGAAGTCACTGTGTGTAATTGAGTTATGTTTTGAAAATGCAATACAATCAACTACTATGTTATTTTTATTTTTTTTAAGGAAAAATGTTATGAAACAGTTTGCAATCAAGGTTTTTAAAATTGCAAAGTCCTTAACAGTGTCCCTTAGTGTTATGATCTATCTTTCAAGAAGGTAAAACCCTGATATCTCTTTCTTGTTGGACTATTTATTTTTAAAAGCAATCACAAAATGTTTATACAAGTGTAAACTGAATTAAACAATTAATAATAACCTGACCAATGAAATTTTCAGTGAACAGACTGCAGGTAAAAAATAAAATAGATATGTCCGCATATATAGTAAATCAGCTTGACCTGATGATATATATATATATATAAATAAAACAGGGCTAGGGAGAGGGGGGTGAAGCCTATACATTGCTCTGTCAAGTTCAAAGGGGGCCTAGGAAGGTGGGAGTATATAAACAAAAATAACCTTACTCCCCATATTCTAGCATCAAAGGGCCTTTAAAGTCAGTCTTGCTCCAGCAAATTATAATCCTCTTTTCTGCTGTGTGTTATGAATGGACCTTTGATACAATGAGGTTGGTATTTCAACCTGTGTACTTGTATCGGAAAAGTAACTTTCTATCCTTTTCAGAGAAATTCGCATAAGAATGTTGATTTCTTAAATTAAAAAAAAATTTTCTGCTCTTAGTTGTTTTAATAAATATAATGCTGGTACATAATCAATAGGATTATATTAACTTTGCCATAATTATGCTTCTTTGATTGGGGACAGAAATCATAAGACCAGGTTAGTGGCTTTATGGCAGTGATTCTCAAATGGTGCTACCTAAAACACTAGGGAGAAAATCAGGGACTAATCCCCCCCTCCTCTCCACAGACAGGGGAGGGGGGGGAGAGAATCTGTACTACATTTGCAAAAACAAATTTGTTAAATGTTTAGTTTAGCCCTTCCTGACTTCGTTCTTGGAGAAAACTCAAGGGTTCCAGTAGAATATGAGTTCTTCCCCTTGATATTATCAAATTTGAAAGTTTAACTGATCAACATTTTTATTCAGATGTTTTATCAATTTCACATACTAAAAAAAAAATAGTCTGAGAAGTCTACAGGGGTAACAAAGAAATTAAGCGTATTTTATTTGTTAAAGTTAAACCAAGAATTGAAAATCTTTGCAGTGTAAGTCACTGAAATGTTTCTAAATATTTTAGCAAAAAATATATCAAAACCTTTCTTTACTTTTATATTTTGTTTCCTATAAATGTTGGGATAAAAAAATATGTTATTTTAGAGTTACAAGAGCAAAAAAAAAAAAAAAGGTTTTGAAACACTGCTTCGAAGAAGGCTTAATTACCTGCATGTGGGTATGCCTCATCATACTGACGCATCAAATCTTTAACAAAGCTCGCCATTTTCACCTGTCAATAAATATTTGTTCAATATTTTAATTAAAACCAAATAAAAATCTAATATATCTCTATATATCTATTCCTTTTTTGGATGAGCTAATATCGGTGTCATTTTTTAAAATGGTGGAGTCACTATATTTTGGATTTAAACTATAGATAGTAGTCTCGAATTAATCATTTGTAAAAGTAGGTTAACTATGACTCTGTTTAGCTTGACTATACAGGGATGCCAGCGGGCCAAGACAAAAAAGCCTGAACATATTTTTTTCTCCAAAAACGCGACAATATGTATAGTGACACAAACTATAAACAATATTTTTAATTTAGCCTAACTAATTATGTAATGCAAATAGTGGTGTACTTACAAACTTTACATACCCATAAGCAGCATGTGTAAAATAAGGAAAAAAACAGCTAATTGTTTCCCTTTAAAGGGGCTAGCCGGAAATTTTCAAAAAGCCTGAAATCAGGCTTTTGCCTGAAAACTGGCATCCCTGACTATAGCTAGAACATATCAATAGGGATATAACAATAATGTTCTTAAGAATCCACACAAAAATAACTATATGTATGGCAAAAACAGACTAATAAATCATAACACTTGAGAAAGGTGGCCTCCTTATTTATACAAATTTTGGATAGGCACCAAACTGATACTTTTACTTTCCATAGTGGCGCCAATTTGGACCCCCATTACAGACTACTTAGTTACATTATACAGTTACCAAAATATTAGTAGTGAATTAACCCTTCTCGTCCGACCTACTTTCTTGCCTAGCATTCCTCCATTACTGGCTATTATTTTACTACTACACAGGCTCAGACTTAATTTTAGAATGGCTGAAACATCTATAGGGTTCCAAAATTAAATTTTGACTTCTTTGTAAAAAGTGATAACAAGTTAAAAGTAAATTGTTTTAAATTTATTAACTTATCTTATTAGAATCATTTAATTAACAAAATAATTGGATTTATTAGTAATATTAATTCATAAGAAAAAGTTTGATCTTCTTCTTGTTCTCTCTCAGAAAAAAAAGTTTGATAACAATGGAAGGTAAATTGCTATAGGCCATTAGAACCTCGTTCATAATTTAAAAAGCTAAATAAAAATCTACTATTCAGCTATTAAATAAATATTCTGCCAGAGGCTACGATGAAATGTCAGATCCTTATTTTTCTTCTTTAAATAGACACCCTTCATTGATGGAAATATACATGCCTGGGACACAGGAAATTGCATCTCCTGATGGAAATATAGGCCTATGCACTTGGGACAGAGGGGAAAAAGTGGGTCGATGGAAATATATGCACCTTGGGGTGTAAGGGTTAACCAATTATTTTGAGTTCTAAAAATAAAAATGGACAGACTAACAGACACACCTGCCCCGACTAATGAACTAACCAAAATGAGGAATATCTAAAGTACAAATGAGGAACACAAGACACAATTTCTCCATACTCATACTTTATTGACAATTTCACTATTACAAATGCTGCAAACAAGCATAGCTAAAATGCCTTTAGTAGCGCATGTTAAGGCTAAGCCACACTAGAAACAAAAACAGTAATTCGCAGCGATTCAATTTTAAAAACACGATGATTCTCCCCGTTTCTAATGTGGCATAGTGCAAAACAAGTCAGTTTCAGCAGTGCTTCGCGGTGTTTCACAGAATTAGAACATGTTCTAAAATTTGGAAACATTATTGTTTCAAGCTGTTACAGCCAATGGGAAACGCAACTAGATCATGTGATAATTAGCCTAGTTAAAAAAGTAAACAAAGATGGCTGCTATTAAATAGTCCAGTTTGCTTAAAAGAACATTGTATGCTCCATAAATCTTTCTTCTTTCGATCCAAGGTTTAACCCACCATTTTCGTTTTCAATTTCTTTTTGCTTTAAGTAGAACAGGCGCAGTGGGACATACCAAGTTTACTTTGTCGTCACTGCTAGAATTCATGAGTCGTGAACATAAAATGGGGCGTCAAGAACAGTCACTCTCAACACTTTCTTGATTCTTTTGAAAATAAAATTGCGCGTCTTTGTTTTTCTGTGAATCGTGTTTTAAGTGTGGCATGGCTGATTGTGAAACAGCGTATTTCTTATTCGCTCTGAAACAAATTCTAGTGATTCGCTGAAACATGATTCCAGTCAAAACATCATTCCTTGTTTCTATGGTGGCTTAGCCTTTAGTCTTTGCTTAATACACGTGAATTCATGAGAGTAGGCCTAATTTTTCAATAAAAAAAATTTGAGTTCATTTATATGATATAGTATAGGCCCTGTAGGATAATTATCCTCAAGTCCTGGGAAAGTTTGATTCATGCTTCTGCACTTTCTACAAAAAAAGAGTAGACCTAAAAAAATGTCTGCATATTTGGACAAGCTGATTTTGCAGAACAGACTTGTCTAATGCAGAATGATGGGGGTACATTTTAGTCATTTTCCAGAACAACTCTGCAAAATACAAGATCGTAGGCATGTCTACACACTAGTCACAGTCACTACTTCAGTACTAGTTCAATAACATTACATAACAATCACAAATAGGGCCTAAATAAATATAGCCTGCATCATTAGGCCTAAAAATTAATAATAATATTTAAACACATGTTAATATGATTCACTAGAGTCTAGGCCTGTCTAATGTTGACAGTAATCATCTAATGATCTAATCATGCATGCAGCATTGTGACACAAGCCTTATTACTGGTTTGTTACTGTAACTGTGTAAGTGTATGTAGTTACAGTAGAGCTACAGATGTCTACTGAGTCTACTCACTTTCTTTGAACTAGGATAGGCTATACTACTATAACTATAGGGGCATAGGGGTCTACTCACTTTCTTTGAACTAGGCTATATTAATATTTATATATTATAATTATATATTCCAAGTCCAAGCTGTGAGTTCATTTAAACAAAAATAATATATGAGCATCCTAGCCCTTACCGCCCTTACTTATTAGTTTAGTAATGAGTAATGCTACCATGTCAGGCCTGGACTAGATCTAGACTCTAACTTCTAAGTGGTTAATAAAATAATTAAATTAATTAAGGCTAATATTAATATATTACTTATATTATTATTACAAATAAAAAAAAAGTTTTTTTATTAAAAACTAAAGAAAGTAAGGTCAATTTTCCTAAATACAATATTAAATACAGCAAGTTTGTACAAAAACCGTTATAATAGTACATTTTAAAATATACATTGTTATTCACCTGCCTCTATCAAACCAGCAATATTTTCCTAAAAAATCGGCACCAAGACACTGTTCGTGAGTACTTTCTTTTCTATCACTACTTTATAGTCTTGATGCCGGTGCCGCTGCTATGCCAGATAAACTCGCCAAACCAAACTAAACAGGCTAACAATGCTTATTTTGAGATATTTCTTAACTGATTGACACATGTGCGGAAATGAGGACAAAAACAATATTCAAAAATATTTATATAATTTTGAAGAATGATAAAGGGAATTGAATCCGAATTGTATCATGTCACCGTAAAAGAAATCACTATACGGACTACTCAATAGCTTATAACTGCTTACTTAATCACTTCTTATCTTATAAATATTACGTCAATAAAAATAGTATCTATATAATGAGGCTAATTCGGGTTTTACTTTTATTTCAACGCAATATTATAAACAAACATACTATAAAACTAAATTAAATTTCAAACTCCAACATGGCAATCTGTATCGGACCATATCCTGAAATAAGGTCAAGGTTATTCTATTGTATCAATGAAAATTAAATATGTTAACTAAATACAATGTTACAGTTCAAATACCCCAGGCATAAATCAAAATGACTCATAATAATTTAAATGACACTAATTTATGGTGGGGTGACATCTACTTAATTAAAGGCACACATTTACAATAAATTACACGCTTGCACATGTTATCAAAATGACAAACTCGATGCTCCCCCTTAGAAGAAGAAAAAAGGCGCCTGCGTGATTATGTGATTTATTTTTTTCTGATTTTCGCCATTATTGCAATAACTCGCACAGAGTGTTGAAAATGTTTAGCCGCTACACTCGCATACAACTATGACCGTTGATTGGAGCACAAAACATAATATATTATAAATTCATTTTGTTCGTTGAATTAAAGGCATCACATAGGCTACATGCCCCCCCCCCCCCCCCCCCCCCCCCCCCGGTTAGGATTACCGGTAGCACGTTCACTTTAAACGTTATATTGAGTTAAATCTACCAGATGGAAATATATTTTTATAACCTACATTTTCACACCAACGTTTTCAATGCAGCTAGCTCATTTTATCACTGAATGCCCATTAAAAAGTTTTTAACGTGCACCATTTCTCTCCCCACCCGTCCACCTCCCTAACCTCGTATTATACCCCCCCCCCCCGCTTTGTTTTTACTATTTACTCCCCCCCACCCCGGGCTACATACACAGCCCATCATCATCTGTCCTTTGGGTTCCTTGTGGAACGTAGGGCCTCTGTCAAAGCACGCCACTCTTCACGGTCTCTTGCTAGTCGCTTCAATTCTTCCCAGCTCTTTCCAGTTCTTTCAGTTTCATCCAGTATGCTTCGTCTCCATGTTCGCTTGGGTCTTCCTCTATGCCGTTTACCCTGGGGATTCCACTATAAGACCTGTCTAGCTCTGTTGTTGTTATCTTTCCTGAGGGTGTGTCCAATCCATCTCCACTTCCTTTCCATGATTTGTTGTTCTACTGTTCTTTGTCCACACCTCTCCCACAGCTTGGAGTTTTCTACCTTGTCGAACCATTTTATTTTGAGTATATTTCTTAGGCATCTGTTAACAAAGGTCTGGAGTCTATTTTTAGTTATCTCTGTCGTTCGCCATGTTTCGGACCAATAAAGTAGGACCGTTTTAATGTTTGTGTTAAAGATCCTTACTTTAGTTTTGACAGAGATGTATGTAGATCTCCAGACCTGTTTCAAGTTGGCAAAGGCTTGTCGCGCCAGATTTATTCGACGTTCGATGTCCTCGTCTGCTCCTCCTGATGTACTGACCACACTTCCAAGGTATACAAAGATATTCACTTGGTCTAAGCTTTGGTTTTCTACTTGTATGTCGCCATCTTGTTGGTGGTTTATTTTCAACACTTTGGTTTTTTGATGGTTTATACCGAGCCCTACTCTTTTTCCAGTCTCACTCAAAGCTGTAATCTTCTCTTGCATATCCTGTAATCTGTGGGACAGAATGGCCAGGTCGTCTGCAAACTCTAAGTCTTCTAGTTTTTGCATTAGGGTTCATTGTATTCCTTTTCCTGAGTTAGCATAAGCTTCTTTTGTTACCCCAGTCTAGTACTAGAAGGAACAGAAGTGGTGAAAGGAGACATCCTTGCTTGACTCCAGTTGTAACATGGAATTTATCTGACATCTTACCATTATGTACTATTTGGCAGGTAAAGTTTTCATAGAGACTTTTGATGATGGGGTCTGTCCTTGGTCCACTTCTTTTCACCCTTTACACTCAACCCATATCCTTTGTCATCAAACGCCACAACCTCAAATATCATTCTTTCGCCGATGACACCCAGCTGTATAACAGTGCAGAGCCTGAGGACTTCGACAGGCTCCTTGCTTCCATCCCCATCTGTTTCCTGGACATCCAGAGCTGGATGACGGAAAACAAGTTGAAGCTTAACAGTGAGAAGACTGAAGCTCTTATCGTCGGTTCGAGACAAAGGGTCGTGTCCCTCACTGCGTCCGATCTTCAGCTGGCTGATGCAACTGTGCCTTTCTCCCCGACTATCAAAAGCCTTGGCGTCTATCTGGACTCCACGCTGTCCATGCAAACCCACATCTCCTTCCTCACCAAAATCTGCTTCTTCCATCTGCGTCGTATTGCCGCCATCCGTCGTTATCTCACCAAGGAAGCTTGTGTTAAGCTCATCATCTCTCTCCTATTTTCCCGCTTGGACTATTGTAATTCGCTTTTGGCTGGTCTCTCGGCCTCCTCCCTTCAAAAACTCCAACGTATCCAGAACTGCGCAGCCCGACTAGTTCTCAAGAAGAAGAAGTCAAATGATATCAATCCTCTACTCCGATCTCTGCACTGGCTACCCATCAACAACCGGATCTCATATAAGCTGGCTTCCCTCTGTTATAGGTGCCTGAATAACTGCGCCCCGGATTATCTTCGCTCTTGTATGGAGCTCTACACCCAGTCCCGCCCACTTCGTTCGGCATCTGACGCGCTTACTCTGCGGATCCCTCGTGTGAGGCTAGTGTCCGCTGGCGAACGTTCATTTTCCTACGCAGGACCGTCCGCTTGGAATCACCTCCCTCTACAGCTTCGCCAGAGCCCTAGCTATGATACCTTCAGGAGCCGGCTGAAGACTCACCTATTTCGTCAGCAGAATTAGCGTATTACTACATATTTCGTTGTCTGTCTGTATTCTGTAACTGTCGTCTGCGCATAGAACTGTCACCAACGGGATATGCGCTATATAAGCACCGTTATTATTATTATTATTATTATTATTTTATTAGGTATTCCATAGTGCCTCATGATTGACCATGTCTCTCTATTAATGCTATCAAAAGCCTTTTCAAAGTCCACAAATGTAGCATAGAGTGGAGATTGCCATTCAATAGATTGTTCTATAATGATCCGGAGTGTTGCTATCTGGTCAATGCATGATCTTCCTCTTCTGAACCCAGCCTGTTCTTCTCTTAGGAGATCATCGCAGGCTTCTTTAATTCTGTTGAGTATTATTCTGCTGCAGACCTTGCTTGGTACTGAGAGTAGAGTAATTCCTCGCCATTTATCACACCTTGACAGATCCCCATTCTTTGGAATTTTAATCAGTAGGCCTTTTTTCCATTCTGCAGGAGGGGTTTCGGTTGACCAAATTTTATTAAAGATATTGTGAAGTTGGTTAACAATTTCAGCTCCTCCTTCTTTTAGGACCTCAGGTGTTATTGCCTGCTGCTTTGCCTGTCTTCATTTGATTGATGGCCTTCCATATTTCTTCTTTGGATATTTCTTCCATATTTATGTCCATTGTTTCTCCTGTGGTCAGATCGGGTGGATTTAGAGGGGTTGGTCTGTTTAGCACTTCCTGGAAGTATTCTTTCCATCTTCTGAGCTGGTCATCTATGGAAGAGAGGAGTTTACCTTGTTTGTCTCGGACTGGCACATTGTTGTTAGCTTTCTTGCCACTCAAGAGTTTAGTAATTTTATATAACTGTTTTAGGTCTCCTTTTCCTGCTGCTTCTTCTGCTTGTTCAGCTAGTTTATTATAAAATGTTCTTTTATCATGTCTAAGCATTTTTGAGACCTCTTTTGAAATTGTATGATACTCTTGTTGTGTTAGTTGTTTATGTTTTCTTGTTTTAGCTTGGTTTACTATTTGTTTTGCATGTTTCCTGTCTTCAATTCTTTGCCATGCCTTGTCGCTAATCCAATGTTTTTTGTTTTTTTTTGGGGCAGGTTTTAGTACTTCATTACAAGTTCCTATAATAATTTCTTTGAAGTTTTCCCAGGTTTTGTCTATGCTTTCCTCAGTATCATCTGGTTGTAGTGCAGAGAATTGGTTTTTAAGGGTTAATTGTAATTCACACTTCCTCTGTGAATTCTGGAGTTTGTCTAGGTCGAATTTGGTTCTCCTGTTTGTTTTTGACCTTTGTTTGGCTAACTTTATTTTTAGCTTGGCCACTACCAGGTGGTGGTCTGATCCAATGTCTGCTCCTCTTTTGGTTCGTAAATCCTGTAATGTGATCCTCCAAGTACGGCATATAGCGATGTGGTCTATTTGATTCTCTGTTTTGTTGTCTGGTGAGACCCACGTTGCTTTGTGGCATTTTTTGTGTGGGAAGATGCTGCCTCCGATCACCAGTTCATTGAATGTACAGAAGTTAGCAAACATCTCTCCATTTTCGTTCATGTTGCCCAGTCCGTGTATGCCCATTGTCTTCTCTCTCCCTTTGTTTTCATTTCCTATTTTAGCATTCATATCTGCCAGTAGGATCAGTATATCTCTTTTGGGTATTCTATCCACTATACTTTGAAGTCGTTCATAGAATGCAACTTTATCTTCTTCAGGTGCAAGGTTGGTGGGAGCATAGCACATGACGATGTGAACATTTTGGAATCTTGATAGAAATTTTGCTCTAATAATTCTGTCTGAAACAGGCTCCCATTCCAGGAGACTCTTAAATGAATCTTTGTTCAATAGGACAAATTGAACAAAAAAAAAACAATTCTGTGCTCCGAGTCGAGTCCACTAAAATGCTGACTTGAGAGGAGATAACCCTCTGTCTTCAGTTGAGTTGATTGGAGAAATATCCTGCGAATTTAAGTAAGCTTGAATCTTGCAAGCAAATACGATTTTCTTACACCGTCAAATATGCCTTAGGCTATATTATCTTCTATCTTATCTTATATGTTCTGGTGTGTATTTCAGTAGATCCACTTCCTGGATCGAAAGAAGCCATGACCCAAACAGCACACTATGTTGGCCCAATACTGACCCAACTTTAGGCCAAGATTTAAACATTGGCAGAATATTGGGCCGATATTCGGCCAATACAGTGAGCTGTTGGGGGACTTGCTTTTCCAATAGGCTACTGATTGTGAACTAGATTAGGGCCTTTGTACCAGCGGTTCCGAGCCTGTGGGTCGCGACCCTTTTGGGGGTCGGACGATTTTTTCATAGAGGTCGAATAAGACAGGCTTATAAGACCTTCGGAAAACATAGGTCTTAAGAAACGAGACCAATACCTTATCTGCTTTGTGCTTTCTTTGACATTGAACCAGACAAAATGATTTCAATGATAATTAAGTTATGTGAAAGAACTCTTGCACAGGCTTGCCGACGAAATTTCATCATACTTTCCATATCTACCTGACAGCCCATTTGCACTTGCAATTCTCAGTCAAAGTTGAAAAATTCATGAGACAGCACAAGCGGACTTCATTGAACTTAGTAACCGCATGCAGCGAAAACTCATTTCTCCACAATGCCAGTTACAAAATTCTGGATCAAGAGTTTGCAGTCATTATGTACTGTACGCCCCTCTCGTGGGGCCTGGTACGGCGTACCGACTGTACGCCCCTCTCGTGGGGCCTGGTACGGCATACCGGCTGTACGCCCCTCTCGTGGGGCCTGGATGAGAATCTGAAAACATTTTAGGAAGGCTTTGAATCCTAAAATTCTTTACAAGCTTTAAAAAAATAAAAATAATAAAAAGTAGAAAAGAAAGGTATCAGTGGGGAATTGAACCCAAGTCCCACATGGCAGTCGAAGACACTATATATAACCACTAGACTAGGGAAAAAATATATCAGAAGTAGGGATGTTAAAACCGTTTTTTTTTCCCAAGCCGGTTTTCGGTTCTATAAAACCCGTTTAAACCGGATTTCGGTCCCCTGCCTCTCCCCCTCCGCGCAATGTAACAAGTCACAGGCCGGAAAAGCCAAATGTGCGTAGTTTTTTTTAGGTATTTTTGAAAAATATGTTTGCAGGGCATTTAAAATTTAAGGGGTAGTAATGATTACCCTCCAGAATTAAAACCGGTTTTCGGTTTCAAAACCGGAATCCGGTATTTCGGTTTTCGTTTAACATCCCTAATCAGAAGCGAGATCGCAAAAGAATCGAACAACCGTCTTACGCGTGCGTCTAAGATAATATACAAATTATTTTACTTACTGAAAACATTTTTTTAAAAAATAAGTAGATTAATATTAATGGGGGAAAAAGTAGAAGAGAAAAAGAAACGTCTCGGTGAGGAATCGAATCCTGGTCCGTATGGCAGTCGAAGACGCTAACCACTACGCCAGGGAAGACATGGGTCAGAAGCAAGATCGCAAAATTAAGATATGAGACGATAAGGTCATATTTATATTATTATATCCTGCATGTAAGATATTTAGGCCTACATTACAATTCATAACAGAAGCAAATTACAGTTTTAGGGTAGTGACAAAAAAAAAATGTTTTTGGTTGGGGTCACCACAACAGGAGGAGCTGTATTAGGGGTCGCGGCATTAGAAAGGTTGTAACCACTGCCACTGCTCTAAACGTATAAATGGTCACTTACCACGTTTCCTATGACTACCAATATAGGTGCCAGCCGCCAAATCAGCACTCACGGGCGTGAGATCTGACCTCGATTCTATACCGTTCCCCGCGTGCAACAGGATAGGTCTGTACCCTGTAGTGGGATAAGCATAGCATACTGTTGCATATAGCTCTTCAACCTTTCGTCCAGAAAAGTCGGCTCCAGCATAGCTCCATGCCAGTGACTTAGATTTGAAATATACCAGTAATAGGGCATACAATTGCGAGACTTTAGTGAGGTCTAATTCCAACTTTGGAGGGTGGTAAAAAAGACTAGTCCTGGTGCGGAGGCTACCCCACACTATTAGCCGGAACCTACAGACGTTCGGCTGCTGTGACCCCGCATCAATTTGAAGCCTTAAAAATAATATATCTCAAGGTCAACCATATCAAAAGCAGCACAAATGTCCAGCAAAACCGGCATCGTCGACTCAGATTACCATACTGTCAGCATCGCAAAGAACATCATTTAGGACACGGAGTGACGCACAGACTGTCTCTTATATGTCAATATGCTGACTGAAACTTATCAAATATGTAGATTGTTTGTATATGAAGATGCTGCGCTGGCTGCCGAGGCGCAACTTTCTCTAGTGGGGGGGGGGGGGGGTGACAGGGTGAAATCTCCTAGGCCATTTGGGTCTATGCCATTTTCGATTTAGTAGAGGCTTAATGACTAATGGCATCCGCCTTTAATTGGTGTGGGGCAGTGGCTGACTCAATGCTATTGTTAACTAACTATAAGTATTAATGCAGGAAGCAACCTTTCCAGGCAGTGCAACGCAATATTCGTTGATATAATATGGGGTCAACAATGGGAGAATGCGCTTAGAACGCAATAATCTTCTTTAGAGAAGGAACGTATTATAAATTATAAGTTAAGTAGGTCTAAATCATAGGTTCTCAACCTTTTCCCGCCCCCTTTTACAATTTTTTTTCCGCTCACAACCCCACAACCTAATTTTAATAAAATATAAATATAATTAATTATAAAACACATTTATTTGTATTATTAATTTAGAAATATAAGAGACTTATGTAATAGCACTATTACAAAGCCTTTGTAAGAAAATGCACCAACGACTTTTCTGTCTTAATAAACTAAAAATATTTCACATAGAGAAAACCATTATGAATCTATTTTACTCGGCAACTGTTGGTAGCGTCATAACCTTTGCAATCACCTGCTGGTATGGTAATACCACCACATTGAACAAACACCGGATAGAACGCCTAATAAACAAAGCCTCTCGTACTACACAGACAGAATCACCATCTCTTGCGGATATTTTCAGTTCAAGGTGCCTGTCTATGATTGATAAAATCCTCCAAGATCATGCACACCCGCTTCATGATAGTTACATAATATCTAGTCGAAGTGGTCGGCTTCTTTCAATAAGGGCAAGAACAGAGAGATTTAGGAACTCTTTTGTTCCACTGTCAGTGAGACTCTTTCAAAAGAATCATCTTTCAGCCAGGAAATACAATGGCTCAATAGCTGACTCCTAAATAATAGGCCTACTTTTTTCTTGTATGATAAATGGTATGATAGTGTGCGTGAATGTCTATTGTGTTTGAGTACAAATGGTTCTTTAATATTGTTTTAGGTATGCTGAAAGACGGAATTTATGTAATCAAGTCAAATTTCCATTTATTTGGATCAATAAAGCAATCTTATCTTATCTTATCTTATCTTATATCATGTAGTTAACCGGACTGTCAACAGAAAACCAACTGACACGTCGCGGGTTCTATCCCTGCCACCGACGGATCCATGTCGCCCTGCAGGAGTTTTGGGCCTGTAAACGTATTTGCGCCAGCAGGCAGCAGTGTGTTTACAGCGCATAGAACTGTTCCCAATGGGATATGCGCTATATAAGTCTATATAAGTGTAATTTCTGTAATTAATTATTTGTGTTTAACATAAAAACTCCTTAAAAAAACAAAAACATTAATGCAGGAAATGTTTATTTACAACTGTTTAACGTAAATTATTTTAATCCTCTAATTATTAAATCTTGTAATGAATACCTCATGGTCTAAGTCTAGATTGACTCTAGATGCCACAATAAATTGCCTCAGCTGGAAAGGATTCTGTCAATGGTTCGCTTACAAACATATGCTCCTCAGCCAGTAGATTCAGTGCCTTCATAAGCCTATGTGGCGCCCCAGAGCAAAAGTTTCAGCGACGCCCCCTTGCATACTGTAACTGCTTTGTTTAGTGCTATATTTAGACATATAGACTCTATTTGTCGCCCCCTAGAAGTGTCGCCCCCGGGCATATGCCCCCTCTGCCCTCCCCCTTGTAAGGGCACTGAGTAGATTACATTATGATCGATTCTCTCCACAGCTCATTTTGATTACCTGAACTTTTTCATATTAGAGCCGCGAAAATTTTATATTGGCATTTTTTTTTCTGACGTAGCCTACAATGTCATTATAGAAAGACGAACAATTTAGCGGAATTAGAACCATAGGTCTATGCGCAGGCAAAACTCACACACACGCACGCACACAACATACACACGCACGCACCCACATTCACGCACGAAAAAACACACACGCACGCACACGGGCACGCACACACAAACGCACGCACACGGGCACGCACGCACTCACACAACAATCATACGCACGCACACAACACGCACACGCACGCACCTACACACACGCACGCACACGGGCACGCACACAACACACACACACGCACACACCTACACGTAGGCACGCACACTTCACGCACACGGGCATGTACATAACACACACACACACACGCACGCACATGGGCACGCACCCACACACGCACGCACCTACACAAACGCACGCACACAGACAGGAATGTACACAACACACACGCACGCACGCACCTACACACACGCACGCACACGGGCACGCACACATCACACACACCCGCACACACACGCACGCACACACACGCATGCACATAACACACACACGCACACACACACAACACAACACAAAAAAGCACGCACCGATACACACGCACACACACACACACGCACACGGGCACCCACACACATGCACGTACACAATACACACACACACGCACGCACATACACGCCCGCACACAACACACACACAACACATACACGCACGCACACAACACACACACATCACAACACAAAAACGCACGCACCGATACACACGCACGCACACAACACACACACACACACACCCACACACACGCACACACACAACACAGACACACACGCACGCACATACACGCACGCACACACAACACACACACCTGCGCACACACAACACAACACAAAAACGCACGCACCGATACACACGCA
This sequence comes from Anisus vortex, assembly GCA_949126835.1. Lineage (NCBI taxonomy): Eukaryota > Metazoa > Mollusca > Gastropoda > Planorbidae > Anisus > Anisus vortex. The sequence goes on from OX421493.1 coordinate 19,378,875, forward strand.
CGCACACAACACACACACACACGCACCCACACACACGCACACACACAACACAGACACACACGCACGCACATACACGCACGCACACACAACACACACACCTGCGCACACACAACACAACACAAAAACGCACGCACCGATACACACGCACGCACACAACACACACACACACGCACCCACACACACGCACACACACAACACAGACACACACGCACGCACATACACGCACGCACACACAACACACACACCTGCGCACACACAACACAACACAAAAACGCACGCACCGACACACACGCTCGCACACAACACACACACACACACGAGCACCCACACACACGCACGCACACAACACACACACGCACGCACCCACACACACGCCCGCGGGCACCCACACTGACGCACGCACCCACACACACGCACGCAAACAACACACACACGCAAGCACACAGGCACACACACATACACACGCACACACACACACGCACGCAAACAACACACACACGCACGCACACTGACACAACACATAACCGCACGCACCCACACAGAGGTCTAGCCTATATATATATATACGACATGTGCTCCGATATTAGGCTTATATATTGGGCTATTTATTATTATATATATATATATTGGTGGTTGGGGGTCAATACATTTGTTTGCTGCCCCTAACAATCTCCAACGGTCCAGCTTTCAAGTGTCAGAGATGCGACAGAGCCAGTCTCTCAAGGATCGGGTCTCCACAGACACAGTCAATTTTGCAGGGCTGGCCAAATCACAGGAGCGCAAATCTAATCGTCTTTCGATGGAGCCAATGATGATAATGATATTATAAGCTCATTAATGTCATTATCATTTTAATTTAAAATATGGACCGACGAGCAGCAATGGGCCAGTGCTAAGACGGTCAGGCCGCTGGTCCTGCGGTTAGTTCACTGGACTGCCAACAAAACGGCCTGGAATCTAGCGCCCTGCCGCCGACCAATCCCTGCCGCCCTGCAGGAGTCTTGGGCCTAGTCCTTGTGGGCGTAATTCTGTAAATTTATAAGGCAAATACACTCTTAAACACTGAATTCTGTCAAAGAATGTAACATTAAAAAAAATATTATAATCCATGTCAAAGTTTATTATAAATTATAATGCATAGACCTATTTTTTTTTTTTACTTTGAGATAAAAAGAAAGTTGTCATTAAAAACAGAATTTGTCGTCAAGCATTTTTACAGTCACGTGACCAAACATAAATGGCTGTCTCAACATTCCGACTCAGCTAGATTGAATTGATTGATCTTACAAAATGTAAGGCAACTCTAATTATTTATCTAATATTGAATCGAAGCCTTACATAATATTTGAATACCAAGTCCAAGTTAATATAGTTATTCAAATATGGGTAGTGCTACATTTTATTGTTTCTTTTTTTTTGTTTATCAATTTTCATTTTATTTATCTTTTTATTTTGTAGTAGGACGTAGACGTAGGGTCGTAGGTCTTCTCTGATTACAGTTACAGCAGTAGGCTATTATTTATATTACTACTATTAGTACTATTACTATTAGTTATAATCCGTCAAAATGTGTCTATTATTAGAGTCCCCTATTATGAATTATGGTGTCATTTTTAGTAAGTAAGAATTCGTTACAATTCAATAAAAGTTTCCTTTTATTAAAAGAACACTTAAAATTGGGATAATTTTAATAATTTTATCAAAATATTTAATAGGCCTATAGGCTAATTATAATCTCTTGTGTTGAAGAAAAGTAGCTTACCTAAGATTTATTAATAAAATAAGTAAAATTCCTACCGGTCCTACCTATTATTATTTTCTAAAAAAAAAATGCCCAGACATTAGCCAGAAAGCATAACGTAATGTAGGCCTAAATGTAGAATTATGATTTTGAAAAATTAGAATATTAGACTTATATTTTGTAATGCTTCAATTATCAATGCTTCAACTTCAACTAGCATACCCCACCATCTTAGTAGGCTTATAGTATCAGTGAAAAAATGCCATATAGCAGGCCTACTTTTCTTGCTTCTTTTATAATTTTTCTCTATAAAGTCCCAAAAATATATAAAAGATGGACAGTTTTATGAAGGCTATATTAATATTATTCATTGCATTTTTGCTATTGGATTGCAATTGACAATTGTATTTGTTGGATTATAGGAAATTATAGGCCTGGTCCTATATATAATATGAATAGGCCTATGCCTATAATCCTATACCTAACTATATATATGATGTCTAATTTAATTAGTTTCAAAGACATTCATTATTATTCTGGGATAGGCCTTATCTACATTAATAAGTAATTAAATTAAGTGCATGAGAAATTAATTGTGCTTTTTAATCTGAAACAGTTTTTTTTTTAAAGGTTTTGTTATTATTACTATTTGACTATTTTCCTTTTTTTTATTTCTCAGAATTGAAGCAACAACAAATTATACATTTTATATAACAATTAAGAACTTTTGTAATTTATGAAAAAAAATGGCAATCAGCTATTTTTTAAATCTTAGCTTTATTTAAATTTCAAGACCTGTGAATAAATATGAAGAACAGTACATCACTTACATCATTGTCATCTATGGATAAAGGTAGGTATAATAGGGCTTATTTAAATTACTTAAAATAAAATTTTACTTTTTTTTTCTCCCGCCATTGCCATATAATACTTAAGTCTTTACAGAGTTACATTTAAAATGTCAAAAATACTTAAAATGCTACATTCTTAATAACATAGTAGAGTATCGGTGGTTGGGGGTCAATACATTTGTTTCCCATTGTGCAGTTCTCTGACTCAAACCCTGGTAGGTAAATAAAAGTGAAGCAGCATGCATCAGTTTCTGTGGTCATGGCATAGTAGATTGTGTGGCCAGCACAATGCCCAGCTGCCTTTACTTTACCCCCACTATAGTCATGTACCCACCAGAAGAGGTTAGACTCAGGGACAGCATCCAGGCCTGAGAACAAATCTTAGCTTTCAAAAGGTTTCAAAATCAGGACCTTTGGTATGCCAGCTGAATGTGCTACCACTCGGCCACTATGCCTCTCAAACTCTGATAAGCACCAGTCTTTTTTTTCCCCTGATCTTTAAGGACTTCTCAGAATCTATTAAATAAACAATAAATGAGGCTTTTTATTTATCCGTCTTCACTTTCCAAATATACTGAAGGAACTGGCTATGTCTGTTTTCCTGATGTGATTTCTGGAAAACATAGGTACGTGTGTTAAAATTGCATTGTCATAACCAATGCTACTTGTTAGACAATTTTAGGAAAGAAGTGAATAGTGTTTATGCATATAATGTAAAAGTACCAGTTGGACCAAATTGATAATAAAGTAGCGTTCACCAGTTTCTGTGGCCATGGCATACTAGGGGATTGTGTGGCTAGCACAATGCCCAGTCACCTTTACTTTACCCTAATTAATATCAGGTACCCATGAGAGCTGGGTAGACTCACTGACACCCTCCAGACCTGGGAATAAATCCTAGTCTTCACCAGGATTCGAACCCAGGACTTTTGGTACCCCGCCACCGTGCCCCCATGCATATAATGTGCCAGAGAATATTTGAGAGATTCAAACGATGATAAAGATCTGTACTTGATAGTTTAATTATTTTTTTGCTCTCACATTTACATAAATATTCAGTGTTAAATGTTTTTGTACAACTTTTTGACAGATTCATCGCTTCACTATCTGAGCCACTACGGCTTCAATAACACCTTGTATCAACAACGATCTTCAGCTTCCAACCCTTCTAGTGTACAAACAACAAACAACAACAATAGATTACATGAGGACTATAGAGGAAAATTGCCAGATGAGCAAGATGAGCTTCCCCGTCTACCCAATAAGAAGAGACAGAAGCATCATGACCTGATTACAGTCAATCTGAGTGGAACCAGATATGAAGTGGGTAGGTTGTCAGCATTTTTCAATGACAGAATTGTTTACACTGTCATTTTCTGGTACTTATGAATTAAGAATTGACTTTCAAAAATCGCTGTTTGATTTAATTCTCTTTCCCAAGTAACTAAAATAAGCTTTGATAAAATCTACACCTTTGTTAAATATTTGTACCTTAAAAATTCATAACAGATCTTTTATAATTTATCTAGGTTGTGACAGATACATATTCCCCCCAGAATACAATATTTTATAACTAAAACGTTTTGATGTTTTGCATCCTAATTTTATAGGATTGGTTCTTAAATTGTTTTTTATATGAATGTTCTAACATTTTCTTTTTTTTCATTTTCAGTTCGTCAGGTTGTAGAGAAATTTGGCTTTACAGTCACTAAGGAGGACGACCCAACTTCGTAAGCATATGTTTTGCTTATTTAAGCAATAAAGATCTTAGATAAATTAGAATGAACAACTTCCCTAACATTAATTTTGCTAAGTAAATGGCAATATGGGAGTTATTCTTATTCTCATAATTTCTTTTATCGTTTTTTTTCCAGGTATCTGATATGGAATGACACATTTGTTTCACCAGATAGAATAAGTGAGCTCAAACCATACCAACATATTAACCACTTTCCTGGTATGGTTGAAGTTACTAGAAAAGATTCTCTTGCAAGAAACATGCTGAAGTAAGTCTTGAAATACTCTTGTAATCATTTTTTTTTTACATGTGAAATAATGTGACTGTCAACTAAATGTACACATTTGTTCACTCTAATATATATTATTATTGTAGGTCTATTACTTATGCTCATTATACTCTGGGAAAGTTTTAAAAGTTTTTTTAAATTATACTCAATAGATATTTTAACATATTTTTTATTTTCTAAAACAAAAATGCAATGTGATGATTAGGTTGGAGAAGCTGTATAATTCTGTCTTACACTGCCCTAAAAATATAATAATTCCTGTTTTTTTTCTACTGATCAATGAAGTTTGCTTCATTGCCCAGTGAAAGTCAAAGTTTTATATACGCAACATTTGGCGATAAGTGACCTAACATTGGAGCAGACATATTTGTTAAGGGCTTTTAACCTATGTCAGAGTTTTGTTTTTAGAAGTAATATTAAGCCTTATATATTTAGTACAGTTTAAAAATGTTTTTGTTTATCTTTGTTTCAGAATGAGCAAAGTTATGCCTGATGATTTCAGCTTTGTTCCAAAAACATGGATTCTACCCACAGATTACACTACACTGCAAAATTATGCCAAAGACATGAAATTTAGAAGGAAGTCAAAAACATTTATAGTGAAGCCTTCTAATGGTGCTCAGGGTCATGGGTAAAAAGTTTATCCTCGTAAAAAAAATTTCACTCTCAAACCAGTATATATTGTTTAACAGACACGTATTGGTTAAACATGTTTATTTTTAAATGAACAGATCTTTTTGAAAATTAATCTTCTTTTTTGAAACTTGCATTATCATAAGTTTATTTTTTGACTGCAAAAAAATGAAAACTATTAACCTTTAAATTACAAATTAATATTAAATTAGTATTAAATGAATTTAATAATTCATTTCTGAATTTTGTGAAAAATTTGTGTGAATTTTATGGTTTTAGAGTAAAAAAATTCTATTTTACTTAATAAAGAAATAATTTTTTTTCTTTTTCACCAGTATATCCCTGTATAAAAATGCAGAGAAGATTCCATCTGCCGAACACTTTGTTGTACAAGAGTATATTGACAAACCACTACTTCTGGATGGCTATAAGTTTGACCTAAGGATATATGTTCTCATCACTTCCTGTGATCCACTGAGAATATTTTTATTCAACGATGGCCTTGTTCGGTTGGCTACAGAAAAATACCTTCCTCCTCAGGAAAGTAATATTGTACGTATTGATCTAGTACAAAATGGTCGCGTGTGTATAGTGTTATGTGTTTGCTTGAAGGTCTTTTGTGTGTATGTGGTGTGTGTGTGTGTTATGGGTGCTGTATGTGTTGGGTTTTTTTGTTTTGTGTGAGTATTGTAAAAATAATTGCAACAAAACAAAATTGAATTGGAAGCGAAAATGGTTAAGAAATAACTTTATTGGGAATAATGGCTTATGAGCTAACAGGCACCGTTCTATAATATGGCATGGCTGCTTTTAAAAAAGTCATACCACCAGCTGTCCTGGCAGACCTTTCAATATAAACCTTGGAGTGCGAGAATTTAAAGAAGATTATTTGTCAGGAGTGGACTGTTGTAATGTATAAGATTTTATCTTATGAGCTGTTTATTTTTTTTTTCATCCCTGTTTATTTTTATCAGAACCACCTGTTCATGCACCTGACTAACTACTCAGTTAACAAGCAGAGCCAGTTCTATGATAAAAATGTTGGCCATGACACTGGGAGCAAGAGGTCCATTCGGTACTTCAACGAGTACCTGCGGCGCAGTGATATCGACGGTGGGCTCCTGTGGCGCAACATCTCTGACATGATTGTCCACACCTTGCTTGTAGCCCAGCCCCACGTGCTGCATGCCTACAGAATGTGCCGCCCTGGGGTGCCACCGGGGAGTGACAGTGTTTGTTTTGAGATTCTCGGGTTTGACATTATGATCGACAGGAAACTGAGGCCTTGGTTACTAGAGGTACCTATTAGTTTTCAAACTTTAATATGTTTAAAAATACATTTTAGCATATAATTAGATATGTAAAAATTGTAAGTCTTTTTGGTAAAAAAAAACAACAACTTTAGAGATTATAAGAAATACATTTTTTAAATTATTTTATCTCAAATTTAAATTTTACTGGCTTAAATCCTAAGGAGCTTAAAACTATTAAATCTCGAGAGGTCCCAAGGGCACAGGGCTGGACATTTTATTTTATTCCTTATCAGAAACAATTATTTACTTGGATACAAGCAATATGAATTTCTTGATAGCTTTAACAAAAATCATTATTTAAATCTACATTATCATCCTATGAATTTATCTAGCACATATAATATCACTATATAATATATTGATATGAATTTTAAGCCAATTAAACCAATTAAGCCAATAAAACACTAAGGAAAAAATACAGCACCCATAACTGCTGTCACCTGGTGCAAGTCTTGGTGTATGGTACATACTGATAATATTGACAATATTTTTATGTGGGAACTGTCAATTATAGCTCAGCTGTGCAAGGCCAACAAATCAATCTCATGTGGCATGGGTTCTATCACACAGGCTTAAATATCTCTTATCAGTTTACAGACGTTCCTTCTAGATAGAAGATTATTATGTCCACTAGGCCCAAAACTCCTGCAGGGCAACAGGGATCCGTCGGTGGCAGGGATAGAACCCGCGACCTGTCAGTTGGTTTTTGGTTGACAGTCCGGTGAACTAACCGCTGGACCAGCCATAGCTTCATAGTAGGATCTCTGGTCAAAATTTTTTTATTGTTCGACACTGTAACCATATATCTGAGATTGCCAATTTTCCATATTTTTAAACGCTCAGTATCAGCTATGTAACTTTTCGGAAGTTTTCATTTTCTCCTTACAGATCAACAGGTCACCAAGTTTTGGTACAGATGAAAATTTGGATTATGAAATTAAATCAGCTTTACTAGAAGACACAATTAAACTTTTGAATATAAAGTAAGAATTTTTAGTACAGATTATTCTGATATTAATTTTTCATATTTGATACCATATACCATAACTATCAATTGATAGTCCACTTGCAAAATGTGCTATGTCACTTTAAAAAAAGAAAGTTTTTCCCCTGTCTCCAGAAGTTCAAGAACATTCGTATTTTTATAAGATGATCTTTAGTAAAAATCTTCTAAAGGTTTTCAGTACTCTAATATAGTTTATAGAAAAAATGGAGCGTATACTGGTATCAGAAGTGTGACTTAAAAAATCTATTTCATCAAAGTGTCTTTTTATTGACTTAGCATCTTTTGCATGTGGGTTATCAATTATTCCTATATATCCGTATGATCTGTAACAAAAAAACACAATAAGGAAGAAATATCAGCAACAGTATTTCTAAATGTTCTTTTGCTTTTTTATTAGGGTTAGTGATAAGCGCAGAAACATGGCCGCTCAAAAAGCTCAAGCCCAGAAGCGGCTTTTTAAACCCACAAAGAAGATAGACATGCAGGATTGCACTGAGCTTGATAAAAAAAAGATGGACAGTGAAAAGAGAAAAGAAGAATTGGTGAGTTTAAAAATTGAGCAGTGAAAATCCCAATTGTTTTCACATTAATAGTTTCAGGTACAGTGTAGTAATTGAAATTTTGGAAAAATAATGTGCATCCCATAAGTCAATTATAGAATTATTTTTTTTATCAAAATAAAAGCAAGGCTTAAAGTAAAACAATGTAGAACAAGTCAATAACTCTTTTTTTGAATGTTTTATTTATTTGTTTCATTATGACAACAGTTTCAGTTGATTTCTTCTCTGCATGAAGACAAACATATTTTCTAAATTAAACTATTCAATACCTATTTTCACCCCTTGAATTTACAGACTGAACTTCTAATGAGGATCAGGCGAATTTCAGCTAAAGAGGATTTTGAAAGACGCCACTCTGGCCAGTTCAGGAAAATTTTTCCCAGTGATGTCCCTGCTAAGCAGGAGCGCTACTGCAACATCTTGACACAGACTTTCTCTCTGTTTCTTGCAGGGCGTGGTACAAGCATGCAAAAAGAAATTCAAGTTAATTACAATAATAAATACAAGGTAATTTTTTAAAATTTTCTAACTTATGTTGCAGTCAATTTTGTGAGCTGTTTTAACTTTGTCTTAGGCTTTGTGTTGGTAAAATTGTATGAACATTATTAACAATTCACAGCTAACAAAAGTATAGCTCTTTAATCAAAGCTGTATAGTAATCTGTATTTTAATCATTGTACTACAGATTGTCTTCTTTATTTAATGCTTGATAAAAATGCCATCTTTAAACTATTTTTAATGCAAAGGTTTTTAACAAACATGCAGACTCTTGACAAATGCACCTTGCTAGTAAAATGTTTTCCAAGCCGCTGATTGGCTAGTTAAAAAAATTTAAAATGTTTTATAACTTGCTTAGGAAGAGGATGTCCTTGACATGTTGGCTGAGTGTGAAGCTGATGAAAAAGAACTTAAATTATATCCTTTAGGAAAATCTCAAAGGGGACCAAGGGTGATTATTTTTATTGTAATTTTTATTATTTTTATAAAAGGTAAATTTGAATTAAATTGATAGTCTATACATATATTCAAACTTTGTCTGAATTAATTGGTTTAATTTTAAGTAAACCACTAACTTGTAGGTTAAATTCTATGATAATTGTATTGCTTAACATTTTTTTCTTTGATGTATTAAAGCCTCTACAAAGCATGCCAGAGTCAGCTCCTCATTTAGCTGGCAATGAAGAGCTGTACGATAGTGAGTCCAGTGGACCCAGCACTCCCTTGCGAAGGGCAAGATCAACCTCTAGGCCTGGGTCACACAGTGAGCTAAGCAAGACTGTCTCTGTTTCCCGCCCAGGATCAGATCATGTCCCCGGAAGCAGCAGACCTCTCAGCCACTCTCCACTCGCCGCAAGCAAAAGCCATCACATCTCCAGAAGCATGACAAGAGCCAACAGCACAAATAAACTGGCTACACTATACAAGGGTAACATGGTACGTAAAAAAACTTTCTCTAGTGTACTTTATCCTTTGGGACCTAATAAGCTGCAATGCAGACCGTATCAGTGGCCTAACTCTGGCATTTTGATAAGGGTTGACTTGATGTTGATGATGTTGACTTGTGGGTTTTCCTGACTAGCTCAGACAACCCATTCCAAACCTGTATGCCACATAGTTTTGTTAGTGCTGCTGATTTTTTAAATGTGCTTTCGGTCTCACAGAAAGCACTGAATTCATTGCTATAAAGGATCAATTCTTTTTGTCTTAAAGAAAGTAAAACATTAACTATACAAATTAATAGAATTGGTATTCTTTTTGTTTATGTAGAAAGAAAACTCACTGAGTAAAGAAAAAGAAAATGAACTAATTGCCAAAACTCTAAATGCCCTGAATGAAATGAGAATCAAATTTCCTGGAAAGTCAGACATGGAGGCTGAAGTAATGCTTGACCAGGTAAATTTTGTTTTTTTGTATCGTAAAAATAAAAAAAACACATTTTCTCTTAACTAGCCTTTTTGTTGTTGTGCCAACTAGCTCAAAAAATGACTGTAATCAACTCCTAAATAAATGTGTTTTTTCTTAAATAAATCGTTCAAATGTTTTTTCTTATGCATTTGGGTTAACCTGCAGAAGATTTTGTCCTTTGCCACTCACAAAGTAAGAAAGAAAATAATGAATAGTTAAGTTAATATAAAGGCACATAATTAGGCTTATAATTGAAAATATCACTGAAAACAAACATATTATATATGACTATGTTAAGAGAGAATGTCTTTTTTATACAGAGAGAAATGTGAAGAAAAAAAAGATACCTTGATATTATGTTTTATATATGTATTTTTGTTAAGCATTTGCCTTCTTAAGATTTTGCTATTTGCCACCCACAGAGGAAAGAAAAAAAGAATTATAGAAGTGAATTTAATCATCAAAGATTTAGTTTTGAATAATTTTAAAATGGAGGGAAAGATATATGGTCATATAGGATTTGGAATGAGCACGATAAAGTGAAATGAAAAAAATACAGATGGGGGGGGGGGGGGGGGTTTGGCTGAAAATTTAATAGAATATATTATCATTCTCTGACTGATGCAATCCTCTCAGCAGCATCCCAATCTATGCTGAGTGACAACAGCAGTAGTCTCTCTTGTAGGTTGCTCTCCAGTTGATCATGGGGCATGCTTTCAGTTTACAATTGATGGCCACTGTTGGGTGTCTGTGTCTGCTTTCTGGCATCTTAAGTACTCAAACAGTCCAACTCAATCGTCTTCTTATTTTTACCATAGTATAAAGAAATTAACATATACCTTTAACAAAATCTTTGAAATTTTATATTTTTTATGTTTATATTTTTTTTACAGTTGGTTGCTAATTGGAAATTCCACAAACCAGGAATAGCTTCCTACTGGCTAGTTAAACTTGATTCAGTTAAAAGAAAGAAGGTATACATAAGCCATACATTGCAATTTTCACTTGTTATTTTTAATTATGAGTAAAGTAAAGACATGATATTAATAATGATAGACTTACTTTTGAATAATAAAACAGCAAAATATACAGTAATCATTATTTGTGACCCATTCTCATGAAATCATGAAATGATTTGACAGATTTGAAATTCTATTTTACAGATAATAGATATTGTTAAGTCTAATGTCCAAGCTGTTATACAACGAATTTTCCAGACAACGGACATTGATGACCTTCACCTTTCTCGTGTATTTAATCGTGTGTTCAATCGTTTACTTTGGAGTCATGGGCAAGGACTGTGGAATTGTTTTACTTCCAGCCAGTAAGGAAATTTTCATTTTGTTTTTTTAATGTATAAAAGACAATAACTGAATTATACAAGTAATTTTTTGTCTGTTAGTAGTTTTAATATTCCCAAAGATACTTTCAAATTTGCTTTTCAATCTTTATAAGTGACATAGTTGTGTAGATGTTAAACATCATTGAATGTGCCTTAATAACCTACTGTAAATAAAGTTGGTAAAGGATGATGCTAAATTTTCATTGTTAATTTTGTTTCTAAATTTTCTTTTTTTTTCTTTCCTACATTTGAAATTACAAATCAATTAGCTCTTGTGTCAACTCTACTTCTTATAAAATAGAGTTACTCTTAAATTATTTTGGCTATCAAAGGGAAGTATTTTTAAAATTTATTTTATTTAACAATGCAAAAATTTATTGGAAAATACATAAGGAGAAAAAGGCACATTTTATTAAAAATAATTGGATAAAAACAATAATTTTATTAAATTATTATAGAAATAGCTTTTATTAATTTTATATTTTATCTATTACAGACAGTCTTGGGAAACTATTTTTAGTAAAAGCACAGAGATTATTGCAGAGAGTGAGCTGAACTGTTGCCGTCGTATTGTGCAGTTGTGTAAAGACTGTTTGCTTATAGTGTATAAATTTGCAGAGGAAGCTAGAAGTTTAAGTACAGCAAACACAGCGGCCACAGATCTAAAACAGCCGAAACAGGAAATGAAATCAATTGTTCCTACTTCGGGGTAATTGTGGTGTTTCTTGTTTTTTATCTAGAACCACTAATTAAAAAAACACATATTCTTACAAATTAATCATATCCATTTTAATTTCATGTTAAATGCATACATTTATAAACCAAAATTAATTCAAGAGCAGCTGAAAAAGAGTAGGGATAATTAGATCAAGAAAAAGGTCATTTAGAAGGGTGGAAATTACCTAGGCTTGGAGTGAGTTTGTTTGTGTATTATTTTCTAGCCCTCATCTTTAACTTTAAATTGAAATTCAATTTTATTAATGTTTATTTTTTTTAGCTACATTGAAATTCAACTTTATTATTTATTTATTTTTTAGCTACATTGATATTCAACTTGATTATTTTTTTATTTTTTTTTTAGCTAGTTTGAATTTCAACTTTTTTTTTAGCTACCCGGTACATTGAAATTCAACTTAAATTTGTTAACTGCATTGAAATTCAACTTTATTTTTTTTAGCCACATTGAAATTCAACTTTATTTTTTACATTTTTTAAGCTACATTGAAATTCGTGACTTGAAGCCAACACTGAATTGTGCTCCTCAAAGTCAGAGATACAACAAGCTTTATCAATATGCCAGTTATAGCACTTCATGACTTCAATCTGAACATTAGAAACTTTTGAATGTCCTTTAAAGTTCACTTGTATAGTTTTGTTTCAGGGAAATGTTAACATTATTACCGCTGCTGTCTCCACACATAAATATTCTGTTACACTGTTTAAACATTTTGAAATATAAGTTGTTATTTTTATAACGTATGTTAATATATTTGAATATTGTATACATTTGAATTACTTTATACTTTTTATTATTGCCCTGGACAATGGTAACATTTTTTAAAACCATTCAATCTATCAGGTTTTCTCAAAGTGCTTATAATCTAACATTGTTTCACAAAATCTTCATTTAGCTGTAAGATGTAGGCCCAACATTGGATCTATTCATTATTTATATATTATATATATTTATACATGTGCCAGTACGCACCATTAAATATTTTTTAATCCACAGGATAAGTGGCTGAAATATAATAAGCCAACTAATTTTTCTATAAAATATTTATTTGAGCCTTCAACTATATATACTAAAACATCACTGCTATAAACCACAGAGCTGAAACAATGGTGTAGAGAATGCTTAAATACCACTCACTTATTTTGATTATCATATACACTTCAGATGTTCTAGATAATGTTGATCTGTCACATTTTACAACTTTGTTGTTATTGTGGTAATACAAAACTTCGAGTATCTTTGGATACATATTTTGTCTTTTTTTAAATTAAATATCTACCGATAGCTTATTCGTTTTAAAATAAATGCATAAAAAATCTAGCTTAGTGCAAACTTCAACTTTATTCTAATTAGGTTTGTAAAATATCTTTTAAGCTTTGTATATTCTGAATCCATTATTTATACTTTTCTCATGATATTTCTTATTGTTAGCTAAATATAAACTGTTTCTCCAAGAAACATTGCAAGCAATTGGTATACATTTCTAAAATGCTAATTTTTCTCTATAATATTCTATGCTTATTTTTGAATCTCCCAACATGTTTTTTTTTGTTTTTTAATTCCTACACTACTTAAATAAAAAAAAAAGACAACTACATTTTGTCATAAATTTTGAGTTAACTAATTTTATTACCTTAAATTTTACTTGATTTAGCATTTTGGATTGTCGTGAATTTCATTTGATTTATGGTTTTGAACAAATCCAGACCTTTGAAAAGTTCATGTGACATATCTCTTTTTAGTAACTCAGTGTCTAAAACAATGTTTTATGAGAAAGTTGAATCAAAAATGTCACTATTCTCAAAACTTTGTACTGAATTAAAACTTGTTTAGTTTATGATAATTGTATAAATATCTTGTGGTATTTCAATTTAAACACCTATTTGATGACCTCCAAAGATTTTTTTTAGAAATGCCTTTTTTTTTATCTATTCAAAGATAAAGAAATCTTATTTGTATTCTAGCCTAGAAAAAAATGTCCAATGCACATTTTAAAATAAAAATTTTGAATTTTTGTTGTAACAGGGTAATAAACTTTTTAAAACAATGTGAATGTTTTTTTAATTGGTATATTGAATTTATCATTTTGAAAAATATTTAAAGGAACATCTTTGCTGGATTTCTGAATTATTTCTGTTTCATTTACTGGTAATTGTAAAATTTAAAAGTTTGAATAGTTGGCATCCATGCTGTTACTAAAAAATTGGGTAGTACTTGCCAAAAATCTTCATTTACCTTTACATACTTTTCGTTGCCCATTATAATATTATAGGGTTAGCGAAGTTTCTTATTTTATACATTACAGACGCTCCTTCTATAAAGAAGATTATTGCCTCCTATGCTCATGCAGTTTCAGAGGCAATAGCCACTGATCTATAAAAAGAATGGATTAGGCACAGAAGTAACATTCTTGAAGACAAAATAAATAGGCTTTCACCTTACTTACACAATGGGGAATAGGTGACCATTTCAATTTAATAATAATAATAATAATAATAACGGTGCTTATATAGCGCATATCCCGTTGGTGACAGTTCTATGCGCAGACGACAGTTACAGAATACAGACAGACAACGAAATATATAGTAATACGCTAATTCTGCTGACGAAATAGGTGAGTCTTCAGCCGGCTCCTGAAGGTGTCATAGCTAGGGCTCTGGCGAAGCTGTAGTGGGAGGTGATTCCAAGCGGACGGTCCTGCGTAGGAAAATGAACGTTCGCCAGCGGACACTAGCCTCACACGAGGGATCCGCAGAGTAAGCGCGTCAGATGCCGAACGAAGTGGGCGGGACTGGGTGTAGAGCTCCATACAAGAGCGAAGATAATCCGGGGCGCAGTTATTCAGGCACCTATAACAGAGGGAAGCCAGCTTATATGAGATCCGGTTGTTGATGGGTAGCCAGTGCAGAGATCGGAGCAGAGGATTGATATCATTTGACTTCTTCTTCTTGAGAACTAGTCGGGCTGCGCAGTTCTGGATACGTTAATCTGGGATGTTAAATTGCCCACACTGATGGACAACCATGAAAGCTTAAGCTTTGCCATCCAGATCTGGACATAAATGCTAGCATACCCATAATTAAATCCAAAACTAATGCAATGGTCTTCCTCCTTCTGCCTCACCCCAAATTAGGCAAGTATGAAATGATTAAAAATAGGCCAATGACATTACAGTATAGTTATTAATTGATTCATGTATAAATTTCATCTACAAATAATTTCCCATCATTGATCCATAAGATTGTTGAGGAACATCCCTTTAAGCTTTGGCAGAGATATATTTAAATTGATATAGGAAAAATAGATATACCAATCAAGTTTTCAAATATTTTTATTTTTAAAAAACTATTAAAATCATTAAAAAAAATGATGTTGAATTTCTTATTAATTCATAGTATTAGTATATTTACATTAGATTATGAAATGTCTTTTTTTTCTATAAATTTAAAAAAATGAACGACATAAAACATTAAATAATAATATTTATTTATTTCCAACAATATCAAATAAAATGTGACATGAAAGTACTTATGAATTTAAATTCAACAGTAGCAATAAGAAGTTGTTGTTTTTAAAATGAAGATACATCAAGTTAATAAATCAACAATTTTAGTCAGTCCTAAGTCTGTTAGAGTTTCTTTAATTGTACTAATGGAGTCTCTTTCAGTGTCTTCTTCCTAAAAAAAATAAACATGGAAAAAAAAAATCTCAGTTTATAATTACACTTTTATCTATCTACACAAAGTATTTAAGAGGGATAATCTATAGGGTTATAAAGATCTTCAAGACATATTTTATATTTGACAAAATGCAATTTTCAATGAAGTCTATTGGCATAGAAACACATTCTGCAAAACAGCTCAGGAATACCTGTCATACATATTACCACTGTATTTATTTGTTATAGTTATACATTTATTGTACTGTCTTTCCAAGGATCACTGAACACTGGACATGTACTTAACTATGATCAATCTACATTTCTATATAACAGGTTGAGCCCCCATTCTTGGCTTAATTATGCACACTTAGAGCATGTAACTAAATAAATCTGTTATTGTTACGCAAGCAACTATCATCCTTATTTACCTGCCAAACTGTCAGCATATTCACCGCTGACTCTGTCGCGCCGTCAAATGAATCTTTGAAGTAGGTCAAGTCATCAGGAGGCAGCCCAAGCTTCTCCCCCAAGGCCATCCATTTACTTCCCAGTTGTTCAGCAATTAAACGGATTTGACTACTGCTGATCTGTTGTTGAACATTGCTGTCTTCTGTTTTGGATATATACATGAACAAATTGATTATAAAAATTACTTTCTTGTTGTTTTTTTTAAATCCCTAACATTTAACATTTGAAGCTGGTTAAATCTGCCTCATTAAGACTCTCAGGTCTGACTTAATCAAGCCAAACTGGCATGTGTTTACATCACAAATTCAACTGCCGCAGCAGCCATGAAAACTGCCACGGCCGTATACAATTTAAGGGCAAGGATGTTCATCATCATCGAGTCTTAATATTTTCTACTTGTGCGACTAGGTTTGACTTAAACAAAAAAACAACACCCGAATTTTAGCACAATCCCATGATTATGTCCTGAAACAACATCCACTTTTTGTTAGTTATTAAAGTCTAAGTCACAAGTATATTATTTTGTTCAATGAATGTGGTTAAAAGATCAGGGCTATGACATGTCACTACAGGTAATATAGTTTGAAAGTATAGTCATTAAATGAAACAGAAGTTCCAATACATTATAAAGAATGACAATTTTTAACCGTTTACAAAATGTACAAATTGTACATGTGAAGTTGTGAACAAATTGATTTACCGTGTTCATTTCTCATTTCATCATCCTCGTGTTCTTCTTTGATATCATCTTCTTCATCAGCTACAGCCATTTCACTCTTGGGCTCTGCAGTTTGGTGATGCTTTAAAACAGTATGATAAACATTTAGTTTGCACATTTTTTTAAAGCAGTTTGAAGAGTGTTTTTTTTTCATTTGTAACAAGCCTATACTTTCCTCAACTAAACCTCATATCAGGTTGTATAAAAGATATATATATCAAAAGAAGCACAACTATAATTTCAAATGTCTTACCGGATTGATTTCCTTGGCCATTTTATCAACAATATCCTTTAGGTGAACATTGATTGGTAAACCTGGAGTATTTGTGTGTACAAAGAAATGCGGTGAGGACCTGGCCAAGAGACGATATGCTTTCCACTGAAAGTTTTGTTGGTTAATGTCCCTTGATAAAAAAAAAGATTAGTATAAAATGAAAATTTTGTTGTAAGAATAAAATGAAGTCCTTAAATGCAGAATACTGATCACAAATTTATATCTTAATTTACAGTGGATTATTATGTCCATCCACAGTGGATTATTATGTCTATCCACACATAATTCTAGTTTTGTATTTTTCATAACGAGTTTTAAATGATGTTAAGTTATTGATTTTTCTTTTTTAGCCCATGCAACCTATTCAATGATTGTATGCTACTCAAGAAGAATGACATCATTATCAAACCCCTGACCATTGTGTTCGGCGAATGGACACCTCAGCAGTCATCTATCTCTATTTTTGCCTATCAATAGTTCAGTCATTTGCAGCTTTGTCCAGTTTTTCATATTGTCAAACCAGCATTTTCTCTGACGGCCTCTCCAACGTCCACCTTCTACACTGCCTTGGAGGATCGTTTTTGGCATGTTATTATACCACATTACCAAACCATGTCAGCTTGCGCCGCTTGATTATCGTTTATCTTTAAGTCTTGTGAAATTTTGTAACATTGTACTGTATTTGTCTTCAGAACATTTTGTAAGATTATTGTGCTGTTTCTTGTCTTCTGAACATTTTATTTAATTTTTTTGTTTTAATGTGCCATTTTTCTTAGATTAGACTGTAGTGTTTAATCTATATAATTGTTAGCACACATAAAAAACTTACTTGTACTGTTCCTCAACCATTGCCTCTGGGTCAGCCTGTTCTATTGCATTGGCAAAAAACTCATCCAGTTTTGGTAAGAACACTCTCGAGTCAGCTTTAGCAGCCTCCATATTGTCAGGATTCAGATTCCACAATCGGGTCAGCTCAGCATTTCCAAGTTTCAAAGACTTTCCATTGGAAGCCATTAAATCATCACCTATTCTTTTCCTTTTAGGCCTGTTGAAAAAAAAGATAATACGTAATCTTTACAATATATTATGAGTGTTGAGGACAGAAATGAACCTTATTTTAATTAGCTTGTAATTAAATTTATTACGCTGGAGAGTAAACAGAAAAAATGAAAAAAAAAAGCATTGCACTCATTATTTATACAGCATTTTGTGTGAATAAAATTTGAATCTTAGTCTGTTTCAAAACTGATCAAGTAGTCTATTAAATTATGAATATTTTTGATGGCATATAATTACATTTTTAGGAATGCATGTATATCTAGGCTGAGATCAACGTTTTAAAACTTTTACACCAATTTGAAACTGTAGACCACTTCCAAACTTTAATGCTTCAAAATAACCAACCTCAGGCATACATTACTCCCCTCCTACTCCATTATCCTACCATTATCAACACACTATACTGCAATACAGAACAACTAAAAAAGACATATAAATATCAGGTATTCACTTCAAGAGAGCAAACAGATCTGCAGTCTGGTAAGTAATAGTTTAATGATGTAGTGAATTAAGTATGCTAGTGGTTGGAAACCACTGATGTAAATACAGAAATATTTTACCGAGCCTTTGGTTTAACTTGGTCTTTTGGCTTTTCTTTGATAAAATTTGGGCAGCTGTCATTTTTCCAGTTATTCCAGTGTTCTTCTCTATCTAAAATATGCTGTAAAATATTTAGAACAAACCAATGAAGTTCTTGACCTAATATAGTTAAGTTAATTCTAATTAATAATTTAAAAACATATTTATATTCTTCAGATTCATTAGATTCATTTTATAAGGCTGGTTAGTTAAATTAGCTAGAGGTCAGACCTACGCAGGTCCTGTGAAGAAGATTGTAAGCCAAATGAAATTTCTTTCTTAAAAAGCAATGAAATGAACTAACCTTGACAGAATTACAGAACTGTTCTCCATGCGGAGGTGTTTCACACAGCAACTTCATGACTTTCTCTTGAGATTCTTTGATCCACTCAGTCTGATCATCACTCAGTGTCAGAGTTTGACTGAAAGTTGGCAACAAACAATTCATATTTCACAATTACATTTGAATACAATTTGTAATGTTAGCAGCGAACACAAGTTCAAGTTTTATACTGAGACTACAAGTTGGTTTTAAGTTATAGTGAGTTGGATTGCCAGCCCCTGGTTTTCTGGTCTAAGCCCAGGGGAAAATGTCAGGATTTTTTCATAGGGTGCTCCCGGGTATACCAAAGACTATAATAAGATGGACCGCTTGCTTTAATATTTCTGCTATTTGATGACTCGAATATCTTTTTTTCAGAATTTCTAAGTCCTCTAGACTTCCGGTCTAGTAATTCAATACGATTTTCTCAATGGAAAACTAAGATTAGAATCAAAAGCTGTAAACAGCGGAAGTCTTTAGGGAAGTTTAGGAGTCATTAAAGACAGTGTTATTGGCTGCGCTCAGAAAAAACAACAAGTGTTAAGCTCTAAAAATAGAGCAAGCGGTCCATCTTATAATAATCTTTGGGTATACTGTGTTCTGAAAGGCTAGAACGTGGGAATTATATGGAATAGTAAAATGCAATTTGTATGTTGTTGAAGATGAAACTAATGAACTATACTTTCCCAGCCAAGTTGACATTCAAGGTTTACAAGGGAAAGGTTAATTATTGTTTTTACTTTCCAGCCTAAACAACAAACTAGGCAAGAAAAGAAAAAAACACACAAGAAAATAAAATGTTTTTCAATATGATAACCATATGCTAACATAGAGGAGACATTGTGCTTAGCATAACAAAAAAGAAAATTATATGCTTCCATTCTGTCAATATGGGTTGTTTATAGTTTAGCTTAGCAGTAGAGACTGGGTTAGCCTTTAAAAGAAAGTTTCACAGGCTACATCTACACAATAAATAATCATGTTCAGGCGATTTTGTTAAAAGTCTCAGGTCAATAAGACATAATAGAACATAATGAAATTAGAAAAATAAACACTGCATCCTGGTTTATCTTAAAGGGATTAAGTAGAAAGATTTTAAAAACGAATGGTCTCAATAATTTGTAAGTAAAATGTGTCTAACACAGCATTAGTATGTACACAAAATCAGTAGTAATTTAGAATTAGTAATGAAGTTAACAAACAACTTACGCTTTGAATTTCACTGTGGCTTTTAAATACTGGAAGATAATTAAGAACTGTACAAGAACATATCTTCGAAAATTACTGTCATTCAATTGAAGATTTAAGAGCTGAAAGAAAAGAACATTAAAATTAGACACAAAGGCAAAACTTATCTTTTTCATGCTAACAAAAAGGAGACTCAAAAGACGTGGAAATATTTCAATACCGACTACCAACCTTCTCACTGGTCAAGTATTTGGCAAAGAAATTTTGTGCATGTTGATGAGATTGCTGAGTTGTAACCACTTTCTTCCGTGTAGAAGACAAATCATCTAATTTATAACTTGCAAAAATGGACATCACATCTCCAGCATTCTAGAATTAAACCAGAAAACAATAAAGCTGTTTCTTTAAAAATAAAATAAGAATGCTTTATTGATCCAAACAAATGGAAATTTGTTAAGCTAATATTGTTTTTAAATTATTGTCACAATATTAGATCCATACATGGGTGTCTGCAGCGGTCATATTTATTCTGGAACAGCAGAAAATCCTACTTAAAATTTTACACCATGCCCCATTAAAATGTAAATGAATGCATGGTGTCTAAAGTAATTCATAAATAGCTATGATAATATTGAGTTTTGGGTAGAATTTGTCAACTATCAAGTAATTCATAAATAGCTTTGATAATATTGACTTTTGGGTAAAATGTATCAACTATTAAGTAATTCATAAATAGCTTTGATAATAATGACTTTTGGGTAGAATTTGTCAACTATCAAGTAATTCATAAATAGCTTTGATAATATTGACTTTTAGGTAAAATGTATCAACTATTAAGAAATTCATAAATAGCTATGATAATATTGAGTTTTGGGTAAAATTTGTCAACTATCAAATAATTCATAAATAGTTTTGATAATATTGACTTTTGGGTAAAATGTATCAACTATTAAGTAATTCATAAATAGCTTTGATAATATTGACTTTTGGTTTAATTTGTCAACTATAACGGGGTCTCCACAGTATAATGAAGAAGAAGAAAACAAATGAATGTGTTCATATCCAATTACCTGTGAAAATATTTCCCACTGACTTTTGTCGTAGCACTGTGTAGGACGCCTGAAGAAATCCTGCAGTGCCCAAAACTTTTTGTACAAATGGTAATCAATAGGAACAGAACTATAGAGGAAAAAAATAAACAGACATTGAATGTGATATAAGTTTTGAAGAAACAAACAACAATAAATCACAAAGACTATAAAAGTTAAAAATAAGTTGTTTTTTTTTTTACCTTGCCTGATCACCTCCATCATCAACTTCCATTACTTCATTGCCTTCATTCTAAGGTATAAAACAGAATTATTTTTTTTAAACTTGATATTTGCTATTAATTGTTTTAGAGCACAAAATAAGAATAGAACAGATTATCATATAATTTTAAAAATCAAAGAAAAAAAAGTGTAACTAGGACAAATGGGGAGGGTAGGGAGTGAAAAAAACAAAACATTTAAATATTTAATATTGAATTGATTTGATTTTCACCTACCTGAGATTTGTTCTGTTTTGCATAAATTGTAACATTGTCCATGTTAAACTGACTGGCAAGATTAAGTGCTGTAACAGACAAAATAAATCAGCTGATATAATAATTAAAAAATAATTTACTTTTTGTTTAACTAATCCAGTTTTAATGTAAAAAAAAAAAAGTCTTCTAAAAATAATTTTTTTTGTTTTAAGTCAAAATACCTGATTTTTCTGAAAGTGGAAAAAGTCTTGACAGAAACAGCTGTATTCTTCCACAAAACACTGTATTTTGAGATTTGGAAAGTCTCCTGATCAAGTCTACAAGTAAGGGAATTGATTTTTGTAAGATTAATTTTGGATTTATAAAGCTTGACTAATAAAATTATAGCATACACACAAAAATAAATAATGCATCAATCTATTAATCTGTAATAACTTTTGCCATTCAACCCACTGATCTATAAAAAGAATGGATTAGGCACAGAAGTAACATTCTTGAAGACAAAATGAATAGGCTTTCACATGACTTTCACTTATCTATGAAATTATATTTCCTAAACACTGACCTGTAAATACATTTCAAGTGGCTCAGACTTCCTTTTTATCGTATGGATTTGTTCTAATCATAAGTGGTTTATTTCTGTAACTCGCATATGTAGATAAATGATTTCCCCTTTCCCACTATTCATTTTGGCTTCAATTTGCGCATACACATTTAATATAGAGGCGCTATCCATTCTTTTTATAGATCAGAGCATTTAACCACACATATAGCTATTTTTTTTGTGAAATCTTGAAAGATTATGAAGATGGGAATCTGATAAAAGTATGTTTTTACACCCAGAAAAGTACCAACTGTTATTGTCTCAGAGAAGAGAAAAATAAATACTAACTATTTGATTCATGGAGTAGACCTATTCATAAATTCATGACAAATTATCATAGAATTCCCATGATGCTGAAGTAATTAAAATATAAAAAAGAATGTTAAACTAAAATACTACCTAAAATTATTTAGACCTATACCAGAATATGATCTTCTGTATGGGGCTTATCAACTTCATAAAAAAAAACCTAATAAAAATGCAAAACCATTGATAAGCCTAGAACCAAATAATATTATGGATAAGAAGGAGCATCAATACTTATAAGTTGAAGAAGTCAAACTACTGTATACTGTATAATAACTACTAAATAAAAAACATGTTAAAAGTAACCAAAGGTTCACTATTCAAAAACTATACATTGCAAGTAGGTGTCTTACCATTGCACATTCTCAGTAAGTAGTTTTTTCCAGATTCATAGAAGGGCTCCTGAAAAAAAAAATTACATAAGTATAAAATAAAGTCCACATATTTTCAAAAAATGTTTTTGTTACTTAAAAACTCAAGACCACACATTTATTTTGAATGATAAAAAGATAATTAAGCCTAATAAAAAAACAACAACTCTAATGTATTTTTCAAATATAAAACTATTGACTTACTGATTTCCATATGGTCACATTATCTTCAACAAGATCAAATATTTCTTCACATCGTTTGATTGTTAGCATATCAAAAATATCAGCCATCATCAAGAATGGAGTAGATGGTGAGCACATATCTACAAAAGTGATGATAAAAATTTGGTGCATTTATTTCATGAATGACAGCAGAATATTATATAAAATATTATATTCTGTAAATACAAAATCATCTTTGAACATTGTGAATATATATATATAAATATATATATATATTATAGATTTTATAATTGTATAGATTCCCATATATATATATATAATTATATACATCATTATCAGTATCTGTCAAACTCATTGAAAAAAAAAACTTGCTGTTATGAAACATATAAAGGTTTTTTAACAACAAGACATTGTCATTGAGAGCCATGGATGTTTGAAATTAATCATATTTACTAATACTTTGAAGTTTGAAGTTTGAAATAAACGGATTTGACAGTATAATTATGTTTAAGAATTTACATTATTGAAAAGAAAATAGCACAAAACTATGAAATTACCTTGTTTGACAGCATGAATAGCAAAGGTGATTACTGTTTTTAATCTATTGCTGTCTGATACATCTGACTGAAAAAAACAAAAGCATTAAATTTTAAAATTTGGAGTACACTAGTAACTAGTAAGACTACATGTTTTACAGACACAAGCTTTAGCTATATCTGAATTATCAAAATTGACTTACGATCAACTGACAAAGTATATCTCGAAACACTTGATCCAGAACTGTTCTCTTTTCCAAACCACTGAATAGAAAAATCATTTTCTTTTACTTAGAATCAAAAGCAAAAAAAAAATCTATACAGTATGTTTTGACATGACATTTTTAGTAGGGTTACGTTACATTATGTACTGTTTTTGTACCCTGCTTCATAAGGTTAAATATGGAAACTATTGCATAAGTTTATTAAAAAAAACTTAATTGTTCCTTTTGAATGTATAGGCGATGACTTTGGTAGTCCCATAGTTAAAAATAGAAAACTTGGTCAGTGATTTTTTTTGGTAAAGTCTTTATAACAGTTCAAAAACAACATTAAATATTGCATCAGTTCAGGTTATATAAGAGAGTTTTTGTTTTAGTAGTTGCTGGAATGAGGGTGTCAAATAATTTTATGCTAATATCTACATTGTACATAGTCATCTGTAAAATGAATGTTCCTTTTCAACTGCTACTATAAATGATTTTAACTGTCTTTTGACTATTTTAACAGTTCTTGGTTGTTTGCTTTCAGCATTTTCTTGAAATACCATTTACAAATACAATCAAATTATCCCTTAGAAGTTAGCTATTCTCCTTAACTTACAACATAATAAACAAAAAAACAAAACAATTGACATATGTTCATACACAAAAACTAAAAACGGGAATGTTTAACATTTTATCTCTCAACTCACATGTTGTCCTTATAGCTTTCCACATAGCCAAGTAAATTTTCAACATCATTATCTGAGAGTGATTTCACAAGTCCGATCTAAACATGTAGGAAAAAGAAACAATGATAAAATATAGGCAAATATTTTACAACTTTAGTGCTAAAAGAAAGACATTTATATTATATAAATTATTTAGCTTGGCCCAGTAAAGTATTGCTATACAACTTCAGTGAACACTCGTTTATCGTGGTAGATAGGTTCTGAGAATGGCTGCAATAACTGAAAACCGCAAAGTAGGTACACCATATTTACAGTAGGCCTATTTATTTAACGTGTATTCAGACTTTTAAAACTCTCCCAGGGTATTGTTAACAAACCACCCTTTAAAGTAATGTACAGATATCTACAGTATGTGTACACAGTACACAAATGTTTAGCAATAAAACAGTAAGTGTACATAAAATAAAAATGAAAGATTGTATTACAATACTGTGCAATTGTACAGTATTTTACGCACCACGAAATCCGCAATATATTTTCTCATATAATATAATGAAAAAAAACAGCGAAGTTGTGAATCTGTGAATGTCAAACCACGAAGAAGCGAGGGTTCACTGTATACATGGGAAGAGGGCAAGAGAGGGGGCTAAAAATCTTTAAAAAGTTATTAAGATTAGACCTATTATATTACTATTAATTTGGCAAGGTTGGTCAACTTCAATTTGCACCAAGACATCAAGACCAAGTGTCACCAAGCCGCCAAGCCCAATTGACTCATATACTCATTTGGAGTCATTTGTGACATTTTTGACAAATGAGTCAAATGATTTCAACACTGATTTGTAATTTAAAAATGTGTGAATATGCCTAAGCCTAAATTAAAACGAAGTGGCTATTCGGACCCAGTAGACTTAGTGATAAATATTAGTATAACCTATAGGTTAGTTTATATAGGTTAGGGATGGATAGGTAGTATTTTTGGTAATAGTTAGTATCGGTTAGGTTATAAAGGATAGGGATAGATTTGGTGTTTTCTGTGCTACTTCTTATATTATACAAGCCGTTATGTGCCCGGTCCTCCGAACCGGCTAAAAGTTATGTTTACATACACTCTAACTACTCAGGCAGTTATAATGAGATTGCCCGCATGACCTACGACACGAATTTAAACGTGAGGTAATTTTTTATTTGCCCGCTACAACATGAATTACCCGTTAAAATCATTACTCATCACCCATTATAACAATTACAAAATTGCCCGCTATAAATTACGACGCAAATTAAAACATGAATATATTTTGTTCTATTCATTGATAAAGAACATTCGATAGTACTTTTATTTTTTTTAATGATTGTTTGATATATTTTTTTACGACAAACATTAAGTCGCAGACCTATGTTGTGTTGTTTTTGTTTAATTGCTATTTATTTATTTTTTGTTGCTTTGGAAGCAAACTTAGAATTAAATTTTCTAATCAACATGTAAAACAATAACAAATGAAACCCATATGAAATAATGTTTATAAAACGTATACGACACGAATTAAAACTTTAAAAAGTTAGTTCCGGCAATTTGAACATTGCCCGGCAAATTAAACATTGCCCGGTAATATAAACATTGCCCGGTAATTTAAACATCGCCCGGTAATTTAAACATTGCCCGGTATTATAAACATTGCCCGGTAATTTAAACATTGCCCGGTAATTTAAACATTGCCCGGTAATTTAAACATTGCCCGGTAATTTAAACATTGCCCGGTAATTTAAACATTGCCCGGTATTATAAACATTGCCCGGTAATTCAAACATTGCCCGGTAATTTAAACAATGGCCGTTACCAAGGCGATAAGCCTAAAGGTGCCCAGTTCTCGGAACTGGATAAAATAACCCATGGAGTCATAAGCAATAGTCTTAAGCAGGGATAAAGTATTTTCCGATAACTTAAACCATTTAAATATTGCATTTTACAAATTACGACGCAAATTAAAACAAAATTTTGTTCCCTTCTTAAACGCATAAATACGCAAAATTTGATGACGCCATATAATTATAAGCTTAAATATAGAGTGTAACCAGGTCCACTGCGTTTAAATAAGCTTAGTAATGCGTCGGTATTACTTCCCGAAACAGAAACAAAATGCTAAATCTATTTGCTTTGTCCTATGTTGGTAAAGTTTTAAATTAATAATTAGCTTTAAGTCTTGTATTCACAGTGTAAAGTATTAAAGTAGTGATAGATTAAGAAAATCAACTACAGTATTGTTAGTGTAAAGAATTTCTGTTGTTTACGGCACGTAGGCAATTTAAACATGAATAAAATTTATTTCCATCATTGAGATAAAAATCCATGCACATAGTTTGATGACGTCAATTTAAACATGAATGAAAAATGTCCCTTCATTGCTAAAAAATCCATGCGCAAACTTTGATGACGTCATAAAAATAATCTCAGCGCATCCTTTTTTTTTCTAACTTTGTGACGAAAAACTATAAAAAGTTGTACTGGCAAAGACAATGTGAATCAAAAGTTGTGTTTTTTTCGCGTTTTTTGACCAAACTGACCACTGTGGTCATTTTAATTTTTTTTAAACCTTGACAGTGTTCACCGCCGTAACGCAAAGAATATTTGTAGCAAATTTCACGTTTTTATATCTAGTATTTAAAAAGATTATGCGGTATGTACATACCCAGCCAGCCAGCCAGCCACATACATACATATTCCTTTTGAGATTTATATATATATATGATATGGTGAAACAAACATTTTTTGTGTTTATTTCCCTCTTTTTTGATGTTTTCTATGAGTTTTAAGGAATTCTGACTGTAGCCGGGTCCGAATAGCCATTTCATGCTAAAGCGACCCGGGTCCGAATAGCGGCAGCCAAATTAAAATTTAGTTGTTCTACATTCGCTAGATTGCCAAGATCATTAGATAATACAAAATGTTAAATTATAGTATAGGTTCTAGTCTAGTAACTAGTTCTAGTGACTTGCTCACTTCAAGTGACACTTGCACTACTTGCAGTCTCAGAGTCTGTGAGTGCAACCAATTGTCAATTGGGATTATTCAATTGGGGTAGGCCTAATTTAGGTATGTGAAAATCCGACTTTTTATATCTTTTTTTTTGGCCATAAAAACTGTTCCGTGGATTGGCAAACATTGCGGACGGTAGGTATGATTCAATCGTATTTCTTTAATTAATTATTTACATATATATATAACGCAATATTTTTTCAATAAACTTGACTAAATCTTCCTTCAAATTTTTCGTTTAGTGTTGTTTTTTTATTATGTTTTTGTAGGCCTAAAAAATATGATCTTATTCAAACACAAAATTAAAAAAACAACATCATGTGACTTAATTGAAACCAGAACTGAACCATTTCTACACATCTTTTCTCTTAATATACGAAATTTCATCAACAAAAACACTCGCGCAGATCTTCAATTTACTCCCGCAAAAATGTATATAGATTTCAACATCCAGGCAAAAATTTCACCATTTTGGGGTGTGGGGCACGTGACTATTTTTCTAGGTCAGGATTGGTTGAGTCTTAACAAATACATTTTAATGTAGCAAATTTTTCGCTATAAGACTACTATATATCATTTTAAAACTTATTAGTATTAGTAGGCCCATGCATTTAACTTTATTTAATTGGATGAAAAAAAGTTATTTTTGTATGCGAAATCCCATTCTTTCATTAAAAATATATAGGCCTAATATTAATAATAAAATGCCTCTTCACCTAAATTTTGAAGTGCTCAAGTCCAAGCCAAACTACACAATGTAAATTTATTTATTCAGAATGTACCACTTTTTTTTTAGATGTGCTCTCTATCAAATTATCTACCAATTAACCCCCCCCCCAGTTGACCACCAATGGACTGTTCCCCACCCTGTTGTAATAATATTATGCTAAGGTTGCAATGTGTGTTGGTTAGTCACCTATACTAGCTGTAGGCTTTGTGAAACAAGGTAGGCCAGACCAACTGTCTGGGTGAACAAGACCAAACAACAAGACCAGATGGTCCAAGCAGGGCAGGGGGGGGGGGGTGGCTAGAGCAATGGTATTGAAATATGAAGGGAAGGAGAGTGGGCATTTATTTTTTCTACCTGGAGTTGTAATATTTTAAGGGGGTATGGTGGATGAAAAAAGGATGGGGGGGGGGGGGGGTTCTAAAGCAATGGACTAGTCCTATCATACCTGCAAGCAGAATAAAGGGGGGAAGGAGGGGGGTATTTATTTCTTCATGGACATAATAGTTTAAGGTGAACTGAGGGGGTGGGGAGAGGCTACAACACTATCAGTGGAAGGTGTGATGGGGAGGGGGCTAACTTTTTTTAAGCCACCTGGTGGTTGACCAAAAGGTGGGGGGAGGGGGGGAGTTGAGGGCAATGGAATATCAGTAGGCCTACAAAAAAGCAGGAGAGAGATGAAAAAAGGGTTAGTGAATAGGGGAACCAACTAATTTTATTTGCTTACAGATTCTAAGTGCCTAATTGTTTGTTGTAATTTGGTAAAGAAAAATGTATAATGTTTTGACTGTTTGATTTAATATTTACAATTGTAAAATCCGATTTCATTTAAAATTCATATTCTGGTTGGAAAATAATTCATAAACACTTTTGTAAATTTAACAAGAGAAATGGGTTTAGGGTTGAAAAAATAAAAAGGGGGGGGTAGTTAAAAACTGTAATTAAATTTTGACTGTTTTAAAAAAATGTGTAAAACTAGGTCTACTTACCTTGTAATATCCTTTTTTAAAACTGTTTTATCTATACATGTATGGCCCTAAATTAATGGCCTTTAATTTGATACTCATTTTGTGCAATTTGGTACAAAATTGAAAAAGTTGTGTATCCCTTTATCTAAGTGAATAATGTGCATATCATGAAATATCCCAATTTCATTAAAATTTCATGTAAAAAAAATAAATAAGAATCCCTTTTTTGTTGATTATTGTATATAGATATGGCACTTGGTATGGCCTTTAATTTGATACCATATTGTGTATTTTGGTGAAAAATTGACAAAGTTATGACTGTTTGAGTGAACAATGTACGTATAAGTATAATGAAATATCCAATTTCATCAAAATTTCATCTTATAAAAAAATAATAATAAGCATTTATTAACCAATTTAACTATATATATATATATGGCCCTTTGTATATCCTTTAATTTGATAGGCCTACTCATTATCATTATGTGCAATTTGGTACGAAATTGACAAAGTTATGTGAAACTTATGTGTTTGAGTACAAAATTACCAGTAAGTGAGCTTCACTTTTCCTTCTTTGGCTTTGTTACTGAAATTTCATCACTAAAAAATTCATAACTTTTTTATTTCTTATCCGATTTTAATAAATGATATACCATTGGAATCCTCTCCCCAAGCCCTTTCCAGTGATATATTTAATTATATTAATATATGACAAGTTATTATACAGTCATTTT
Source organism: Anisus vortex (assembly GCA_949126835.1). NCBI lineage: Eukaryota > Metazoa > Mollusca > Gastropoda > Planorbidae > Anisus > Anisus vortex. The sequence goes on from OX421493.1 coordinate 19,409,138, forward strand.
AAAATTTTCTTGTCACATTCACATACTCATACCCTACCTAATTAGTTAAATTAGTAAGTCAAAATTTACTAGACCTAATTAATGTATTCTTTAGCATTGTTTTCATTATTGTGATTGCTGCGGTGACGGACTAGCCCGAACTTTTATTTTTATTGTTAATAATTTACTTTACTTATGCCAACCTTGAATTTTTTCCTGGCTTTATCAAACTCGAGTATAGTTTGAGTAGACATTTTGGCGATTTCTAGTTGCCAGTTAAATTTAAAGCTAAGATGTTAAATAAAATAATACATTAAAAATAATACTATTTTGGCCAAGCTGTTAAATATCCTTAAAAATAATTATTTATGTAAAATCTATAATTCTTGATTGAAAATGTATTATCATTTTGCATTTATTATTTTAACATATATATTTGTAATTAATTTTAGGATCATTTTCTAAAATGTACAACAGTCAATACTCAATACCGACAGCACTGACCTGCATCGATTCGAGTGCAATTGAAAGAGAAACATTTAGGTAATGTAACTCACAGTTTACTAACAAGTCACACGTATTTTCTAATAAAATAGTATATAGAAATATAATATTTTATTTTTAAAATATAGGTAGTTTATTGAATTTTATTGATATAATTATATAAGTACAAACAAGACAGTCAAAGTCGGCGTAGAGCCGGAGGGCCTAGGTCCTAGACTCCTAGGACCTAGTGACCCTAGTCCTAGGGCTAGGTAGGAGTCACTAGGCCGACTAGGCCTAACTTTTACTTCTCTATTCTATAATTCTATAAACTATAAAGACAATAAAGTCGACTTAAACTTAGACTTAGACTCTAAGTTAGAGTCTTTGACTTAGACTTAGTCTTTTTAGTTCTTAGTCTTAGACTTAACCCACCTAGCCTGAACTTTTATTAAACCAACTGCTTCCTAAACTTCCTTTGGCCTTTGCCTTTGGTAAAAAATTACCCACCGATCAAAATGCAAGTCAAGACTAGACTAAGACCACGTCCACGGAGTAGCGTTGGGGGTAGTAATATTACTATTATTTATAGTAAATTATAGAACGCCTAAGAATGAGCGTGCGTAATATCGTCATCATCAATCCCATGACCGTTGTTACCCGTTGCGGTCGTTGGGGGGAGCGAATGGACACCTTTCTCCACTTTTGACTTTTGCCTGTGGGCAGGCTATAGGGCCACTATAGGCCTAGATCTTGAGTGGTTGTCAATAGTTGAGTCAACTGCAGCCCTGTCCAATACTTTACATTGTTGAACCAGCAGCATCTCCACTGACGGCCTCTCCTACGCCCACCTTCCACCGTGCCCTGGAGGATTGTTTTTTACAGGCTATAGGCCATTGTGTCCGTAATATATAATAATAATAATGACATTTGTATAGCGCTGCCAACAAACATACTGTAAGCTTAGAGCGCATTTAACATAACAATTAAAGAACACATATACAATCTATAGGCCAAGAGATAAGAAAAACAACTAAATGATGATTCAAAACATTACAAACATGGAACAAATCAAACAACTAAAACAAAATAACCGACCTAACATATAAGTAAGACAGTGGGGCTCTAAAGCATGCAGCATGTTAACTGAGATAAATATTGAAATAATGAGTTTTTAAGTTCTTCTTGAAGGAATCAATGGAGCTTGTTTGCTTGAGTTGAATGGGAAGAAGATTCCACACCTTCGGACCGGATACTGAGAAGGCTCTAAGGCCAACGGTCCTCAGAGAGAAACGAGGCTCTTCTAGAAGCGATGAGTTGGCAGAACGAAGTGTTCTTTGAGGGACATAAGGTGTTATTAGTTCCTTGAGATAGGACGGAAACTCATTATTGAAAATGCACTGATGGCAAAATAGTGCCACTTTATATTCGATTCTGGCTTTCACGGGGAGCCAATGGAGCTGACGCAGGAGAGCTGTCACAGAATCTCGCCTTGACTTACGCATGACTAGGCGAGCGGCACTGTTTTGTATTCGCTGCAATTTGGAGATCTTATCTTCAGGTAGCCCGATAAGCAGAGCATTGCAGTAGTCGAGGCGTGACAGTATAAAGGCAGCCGCAAGTTTCTTTGCTGACTCAAGTGACAAATAGGGCCGTATCTGACCGAGTCTACGCAGCTGTAAGTAAAGGCCTCTGCATAGATTTCCAATGTGGGCATCGAAAGACAACTGTGAATCGAGGATGACACCCAGGTTTCTTACGTTGTCCGCAAAGGGGATATGGCAGTTAAGACCACCAATGATTCCAAGTCCTCAACTTTGGCGATTTTACTCAGAGTTCCAATTAGAATTGCCTCCGTTTTGTCTTCGTTCATCTTAAGTCTGTTTTTCATCATCCAGGAGCAGACACTAGCAATAGCAAGACTGAGGTTGGCTGCTATACGAGAGACTTCAGCGAGAACAGCAGAATCATGCAACTGCGAATCATCAGCGTAGAAGTGGTATGAAATGTTAAAAGGTCTGATGACATCGCCAAGTGGATAAGTGTACAGTAAAAACAGTACTGGGCCCAGAACCGATCCCTGTGGTACTCCATATTGCAGAGTCGAGTATGTTGAGGTAGATCCACCAATGATGACACTTTGTGTGCGTTTAGTTAGGTAGGATTTAAACCAGCTACCAACACATCCCGAGCAACCAAAAGTAGTAGACAATCTATCAATAAGAATCTCATGGTCAAGCGTATCAAATGCAGCCGACAAATCGAGCATAGCTAAGATTGACACCTGATCGGAATCAGACGCGCAAAGAAGGTCGTTAATTACCCTGACAAGTGCCGTCTCAGTGCTGTGACACTTCTTGTAAGCTGACTGGGACAGTTCCAAGAGGCCATGATGCCTTAAGTGAGTCAACAACTGTGCCAACACGATACGCTCCAGGACCTTTGATAGGAATGGTAAGTTGGAAATTGGCCGGTAATTCTTTAGGCACTCATGGTCGAGGCTAGGCTTCTTTAAGAGGGGCTTAACCAGTGCATGTTTCATCGATTGAGGCACAATACCTGTAGCTAATGAAGCATTCATCATCGTAGTGATCAAAAGTATTAGTTCGTTGATACAATCGTTGAAGAGGGAGACAGGGATGGGATCGAGTTCGCAAGACGTTTTAGGCATCTTACTAATGATTTCCTTAACAGATGCTTCAGATACTGAGTGAAACTCACTGAGGTGGGAACCCTGGAAGGCTGGATCATTGTGGAGCAGGCTTGTTTGATTGTCTAGGTCTTCCCTAATTTTCCTGATCCTGTCTGTGAAAAATTGATTAAAGGAGTCAGGGAGGTCGGCAGGTGGAATGGAACAAGGTAATACAGGTTTACCTGCACCACCCAACAACTCTGTAGTTATTTTAAACAGCACCCGAGATGAGTCTGCGCTCTCAATCTTATTGCGAAGATGCAATGTCTTAACATCTCGGATCAGACGATTGACAAAGTTTTTCTTTTGTGTATACAAGTATCGGTGCACTGTTAGACCGGTTTGCTTGTATTTCCTCTCAGCCTGACGGCGCGATTTTTTCGCTACCTTGATCTCGTTTGACATCCACGGAGCCGATAATTGATCAGAAACTAATTGGGTTGTCAGAGGCGCATGAATGTTTAGCAGCTTTCTCAGGCAGGTACTATAGTGAGTGTATAAGTCCGTCGAACCTGACTGCCGCAACAGGGCACTAACATCAGACCTAAAATTAGAAATGTTGATGTCTTTCATCTTTCTGGATTTGACTATAATAATTAATTATATCATCATCATCGCCTTTCGTCTCGTCTGGGACATAGGCCACAAACAAAGGCTCTCCAGGCATCTCGGTCTTGGGCCAATCTCTCTAGCTGTCCCCAGTTGCGACCACTCTTTTTGGTGTCTGCCTCCAGCTCCCTTCTCCAGGTCATTCTGGGTCTACCTCTCTTTCTCTTGCACTGTGGATTCCAGGTAAGGGCTTGTCTCGTGGTGCTGGTTGCTGGCTTCCTAAGAGTGTGTCCAATCCACTTTCATCTGCGCTGCCGGATTAGTTCTTCCACCGGTTCCTGTTGAGTACGTCGCCAGAGCTCTTCATTGGTGATGACGATGGGCCAGAATATTCTCAGGATCTTTCGGAGACATGAGTTGATAAATGTTATTTTATAATAGTGTTAATTATATAGTAGGCCTATATAGGCATATATAGGCTTAGGCTCAGGGCCTGGTTTAAATTAAATTAGACTTAGACCTTTATTAGTATATTTTCATTTTAATTTCAGGTTATAATAATGTTTGAAAATAGAAATTTCACTGAAGGAGAAAATGACTTTGTGAATAAACTATTTATCAATATATATACAACTTCGCCAAAATGTTGAAATCTACATTAGCAGAATGTCTAAATCATATTATCAGCCTGGACTTAGGCAAACAGCGTCACTGCTGACACAGAAGCTATCGCAAAACCCTATAAGCACAACTTCAGTCAGAATGCCAGAAGATTCAAGTGGAAAGATTACAAGAGAAGCCATTTATCTATGGTGTTTTGATTTGACTCATCTTTCACGCACCTGGCAGTTCATGACTCTAACATTTTTTACTTTCGTGTTTTATCTTGTTTATGGCTATATGCAGGTAAAGAACATGTTTGATAATTTTATAGTACAGTGGTACCTTGGCTTATGAGCACATTCTCTGAGATATGAGTTGTCCCTCTGTAAGTGTTTAAAATTTGAAGTTGATAAGATTAATATATTGATCATTCAGTTTAGTTATCATTCTTGTTAAGATAAGTCCTGCTGCTGAAAATGTACTTTCAGACTCTATTGATTTAGAGTTAAAGTAAAAAATTGACTTTTGTTGATTCAGATTTAATAGATAATGAAAAAAATCCATTCTGTAAAACAGATTTCTTGGGATATATTAGTGACCCCCTGAAAAGTCTTTAATAACCTAAAATTCTACAGGGATCATAATTATGATGCACTACTTTTTGTTTGTTTCAACCGTAACTAATTTGTAAAATATACCTTTAATTTCATTCTATTTTTAGTTTAAAACTTAAAAAAAAATGCAAAACAAGTGGTTACAAAAATTCTTCTGTGTTTTGTTGACTACTGCATGCATTGGAATTGTGTAGCCAGTGCAATGACCTAATGCCATTACTTTTACCCACTGTCAGAGCTGGGTAGTTGATACAGAAGCACCAAACCTGTTAACAAATTCTGACATTTAGCCAGAAATTAAACCTTTGCTAAGGTGGTCCAAATGTAGTGAACTATGCTACACTATTCATACAGACCAACTTGGCTACACTAACCCTATGGATCAGAAAGGTCTTCTTAAACAATCAATTTCTTGGGCCCCATCAAGACGGGACAATTTGACCCATTTCTATGGCCTCAAAGATTTTCCAGCCATGACAGTGTGCTTTCACCATTTACTTTCCATTTACAAAGTTTTCAGTACTTTTCTTCAAAACATTAATTTTTTTTATACTGGTACTGGTAGACAATATTTAATCACTAAAAATCACTATCTTAAAATTAAAAACTCCTTTGTCAAAAGCCTACTCTTTAGTAATTATCACACACATTTTCCTCAGGAACTTATATTTAAATTAGAAGGTTTTGAACCCTTTGGGTGGTACTTAACACTAATACAGTTTGCCTACTACACTATTTTTGGAGTTGCAGAATTACAGGTTAAAGATGATAAGAAACGCAAGTAAGAATAGCTACACATTTTAGTTTTTTTACAATATCTGTAAGAATTATTGTAAAGTTAAAAAAAAAAAAAAAATCAAATATGAACATTAAATGTACAAATTAACAAGTTGCTTTGTAATGTAATCTACATTTTTGCTCAAGGAAAATTTGTTATTATATCATATACATGGGCCTCTGCATAAAATGTTATATCTGGAAAGGTGGTGGTTTGTGTATCTAAACAAATTTCCAGGAATGATAATTTTTTACCAATGCAGGTGCCCAAGTTCATATGACCAGAAATTATATAAAATAGTGTTTAATTTGAAATGTTCTATCTTTCAGAATACCGATCAACATGTATTTGTTGCTTGCATTTCTTACTGTTGCCACTATGGGCTTATCCAATACCTCTGTTGGGTATCTAAATTATCCAACCCAGGTTATTTTTAAATGCTGTAAACTTATTCCTGTGTTGATTGGTGGCATTCTTATACAGGGTACGTTGATGTTAACCCATGTCTCTTTATGAAAACTGTTTACTTAGCATTATTAAAAATCAATAAGTTAAAGAAAAAAGCTTCTACTTTAGTGACTTTGTGTGTATTTAGATTTGTTTTTAATAGTATGCTTTTTTTTTTTTAAATAATCAGGTAAAAGATTTAGCCTAACTGATATGATCGCCTGCTTGTGTATGAGTGTAGGTTTGATTCTATTCACTCTTGCTGACAGTGCTGTGATGCCCAATTTTAATACTTATGGTATTAGCTAAAAAATTTTCTCATCTATATTATAGTTATAGTATATTTAATAAATAAACAATTCTGACAAATTTATGCATATAAAAAAAAGAGTTTTTTTTTTTTTCTTTATTACTAGAAATTAACATTAATCTATGATAATAGCTAAACCAACAACTGGTAATGTTATTGAATTTCAAACAGAAAAAATGTTTTACAATTAAGATTAAAATACAGTTCTTTTTTTTTTAAAGGTTGGAATTTAACTAAAATTGTAAAAAAAAAAAAAAAGTCTGTTATACAATTTTGGTAACATTTTGTTTAAAAATCAACAACCTTTAGCATTTTCAAATCCTTAATAAAATTTATTTCATATTAAAACTTTTTTTTGTTATGCAATCTAAAATATACACTGTAGGTGTTGTTCTGATTTCTTTGGCCCTGTGTGCTGATGGAGCTATTGGTAATGTCCAAGAGAAGACACTTAAGCAGTATGGAGCCAGCAATGGTGAAATGGTAGGCTATACTCAAATGCTTGATAAAGAAAATATAAACAAATACAGATTTTATTTTTAACTAAAGTAGTATAAAGCAAAAGAACTATTTACTTTATTAAAATAATTCTCTTGGGTTTCTTAAAGTAAAAAAAAAGTATCTCTGTGAAACCAATTTGCTCTATAGGACAAGTGAAGCAGCGTTTATTAGTTTCCACAACTTTTTCATTAGACTGCATAGTTTATAATGACTTCTTTTGTCCCACTTCATTAAAATAATTAACTTTCTTTTCTTAGACTGCATACCATAATTTATAATGGCCATTTTTGTCATTTTATTACTACAGGTGTTGTATTCTTATAGCATTGGCTTCTTATACATCCTTGTTGGTCTTGTTGTTACTGGGAGTTTCATGCCTGCATTTTACTTCTGTCAACAGGTATTATAATTATTTACATTAAGTTGTACTTCTGTGTTAAGATGAAAATATTCCACTGTTTTAAATCCACCAAAAGGCCCCCTGATTATTAACATTCTTGTATCTGCTAACCTGTCAGCACAACATATTGGCTCAACTTAGGGCCAGTATTTAGCTAGACTAATATTTTAATAGTCAATAATGTTGTTTTTTTTTTTTTAAAGAAAAGTATATTTGAAATATATATAGTTAAATTCACACACAATAGTAAATCCTTACATAAAAAAACATAATCATTCAAATAAGTACTTTTCTCCCTCTTTCTCTTATACACAAAATATAGGTCTTACTCTTAATGTAACCCTTCTTGCACAGACCTACTTTCTTGCTCTGCATACCTCCAATACCGGCTATAATATTACTAATTGCTCCCCATGGCCCAGACTTTATTGTATAATGGCTAAAACATCGATAGGGTTCTGAAATTAAATTTTTACTTTGTTGTTTGTAAAAAGTTATAATAACATTAAGAGAGTAAATTGTTTGAAACTTGATAATTTACCTTATAAGAATTATCTAATTCTTAAAAAAAAAAATATATTCGTAATATTAATTGATAAAAAAAGTTTCTTCAACACCTAAGTCCATAATAGCGGGAGGTAACTTGGTATCACCCATTAGAAACATACTTTCAATTTAATAAAAAATAACAACTCAGTAATTGGTAAATTTCATATTTTAAAAAGCAAAATAAAATTAAACTATTCAGCTATCAAATCAAGACTATGGTGAAAGGTTAAATCCTTATTATTATTCTTTAAATAGACACCCTTTCTTTAGGGAAATATACGCGCCTGGGCCACAGGGAATTGCATTAGCGGATGGAAATATGCACGCTTGGGAAGGAGGGGAAATAGGTCGAGGGAAATCCATGCGCCTGGGACTTTAACAACTATATTATATCTATATAAATTTACATCAATTGCTTTATAGTTAAAAAGCGTGTATCTACTTCCTCAATCATATTTTCTGTTGCTTAAATTTATACTAACATGCTAGAATTATCTTTGTTAAAGCTTGCCCACTAAAATGTATAGTTAATGTCCAAAATTCTAACTTTGATCCTATTTTCCCTATCAGCACCCAGTTGAAACTTACGGCTACGCTGTGATATTTTCTGTGACTGGATATTTGGGTTTATATGTTGTTTTAACTTTAGTGAAGTCATTTGGAGCTTTAATAGCTGTTACAGGTATTGATTGACTCTGTAATCTATATTATTTTTTTAACCTTAGTAACCAAATTATGATACAGTGTTTAGATTTTTTAGAGACTTCTTTATATATAGCACATTGATGATTTTTTTAAAAGTATATTTTTTTTATTACAGTAACAACTTGTCGAAAGGCTGTAACAATTGTTTTGTCGTTTATCTTCTTCACCAAGCCATTTACCTCCCAGTAAGACTTATAAACATTTAATCTTAAATTATATCTGAAAAACGTTACAAGCCATAGATATTTGAAGGAAATATTTCTTTACTTTTATAATGCACTGTTTCTTGAAATGTTCTTGATATTTTTTTCTCATACTTTTTTTAAACGTTAGAATTGTTTAAGTTTAGTAATGTAATGTAGTCCAGTTGTATGAAGTGTGACAACTGATTTATTTCTTTTCAGATATTTGTGGTCTGGGCTTGTAGTTGTACTTGGTATCTATCTGAATCTCTACAGCAAGAACAAAGCCAGCTGGGATGCTGCACTTCTGGGGTTGCTGCAAAAGTATGGGCTGAGCAAAAGAAAAAGAGTTTTGGAACCAGAGAATATTGTTTAAATTGGCCACTGCATCCTAGGAAATAAAAAGTCTGTCTGGAACCCTATTTACTGACAAATTTTTTTTCATAAAATTTGACCCTTACAGTTACAGCATAGTTTGATACTTTTTATTGACATTTCTAGTAAAGAAATTCTGTTTAAAACATTTATTTTAGAATTTAGCGAGTTAAAAATGTTTTTTTATATTATTGCTAGCATTTAGTGTTAGCTTTATGATAAATTTGAAAAGCTAAATTAATTGTTTTGTAAGAAAAAATTTTTGTTGTAATAGTTCAAGCCAGTAGTAAGCAGCTTCAGATGAAACGTCAAATCTAAGAACATTTGAGAATTTTTATGGAAAGAATGGTTTACAAAATATCTATCTTATCACTTGTGATATTTTATTTTGACAGCAATTTCTGTTGTTTTTTTTTATAGTTATAGTAAAGATTTAGTTTGGAAATGTTTATTCTAATTCTTTCAGTATTGTCATTTTGTTAGTGTGTATTTGATGCTAGTTTTTTTTCTGAAAGTAATATCAAGTTTTAAATATTCTGTTTTTATTTGGGTATTTGTATGTAAATATCTGACTTTTCACTGTGCCTTTATATAATTCATGTTGAAAGATAAGCAAGTTTTTAGAAGGAAAAACAAAAATCTGTTGTTACCAGTAATTTTTTTAAAATACTACTTAAAATATGGCAACACTGACCTACACAGTAAATACATTTAATGTAATGCTACCTTGTTGAAACTTTCTTGAGAAATTTTCTATATAGATGAAAACAGTTTCAGCAGTTTGAATAATTGATCATTTTAATTAGATCTCTTAATGGTAAGAAATATATTTTTTACCTAATTTAAAAATGCCATTACAGAAAAATACAAGAATGTGATTACTTTCTATCTTCCTGTCAAGATGCAGGAATTTTGTTGTAACATTTTATGTTAAAACTACCACTTATCTGCCATTTAGCTTTTCCAAAAATTGTACAGGTACCATTAATGCATTGAGTATCAGGGCATATTTTTTCACAAGGTGATGACATGTGTTTTACCATTACATCACATGACAGTATTTACAGTTCAGTAATAGGTCAATTAAAATGTCTCTAATCCTCAACTGAAAAAATATTTTTTCAAAGATAGTGGTGAAAGGTTATTATTTTCTTAGTTTCATCTCTTAAAATTAATGAAAGGGGAAAATATTCACGCATTGGGTAGAAATTAGCTGGTGGGACATATACATCCATGTTACGTACTTGAAGAGTTGACATTGCTCTATTTATTTTTTTATCTTCCCAGGATCTGATAAATTATCTACATACTTTTGTTCTTTTTTCATTATTTAATTTAAAAAAAAAAAAAGAATGAATCAATTTTATAAAATTCTTATTCTGAGGTGCAAAGCTATAAAGCAATTACAGAATTATAAAAATTACTGAAAATGTAGTGTTTTTTGTTTAAGTTGTAATTCCTGTGAAAATCTGATTTAAAGACTATTTACATGGCTGCTGTAAAAAATTGAATTTATCTTCTTAAAAGATCTGAAAGAGCAGTCACCTCTAATTTTTTTTTAAAACTACTTTATAAATTATCTCCAAAATTTAAAATTGGTTAAGAAATTATTAAAACCTTTCCTTGGAATCTGTCAAATACTAAAGAGTTTTAAAATGGCTTTAATTTTCTATCATGTTTATTGTTATTTACATTGGTTATAAATGATTGCACAAACTATTACTTTTTGATTTTAAAATCTTACATTTAAAATGTATTTTACCCCATATAGATAACTTATAAAGTGGGTTGCTTAACCTTGACAAACATAGGGATGAAAATGTTTAAAATAAAAATGTATACTGTTTATATGCTTTTTGTTCAACATGTATTGGTTTTAACAAAGCTATTGTGCACATGCCATCCTGAATTAGATTTTCTATAGCATTATCATAGGCACAATTACCACAGTATGTATTGTTCTCTACAAATATTACTGCTTATTTTCCAAAGAGATAGGCTACATATTGATAATGAAATATGTATCCAATACCAAAAGTTTTTTGCTGAACTAAACAAGCCTAACAACAATTAAAATGTAAAAATATATATTTTAAAACAAAAAATTTAAACTTAAACGCATATTTGTTATAAATTTGAAATATTAGGCTGTATATTTAAAAATAACTACTTTATTCATGTAAGAATTTCTGTGATAGTGAATTATACAAAATATATATTTATATAAAAAATTATTTTCTTTTGAAATAATCTGAAATGGCTGACTGAGCCTTTTTAGAAACAATTTGAAGGTCTTCCTCATTAGACTTTCTCTTGCGCTGTTTAGAAATTTGAGACTGGAGTTGATTGCTTTTATAGACTTTAAACACCTGTTCAAAATGAAAATGTACACATTACATATAACTATTTGGTCATTAAATTTACATTTAGAGTCATTTAGAAATCCTTGAAAAAATAGACATAGAACAAAATTATACTTATTAAGGACGAAAGATGCCCAAAAACTTTACCATGCAACGTTAAATTTGCTCTGAGCTTCAATTATGTTTGTTAACAGCGTTATAAAATAGTATTATTATTTGCTTAACTCATTTGCTACTAACCTAGTTTCCAAAGACACCCCTGAAAATACTAGCCAAAGGGAAGGAACTCCTCATTAAATTTAGTAAATTATTTTTAAATATTTTTTTAATGACTAAATATTTCTGAAAGTTAACTTAGCTTTCTGGAAATGTATACTTTTATACATAAAAAATGTCGAATTATTGGTAGAATCATTCGCTGAGTGTTGAGACCCTAGGATTTGGCTAAATATTTTCACTAGCCCTAGCGTCGAAGTCCGATAAAGTATCATAAAGCCCATAAATCGAGTTGTAATGGAAATTCATCTAAGTTTATATCTGCAGCATCCCTATCATCAGAACTGTTGTTAAATGTTATATTTCGAGGTATAGAGCTATTGATTGATAAAGTAAAAAATTAAAGGCGAAGGCTATAAAAAAAGTATTTCAAGACAAAAGGCCAGTGAAAACTACCCGTACTTTGAAAGCGCATTGCAAAAAAATGAAACTTATTAAAAACATTCGTGTTTTTTTAACGAAACAGACTATATTCCTACTTTTTAAAAGCCATGCTTGCAGTAAAATCACACACACAGAATGCGTGACAAAAAATCTATAAATAATGGCAGGTTATTCACACATGTGGGCCACTTTTGGGCGCATTAGTACGGATGGGGGCATGCCGCACTCAGTCGCGGTAGTAGAAAATGAGTTAAAATTATTTTCTTTTTATTGAAGTCCTTTCAAAACTGGACCACTTAAGCCCATTTTTATGATAGATGAAAAAATAGTTGAAATAGAAATCATGAAAATTAACAATTAAACGGAATTAAAGAGTTGATTGCTAAGTTACTTTTCTCATTCCTGTTGATACTGCCGCTTCATTGAATTCATCTTCTGACAACCACTTGATTGGTACTGCATCTTCAGGGTTTAGATCTATTTCAGATGCTGTACTTCTGTGCCACACTTTATAATGGTGATGCACATGAGAAAACATATGCGTGACCTTGAACATTGAATTAAAAAAAAATTAAATAAATAAACAAATTAGTCGGGTCTTACAGGGTCTCCACAGTACAATGAAGAAGAAAAAAATACTACACTAAAATTTTTTTAATGAAAATGTCCAACTAATAATGAAAATCTCAATTATGTTACTCAGATAAACTTTACATTCATTTTAACTGACATAAATAAACAAAGGTTTCTTTCAATGTTATAAAAATACATTAAAAAACTCTAAATATTACAATTAAGCTAAGTTTGATTCATAGACCTAAATAAATTGAGCAAATTCAAAATTTAAATTTAGAAAAAATGATTAAAATCCAAGAAACAGTAATATAGTTTATATAGGCCTACTTGATTTTTACTTAACTAACACACCAGGAAAAGTAATAGATTAAGAAATAATTTTAGAACTTTCAAATCATGATATTGTCAGAGTAAATAACAGAAATAAAAACCCAAAAATGCAAAAAACCTAAAAGAATAAGTTATCTCTGGAAGAAATGCAACACAACAGACCTAGATCAAGCAGCATTAAACCTTCACATAACTTTTCTTACTAATTACAATATAAACAGCCCAGTAGAAGACATACAAATCCATAAAAACCAACTTAAAAGCAACAATGCCAACAAAACAAACATCAAATAATACACAAGGCATTAAACTCTAATTTAGAAATACAACACAATAACAACCTGTTGCAATGCTCAGATAAACAAAAGGACAAAAAACACTTTCCTTATCCCTTATGCGAGAACAAATGCATATAAGTACTCTTTCTTCCCAAGTGGCATACGGGCATGGAAAGGGTTGCCTAAACAAACCATGAAAAACCAGTAGCTTAACATCATTTAAAACACTAATAAAAAACTAAGACTAGACTCAGACCACAAATGAGCATAGGACGCAATAAATTATCGAATAATCTTCTGTATAGAAGGAGCGTCTGGAATATATAAGATAATTCAAATTTGTAAGTAGGGACTAAGTAAGCAAATGGCAAAATAAAAATGATGCCATCAGTTTACAGAACAAATTTAAGGGAATACCCTAAATCTAAAGGTAAATATTTTTGTTTTAACTGAAAAAAAAAGATAAAGTATTAATTTTTTGGCCTTTTCCTTATTTGAAAAAATAAATTGAAAAAAAGATTTCATTAAAAACCTTTTCAAAATTACAAACCTCTCCCAATAACTGTAAGCTGTTCAGTAAATCTTCCTGAATACCAAATTTTTTACAAAATTGTTTGGTCACTTCTTTTGCTGAATCACCACCTTCACATGTAGGAAACTCCCAAAGGCCTGCCAACAATCCTGAGAATACAATTTTAATTTACAGTAAAGACATGTAAAACTATTTTCTTGTAAATTTGCACTCTACTCTAGCTTCTGACTGTTGGTGCATTTAGATCAAACAAATGTGCCCTGATTGTTAATTGAAGCCTTTAGAATGTCTATATAGTTCTATAGCTATCCAAAAATATCTTTCAGTAAAATGCACTTTCATCTAGTCTGTGAATGTCAAACTTGCAATACTAATTGGTTAGTAATTGAGTTTAATGTAAGTATAAAAAAAATATTTGGATTAGTTTGACTAGAGAATAATAATTATTTTAAATAAGAGGCATAACAAAACCTTTCTTTGGCCTTTGACAAATGAGAAACTTTTGCTTTTTTTCTAGAGCTTTAGCTGAAACAATTAAAACGTTTAAATACATTTGTTTCACAGCAGATTTTTTTGGCTTCCGTGGAAAATTTTGAACACCTAATCTGAAAAAATATTTAAGATGGAATAATACACTTTAAGATAAAAATTTGAATTTGTGATTAAATTTATTGATTAATATACAAAAGTAAATAATTTTATTATATATAGATCTAGATTTATTTTAGTTTTTTTTTTTTTTAACACTTTATAATTTTTTAAAGGTGAAATATTATGGACTTTTTCAGAATCAAAAGCTAATTTGCATTCAGTTTTCCAAAAAGATAAACTAATAATTTCCTAATAATATTACAATGTTTTATTTGTAAGACTCTAATTTACTTACTCTTTGTCCCATGGCTGGTCTAATGGAATGCACAAATTGCAGTTTGGCACCACTATATTTTAAACATAATTATAAATAAATATTTTTTTTAATATGTAAAAATGCAAATTTATTATAATTTTAAATAACAAAATGAAGAATAAGATATAGGACTATCTCAATTTTGAAAGAACATTCCATTTTATTAACAAGACACAGTGATAAATTTTTGATAATATTAAATTTAAATGAAAAAAGAATTGTTTTCTTACTTACAGCATTCTATATCAGGAATCTCATTATTTTCCTGTGGCTTTTTACAAACATGTTTAGCCGATCTAATTTTATCCATTTCAACCTAAAGAAAAACGTCTATTAAAATTATAATTTTCTTTAAACTGCACTACAGCTTGATAAATAAATGTCACTTCAAATATCAACAATAGCTGTAGGCTTGGGAAAAAAAACTACTTTGCACTTGTTAAAGTATTTCAGAGAGTTTAAAAAGACATTGTCTGCAGCTTAGATTTTTTATAGATAGTAAAAACAACAACAGATTATGCATTATTTTTAAATAAACAGCATAGATATAGTATAAGAAGAATAGAATACCGCTTTATAAGCTTGGCACAACTTTTTTACTGGACACTGACCGCAAGATGGTGTCTTGGGTGAGCATACAACAGCTCCTAGTTCCATCAATGCTTGGTTAAAATCACCAGGTCGCTCAGGGTCAACTATTTGATTAGCTAATGACCTGTTATGGAATGATAATAATAAATGGAATATCACAACATAAATCCAATGAATGAAAACAAAATGCTTGAATTACTTTGCACAAATTTATAAATATAATTTATACCAGATTTTTTCTAAGACACTCTGTTGATTTACACTGGCACCAATGGACCTCAGTCTGGTCAGTACACGGATGACATTTCCATCTACCAAACCAGTAACCTAAACAGCAGTAAAAAAAAAGTTTTGTTTTTGTTTTATTGCTATTTAAATAATTTAGACTTTAGCAGAACCTATAAAATACTCAAATTAATTTATATTGAATAAAAAAACTGAGATTAGTTACTAGGAGAAATACTTATAATTTTTGCTTGTTTTTTTTACAACGTTAACAGTTAGTTTTGATAAACAAAATCCTAAAACCTGTACTGCATCCACATTTAAACAGTGCAAATATAATCTTACTTCTCCAAATGCAATGGAAGCTATAGCAGCTGCTGTGTATCGACCAACACCAGGGAGTTTTTTCTCCAGGTCCGCAGCTGTTGTTGGTATCTGACCAGACATTTCCTTCACAAGCTGCAACAAAGTTGAAAAAGTTAATGAGGAAGCTGCACAGGATTAAAATTGAAGATGTTCTATCTACCTTCTATTAAAAGCTCTAGTAATATAGAACTTGACAAGTAATCTGTGTGGAAAAAAAACTGAATGCAATAACCATGTTAACATTGCTCGAGTCGTAATATAGCTTTCAATATTTGTTATTGTTAGAAAAAGTACATGATGAAATTTTTTTTTTACCTTTACTGACCCCTCAAATAACCTTCTTCCTCTGGAATAATAACCAAGACCTGACCAGGCTTCATTTATTTCCTACAATTTTTGTAAAATTGAAATAATGGCATTATTATTTTATGAAAAAAGAAAGGCAAATGATAAAAAGGAATTTCTTTACAACCACTGTGCTCCATAATAAAAGCAAAAGTTATAATAAACATTCATTAAAAAAGCAAACGAGTTCTTGTAGCTAGTGAGTGTTCAATAAAGGCTATCAAAAATACAAGAAATATATTACAATCATATATTACCTCTATATTGGAGGCTGCTAAAGCTTGCACTGTGGGCCATTTCTAATTAAAAAAAAAAAGTAAGTTTTTGTAATTTTTTTCTATAAATGTAAACTTACTATTAATTAAAAAGCAGTAATACGATATAAATAAATTTGTATAGACATTGATAAATTAACAATACAAAAAATGTAAATAACAGTTACTCTATGTTAGCAAATTTATGCCTTCCCACCCATCAAAAATTCACCACACTGTAAACACATCTTCATGATTATTAGATTATTACTCACTTTCATCCATTTATTGTAATAGTCAATAACAGTGGCTACTTGGGTTTGCTGCAACATTATTTCTGACACCCAGACTGCATATGCTTTTTGGTTGACATTTTCTGTTGATATCTAGGAGACATAATAAATATATGAAATAAATATCATTGTCAAAAGCCTAGGCCTCTTGAATGGGAAATTAAAATTTAATTGCTAGGATTGTTTTAGTCTAATGTTTACCTTCCTCCAGGGCAGATCTCTTTTACTTTTGTCATACCAAGACAATAAAAATTCTCTAAGCTCCAGGACTTCTGCATCAGAAAACTGATGGATACTCCCAGCATCAGTTGTGTTTGACTTTTTCTCTTCTTTTGTTATGCTGTCACTAACTAAACATAAACAAACCTAGATATAATATATAAATAATACAATCTGACCAAATTGATTCACTGGGCCGGTGAAGCAGCATTCACCAGTTTCTTTGGCCATGTCATACTAGGGGATTGTGTGGCCTACAGACCCAGGAACAAATCCTAGTCTTTAACAGGATTTAAATTCAGGACCTTTGGTATGCAATCAGAAGGCGCTGAGGCTCGGCTACAGAGATTCCAACCCAGTGTACCGTTGGAGCGCCATCTGAAATTGATTTTATTCAAAGATTTCCTCTATGCTTTTTGGTTAATAAAAAAGGTTTAGTTGTTTGCTGTATCCTGACACCCTGCGCATTCAGCAACCGGGAGCTCGCCGGGCCGTCACTTCAAGCCAGAAATTCTTGCTAGAATAACTCAGACAACTTCGACACTTATAAGCATGCTAAAGAGTAAAGAGCATCTCTGGCAACGCAAATAGTTTTGCCTTGTTCAAAGATCTGCGCACTTTGGCAATATAGATTTTCATGTGTGAATGCAAAACCTGGACGTTCACATCAAATCTCCAGAGAAGGATAAGGGCCCTACAAATGA
The DNA here is from genome assembly GCA_949126835.1 of Anisus vortex. Lineage (NCBI taxonomy): Eukaryota > Metazoa > Mollusca > Gastropoda > Planorbidae > Anisus > Anisus vortex. The sequence continues at coordinate 19,426,948 of OX421493.1, forward strand.
GATGCTTCCACAAGGTTCTGAGCATCTTGTACACAGAGTACATCACAAATGAATTGCCAATGTCATTGGCCCAGTTGAAGACCTGCTCACACCATCAAGTCAAGAGCATTAAACTGAGATGATAATGGCACCTAACCAGATCTAAAAGCCTTGCAAAGACTATCCTGCAGGGAACAGTGCAGGTAATAAAAAAAAAAAGAGTCAGACAGAAGAGAAGATGGGAGGACGATGTCAAATACTCAAAGAATTGAAAGGCCTGCATATCCTTTATCAACTCCCCTATGTCATAAAAAGGAGGCAAGTGGCGAGCAAGTAACGCAAGACTCTGCACTGCAAGAGACTCAAGATTGAGTCATGATTCAGCAATTAGGCGTATATTTTAATTTAACTATTAAATCCAATCATAAATAATAAAACATTTCATATTAAAATATTAACATGAAACCATTAACATTTTTTAAATCTAAATTACTGTAAATCTGGCTTTTAAAAATAAAATGTGATTTAATCAAGTTCAATAGTTTAAAATTTAAATCATTTGACATTCAAATCAAAACATCCCAACTCTGACTAAAAGTTGTTTTTTTTAAACTTTAACTTAAATATATTTAATAGTTAATAGCGTACTATTAACTATTAAGTAAGTACTAAGTAAGTCACTAACTTTCAAAAAGAAGTTAAAATTAAAAGTACACTGAGAGAATCTGGGACAAGAGAATCTTATAAAAAGAACTTAAAAAGACCTTTCTCTTGTCTTTGGCTAATTGAAGTGGCTATTCGGACCCGATAGACTTAGTGATAAATAGTTAGTATCGGTTAGTTTATATAGGTTAGGGATGGCGTTGTAGTATTTTTGGTAACGAAGTGGCTATTCGGACCCGATAGACTTAGACTTAGTGATAAATAGTAGGTATCGGTTAGTTTATATAGGTTAGGGGTGGCTTTTTGGTAATAGTTAGTATCGTTTAGTTTAGGGATAGATTTGGTGTTTTCTGTGCTACTTCTTATAATATATATGGTAAAACAACTATATTTTGTGTTTGTTTCCCTCTTTTTTGATGTTTTCTATGAGTTTTAAGGAATTCTGACTGAAGCCGGGTCCGAATAGCCATTTCTCATTTCATGCTAGTGTTAAAGGGACCCGGGTCCGAATAGCGGCAAGTCACACTGCTGAGCATGCTAATTTAATAGCATGGATAGAAACGCTATCTAGCTATAAGAAATGCCCATTCTTATCTTTGCTTATATATTAGTATAGCCTCCTATACTGCCTATAGTATATATAATATTAATATATAGGCTATATATCTTAGTAAGTAGCCTACTAACTACATTACTTACAGTACAGACCTGATGAGCTTTGACTTCTTCCTTGCATAATTTATAATGATTGAATTAAAAATTACCGACACTACAATGAAAAAACATTAATTTCAAAACAATACTACTTAGGTCTAAACATTCACAATAATATTACAAAAACTATCCAGGCCTAGAAATCTAGACTCTTAAACTAAAACTGGTAAGATTGTTACTTTTTAGTTTAGCTTTACTTTTTGAGTTTTAAATTTTGGAGTCAAAATTCTAGGCTGCCAACTTGGTAATGTTTGCAAATTTCGCATTTTTTTTTTATTTCATAAGAAATTATAATGAACGGGCCCATAGTTGAATTAGATGTCTATTGATGATTGAAGATATTTTAATTAGCGTAGCAATATTTATGAATTTATGTCTATGTGCATTTGACGAACACTTAATTATAAGTAGATAAATTAGTTAAAACCCTCTTTTTATTTACAAAGACTCAAAGACTGATACTGATATGACATAGACATGGACATGATAAGATGTCTATAATTATAATATATCATGGTAATCGTGAATGTGCGCGTTGACGGATAGATTGAACTAATGTTTCGACTGACTTCTGCATTTGCCCATTAAGCGTACTCACGATACCACAACACCGTTTTAATTAGCAAAATAAATAAAAACAAATAGAAAAAGATTAAAAGTTTCTTTTATTTAGTTTTGAATTTTACATCTATAAAGTTGGCAGCTGAATCTTTTGTTTGAAAAAAATAATTTGCAATAATAACAAGAAAGATGGCGACCACTGACACTGTGCATTATTTTAACGAGACATTTCAAAAGAAAATTAATTCATCAGAAAAGGTGAATATACAAATTGTAGTAATTTTTCTCTTTTTTTTTTTTAGCGATGAATCATGATGGTGTTTGATTTTCATACTCAAAGAAACTGCTTACTGTTAAGATTTAAAATTGCAAGTTAGTCTCACTCGTCACTCTCTTTAGACTCGTTATTGTTAACGTTTAGAGTAACTTTAGACTTAAGAGTCACTTTAGTTAGACTTTAGAACTCTAGATCTAGACACTCTACTGCTACTGTCTCTAGTCTAAGTCTAGTAGTCTCTATTCATCTACTCTGACTCTAGTACTGTACTAGACTAGTACTAACTCTAGACTCTCTAGTCCTAATAACTGAGTAGTGAGTAGTCACTGTTACTCACTGTAGTCTGAGTAGGTCTAACTGTCTAACTACTAACTGGGCCCCAACTGACTGTTTCTAATCTAAGTCAAAATACTAAAACTAAATACTCTTTAACTAATAATGATAATCACTATTTTTTTTAGTACTATTAGACTTTAGACCATTAAGTTTAAGTTAATGAATTTAATGAGGCATTAATGATTAAGTAGGCTATGTTTGTGTAATAAAATTATAATTATAAAATGTTGTAGAAAAAAACTGTTTACCAATATTATTATATATAATATATGATAATATATGCAAATAAAATAAAGGATGTGGCCAAATGTGGTATATTTTTTGCATCTAGTAACAGACTTAGTAGGCCACTATTTTATAATTTTCTTGACTGTAAACTGTAAATGAAAGATTATAAAAGAATTGTTTGGAACTCACACAAATCAAATCATTATTTAATAGGCTACCCCACAATGGTGTAAATCATGGTCATTATATCCTCTGGCTGTGTGCCAAGATTCAGCTCGATGGAATTACTAAAATCATAAAAATGGGTCAATTAGGTTTTCAAAGATTTTCCAGTCAGCCAGCCAGAAACATACATACATACACTTCCTAAACTTGGGACATTCATCATTGCTGATAACAACACACTCTCTCAAATTTTTATTCCCATTATAAAAAATCAGTACTTTCAAAAGTTTGGACTGGAAAACAAAATGCACATAAAGCATTTATTATATTTATATAGTCTATACAAAAAAAAGTTTTTAGTTGTTTTTTTTTTGGCCACTGTTAATCATTATTATCATCATTGACCCTTGTGGTCATTGGTAGGAGCAAATGAACACCTCAGCTGTCATCTTTCTCCATTGTTTTCTTGAGAGGCTGTCAGTGACTGACACAATTTCAGCCATTTGCAGCTTTGTCCAATCTTTATATTGTCTAACCAGCATTTCCGCCCATGTCCACCTTCTACAGTGCCTTGGGTGATAGTTTTTAGCAGGTTATTATAAAGCACCACATGACTGAGCCATGTCAGCTTGCACAGCTTTATTGTTGACATTATGGTTTTTTGAGGACCCGCAACAGATAATATTCTGTCCCAGACATACTCATTAGTAGAGTCATTAGTCCTATGTTCTAGGTAGGAGATTCAAAGGATTTTTCTCATGCATTTATTTTTGAATGCCTGCAGTTTGTTTTCAGTGGCAGCTAGCAGTGTCCAGATTTTATTAATAAATTATTATAAATAATTGTGTCATTGCTAATATAAATTCATAGGTAGGCCATATACTTTATTCATATCTTATATCCATATTCCTTATTGTTTTAGTGTGTTTTTTTTAAAACTAATGTTTTGATTTGGAATTAAACCTTTTATTTTGTCATTGTTTCATTTTTGTTCAGGGGCCATTATTAAAACTGAGTGATGGAAAAAATGTATCAGGAATTTCTTGTATAGCCAAATATATACAAAGAACACAATCAGAATTTCAAGGTAAAGTAAACTATAATTAAATTATGATACTCTGTATCAATTATTGCAGGGTTCATATGGTCTGGGAAAGTTAGTAAATTTTGCTACATTGGACACAGCAGTTGAAAAAATACTTTTTAAAAAACAATAGCTTTATCATTATGGAGGTCTTTAACTACTCTTATGCTGTTATTTATCATACATTATTTAAGTGTCTATTTCAATGAGTAAAAAAAAAAAAAAAAACTACAAAATTTCAATTTGGACTATGGTACCTAAATACACTACCGGTACTGGTTAATATTACATTTATCTTATAAGTTTACAGACGTTGCTTCTAGATAGAAGATTATTACGTCCACTAGGCCCAAAACTCCTGCAGGGCGACAGGGATCCGCCGGTGGCAGGGCTAGAACCCGCGACCTGTCAGTTGGTTTTTGGTTGACAGTCCGGTGCTCTAGCCGCTGGACCAGCCGGCTTCACATTTTACTAGACCACTAAATTGTTTTGCTATTTTTTATAAAGGTTGAGAAAGGTATACGTCTGTAATGTATAAGAAAAGATAAGATAGGGTTTGTGAACTTTGAAAAGATTTTAGAGTGAGAACTCTGCATTGTTCATTTTACTTTTCTGTCTTTGTATGTATATGCAAGACTAGGTTTATTTTTACTTTTTCTTTATAAATATTACTCTTACAGATTTATCTCTAGAGGATCGTATGGTTGTTGAACAATGGATAGAATATGTGAATAGGATCAACAATAGTTTAGATGATACAGAGTCTCAAAAAATTATTCTCAAGGTAGGTTTCATTGCAGAAGCTTTTGTGGGCAGGGTCATGTTTGTGTGGTGAGGATATAGTGCTTGCTGAGAGCGCACAGTAGGCAGGTCGGTCATGGCTGTGCTATAAAGATGTGATAAATTGACATTTTAAGATCACGGATATTGACAAAACTTTAGAGGTTTAGTTGTCTATAGAGACCTGAAAGCTAAGTAGAATATAGCAGCCAATTTCATTGAGAAAAGAAGATCAGGAGAAAAGCCATAAATATATCAAATAAATAAAGCAAGATCCCAGACTTTTGAAGATGAAAGGATGACATACCTATGTTTACATACTAACATGAATACTTGAGTTGTTAATATAAATTCTTTTAAAAATTTATTCCCTACTAATGAATGGACCAACCCAATGACAGCAGACTTAATCCTATTATTATTATTTATTAAATTGCATGCATTCCCCCCCCCCCCCCCCCCAACACCCTTTTTTTTTTAAATTGAAGGCAAGATAAACTAAGCAAAAATATTTTTCAGCACAGATTACTGCTGCAAGTTTATTTCACAGATCCAGAACATCATTGAAAAACTGCATCTTATAACCCTGCTATCATAACAATTATCAACTAATCTTATGCCAACCTTGCATACAACTATGATCATATTGCTATGCAAACTTAACATACATTTGTTTTAATGTCTACAATGTCAAAATGTCAGAAAAAGTCCAAGTATTGCAGCTTCTTAGTTAAACAGATGATCTATTATTTCATGATGATTGCTTAAAATGCACCTCTTGTTGATTTTTCTAGGAAGCAGGGAACAAGCAAAGTACATCTAAAAGAGATTTTAAACTCTTCAATATATTTAAATTTTACTGATGCAGAAAATATGAACTTGTTTACATACTTTTAATACAAATAAGAAATTTAAAAGAAAATGTTTTCTTTCTTATGATTTCAGGAGCTCAACAGTTATCTTAGAGATAAAGTATACTTTGTTGCAGACAGGTTGACTTTAGCAGATGTACTTATTTACCATGGTCTACACCAAATTTATGTAAGATATAATAAAATTCAACTTAGTACTCTCCATTGATACGCAACTTGTTTTTAGATAAATACACTATCTAGTTAAAGCAAATAAAGCAGCTCAATAGCTTTCACTTGCGATGCTTGCATAGAATACTCCACATCAAATGATAGGAAAGTGTCACAATTCTGGAGGTGCTCAGGAGAAACCATATGCTAAGTATGAACTCAATCCTGAGTGAAAGGCGCCTGCAATGGATAGGCCATGTCAAAAGGATGTGTCCGTAACGTATCCCAAGAGCCCTGTTGTTTAGAGTGCTGGCAGCTGGAACAAAAAAAAAAGAGATTGCCCCTGCCTACGTTTTAAAGACGTCTGCAAAAAAAGACTTGCTACTGGCACACATTGACTACAAAATGTGGGAGTGCCTTGCTGAGGAACACACCTCCTGGCGGTTCATGGTGCGTGAGGGCACACAAGCTGCAGAAGCCACCCTCACAGAATGGGGTGAAGAGAAACGAGCCAGGAGAAAGGCGAGGGGCAGAGGAAAAGGAGACTGCACCATCTTCCCTTGAGGATGGAAGGATGCCATATATATATACGCTATCTAGTAAATCAGACGGTCGTAACTTGAGTATAACAAGCAGACACTTGTGCTAAACACATTTTTTTATTTTATGCTGTTGCGAATCTGCCACAATGCAAATAGTGACCAAAAATTTCTGTGTACTAAATAGTGTACAAATCGACTAGGAAAGACTAAAATTGAAAGGGTTCATCAACAAATATTGGATTTGTTGTCTAAATCCTCCAACATACACTTGAGAATGAAGAAGAAGAAAGGGTTGTAAACTCTTTCAACATTTTTCTTTTGAGTTTAACCATTATTTAATTGCTGGCAATACAAATATTTTCTTTGTAATTTATCTAAAACTTAAAACAAAATATTTAAATATAGAAATCCAGTGAAACTTCTACATTTGAGACCACACTAATAAAGAAAATTACTATGATTTAGTCAACAGGTCATATTACCCAAAAGTGATGTTATAAATGGACTGTAACAAAAGCTATACCAAAAATTAAATTGAAAGAATACTATATAGTGATAAGGATGCAATGCTAGACAATAATTTTCGACAATATTACAACTTTGTATATTATAGGCTCAACAGGGACATGCAGAAATTACTCTTCCTATATTAAATTGATGGGTTGCCTTTGAAAGCGAAAGTGCCTTTCTCAAAGATACATCTGAAGATGAATTTAAATTGAAGATATAAAAATGAGCTTTAGAGCATGGTTAAAAACATAGAAGTAACTTTCTTATCAACCTGAAACATGAAGCTGTCACAGGACCATTAGTGACATAAGGACATAAATAAACTATTCAAATACTGTCACTAAGCATATTAACTATAATGTATTTGGTTTAAGCCCCTGTCCATGTCATTGCTAGACATAAAATACTCACTGAGTTTTTTTACATTTCTGAATTTTTGGTAACTAAACTTATCAATGTCTGCTTGATGTTTACATTGTACTTTTTCTGTCTGAAGCATTTGTCTCTTTTTTCACTTGATCATTGTGGAGGATTGAAGGCAAAAGATGTGAACACTTAGCCATCAAGAACTAAGTCTTCAATATGTGTTTGCAACTCTGCTTAATAATTTACAAAAGACACAAATAAAAAATAGCTATAGTGTTTTAATGGCTAACTCTGAAATCCCAATTTTATAAACCATAAGCAATTTTAAATGTTAAAAATGTTCTGCTGCTATAAAAAAAAAAATTATTATAAAAAAAAAAACAACTTATGGCTTGGACAGCATATGGCTGCATTTTGGGCATTCATTGTTTGCTATATAAATAGCAATGTGTTTAGTTTTAAAGTATCTGTTATAACAGTTTCATTCTTAATAAAATATCTTATAATTATAGATTAATTAAAGTTATCTTTTAAGTTTCAAGGTATAGTTTTATAATTGAAAATATTAAAATTAAAATAAAAGAAAATGAACTAGGAATGGTAACAAGATTGTATGTGCATTAAGATTTTATTTTGTTCAGTTTTTTAATTTAAACAAGAAACTGTAAAATAGTTTAATACTTAAACAAATGAAAACATTTTTTTAAACCAACCAAAAAGATATTATAACTACCCTATGGTCTCTTATTGTGCTAAAATAAAACAAGTGTACATCTGTTGACAAGAAATTATAATTTAAATTATTTCTTTATTTTTTTTTAATTTTTTTTTAGAAAAAAATCACATTCCAAGAAAAGGAACATTATATCAATCTTTCAAGATGGTTTAATAATGTAAGTAAACATTCAAATATTTATAGACATTGTTTTGTAACAATTGTTGATCACAGTTTTTACAAACAAACATGTTAATGAACTCAACGAAGTTAACAGCATTAAAAAAACATCTACTTTATCAAATTATAAATAAGTACAATAGTTTGTATTAAGGTTTTATAGAATAAATACTACTAAAAATGAGTTTTGAGGTTTTGTATTTACCTGTACATTAATTGTTTTATATAAGTGAATTATTCTATTACAGGTGCAACAGGACAAAAGAGTTAGGCAGTCCTTATTACCACTCAAGTTTGTAAGGACACTAATTTATGATGGCTTCACTGGACACTGATTCTCAATTGAAAGATACATTTTCACCGACAGTCTGTTTTATTAATAATCAATTTTAGATAATTTTTTTTAGGTATTTCACAAAAAAGTATTAAGTTTATTTTCTTTAAAAAAAAGCACAAAATAGCTCTATCATAAAATATATATAAATGTGTGTAACTTTTTTTCATTGTCAGTAGTGTAAGATATATCTACCTATTTATGTCAGCTATAATCATATTTTGTTGTATTTTCAAAATTGATTATATTTATATATAAAAAAAGTACATTACATTGAAATTGTATAAATTAAGAAGAAACGGAAAAGTGATCATTTGTACATTTAAGAAGTTACCAGTCATTTTAAGTACAGTTTGTTTTATTCTGTGTGTTTAAAAAAAATAATATTTTTAACAGGCTTGAAATGTTATAGTAGAAAAAAATAAAATAAATAAATAAAATATTTTCTTTGTATTGATATAATATAGTTTTTAAATTTATAAATGAAGTAAATACATTTTAAAATATTTAACTAGTAATCTTTTACAGAAAATACAATTAAAACCCTTGTTGATGTCAACATTAAAATTATTGTTGATTGTTAAGAACAAAAATCACCACTGCAAAAAAAAAATAAAAAAAAATTGAATAATAATACAATAACAACAATGATTAAAAACAATTTAAAATACAGTTCAGCGAAAAAAAATTATTAATATTTCTTCACAGTTTACACACTTTACTTTAAAGTTGTAGTAGGATAACATTTGAAAATATCTGGGAAAATATCTACTTTGTGTTTTATAAAAAAAAATAAGAACACACCTTTAAAAAAATGGTGGTGTAAAATAGAAGAAAAAATAAAAAACAGGTTTTTATTTTTTAATCTTACATTTTCATTTCAGCTTTTTAAATGTTTTAACTTAAAACAATTCTACCTAATGACTATCACCAATACTTAAACTTAATGACAATATTAGTCTCTGCCAGCATATAACTTAAAAGCATTTCTGGATGGTATAATATTAAAATCAAAGTGTTTTAGTAATATCGTGTTAGGAAGAAATATCTTCCTTAACTCTAACCTTTATAAAATGCATCCTAGGTTTATCTAAAGCAGTGTTCATATTTCCAGTTGCCACATTGTCTCTATATTTCTTGTGCTGAAAATCCGAATAAACATCATGATCCAAAGCTGTCAAAACCTTTACCTTAGTTTTTGCACTAGAGAGCTCAGTGTTATCCCCATGGATGTAATGAAACTTACTTTTTGCTTCAGTATCTGGTACTTGGGATGAACAGCCCATGTACAAGGGTTCCTTTGCGTTTTTTCCCACTGGGTCTTGATAAATAGGAGAGTCTGAGTCTGCGCTTGTTACCATGACTTGACCTAGAAGCGACCTCATGGTGACATTTTCAGACTCAGGTGGGAGTATAGGAGATATGTTATCACTAAAAGATTTAGTCCAGGGAACCTGCCATTTCCCATCAGGTTTAAACATGTTCAAGCTGTCTGTGTTATGGTTTGTAGAATCTATGGACGTTATCAGTTTCCTGTTATGACTCTGGGCTTTTCTGTTAGAAAGATTGTTTTTTGAAAGTATTTTGTTCAACTCAATCGTACCATTACCGGTACTAGTAATGTCATTGCTAGAATTGGTCTCTCCTAAAATGCAATCAGTTTTAACACTGTCTGAATTAAAATTCATTACATGTTCTTTAGATGGTTTCCATTTTCCAATCGAGTAGCTTTTCAATTTATCTGTATCATTACTGACTGAACTTGCCCTTTTATTTACGTCTAACTTGAAAGGTTCAGTGATTGGTTTAGGTCGAAAAAAGTTATATTTTAAACCAAGATTGACATCTGAAAACCTACTCCCGCCCTCATTGTTGGTGTTTGACGGCAGTCCTTTATATTTAATTGGCGTGTTTGTTTTACTTTTGAGATATTCAAGTTCATACCAGTTGGTTTGGGAACTCTCATCTACACATTGCCTTTTTCCAAGAGACAACTTCTTTGGTTCATTGAAATCTGTTGGTACACTCCATGTAGGCACTGTCTTCAAACCTATGCTTGGTAGAGATTGACCAACCAAGGAAAAGTCTTCAAAAATATCTCTTTTCTGATCCTCATCGTCTATTGGTGAAGGCGATCGAAATTTGTCTCGCGAAGCCAAACTTTTGGATCTGGCTAGTCCCCTTAACCGTTTTCTGCCTGCTATAATGTTTTTAGTAAACTGGGACGGTGCCTGAATTAGTTGCAGACCATCGAAAGTTTGTGTAACTTTTGGTTGCAACATGTTTGTACCAATAACACCGTCAGGGTTTAAATTTTCCTTGTCTGAATCGTTACTAGCAGTGTTTGCTGGCATGTTATTAGATTTGGGATAATGCTGCTGTCCACGTGGGACAGTTTCACTCGAGGGAAAGGCTTTGGAATGATTTAGACTCACAATTTTTAGCCCTTCACTAAAGTCAAAAGATGTATGTTTTGTGTCTTCAGTAGCCGCGTCAGCTTTTTCGGGTCTTGTGTTTTGATCTGACGGGGAAAGCTCTGTGCGTTTGATCGAAGGTAAATGGTTAAAAGTAACATTCACAGATACCTTGTTCTTTACCGAACTGCTAAGTCCAAAGGAATTTGTGTTTAGTTGAGAAACTGTTGGTGATAATCCATACAAAACATATGATGCAATTGAATCGTCAATGTCCACAGCGCTACACTTTGAAATTTCCAGTTGACTTTTATCCCACTTAATATTTTTCTCAGTATTATTGCTTTGAAGAAATGGTTGTGCAAATCGTTTGGTAGTCGCATCTTCGCTCGATATTTTTGATGCATCATCACTATTTACACTTCCATAGCGAGTTTTACTGTCAAGGGAACTACGCACAGACAACATGTCAATATTTCTTGAAGAATCTTTTGTTGAAGGCTGATTTAATGCAGTACCACATAGAGCGTAAGAAGATAATGATGAAGTCTTTGATTTAACACGAACATCTGATGTTAAAATCAATGGACCTTGGCCCCCTTTACGCCCTCGGTCAGCAGTTTCGGTTGAACTTTCCGAGGAAGCGGACTTAAACTCACCAATCTTATTTCTTGTTCGAACATAGCTAATATTGGTTAAGCTCTCTTTATTATTTATAGAAACACTGTGCAGGCAGTTTTTTAGTTCACCCTGCGTCGCATGTTGAGATGTAGAAGATACCTGCTGCGACCTGTCGCTCATGAGCGACTTATCAGAAGCAGGTGCTGAAGCCGTGTTCGGTGGTGCAGGCGGCACCAAGGAAGTCGTTGTATTTTCCCTAAATGAATTAGACGAGTTTCCATTTTTTCCATTGCGATCTTTTGTGAAATAAACTCCACTTACTTCATTGTCCGTTGTCATACTTTCAGAGCTCACACACGTATATCCCAAAGTTGGAACGGTGTTAACTAATTGCTTTGTATCGGTTAGTTCACGGTTTACAGAAGCAACAACATTGGCTACAGCCACTTGACGCAGAGTTTCACGCACAGTGAACATCTGTTTAAAAATTTGACAATCACCAGACTTAAGGCAATATAAAAAATGGCAAGTATCTTGTATCACAACTGTTTCAAGATTAGCCAGACAGTGACTGTCAGTTTCTACGTGTTGGAAATGAATACGATCTTCTTTAATAAAACCCAGTGGGCGGAGCTTTTTGTGGCCACTTTTTAACAGCTTGGTTTTAGCCATTTAGCAAGGGGAACGTTGATAATAGGTGCTATTATAATAGGTGTCTGAAAGTGAAATGAAAAGAAGAAAAAACGTCAAGGAGTAGCGTGACCTATTTCAATATACCATTGAACTGTGATTTGTATCGAGAAGAGAAGCCTTTGAAGAAAATTGTTACGACCTTTTTACAAATAGTGTCAACTTGAAACCTTATTAAAAGCTCCCCGTTGGTTTCTTAGCATAATATCGACCCATTTTTTTTTTTGCTTCCCATAATTTTCGTCATACAAAGCCATTTTATAGAACATGCAGAACATGTGCTATGGGATATAATTAGGGTTTCTGGCAGTGTTGAAATTTAAAGACAACGAAAGAAACCACTAAAAAGATATTTTTTCTCTTTCACCGTTTTTTTTTTCCCTTTTGATTAATGAAAAAAATGAACAGTTTGAAGCGGTATCTTATAATCCTAAGTAAAATCTAACTTTGAACGAGTTCAAAGATGCGCTAGAACCCTAACACTGGTAGCCTAGAACCGCTAGTTAAGACAAAAGTCGCCAGAGATACAGAGATTTCTCTCCGCGAGATACTAACCTACCTAATTAAATTCAATGGAAATAATTGAGACATTGTCCCTCACTCATAGCCGCTCAATGCACTAATGATATATTATTATAAGAAGTAAAAATGTATTGATTTAGAACTAATCACGAAATAAACATTAAAAAAACAAACGGTGTTTGTTAGCAGTGGATTGCAAAAGGTGGGAAGGGGGGGGGGGTGGCAAATATTGCAAGCTAGTGGACGGGTGGAGGGGGGGATATAAAGCACGGTTAAAAAATAGGGGGTGGAGAGGATTACAGCAGGTGAATTCGGAACACGTGCACAATTTCTACCTGAGCTATTAAAAAATATTAAATAATATAATTCTGAATAGTTGAAACTTAGTAGTGAAAATTTGATTAATTAAACAATTTTATTATTTTTCTGACAAGAATTATAGTCTAGTTATCGGTGACAAAATATATAATTATTCTCAAGACTTAAATTAAAAAAAAACAGTAGACAGCAAAATGACTCAGCATGTTAAACAACATTTCAATGGAAAGCGAAGTATCATACTGTAGAACAGCATAAATTAGACAAAAATTAATATTAAGCTTATAATAAATAGCCTTAATTAATAATGTAATATAACATTTTAAAGGATAGCCTTATAATAACACAAATGTTTAAAAAAATATCGAAATATCTTTACACTATATAACTGTCCTTAGAATTGTTAGAATATATCTGCTCAACAAACAAACCAAAAAAAAAAAAAAAGTAAATCCTCGATTTTGATTTTTTTAAAAAGGCAGGGGTGGTGGTGGTGGCAAAAATTAGCTACTGGATATAAAATAAATGAAAATATGGACAAAACAGTAGGCCTAAAATGCTTATTTTTTTCAGAAACCAAACATTTAATGTCGTAGGTCACTCAAAAAAATAATAAGGTTTCTTATATTAGAAGAATGAATTATAATAACAAGTCAAATGCAAAGCATAAGCTGCGTTTGTTCTGTTAGTGATTTAAATTTATTAATTCTTCAAATGATTTTTTTTCCATTGCACATATATAACTTCCTGCTTAGTACTCAGTATCTTCTAATTATTATAATATACCAATTTAATATTCAAAATGATTACATACCCAAAGGTCTTGCTTGGCCTAGACGTACTACTTTAATAATTTTTCTAATTAACTGTCTTTTTTAAAGCAAAGATAAAATAAAAACAAACAGTTGCTAAAGGTAACGATTAAAAAAAAGTTGTATAATCTTGATGATTAGTGTGACATCCTAACAAACGTTGAATCTGTGGAAAAAAAAGACAAAAAAGGTTGAAAGTTTAAAAAGAAAGAATAAGGCCCCAATTAAAAAAAAATCCTTTTTATAAAGCAATGTAAACAAAACTATAAGCGCACATTTAGAGTGACATATACATAAGCCTATTTTCTTTACACACTTAGCCTCTTTACACTAAGAAAAGCTGTTGTATTCGTATCTACTGTACCGATAATTAGCCCCTAAAGTGGTACCTCGGGTTACTAGCTGACGTTACTGAACTCGGTTCGTAACCTGAAATGTTCGTAACCTGAAACATTAAGATCAATGCAATTAACTCAATCCGTTTCAAGCTGTAAAAATCGTTCTATTTTATTACCATCCAGTCATTTAACTGACAAAACGTATGAAATATAGAGAAAGAAAACAACCCAATAGAAGTTGCTTTTCAATCATTCAGATTGTTTGTAGCATGAGACAATTTTTTCTCTAAATTGTTGTTTGAAACCAAAATCGTTCGTAATCCGAGCTACCAACTGTATTAATGCATTTTTCAATTACCGGGTAGTTATTATAATACCGATTGTTATAGTCTGGGCATTAAACATTAAATAGTGTAGTTGTAGTAGTTGATATATCTAGAGAATCACTTTGTATACATACAAAGTTATTGTATTAATTATTCTAATGGTTAGGTACAGACTAGAATCTTTGGCGAATGCCAGTCAGTGTTTAGCAACATTATTTGAAGCGTTATTTGCTCAACGGCAAATATTTGACTGAATAAAATAGACCTTTTAATTAGCGTTAACAGTAACGCCAAGATTCTTTGTCACCTTTGATAAGTGTGCTTCGCTGTAGAGGCCCAAGGCACAGAGAAAACAGAAGCCATACCAAACGTGGAAAACAGTGTATCATTATGCTAATAGCCCCCTCCCCAAAGTGAAAGGTAGGCCTATATTGTAAGTGATTCATTCATACAGAGCCAAGTGTCAATATTGATTTTCTCAAGCGCTATTGACAGGAATCGATAGCACTAACGTCACACAACGACAGTCGGCCTACATTTTGTAATGACGACGGATCTTTTTCATTAGTACGTAAACATAAAACGTTGAGTTTGATCACACAGTGACAGAAACATTAAAAGAACTCCATTTAAGTACACTAACTCTCATAGGAGACAAAGCAAATTTCTTCTCTCAAATGTTTCAATGGGGGAAGGAACTGGTGGAAAAATATAATCTGCGGGAAATTCTAGAGTTACAAATAATTTATTATTAATAACAAAACAAAACAAAAACAACAACAAAATGTTAACTCTCAACATTATTATGAAATTAATAAGCTTATGTTTAATTTTTTAAATACCGATAATTATAAGACGACCGCTCACAACCTTAGAAGACTAGCCTGCTATTGTGCAAAAGTAGGCTAAGTATTCCTTTCAGACCAAGTTGATCTTTGGGTAGATTAGAGACCGACCGAAACCAAATTTTTAGTTTCGGCCGAAAACGAAGACATACCGAATATTATACATTGACTTTCGGCCGAAACCGAAACCAAAAGTTTAACTACAACTTCGGCCGAAACCGAAAAATAAACCGAAAATGCGAAACAAATTACTTCAAAAGACGGCACATTTTTGTGTAAAATTAACTAGTTTATGGGCACTCTTTTTTAGTAGGCCTAAACCATTATTTGGAGTGATTACATAATCCGTTATTATTAACTTCAGTCTTCTTCTTCACATTAGGGACGTTAATACACTTTTTTTTTCTCAAAACCTATTTTCGGTTCTAAATATCATTTTTTTAAACCCATTTTCGCTTTCCCCTCTCCGCCCCCGGGCAAAGTAAGTTATAGTTTGGAAAAGAAAAATGTGCATTGATTATACTAAAAAATTAATACAAAGGACCATTGATCCTTAGAACGTGGTGAAATCTTAAAAAAAATATTTGATTTTGGATTAGCACAAGTCAAAAGCTGTAGAGTCATGAATTTAGACCTTTATAATTATAATATAAATCAGTGGATGTTAGATCTATATTTTACACACATTAAAAGAATATTTCTAGAATATGAATAAAATCCTAGACACATCTATATAGGGTTGACCGACGTCCGGCAAGAAAATTAACAGTTTTTGAAAAGTATCTTACATGTAGGGTTGCCAGACGTCCTGCAAAAGGAGGGTTTAGCCCTGTGTCCTCCGTCCGGCAAGCAAAGCTAAAAACCCTTTAAATGTCCGGCTTTTGTATGCCAATGGTTATTTAAATTCTTAGTGCACTTTTGATGTTATTATTTACTGTCGGGTAAAACATAACATTGGAGTATTTAACAGGTAATGTAAAGAATTAGATTGTGTTATCTAATGTGTTGTTAGGTTAATAATTGCAGTGGAGTTTGTTTTTTCAACGTTTTCCAATGCAAGTTGCTTTTTGGACTTACTAAAAATGTTTGAACTTTTTTTCTGTATCCCTGGACACAATGGTAAAGTGGGTAGGGTGTTCTCATTGATAAACGCTCAAAGGACATAAGAAAGAAACAGACTCTCAGTTAACTCAATACATCATTAAAAGTACAACTTGAAAAATCTCACATGTGAAAACTTTTATACATTTGAGCTTACTAACGAAGTTCTTCTGTAAAAAGTTGAAATATGTTATAAAATTGAGAAAGATGATAATGAATTAACTGTAAAATTGACTGTTTTCAAATATAGTATTGTGGATTTTTTGTTGCATTGCGAATCAAAACGTCAATTGAATTTATTATATTTTTTCAAGACTTTTTCTTGGTTAATTTAATTTGCTAATAGATAATTATTGGCAACCATTGTAGTAAAATTGTAGGCTACTGGTTGCTGATTAAATCAATTGAACAAATTTAAATTATTTAAATGCAACACTCAATGTGTCCTCCTATTGGTACTCATGTGTTCTCCTATGTCCCCCTTTTTGTCTCTCTGTGTTTTAGTACCCATGTATCTGGCAACCCTACTTACATGCGCTGCAAAGTTGTTGTTTTTTGATTGCCCACGTTGTTTTTCAGTCTACATTAAATAAAATGTTAAGTCAGTTTTACTAATATACAATTATTGGCAGCTTATGTAATAAAACTGAATTGATTGTGGATTTTGAAATACTAAATAGGTCATTCTTTTTGTCTCTCTATGTCCTCCCTTTGAAGTCCAAGTATCTTGCAACCTTACATCTATCGGTTTGTTTGTCTGTTAAAAAAGCATTCAGCATCAGTGGGGAAATTTCAGTTTTTTTCTTTTCGAATATGTAGATCAAATGGCTGTGCCGACGACAAGCGTTAACATCTGCATTTGCTTGTATCGCGAATTCACAATCAATATTCGGAATTTGAAAAAAAACAACAAAATATCTATAATTCGCCTCTGACAAACGAGTGTTTGCAAGGAATAAAATGTTAAGGAATTGTTTTGTGCTAATCAAACAGGGTTTACAAATATTTCTTCAGATAAAAAGATAAATAAATCGTGGGACACAGTTATGAATGATTTCCTCCCGAAATCCGGTTTCGTTTACCATCCCTACTTCACACAGATTAATTCACAACAGTTTAACTCAGTGGTTCTTAACCGGTGCTCCGCGGAGCACTGGTGCTCCGCGAGGTAGTTGCAAGTGCTCCGCGAAATTATGAAACTCAAAATTTAATGTTCACTACCATACTCTATCTGATTGATCTGAACAAATGCTTATAATAGGTAGTCCAAACGGGGGAAAATCGGCCTTTTTGCCTATTTTTTACTGTTTTTGTAACGAAGTTTTGACTCACTACTAATGCTACATAAATAAAATTTATATGTGATTAAAGTTGAAGCCTTTATCTAACAAAATATTTAAATTTTAAACTGTATTAAAAAAAAAAGTGTTTTGTGTGTTTGAATAGTGGGTGGTTGGGTCGTTTTGGCAGCGGCTTTCAAAACAAGTCGGTAAATTTCCGTTCTCCCTCGTGTTACGCGATCGTTCGCCGCTCGGTCGGTAATCAACTCAGAAGCATGATTTAACCACCATTTTAAAGTAGGGATCCTGGGCTTTCATTTGATTAATAGCGCTTTTATATATCTTATGTTTAACATTTTTAAATGATTGATTGAAAACTTTAGTCAAAGAAAAAAAAGCGAAAATATTTAAAATTTTGTAGTTTTTTTATATCAATTGAAAGCTTGGCTTTTAACCTAATTTTTGTTGTAAAATTAAATCGGTGTGTAGGCCTAAATTTCACTGAAGTGAGATGGTTATCCAGAGGAAAAGTGTTACGTCGTTTCTTAGAACTGAAGGATGAATTGATGAAAATGAAAATATGGATGATTTTGTGGAATATCTTCAAAATGACATTTGGTGTGCTAAATTGGCATATTTAGCTGATATTTTTTATTATTCAAATTGTGTTAATACCAGCCTTCAAGGAAGAAAAGAACATTTGTTAACATCGACCGACAAATTGACAGCTTTTCGGAAAAAAAATTTTTTTTGGGAAAAATCGTTTGTTGGAGAAAAAGAAAGTAGATATCTTTCCTTTTCTTAATGATAATACTACCGACGAAATTATTTCAGCAGTAACAGAGCATTTAACTTTATTAGAAGAAAAGATTGAATTTTATTTTCCATCAATAAACGTAGAAACATATGACTGGATACGTAATCCCTTTGCCACGGTTGATACATCAAATAGTAAGTTGTCATACCAAGAAGAAGAACAATTAATCAACCTATCAGCGGATCGTACACTTAAAATAAAATTTTCCGAAATGGTTCTGGAGGAATTTTGGATCTTTGTGCAAGAAGAATACTCAGCTCTCTCCATGAAGGCACTTAAAATCTTGTTGCAATTGTCAACATCATATTTGTGTAAACTCGGTTTCTCGATAGTCACCAACATAAAAACTAAAAAACGAGCAACACTTACTAATTTGGATGAAGAATTGAGGGTAGCTATTTCTAAAATTAGGTCTAATATCACTGAAATTTGTAAAAACCGTAAAGCTCAGGTTTCACATTAAATCTTTTTATTTTTCTGAATTAAATTTTGCCCAATGTTGTTTTTTTTTTACTTATTAAATTTATGTTTATTAAAAATTTGTTTGTCATGTTATAATTTTAAACTCTTATGTTATAATCTTTTATTTTCAATAAAAGTCATACGTAGGCTATGTGTATTTGTTTGTTTTTTTTACTCCTTGATTTTGGTGCTCCCCAAATTTTTGTCATGATCAAAAGTGCTCCCCGACTTCAAAAGGTTAAGAACCACTGGTTTAACTAAATGAAAGTATCAATAAGCAGAGTAATAGTTGCAGCAATAGCGTAGCATTATGAATTTTGAAAGTTAAAATAGATATTCGGCTGATGACCAAAAATCAATATCAGATTCGGCCGAAACCGTAAACAAACAGAAAACTAACCTTTTGGCTTCGGCCGAAACCGAAAACACGCCGAAAAAGGGTTTTTGCCTATTTTCGGCGCTGAAAACGAAGCTGAAACCGAATATCGGTCGGTCTCTAGGGTAGATATTATTGGACAAGTAGAACAGCGTTTGAGAGTTTTTTGTGAAATAAATATATTATATACGATGTTAAAGAAAATTTGTACTGAAAAAATGTCTTTTAGCTTACAATGTTACATAAAAGTCATTTTGTCTATGCAAACAATATTATATTATAAAAGGCTAGTTCAATGATGTAATGATGTAACGATGTTTTATTACAAAATGTTACTTCTATAATATCTAGATAAAGATAGTTATTTTCTAAATCCCAGCATTTAATTGTTGGACGATAAGTAAAATCTAGTAGGTAATCAAATGCATTTTCGCGTGACCAAACCGCAAACCATGCATAAAAATAGAGCTATAATTTTTAATGAAGGTGAAAGTAAGTATCAGCAATAGCTCACACAAACACGCAAACAGTCTCACACCCTTTGCCAACTCTCCATCCTGGGATGTATGTCTAAGCTACGTGACACAAACTCACACTACTCTCACAAACGACCATTGCGAAAGAATAGTGCTTATTACCATAATAAACTTGGCGGTCTGCTTTATCCATCACTGTCACCACGAGACGCCAAGAAGCATTGATTAGAAATATCAATTACTCACTGCCTATATAAACCCCGTTGTGCATGATTGATTTTAGCCACTCATTGACAACACCAGAATCTACAATTCATTTTAAAGGAAATTCGCCTTAGAATTTGCATGGCCTGGTTAACTTTTAAAGTTTTTAAGTAAGTAAAAGCAGGATTGAAGGACCCAACAAAGTTTGGTTTAATGTGGTCATACTTTGCAAATATGAAAAGCTTTTAAATTAGTCCAGAGTTCAATATTGGTAATAGCTATATAATAAATTCGCATCATATAAAATACACTGACATATTAGTTGTGAAAAGTGAAATATTTGATCAGTGTTTCAAGTTTTTTTCGGATTTAAAAGTTTTAACATTCATATGAAACGATTAGGCCTACCGGTATAGCCTACCTATGTCTGAATTAAGGTAAAAATACAATTTTTAATATAGAAAGATAAATAACAACATATTTATCTAATGAAAAACTTTAAAATGCATACTTTTATTCGGATGATTCTACTATTAAATCTATAAACCCAGAAAACAACAACAACAAAACTACAACAAAAAAAAACAACAAGAAACAAACAGACAAAACTAAAATCAGTGCAAAAACAAGCAAAACCTAAAAAGCTTAGTTTGTTGCACTATTTTATGCTTGATCGGAAGATAGTAGGTTAGTAATTAGAAAGTGCCCTACATTTGATTAGTAGGCACTATTCGTTTACCAGTTACTTTTATTAGTAATTTTCTTTGCATATCACTTCAGTTTTTCTGTTTCTATTTAGATTAATTGATGATGATGGTCATTAGTATATATTATAGAGTGCGTCTTTACATGCTATCACATTTAGTATGCTCTGTGCGATCTATTTTCACTTCTACAGGAATCGTTTGTTTCAGAAGCACTCAATCTCCGAGGCCATTTTAGTACCATAGATTCAAAGGAGCGTACTCCAAAGAATTTCTTTTTGTGTTTGTCAACACTGGAAAACCCAATAAAAACTATGGTGAAGAGCTCAGCCCCTTTGACGACACATGGCTTTGGGATTATCTACGTATGATAATAATGGGAATTGCCATCCACCCAACATTACTTAAGCGATATGCGTTTGATTAATAGGAAGTAGGAAGCCATTGAGACTCTTCAAGTATTGGAATTGTGTGGTCAGACATCTTTATTCGCGATACAATGCGTGCAGCAGTGCATTGTATCTTCTTGAGTCCTTAAAGCTGGTTCTGGGGCAGACCCCACAAACAGCTGTTACAGTAATTCAACTTTGACTGGGTGGGAAAAACAGCAATGCCATTTGCTGTTCTCATGTTAAGTCGAAGGCGTGCCTAACCCAGAGCACGAAGATGTAAGAATCAAGCCATAACCAGAGAGCTGATGTGAGAAACTATTGTGAGCTCACTCTCAAGAAGCCAATGTAGGACTATCTCATAGTGTTCGACAGGGGGATCTCAGAAGCACTAACTTTGATTGATTCAACTGCAACCTTCCGAAGACTGGCGGTCCCGACTTTTGTGTGCAGTAGCGTAGCTAGGGAGGGGCAGAGGGGGACATATGTCCCCGGGCGCCACGTTAGGGGGCGCCAAAATGAGTATTAAAACTAATAATTTTATTTTATTTTCATGTAAACTAATGTATCCCAAATACGTTTGCAAGATTGAATTTTGGAGCTCCACAAATATCTTCATTACAAACCAGTTGGCAAGCATGATTTTGGCGCCCCCATTGAGCATTAAGGGGCGCCATTCTACATCTGGTTTTAACAATTATACAGGTTGGATAATTTCGATACTTAGCATGAGTACGCTCAGCCAAACAGGATCCAGTTCTTATCACATTTTTTGGAACAGTTGAAAGTATATATTTGTTTTTCTCTCATTCAACAACTCCTTGGGGAGAATTAAAAAGAGTTGTGCCAATCACAGTGAAGAGGGAGTCTGAAACACACTGGAGTGCACACGATCAGAAGCTGTTAAAGCTATTTATGAAGGACTAGATGAACTAGTAGGACTGTTGGAAAAATTATCAGAAGATGCAACTATGACGCCTGACACCAGAAGTGATGCAGAAACTTTGCTGGCAGGTATATTAAACTTTAACGTCCTAGTTTTGTTACATTTCTGGAACATCATACTTGGGAAAATTGATCGTGTCCAGAAACGGTTGCAGGATCCTACTATGAATTTCAAGGAAGCAGCAAGCATCTGATCTTAAATCGCTGGAGCAAGAACTTGTCAACATTCGTGACAATTTGAGCCAGGTTGCGGCAGACAATAGAAAAACAAGATGCGCAACTTTGGGAATCGAGGTTGACAGAAGGATTAGACGACAAAGGAGGATACCTGAAGAATTAGCAAGAGTTGCAGGACTTTCTGTAAGAAGAAGAAATTGCACGTGTTATGAAAGCGTAATTGACAGACACAGAAGATATCAATACGGTTTTTACCTCTAAAAAAGCTAAACACCAAATTTGGATTTTTACTAGACATCAAAACTCTTCTCGCTGAGGCAAATGTCGATACACTTCGTCAAAATTGCAAAATTTCTACGACACTGACGTCGATGGTCACGAGTTGTGCACAGCAATCGGAGACTGCAAAATGCTTCTCGGTGCCCGGACTGAAGTTCTACCGGAAACTCCTTTGGATCTTCTTGGTTTTGTTGTTTCATATGGAGATAACGTATTTCCGAATCTGCGCATTTCACTGCAAATACTTCTAACGATTGCTGTTTCATTTGCAAGCTGTGAGCGGTCCTTCAGCAAACTGAAGCTTATTTTGTCTTATTTAATTCAATGGGACAAGATCGTCTGAGTCAGGGGTCGGCAACCTTTTAGGCAGGCAGAGTGATTTACAATTGCACGCGAGAGACTTCCAAGAGGTGTTGTTTTTTTTTTGATGAAAAAGGATGTTTTTTTTATTGATGAAAAAACAAACATTCTCTAGTTCTTAATAAGGAAAATTGACTGTTGAAGACGATGTTTCTGAATGACAGAGCGACACATTTCAGTTAGTTAAACGCATTTACAAGGACGGGTTAAATCAAGTGGGTTAAATGGACAAACAATTAATGCATGAAATATTTTTTTACAACTGTTTAACGTACATGAATTGTATATCTCTAATAATGAAATATTGTAATGAATACCATGGATTTATTTAAAAATAATAGTCAGTAATAGGGCCTATATGTTATATTACAAAAAAAAACTTGTTTAGCATCAAAATTGAATCAAAATTAGAAACGTTATTTGAATTAACGTTTTATTTATGCTACTATTTCTAATATTATTGTGTTTCTTATTTTTCTTTTATAATAGACTAAATGGCCTACAACTTATAACGTTATAATGACTAAACTGTAAAATGTAGTTGAAAATTATATAAATATTAGATCTATATGACTAAAACATTTCATGCACATTTTTTAAACATTACAATTACTACCCAGTTTGTATGATTACTACATATGAATTCCGCTCTACTATAGTCCTTGTCCTTTTCTCGTTAGCATTGAGCAAATTAAAGACAATTAGTTAAACTGAGAATAAACTATCATTATCATCAATATTATCAGTTGCTAGATCCTTATCTGGACAACCAAATGATAATGTTTACAAAATCATTACCAAAAATTTGAAAGATTGGTAATATTATTTTTTTTGGTATAAAAAGGTTGACAATCACAAATGCATTAATTATTAATTATTGTTATTAAATATAAAACGCTGAACGGTATAGAAATCCTAGTTTGGCACACAATTAGCAAAAGGTTGCCGACCCATGGTCTGAGTGATCTTGCACTCCTTAGCATCCAAAGTGAAACACTTGCGAATATTAATTTTGACAACGTGATTGACGAGTTTGCGACAGTCAAATCAAGGAGGATCAATTTGTTGTATGTCTATTCCAGTCATGTATAATTAGTAGAATATTTTTTTTTCAAATAAATTGTTTACAATCATATATAGACTTATTAGTCTGTATTCTATAATTCTATTTCATTAAAATACCAGATTCTTCGAAAATGAACCATATAAACAGTAAAATTTCAAAATTTTCTTGGGGCTCAAAGAGTTCCCAGACTCTGTCGGTCCGAGAAGGGGCGCAGACTTTGTGTCATGTCCCCGGGCGCAGATGACCCTAGCTACGCCACTGTTTGTGTGTATCTTGATTATCTTTTGTTTGAGAAAAGTCTAGTGTGAGACAATTAATTCTGTTTTTACTATCCTATGTTTCTTTACAAGCAGCTCGTGATATTATTAAATGCATAAAGCATGTTTAAAATATTTTTTTACAAATTAACAAGATATCTTTATCACGAGTTAGCAGTTTCCAACTAATTACGTCCAATAAGTGAGCTAGTATAATATCAAATGGAATTCCAACATGACCTATACAAAACAAAAAAAAAAGACGGAATGAAAATGTCTACCATTTGATACAGCAATGTCATCTGTTTATAATTGTTGTTTGTAATGTTTTTTTTTATTTTATGTGTAGTTAAATTTTGGACTCTTTCCTCGGTCTTTAAGAAATAGATCGATTCCTAGAGAATTTGTTTTTCATTTACTATTCAATTTAAAATCATGTAAGTAGGTTATGGCATTAATTTCCCTAAAATATCCATATCAAATAAAAAAAATAACACATTAGGCTACTATTTTTATTTCCCGCATTTAGCCATTAGCATATTATGTCTTGTAGTGGTTTAGCCCTAATATTTCAAAATGTTCTTTCGTTAGTAAAAAAAATAAATAAGCACAACAATCTTCCTATATAAAGTAGGTGGTAAGCAATAATAGACTTTAATATCGCTTTAAGTTCATATCTAGATCTAAATTTGACTATTACAGATATTTATGTACACCATTTTATATTGAAGGTCTATATTATTGACTCCAAATTCTATATCAATTAATTGAAAAAGTTATCAACTATAATCAACACTGGCTAAGTGTAGACTTTGAAGCAAGTTATGGTAAAGTAGATAAATGCTTAAACAGTGCGATGAATTTTGTTTAGAAGAAGCGCGTATGACATTTTAAATTAGTTATGGCACCTCTTATAATAGAAGAATTCAAAATATCATGTTGATGAATAAGTCTTAGTTATGTTTGTTTCGTAGGCCTTTTACATTTTTGTTTACATTACGTTCGCTTTTGTTCGTGTGTCGCAGCAAAAGCTTCGGGAGGCTAATGACTTACTTCCCTTATTCTTATAGACTCGTTGCCTATTTCATAACATTTTTTCAAACTTTTAGCTCCACTCATCGCCCGCAGTTAAAATTTAAACGCAGGGTTGTTTAAAAATAGCGTATGTTCGTTTAACTCTTGATGTAAAAATATGAACTAATTAAGATTTAGAATTTAGATAATCCGCGAGTTACTCGGTATGCCAAATTTTAAGACTATACTCCTATTTTTACGTTCTATCTCATCTCAGTTTTGTGCGTTTTTTTAAAGATAAAAGCTAAAGTAGGCTAAAGGATCACTTACAAAAATAATTGAAAACAGGAAAATATAATAAACAAAAATATCCATCGTACATTATTTTCTTTTAAAATATTATTGGCCTCTAACTAAGGCCTACTATGATGAATAATTTATTCTATGTAGCCTACATGGTACTGAAACGAATTTGGGCTAAACTCTGAATCTGACTTTAATATTTGATTAAATCTGTCTTACCATAAGTAATTAAGATAACATTATGATGTTGCTCAGCTTCATGTTTGCAAACCATGTCTACAGATACTTGTGATAAGTTATAAACAAAACAAAATAGTTGGGACTTACAGGTAGTTGCTCAGAATAGTGTAAGAAGAATTGGATATCTGGTTACAAAAAACTTTACAATATCCAGAACATCTTATAACCTTTTCTGAAAACAAAATTGCAGGTAAAACCTCTGGCACTAGTATTAAGACCACTATTCTTTTGAACCCGTCGATTATATCATGTCCATTTTAACGTATACTGTGATTCATCAAACAATGTTTATGTTGAATATGATATCGACAGTGACGGCTAAAGACATCCTGCTTAATTGAAATAATTTTCATTTGGTTACAACACAATTTTCTTAATAGTGAATTGCACAGAAAGGCATTGCGACTAACCAACTTTCCAAAATAGTATATCCGCTATTATTTCGTATAGACATACTTCAAAACAATTTTTTAAAACTTTTTTTGTTGTAAATTTAAACATTAAATCTAAAATTGTTCTCTTTACATTCGCGAAATAGGCTAAATAAAGTACCCGTTTAAAGGCCTATAATAGGCTTTCCAATATGGCATAAAACAAACGGTATACATAATAAATTTACGTAAGCTATGCACACAAAAAAAGACTTCCTAACATTTTACACTTTTTTTATGAAATGTAATTTACAACAGCCATGGAATGGCTTTCTTTTGGAACAGTCATAAAACTATATAGATATTGGTTTTTATAGCATATACAATATCAATACACACAAGTACTTTTCGGTGTTTATATGTGTCTATGTGTTGCGTTGTTTCTGGTGTTGACACAGTTTTTCACGTTATCAAACCTATTCTTTCCCGAATACTCAATTCTGCTTTGATGTTTTGTTTGTGAAGTTTGAAAATAATAAACTACAGTGTTTTAAAGTAACTCTTAACAATGTTTATACAGCTATAGGCGTGTCACCGTAAAATACTTTTCTGAATAGTAAACATTATAAGAAAACCGTTTACTTATTTACGCTTACACTTGCAAAAGAAGTCAATTGAATAAGCGAGCCCTTTTGGTTAAGAAATTGGCTCATACTGAGACACTCTACCAAGCACAATACTTATAAAGTAAACAAAACTCGAGAACAATTGAGATTAAAGTATGATAACCGAAGACTGTTCTGAAGTTGACTGAAGTTGAAAATGAATTGCAGTGTGCCATTATATATGAATAATAAAGGGCGCATAGTGTTTTAAGAGATTGTTGAGAAGATTTTTTTTACAAAGGCTCAGATAACCGTAATAGGAATAGGTTAGTGATTATAGAACAATATTAGGGCGTGTCTAGCAGTTTGAAAGAACTTATTTTGAAGCTTATGTTTCTGTTCTTTATTTTATTTCTAAAGTAGCCGCAGCCCCAGGGTTCATAAGAAAAACAACACAATAAACAGAAAAAAGATTACAGTAAAAAGAAAAAAAAAGCTAAAGAAAACGATTGTTTGTTTTTGTCTTTTCATTTAAAACAAAGCCACACGATAGTTAGATAAAGGTAATAGCTTTTTGTATGCATTGATGAAATAAACAAGATACAAGTCTGCCTGTGACTGTGGGTGTGTGATAGAGATAGAGAGAGAGAGAGAGATGGGGGATAGGAAAGGGGGGCGGGAGAGTTAGATAGACAATAAATAGATAGAGAAATAGATGATAGGTTGATAGATAATAGATAAAGATACACAGATTGATAAATCCATGAATGGTGGATGAATGGATGGGGGCAGGGATGGGTGTGTTAATATAAGTGCAGCATGGGGAATCGATTGAGGATGGGAGAGTCATATTTCAAAACCAAGGCGATAAGAAACACATGAAACATTAGAGCATAAGTGATGAGAATTTAAAATACTTGTTCTTACTTGCAGATTACTTTAATGTCACAAGGTCAAACTAATGTCGTTATGGATCCCATATTTGGCTTGCCATGCATTACTGATTCCAAAGCCATGGACTCGGCCCGAACTCGAAATCAGTGTCAAGAGAAAAAACTGGCCGAGAAATTTTACGAGCTGGATCTAGACATGCACACGAGGTAGGCTGAAAGGGGTGGACAGAGATTTCATATTAGTTAGGGTGACTACAGCGTTACCAAATCTATTCCATTCTGATGACCTTGTAAACGTATTTTTTAAGTTTTTTTATGGCCATAAACATAGCCTTTATAAGTCTAATTGTAAATCATATTCTACTTGAAGTGCGATAATTATATAAGTTTATTAAGATTTACCAATATCTATCTCATTTTTTATGTCTATTGTTTCGAGAACAGATCTTGCAAAATATTAACCAAGAAAACAGCAGTGGAAGATTTTAAGACCAGCATAGACTTATCACCGCCTAGACTCCGCACCTTGCCCCTTGGACTTTCACGTGAAGAGAAAGAACAGTACAAGCAACTGTTACGAAGCTCTAGCGGCGTCAGTATGACTCTCTCAGAATTAGACAAAAAACTGTCAGATAGAAAAAGTAGAGTTTCATTGCCCAAAGCTAGGGACGGTCATAGGGCAATGACTTACAGTGCTACACACCAGAGTGAAGAGCACAGCGAACAAATAGTTAATGTGTGCGAATGGAACTCTTGTCTTCCGATAAATCGTCAGAAGCATGCAGCACGAAATGCTTGGAGCAGGGCTACATCAGAAGATATCAAATATAAACGCGAAATAAAGGCTAACAACAAAACAACTCAGTTATCATCATCTCGATCGTATAATGCAAGTAAATAGACTAAGGAACCAGCTACACATTTGTTATGGTCAAAAACAAATGTAATAATAGCAGTTCCAAACCTTTATCTTAATAAGTTTTGCAACATACAAAGTTTAGGCATGTTAAAAATGAAATTTAACCAGTGGTAATAATGGAGTCATGTAGGTAAGGGACATAATAATTTGTGATTAATGCCCTTCATCACATGGTGCCAGTTGAGACATTGTACAGCCGGGGGGGGGGGGGGGAGGGCATATGATCCTGCTGTAGTTTTTTATTTATTTACTGTGGGTAATCAGTCATTTCAATTGCATTGTTGTTGGTGAGTATATGAGTAGGGACTAAGTACTTTGTCAGATTTAGAATTTTTGTGCAACGCATTCGAGAGTTTAGCCAGCTCTACCGAATGTAAACCCATTTAATCTACAAACACTCACACGAGTAGGGCCAACGATTTACTGCGGCCAGAAATCGTAAATTTCGCGGTATGGATTTTCCGGTCCACGTAGTCAAATTTAAAAGTCTCTGAAAAACCGAAGGAGGCTTCCGGTTTTGAAGTCCACGGCGTAACGCGAAAAGAGGTGGCTCAAGTCATCTAAGATCGAAGGACCCTTTCCTTTCTTGTTAGCAGACATTCTTTCATAACTTTATATCCATGTCAACGCTATTATTTCGTTGCAGACGCAGTATACTATTTTCTGAAGTATTAGAGTCTACTTATAAATTATAAAAGTTATAAATATAGGTTTATTAAATTTTATACATTAAGGCTGTGATAATGAATATTTGTTTGATTGCAATGATTTTTTTCGCGTATAATTTTTCTCTCTATCCTTACCTACACAGAAGATTATTGCGTCCTAAATTAATCTGCGGTTTAATCTGCGGTTTGGGTCTAGCGTTAGTGAAATTCATTCAGATTTGGTATTTTCCGCGGCGTGAAATTCTACGAGTTGCTGTAAATAGTGGGCCCTACACATGAGTAGGCTTTATATAGTTTTTAAATAGCCTTCAAAGCATCAGATAAATGCACCATATTACTTGTAATTAGGTTGTTAACTTATTTTCGCCTATTTGTAGTAGGCTATAAAATAGTATTTAATAAATAATTTTAATTTTTTGAACAGCAACTTTAAATTTGTTTTTCTTTGTAAAATGTAATGTTGTTAGTAGACATATTTTGTATATCATTCGTAAGCTTATTTGTCCGAAAGGTTGGCTAAACTGCTGTTTATATCAGTCCAATATTGACTCTAACGCTATGTTAACTTTGCACCATTGATTTCGTCTCAAAAACAGATTTATATATGGACAGAGAGACTATAGGCCACGGTGGCCGAACGCGCGACTGGCGAACCGAAAGTCTCGGATTCGAATCCTGGTGCAGGCTAGGATTTTTTTTCCAGGGTCCCTGAATCTACTCAGCTCTGATGGGCACCTGACCTTAGTTGGGGTAAAGTAAAGGCGGCTGTGCATAGTGTTGGCCACACAATCACCTAGTATGCCATGGCCACAGAAACTGGTGGACACTGCTTCACCGGCCTTATGGATCAATTTGGTCTGACGGGATACTTTACTTACTTACATTTGGAGTGAGAAAAAGAAAGACAGAGAGAAGGGAGAGAGGTGATTTTCGGCGTTCACAGATTAGTCCCTCTGTATTTTACAATAAAATGTGCTAAATAATTATCATGACTTCTATAATTGTAGCAAGAGATTCGAAAGTAGGCAGATATGCAGTCTAAATATAGAAAGATGCATCATAGTTAACTTGGCGAATCTTTGTCATGACTACTTATATTAAGCTAAAACAAAAAAAAAAAAAACAAAAAAAAAACATTAATATAAATTGTTTACATGAGCGTCCAACAGCAAAAACGAAGAGTTGCTCAACACTTCAAAATATTTTTTCAAAGGAGTTCTAATAAAAATGCACATTGGATCCTTTTTGTAAACGCTTGTAATTGCAAACGATGCATATAGCAAATACGTTTAATAATGTTTACCTTACAATGTGACGATAATGCATATCATTGTACTTACATAATACTCTATGCCAGAATTGCCACTTGAAAATCATATATCTCGACACAAAAAACTCAAGGAACTCTTGAACTGCTCCAGTTCACATTGCACGGCTGAGGTTTTCTCCAGGAAGTCTTTTATCTTGGCTACTTCTGCATCCAGTTCTTTCATTCGTGCTGAATGCATGGTTACAATGTATTTCTCAAGCGTTGCACGCCACATTTCTACCTTCACAGCAGAATTATAAAAAAAACAGCAACAACAACTGAGCACAATTGTAGTTTTCAAGATGGTTCAAAATAAATTTGTAATGCCTTTTTTTTCGTAATTTTATTTTCTCAATTGGAGGTGGTTTATTCAACCTGCATTTTATTTTAAGCATGAACGCGTTTACTCTTTTCCTTAAGCGTCTACTTCATCTCACCGAACGGGTAAAATAGGGGCCTAGACATAAACCTGCTAGGGAAGTGAAACTATGGTCAAACACTAAAAGCAGCGCCAAGTAACAACCTGTTACAAGTTAGATGAGTAATTTTATGAGAGGGGGATGGGAAGAATTTCGGGTATACTTATTTGAACGTGTTAGTTTTTAGTTTCTACTACATAATATTTAACTGACGAGAGCTACGATGAGGATTTTTAGTTTCTACTATATAATATTTAACTGGCGAGAGCAACGATGTGGATTTTACATGCGACTAATATAAAATATCTGCAATAGATTTTAAATACAACTTTTATGCTTTATTTTTAAATTGCATAACAGGAAATAGATCTAGACCTTTATCCTGCTAAAACATTGTATTCAGTCCAATTGGGAAAGTCTACGGGTAAACAGTGTATTCAGCCCATTGGGGTAATCTACGAGTGATTCCAAATGTAACGCGGAACGATCAACTGAGTTTTCTTACTATCTAAAGTGACGTTTACGGAAAACTGGATTGTCTAACCGAGGCGTCTAAGAATTTTGTTTAAAGTCTACATAAACTATAGCCAATTTATGTGCTTTCTATGTACAAATGAAGTTTGATTTTTTTTCAAGTTTGTCTATTTCTTTCAATTTCTCAAGGAACCAAACGGACAAATGATGTTGATTACATATGCTTTCATTAAAAAAAAATCTCCTTAAGAAAAAAACACACCATTTTGCTCTCAATGTAAGCTATCTTACCTGTGACAAAATATGTTGATTGAACTCTGCCAATAGGCTCATATCTTGCTTTCTCTTTTCTTTGACACTCACAAGAACCTCAGCGAGTGCAGCTTCTATTTGTTCTTTTGTCATTTCATTCTCATTTTCATTATTTGTTTGTTGAATCCCTGAGGTGGCTGACAGCGAGTCAGTACTTTAATACAAAAGAAAAAAAAATATAAATACTTTTAAATAGTATCGATTTTATTTTAAAAGTGTACTAAAAAGAGTTTAAAAATTTTTTCTTACTAATCTTTGGTGAGAAAAAAATAAAATCGTGGGCGCAAAGTATGCTATGTATATTTTAAATACTTCTGCTAGTGATGAGCGTAGGACGCAATAATCTTCTTTATAGAAGGAGCGTCTGTAATGTATAAGATAAACTGTTGTACTGTTTTATCATATTGGTCGGTTCCCATTTGTTAACCGACGAGGAATGCAAGATTCAATGGTTTGCTGCTTCTACTGTAGTCTAAAGGCAAGTCGGATCTGGCAATATATCGCCTATAGGGTACTTAGATTAATTAGGGAGTTTTATTGTTTTATTTTTTTTTATTAATGATGTAACGTATCTGTCTAAGCTGAATGGGGCCAAATGTAGAGAATAGAAGAGGTTCTTAATGAAAAACCGAGCACCCATAGAAGCGAAGAGTCAAATGAACGTAGTGAGCTTTGTGGAACATAAGGATTTGTTAGTTCCACGAGATATGACCTCATCTCATCATTTAATTATGGGTACTACTGATGACTATGTACATGTATCGCCATTTTATATTAAATTCTGAGCCAGTGGTGCTGACGCAGGAAAGTTGTCTCGGAATCGCGCTTGACTTACGACTAGCCGAGCGTTTTGAATACGCAGTAGTTTGGCGATTTTATCGTTATGTATACCAGGTAGCAGTGCATTGCTGAGTCACACGCATGTAAAGCCGGATCTGACCGTTTATGCAGATCGCTGCATAGATTGTTTATGTGTGCATCGAAAGACAATTTTGAGTCAAAGATGACACCATGGTTGTTTTACCTTCTATACAAAGGGGATACGGCAGTTCATTATCATTAGTGTTTCCACACCCTAAAGTTTAGCCATTTTATTTGGGTTCCACATTCATTATGATCAAACTTTTAACATCAATGTTAAGTTGGTCCTGATATACAGAGCAAAACAATGAAGGACAACAAAACCATAATCAGGAAAACCCAGAAATTCATTTATAGCTGCCTCAGAAGGATTCTCCGGATTCGCTGGCCAGAGCAATGCCGTTCTTTGGCAAAGAACATGATAGCTTCCTGTGGAAGATGAAATCAGAAAAAGGAGATGAGTTTGTAGCCCATAGATTACACCCTTCGAAAATCGCTATCCAAAGTCGCTAGGCAGGCTGTAAAGTCGAACCCACAAGGGAAACGAAAAGGAGGTCGGCCAATAAACAGCTTGAGACGTGATTTAGAGGCATACATTTTTAAAGATGGGTTACAGCTGGCAAGGAATAAAACAATTAATCCAGGATAGAGAACTCTGGATATCTATAGTTGGTGGCCAACATCCCAATATGGGGTGGGGGCAGTAGGTAAATATGTAGGCCTAAGTAGGTAAGTCGCATAAAAAGTTTAGAAAGTTATCGAATAATTCGACACATATCCCGCGAAATTTATTTTTTCTTATGACTTCAACATAACATAACAGATTGTCTAGTGGGACTAAACATCTTAGGCATAAAAAAAGCTTACGTCAGCCAGCCGCGTTTAATATGGATTTACCAATGCGCACCGTAAAGTGTAAACAAACAAAAATAAAATGGGGGGGGGGGGGCTGAAACTTGTATAGGCTACACTGGGTTGCCCATGTTTTTTTTTTTAGCCCAGTTTCAAATCAATGAGTGAGTGAAAATGCTAGTGCGATTTCACCAGCGGCAGAAGAAAAGAAGGACAAAGATTGTAAGCCTAATAGAGTCAATTAAAAATAATTATAAAATGGCACAATGGATGAATTTCGTTACATAGACTTTATTTTAGACTAAATTTGGCAATGATGTTTTACAGAAGGGATAGCAAACATATTTTGCAGGCTACTAAAATGAGAAAGAAAAAAGAAATAGGAAACTTTTGAAGGAGCGCCATAATATAAACCATGAAAATTTGTCTAAACAAATAATAATTACAGCAGGAAAAAACAAATGTGGAACCTGTGACGGAAGAACATAAGAAGATGTCTTATAGGCATTTGTTTTTATATTATTATATCTATTCTACCTCCACCAAATCGACGCATGTACTGGTCTGATAAAACCAGGCAGTCATATTATGTGTCAGATTGTATGACAGTAAATAGATTGGACAAAATCTCATCCATTCTTCATACTAATGACAGAAAAAAAAAGAGAGGACAACCTGGCTTTGACAGACTGCACAAGAAGCGATCTTTGCTGTCTATGTTTTCCGATATTTTTTAAAAATTTGCAGAACCTGAACACTGTGTATCTGTCGATTAACATTAAATGATTCCTTTTAATGGAAGGCGCGGAATACCGAAGGCGCAACCTAAAGGTTTACAATTCAAAAGAGCCAAGTAAATGGTGCTACAAAATATGAGTACAATCTGGCTATGTACATCCATTTTTATTTGCCGGTGACACTGTCAGTCAACTGGTAACTAAAGAAAATATCGGTAAACCTGGTGAATTAGTCATCCATTTGATGAAAGAACAGCTCCCAGGTTCTTTTGTTTATTTTGACAACTATTATCAAGTCCAGATCTTCTTGTGGAGCTGAAAAACATGCAACTAAATGCTACTTGAACAATCAGGGCAAATAAAACTCGTAAATGCCACCTAGCTTGCCTCAAAGATATCAAGAAACGAGGTCGGGGTGCTATTGATTACAGGGTCTCAAAAGATGTCAATGGTATGACAACAATATTTTGCTCATGACTTCTAATTACTATGGGGTACATCCTCCCAATGCAGTTCGTCGTTATGACAAAAAAACTAAAGAATATATACAAGTCAAGTGCCCTGTCATAATCCAGGAGCATAACGCCAACATGGGGGTGTCGACAAATGTGATATTCTGGCTCTTTACATAAACGAACAGAAACGCAGCATCATATTCCATATGCTTGACCTGTGTGTCGTTAATTCAGGTGTGTTTATACAGGTCTTTTTTTTTTATCTCGCGTCTCTGGTCTATGGCGCACCATGTGGTTGATGTAATCCATTCTTTTGTCTTTTTCTTATCTCTACCGGAATCAACAATAGCCTATTACTAGCCAGCCAGCTTCAAATTGGACTTAACTCTGGCTCTTTTTGTCAAAGCCAAAAGTATTACCAAATGTGGTTCTAACAGTGGGGCAAGTTTTCCAACAAATGCTGTCAATCTGGATGCCATATATGATTGGCTTTGACTATTTACCAGCAAAAACGGACAAGAAAGACTCACGAAGGTGCGAATTGGAAGGTGCACTAAGTTTCTTTGTAGAAAGTGCAATGTTTTCTTGTGCATCACCGAAACTGGTACTCGAGAAGATTGTTTTTACTTGTTGCACCACAAGCCATGAACACTTTGACATAGTAATTAGTCCTCGCCATTGTTGTATATGCGTGTTAACAGTTTAATATATTTAATTATTTTTTTTTACAAATAATAATATAATTATGATTTTTTATAACACATTTTTTTTTCAATTTGTTGTAGGCCTATAGAGCGTTCTCAGTGGGCGTGGCTTAGGTTTTTTAGTGACGTATTTGTGTAAATAGAAGCCACTATTGGTGTACAAAAATGGTGAAGTACTTCTTTATCATGCACAATTCACATCTGAATATTGGCTATCCTACTCAAAAATAAAAAGGTAAATAGTAGTACTGTAGATTAATTGATTAATGTGATTAGGCTAGGGCCGGCTAGACCTATTTACACTTTCAATTTCACTTTATAGGCCTACACTTTTAATGTTTCGTAATGTTTCACATTAATCAATTAATCTACAGTACTACTATTTACCTCCTTATTTTTGAGTAGGATAGCCAATATTCAGATGTGAATTTGGCACACCATTTTTCTACACCAATTATTATAGTGGCTTCTATTAACACAAACACGTCACTAAAAACATAAGCCTGAGAACGCTCTATATCAGGGGTCGGGAACCCATGGCTCGCGAGCCAGATGTAGCTCTTTTGATGGCTGCATCTGGCTCGCAGACAAATGTTCGATTATTAAAAAAAGTCTTTTTGTTAGACTTTTTGATCTACATATTAATTGCATATCAATATTTCATTCTACAAATGAGCTAAAGTCTATGGCAGCTCAGTATCAGAAGAATTCAGAGACATAATTATTGTACTTTTAGTGTTGAAATGACACAAAATGCACACATTTACTTGAATTTATAGTTTTAAACATAATGTATGGCTCTCACAGAATTACTTTTCAAAATATGTGGTGTCTATGGCTCTCTCAGACAAAAAGGTTCCCGACCCCTGCTCTATATGATTATTTATTTGATTTGTGAATAACTATATTGATGTTCACTTTTAATTTTCTTATTATTATTAGCAATTTATAATTTACATTCCTTTTGATGTTGTGTAAATATCTAGTCTAGCTAGGCCTTCTGATTTCAGAACATGTTTACTGATGCACAGAAATATATTACACTAGGCCTATTCCTCAAAAATTAATCTCCGGGTGCATGGCGTCTATAATAGGCCTAATAATGGACAATCTGACTCCACAGACCATACAGACACATAATCTCATAATTAATGATAATTCATGTTTTTCTATCTTTTATAACTTAAACTGAACACGTAGCCTATAGGCCTACCTAGTTTTAACATTTTCTGGAACCTCCTTCATATGTCATGCATTAACAAAGGGTTAATATAATTATTTTTTTAAAATATATGCTTAATATATAAGCCTATTTGAATTTGAAGATATTAAAGATACCTATGAATTATTAATATGAGTCACCATCAATGCCAATGTTGAATACGCCAATCATGGCCAATGCCAATGACCATAACTGCCATATTATGGATATATGATATATCAAAGTATATAGATCTAGCCTAATAAGGTGGCATAATTTAAGCCATCATAATTAAGTGTTTAGTAGTTTAGTTTAGATTTATGATATGTTTAACTACTTTTAAAACCGTAGTCAAGTTATGCAGTAATAACAAAGACCAATAATTAGAGTCACATTCATTAATAATAATAATACTTATAAGAAACTTATAAGTAGGCCTACTCTTAACTTATAAGGATAAGGCCGCAAGGCCTAGGCTATATAACTATATATATCTGATTCTGATCAGACAAGATTATTCAAGATAAATCTAAAAAAAATATTTTTACAACTCGAGTATTTTAATAAATCAATTTACCTTTGCGTTTTCATCTGTAAATCACTATTGTTACATTCTTTGAGATCATGCTCAATGTTGCTATTTTCCATGGTAGATTTTGCATTAAATCTTAGGAATTAACAATAGGCCTACAAGATTAATTTTAATATAGCCTATCAATGAATAAGAGAAAGGGCAGTAGAACACATATCTTCTGCTCCTTTGAAGAATACATGGATTATCTCCCCTACTCTCACACAAAAAAATATCTTATTCTCGTTCATTGTACATAAGTGAATAAAGTAATATTCGAATTCACCCAATTAAATGTTGTCATATTGTAGATTGATTTTGTTTAATAAAATCAACAAATACAAAACAAAATAAAGTACAACATACCGTTTATTGGACAATAAAAATATGCTCAATTTTTATTTATATAAATAGATCTTTATTTGAATTATTTAATTTCCGTATTGCCAATTAAGTAATTTTGTACTAGACTTAGCCAAAGTTTTTTTTTCAAGAAACACATATGAGACAAATAAACATCTGGGAATATTGTAACAGATAGGCTACATTCCATTTAAAAAAAAACAACATATAAATACTGATAGGCCTATCCAAAGTAATAAAATGAATAGAATTAATAGAATATAGACTCTACTTTACCTAAAGATACTTTTAGGCTACATGCTCAACCTTTGGTGCCTTTGTCTCGGAAAAAAATGGTCATTTCTAAGCATTGTAGCAATTGTATCTTAAAAATAGTATTAATAACGATATACAATATAAGGGATCACATATATATATGTACTTCAAAGTAGGCCTATCTCAGACTATCTAGCTAATTGTTTCTGAAATGATAGGCCTTTCTATTATTTATGACAAGAAATAACAATAACAATGCATACTTATTTCGCATTTTAAAATCGGACCAAGATGCAATCAGTTAATTAAACCAAATTAATGTTACTTTTAAAACGTAATAATATATTTCATGAGGTAACATTTAAGTAGGCCTACATGAGAAAAATACTTATGCGCTATTTTTTTTTTTACTGCTTACACGTTTGGAGATTTGGCAACACGCCTAGTGTCTTTATTTATTACTACCAAGATGGCTGGAGTTGTGTTGGAGACATTAAGTAATAAGAAGCTTCTCATCCTTAGTATTTCCTTAGTACTCATACTTGCAGTGTTTTTCTTAGTCGGTGGTATTGTAGGTAATATATATTTTTTTGAAAAAACAACTTTTTTTTTATACTGTACTAAAATCACTAAATCTTAGTGTTATTTATCACTAATCAGACTAATCTAGAATCTAGACTCCAATCTAGAGTCTAGTGTCTAGGCTTAGTTAGTGACACTCATAGTCTAGATCTAGTACTCTAGTAAACTGTAGTA
The DNA here is from genome assembly GCA_949126835.1 of Anisus vortex. Classification (NCBI taxonomy): domain Eukaryota; kingdom Metazoa; phylum Mollusca; class Gastropoda; family Planorbidae; genus Anisus; species Anisus vortex. Next base: position 19,465,465 of record OX421493.1, read on the forward strand.
AACTGACTACTATTACTACTAACTAAAACTAAAAGTTTACTATTACTAAAGACCAAAGACTCAAAGGTGAAGTGAGTCAATGTATTTCATGAGTAGGCCCTAGGCCTATATTATAATATTTTACTGCAATTATTAGTACAATACTAGACTAGTACCTGATCTAGTCTAGATTAGAGTGATACCGAAAATTTAATAAATAACAAATATATTTAATTTAAAATTGATTAGCATTAGCCGATTAGCATGATTTTCCATAAAAGATTAACAACAAATTAGAGTTGTAAGTAAGGCAGGGCTGTAGAGTAGTCCAGTGTAGTCTGTAGTAAGGCTGAGACAGTGACAGTCTTAAGGCAGGTTTCACAAAATGGCAACCAAATGATGGAGATTTATTGTTTATTTAAAAAATAAAAATTGTTGATACAAAATGCTGTTTTTTTTACTTTTATGTGTTTATATGTCCATAAAGTATCAGCTGCATCAGTATTGTATGTTTTAATTATATTTTTGTGTTGTTTATATTAATTTAAACACCCTCCAACGTTACATAATCCACCGATCCCATTTCCCGATTTTTTGTATACATTTGAAAATCACTTACCAGGAATAAATAAAGCCGAAATATAACGTTTTTTAAATGTTCAACATTCATAAACATGTTAATTTTCCCTAGGCCACCATTAGAAGCACAAAAAAATGTTTATCTTTTGAAAAAAACGTGTTTTAAAAAGCCCTAATTTTTACGGCCTATCGGTGAATTTTTTCCGCCGCCGAGACTAAGTCTAAAACTAGATCTAAAATAAGATTTATCTATGTAATTTCGTAAAACTCTTTTAATTTTAACCAGAAATTTAATTCTTTTCATAAAAACAAAGTTTGTTTTAAACATTTAGCCGAAGAATTCATTTTATTAGTAAATAAATGAAAATCGTTTGGTACAAAAAAGGCTTCGGACTAGCAAAGATAACGTTCGCTGTCAAAACTAGATTCGAGATTACGGTCAACTTAAATGCACACGTGCGAATTTTATAACGTAAATCCGATCGGATAGCTTAAAAATTCCATTTGATGCACTTTTTGAGTTCGTAAAAAGAGGATTTTTATTTATTTTATTTTTTAACTCCTATCGGTGAGTAACGCGTGCTTTTTGGAACGTTCGATCGATGTCGAAAAAGTATTTTCTAAAACACTATTTACACATTTATTTTCCGATTTCCGACTATTTGTGTACTATCTACGGCAACAAAATACTATTATTTATAGTTTTAAACTAAATTTACGCAAACTATTGTGGTTTAAACGTTAAAAATCCTTTTTTTCGCTTTTAACACACACGCTTTGTTTACGTCCAATAAAGCCACGTTTTTTTCAAAATGGCGGCGACTTCGGTAGTTCTAGACTTTATGATGCCCGAGTGCGAAATCACGTTTTATTGTAAAAATAATAATAAAACACAACACAAACACTGATATATTTACGTTTTGTGAGTTTATTTGTCATAAAAGTATCAATTTCAACAATATTGTGTGTTTTAATGCTAGTTTGATGATGTTTAGTCCAACTCATTTTGTAGCCCCAGGAACTTTTTGATAGAGGGAATTTCCCGATTTTTAAATGATTAATTATAAAATATTGAAATATCAGCTGACTTTATAAGTGTCATATTTGGATTTCTGGGCTTTTAGGCTTTAAAATGACATATAATACTATACTATAGCTTAACATTATTTTTAAAAAAAAAAACGTAAAAAATGGGAACTCCTGAAATTCTTATTGTGAAACCTGCCTTAAGACAGGTTTCACAATAAGAATTTCAGGAGTTCCCATTTTTTACGTTTTTTTTTATATACTATATATACTATAGCTTAACATTATTTTAAAAAAAAAAAAACGTAAAAAATGGGAACTCTTGAAATTCTTATTGTGAAACCTGCCTTATATGTCATTTTAAAGCCTAAAAGCCCAGAAATCCAAATATGACACTTATAAAGTCAGCTGATATTTCAATATTTTATAATTAATCATTTAAAAATCGGGAAATTCCCTCTATCAAAAAGTTCCTGGGGCTACAAAATGAGATAGACTAAACATCATCAAACTAGCATTAAAACACACAATATTGTTGAAATTGATATTTTTATGACAAATATACTCACAAAACGTAAATATATCAGTGTTTGTGTCGTGTTTTATTATTATTTTTACAATAAAACGTGATTTCGCACTCGGGCATCATAAAGTCTAGAACTACCGAAGTCGCCGCCATTTTGAAAAAAATGTGGCTTTATTGGACGTAAACAAAGCGTGTGTGTTATAAGCGAAAAAAAAGGATTTTTAACGTTTAAACCACAATAGTTTGCGTAAATTTAGTTTAAAACTATAAATAATAGTATTTTGTTGCCGTAGATAGTACACAAATAGTCGGAAATCGGAAAATAAATGTGTAAATAGTGTTTTAGAAAATACTTTTTTGGCATCGATCGAACGTTCCAAAAAGCGAACGTTTAACACCGATAGAGTTAAAAAATTAAAAAAATAAAAAATCCTCTTTTTGCGAACTCAAAAAGTGCATCAAATGTAATTTTTAAGCTATTCGATCGGATTTACATTCTATAATTCGCACGTGTGCATTTAAATTGACCGTAATCTCGAATCTTGTTTTGACAGCGAACGTTATCTTTGCTAGTCCGAAGCCTTTTTTGTACCAAACGATTTTCATTTATTTACTAATAAAATGAATTCTTCTGCTAAATATTTAAAACAAACTTTGTTTTTATGAAAAGAATTAAATTTCTGGTTAAAATTAAAAGAGTTTTACGAAATTACATAGATAAATCTTATTTTAGATCTAGTTTTAGACTTAGTCTCGGCGGCGGAAAAAATTCACCGATAGGCCGTAAAAATTAGGGCTTTTTAAAACACGTTTTTTTCAAAAGATAAACATTTTTTTGTGCTTCTAATGGTGGCCTAGGGAAAATTAACATGTTTATGAATGTTAAACATTAAAAAAACGTTATATTTCGGCTTTATTTATTCCTGGTAAGTGATTTTCAAATGTATACAAAAAATCGGGAAATGGGATCGGTGAATTATGTAACGTTTGAGGGTGTTTAAATTAATATAAACAACACAATAATATAATTAAAACATACAATACTGATGCAGCTGATACTTTATGGACATATAAACACATACAAGTAAAAAAAACAGCATTTTGTATCAACAATTTTTATTTTTTAAATAAACAATAAATCTCCATCATTTGGTGGCCATTTTGTGAAACCTGCCTTAAGTCTTATGGCAGGTTTCACAATAAGAATTGCAAGAGTTCCCATTTTTTACGAGTTTTTTTTTGAAAAAAATAATGTTAAGCTATAGTATAGTATTATATGTCATTTTAAAGCCTAAAAGCCCAGAAATCCAAATATGAATATGACACTTATAAGTCAGCTGATATTTCAATATTTTATAATTAATCATTTAAAAATCGGGAAATTCCATCTATCAAAAAGTTCCTGGGGCTACAAAATGAGTTAGACTAAACATCATCAAACTAGCATTAAAACACACAATATTGTTGAAATTGATACTTTTATGACAAATAAACTCACAAAACGTAAATATATCAGTGTTTGTGTTGTGTTTTATTATTATTTTTACAATAAAATGTGATTTCGCACTTGGGCATCATAAAGTCTAGAACTACCGAAGTCGCCGTCATTTTGAAAAAAACGTGGCTTTATTGGACGTAAACAAAGCGTGTGTGTTAAAAGCGAAAAAAAAGGATTTTTAACATTTAAACCACAATAGTTTGCGTAAATTTAGTTTAAAACTATAAATAATAGTATTTTGTTGCCGTAGATAGTACACAAATAGTCGGAAATCGGAAAATAAATGTGTAAATAGTGTTTTAGAAAATACTTTTTCGGCATCGATCGAACGTTCCAAAAAGCGAACGTTTTGCACCGATAGAGTTAAAAAATAAAAAATCCTCTTTTTGCGAACTCAAAAAGTGCATCAAATGTAATTTTTAAGCTATCCGATCGGATTTACATACTATAATTCGCACGTGTGCATTTAAATTGACCGTAGTCTCGAATCTTGTTTTGACAGCGAACGTTATCTTTGCTAGTCCGAAGCCTTTTTTGTACCAATCGATTTTCATTTATTTACTAATAAAATGAATTCTTCGGCTAAATATTTAAAACAAACTTTGTTTTTATGAAAAGAATTAAATTTCTGGTTAAAATTAAAAGAGTTTTACGAAATTACATAGATAAATCTTTTTTTAGATCTAGTTTTAGACTTAGTCTCGGCGGCGGAAAAAATCCACCGATAGGCCGTAAAAATTATGGCTTTTTAAAACACGTTTTTTTCAAAAGATAAACATTTGTTTGTGCTTCTAATGGTGGCCTAGGGAAAATTAACATGTTTATGAATGTTAAACATTAAAAAAACATAATATTTCGGCTTTATTTATTCCTGGTAAGTGATTTTCAAATGTATACAAAAAATCGGGAAATGGGATCGGTGGATTATGTAACGTTTGAGGGTGTTTAAATTAATATAAACAACACAAAAATATAATTAAAACATACAATACTGATGCAGCTGATACTTTATCAACATATAAACACATACAAGTAAAAAAAACAGCATTTTGTATCAACAATTTTTATTTTTTAAATAAACAATAAATCTCCATCATTTGGTGGCCATTTTGTGAAACCTGCCTTAAAACAACATTAGCCTTAGGTCTTAGGCAGGTTTGCTAATTTGACTTTATCAGAGTCTGATAAAGTCATACCATTTTCAAGGATTTTCGTAGGTGCTTGCTTTTTTTCTAGTTTATTCTTGGTCTTAACTTGTCTTAAGGGAGGTTTCACAGTTACAAATTAAGAAATTGGCCACCAAATAGTGAAGTGTCATTTCTTTTGTTTTTGTATTTATAAATGGTTTATGGTCAGAGTTTATAGATTATCAGTTACATCAGTATTGTGCTTTAGTTGTTTATGTATATATTATAAGTTTACAGACGTTCCTTCTAGATTATAGATAGAAGATTATTACATCCACTAGGCCCAAAACTCCTGCAGGGTGGCAGGGATAGAACCTGGAAGTTGACAGTTAATAGGCCCATGTCTATTATAAATTATTATAAAATAAATATTAGGCCTAAAATAGTCTAAAGTGTTTTTTTTTTTTTTTTCAATTTATCTGTCATGTGTAAGCCTATTTGTGCCATAATTTAGCATTATTATATAAGAAGGACCTGGTTTTTTCAATTTTAGGTACCTATTTGAAAACTTCTTACCGTTACTGTTACTATACCAATGCAATTATGCCGAATATAACAGGCTTAAGACCTAAGAATAAATAAGGTTTAAAAAAAAAGTGAACTTTTGAAATCCTTTTTGTGAAACCTGTTGTAAGGATATAATGTCCAATTCTATTTTATTAAAATGTTATGCTTTTGCTATAAAAATTAGGTAGGCCTACAACATTTTTAAGAATCACTATCTATTTTGCAGCTCCAGCTCCAAACAGTGTGATTGACTCAATAGCAATCAAATGCATTGACTATGAAAATGTTTGGCAGTTAAATCATGTCAAACCATTTATTCCTAGAGGAAATGGAAAATGTCAAGCGATACAGGATTTTGACAGTGATAAGGTTAAAGTACTTTTTTTTATTGATTAACTAAAATATAAAGAGTTTTAATATAATTAGGGCTCTCACACAACCAGGAAAACCAGAGTTGAGACGTGGCTATAAAAGAAAATTCATGGTAGTGAAAACCAGGAATTTCTGCATTTTGGCTGGATAAATTAGCATGTCGGCCGGGAGTTTTAATAAATATTTTTTTTTGCATTTGTAAAAAAGCTACATTACATATATGTGACCCGTTCCCACAAAAGGAGACATAAGTGTTTTTTTCAACATTTTAAGTTATGTATATCGTTTGAAAGGGCATTGAATAGGCTTTATTTTAATACCAAATTTATTATTATACGTCAATATTTCATTTTTCTATGACACTTACTATCACTTAGAACTAGTCAGACAAAAAAACCTAGAGTTTTGAGAAAAGGCGTTTTAAAGTTAATGCATTTGAAAATGTCTAAACTCTATAGCAACCAGATTCGTAATATCTATATTTACATACCAATCAAAAGGACATTCAATTATCTTTTTAGTGGTGTATATACGATATTATTTTATAATAAAACTGAACAAAAAATAATAAAAAATCACATCTCTCAAAGAATTTAGCACTGAAGCTATGCCGCTCTCCATTGTGTGAAATTGTCATAACCTCAAAAACAGAAAGCTTAAACGGTACCGCTTTCTATCCCAATAGCCAATCAGCGAATTTGTATTGGAAAAATTTGGTGTCGTAACCAATTATCAATTTATAAACGAATTTTCATTAGATAGAAAGAAAGGAATTGTTTATCCCAAACTTCAGGCTTAAATATTTACTGATTGGTTTCTATAAATAAATAGTGATCACATAGAAATTCCCAAAAGTCTGCCCTTTTCAAGGATATATAATGTTATGGGGTTCTGTCAAGGGCTTGATACAAAACAATAGGTTAAATAAAGCCGAATTTTAGTAAACTTATACTAAATTTTAAATCACACGTTGATCAAAATAATTAATTAAAATATTTTTTTAAGTAGACAAAAATATAAAACACATATAAATTATGATTTAGAAATGGATAAACTAGTATTTACAAAGATTAAAAAAATTTCACCGGCAAGACCCCCACTACACAAAAACACTCGCAGCACAAAATGCTTATGCGGGTCACATATAAGCTTTTGATTCGTACTGTTCATGTTTTTCTGGGTCACCTATTTGGTAACAATCTGGGTTTTCTCTCAAGCTCATGCAATACAAGTCTAAACCAGCTATATTTTATCAATGTACATCACAGATTTTGCTACATTTTTTAGCAATTTCAGCCACAAAAAATATTCAAAAAAATTTCAGGGTGGGGTGGGGGGGGGGGGGTTGTTATTATTAGAATTATTTATCTAGTTGATTTGAACAATAAATTGACCAATATTATTATTATTTTTTTTTTTGTAGTTGTTGTATTACCCTTCCTATAATAAATAATTTAGCATATAGGTTTATAATGAAAATTATTTTTATTTTAGTTTCTAAGAGAAGAAAGCTACATGTTTCACACTATTGGAGTTTGTAAAACGTTGCCCACATCTTTCCATTCTAGGATCTCATAGATGCTGAGCACATCGATGCCCAACAGATAGTCTTTTCACAAAAATTACCCTTGCCTAGAAATGACATAGACCTTGATATGTCACGATGGTTCCAGACGTTAATAAGTGTCCTAGACATCAACATCCGGTATAACAAGGAGAATACATATCGTAAGAATCCTTCTTTGTAGTTCTGTCTACAGGCATAGCTACCATTCCTAATTTTCCGCAATTATTCTAGGAAAGGGTTGAAATTACCCATCCCCCCTTTTGCAATTTCCCATTAGACCAGTTTGTTCTGCAAAATCGCGAGTCCAAAAATGCAGACATTTTAATAAAGAAAGTAGAAATGCTATATACATTTTTCTTTACCCCATTACAAAAAAGTTATAGTTACCTTTTAATTTATCTCCTTTTTTTGTTGAGAGAATGGAAGCAGGCATAAAAAGTAATAAAAAATAGTAAAGTATCTTGTTGGACCAAATTGGTCCATGGGGCAGGTGAAGCAGTGCTCACCAGTTTCTGTGGCCATGGCATACAAGGGGATGTGTGGAAAGCACAACGCCCAGTCACCTTTTCCTTACCCCAACTAATGTCAGGTACCCATCAGAGCTGAGTAGACTCACAGGGACACTCTCCAGACCCGGAAACCAATCCTAGCCTTCACCAGTATTCGAACCCATGACCTTTAGCAAGCCAGCCGAACAAGCTAACGTTCTAAGGCATTACAGATGATTTTATGTCAAATAAATGGATTTAAATGCATTTTAAGGAAAGAATATTCCAGTTAAATTCCTTTCAATTTCTCACAAAAGACGCAACAGCATAGGGTTATTAGTGTCATATGTACACTATAGTGCTTTGTTGAGCATTATTCTTTTTAAGTTGTTTTTTTTTGTATAAATGTTTTGAAACTTAGTATTGTGACAAAAAATACATGACTGTGTTATGTTACTGTTATAGCTTTTTCTTTAATTAGTAGAAGATAATTTCATAAGCTTTTTTTCTTTTTACTGAGATTATTATTCATGATAAATTCAGTAAAACTTCTTATTCTTTAATGTCCCTATTTTGTATTACCTTTTTTTTTCACCTTAATATTATTTTAATTTTTCTCATTGCATGTCACAAACATTTGATAATAATAATTGTTTTTTATATAGCACTTTTATCCATGCTATATTAGCCTGTTCGGTGCGCTCTACAAGATTATTACGTCCTCTAGTCCCAAAGCTACTACAGGGCAGCAGGGATCGGTTGGTGGGAGGGATAGAACCCGGATGTGTCACTTGGTTTTTGGTTGACAGTCCGGTGAACTAATGGCAGGACCAGTCAGCTTGATACATTGGATCACAGTAGAGTTTATAAAATTAAATCAATCACAAACCATTCACATTTAAAACACAATGTGATAGAAAACATTTAGGAATGAATAAGAAATAATATATTTCTTTTAATTTTGTTTTCCCTTGTGTTTGATAAAGCTGACAATGAGAAACCGGAAATGGTTTTAGAAGCAAAGCTGTATTATCAGAATAAAGGAGATGATGAATCTGATTGGAAGCTATTGGCTGCATCAACAGAAAAGCGTACCCTGGATTGTACAATTGAACCTAATAAGGTGAACATACATTTAAATCTTCACTTTATGAAATGTTACAGAGAAATATAATTTCATTGGTTAGAAAATTATGTTCACTAAGTATTAAATTTATTTATACTTTGTATTATCTCATTATTTGGCTAAATATTTAAATAGAGAGTCTCTATATGAATTGAAAATTTTTTTTCTTCAGAAAGTTCAGGGCAATTTGTATCACTGTGAGTTGCTTCCATTTTTTGAGCTTGGTAGTGTTCACCATGATTTTTACTTGATCAATCTACGTCTACCTCCAGTTCATGAAAAAAAGGACACCAACAAAATTGGGGACCTCATGGATGTACATGTTATTGTAAGACCAAAATATTTATTTTTATATACGAGTTTAATTTAATTTAGAAAAAATATTATGGATGTAATGTATGATAAATGGCTTTTCATTATTTTCTACAGGCCATTTTTCAAAATGGAGGCTTCACTCAGGTGTGGTTTTCAATGAAAACTATTTTATTTCCCATGGTCTTAGCAGTTTTGGTCTGGTTTTGGAGAAGAGTGACCACCCAAGGGCGCTCAGCTAATCTTACTGAGAGGTACCTTTAAAAATTGCTTTGGATATTTTATGTAAAACAATTTAATAGAAAATTCTATGACATTGTATTGTTTGTATTTTTTTTTTAACATTTAGTTCATTTGATCAACTAATTATTTTTTCTTTCAGAACAATATTTGCGCTTGGAATAATTTTGTCCATCATGAATTGTGAGTTTATATTTCTTTTTTTAAAATTATATATGGCATCCGACCGTCCTCAAGGGACAAAGGCATAATCTCCTTTTCCTCTGCTCGCTTTTTTTCACTCCTTTCTGTGAGGGTAGCTTATGCTGTTTGCGCCCCCTTTGCACATCTGTGACTTTCTTTTTATTTAGTATATATAAAACATTTCATAACATCAATGTTTTTTATGTTATTGTTTAAAAAAAAAAGAATTTTAATTACAAGAATCATGAAAAATAGTCAACAGTTGTATTTCTTCACTGCAACTATTTGAAAATAAAATACAATTAACAGAGCTAGTGACTGTGTTTTATAAGATGCATTATGTCATCTGTTTATATAAAAAAAAGATGTTGACCTGGCATTATTGTTAAGGGTAGGGGAGCCAGTAGAGAGCTCTTTTTTTTATTTGTGCACGCATCATGACCATTTTTGGTATATAGATAGTATAAGCAGGTCCGAGTAAGCATACCTTAAAAAAAATAATTTCTGATAGTTGTGATGGGAATGGCGGCCATTTTGGATTTTTTAATTAACAATTTACCACGCAATACAAAATGTATCAACTTGATTATTTATCAAGATAATGTATTGCAATTTGGAGGAAATATTTATAAGCTGTATCTTTATAAAATTTGTGGATGAAATTTGATTAAACTTATAAATAAAATTTATATCAATTTTTAAGTAGGACATATGAAAAACATTAATTAATTGCAATTTTTTTAAATTAAAATTTAATTTAAGGAAAACTATAACTCATATCAAAAATTCATCCTGTAACTATGATTATTAACATGTAATAAATGTATGTAAAAAATTTCATAACGATTGGCTCATAATTAAGGAAGTTAATACAAAAAGAAGAAGAAAAAGTTGTAATTTGAGAAAAACAGGAAAAACTGACAATTTTAGGGAAAAAAATAATTTGGGAGTAAAATTGAAAAATTCAATTTTCTCATCCATTTCTTAATTGTTTGTTGTAAGATTTTTCCCCCACAAAGACAAGATGTTAACCTTTAATTTGATGTATATTAATATAGAATTAAACTCATTTTTTATATTACTGTAGTTTAAATATGCTTAAAAAATAAAAATAAACTTCTGATGTATTCTTCTTCTTTATGTGCCAGGTCTGGAACAGACATCGGCGGTCATGACTCTCCATTCTTTCCTGTTGTTAGCTTTTTGCAGAAAGTTATTATTACTTATGTTGTTGTTCGTGTTTTTGATTTCTTGAGTTCTTTTAGTTTTAGTTTTAAATTACATATGACTGGGATATGATCACTGTCACAGTCTGCTCCTGGCATTGATTTTGATGATCTTACAGCATTTCTGAAACGGTGTTGATGTATACCTATTACAAATGCAATTTATACATTTAAACAATGTTACTACAATTTCCGAACTATATGTTTTAGATCCAGGAATAGTTAAAGTATACAACTTAGGCAAAAGCTTAAATATTGAGTTTTCTGGCATTTAGATCAATTTCACTGCCGTCTCTACCCTTAACAAAAGAAGGTGAACAACATGGTTGTAACCTGTTTAATGTTTAATTGCAGAATAACCAGTTTGGAGTCTGTACTAATAAAACCATTTTGATTCACACAACTTTTCCTCTGTCTCTTAGATATTTTTCTAATTTGCTTTAAATTTTATTAACATCTTTTTAAGAATGACTTAAATTTTTGTATTGCAGGTCCAATAGAATGGCTAACCTTAGCAGTGGACATGCCTTATATGATGTTAGTGAATGATATAAGAGATGGAGCCTTCTATGCAATGTTACTCTCTTTCTGGATTATTTTTGTTGGGGAGCACATGATGGTAAGTTTCTACACACATAACCCAAAGTTTTATTTTTAGATGTTAAAAATATATTTGCCCCAAGAGATACAAAAAATTGTATGATAAATATTAAATACAAATTAAAAACATCAAAATATTTTTGACTTGTTTCACACATATCATGTCTAAAGCCTATACCAATATATGATGCCTTGTTGTTTTAAATCTTTCCCTTTTTAACTTTTTGTGACATCTGTGTATGTCTGTAATCTCATCCAGTTATACCAAACAAGATGTAAACAAAGCACATCTTCCCATAAAAAAAAAGAAGAAAAAAATTTTCCTACATAAAAAAATCCTTTTGTTTTTTGGCATATTGATGGGCTCGTATCACACTGATCTATGAAAAGAATGGCTAGAGCCACCTTAATAAATTTGCCTGCACCTATTGAAGTGAGTTGAACATTTTATGCATAACTATTGGACTTAACAACTACTGGACATAAAACTTCATTGATCCTTTTAAACATGGAAGTACAAAAGCAAGTAGATAAAAGTAAATAAAAAATTTAATGTCAATTTCTCAAGCTGGGAAGAGTGAGTCAAGTGATGATACTGAGAAGAGAGTCTTCATCTGTGAATACATTCTCTTTGTAGATCCTGTCATTTTCCACATGCAGTATGGAGCCACTGATTACCGGATATGCATTTCACCTTCATTCTTTTCAACAATCTTTTTTTCCCCACCTATTTGGTGATCATAACCATATTTTTTTATTGCTAGGCTTTGTCATTAACTTTCTCTTAAAACTCATGGTAAATGAATGTATTGAAATATCATAATAAAAAAATAATAAAAAACATGGCAATTCACTTTGAATGTTAAATAACACTGTTGATAGAAGAAAATAAAGGTAACATGTCACGTCCTGAACTACTCAACCCATCAAGTCAAATCATGAATTGTATTTCAAACAAAGGCTGTAAACCTATGCAAATTTGTTTGTAGTCTAACAAGATGTATACTTATTCTAAAGCGGACATATTTCATACCACTATACGTTTAAACTTTTTTAAAAACTCAAAAGAAAAACATACTTTACTTAATTCTTAGCACTTAAAATAAAAATTATTGTGCTTTTAGTTATTTCAATAAATGAGAAATGAAAAATTTATTTTTAAAAAGGCAAGATGTGCAAAACATATTTTTTGTTTTATAATTTCTTTACTGCCCTAACTGCCTATCAACATTCACATATGCACTACAAATTATTCATACTAACAGGATCAGGTGGATAGGAACAGGTTACAAGCTTACTGGAAACACCTTACAATCATTATATTGGCATGTCTGGCACTTTTCATTTTTGAAATGTGTGAAAGGTTAGTTTCATATTTAGGAACTTCCAAGTTATGTTGCAATATTTTATATTGTTATACACTATTAACATTTGAATATCTTTATTTACCATAATGTTGACATACTCATGATTATTAGCTAATTTATTGTTATATTTTTTTTACATTTTATATTCCTTAGGGGAAGACAACTTGTGAATCCATTTTTTAGTATTTGGTCTTCAGAAATTGGTGGAGCTCTGGCTGTATCCTTAGAAAATTTCTTTAATATTGTTGGTTAATAAAACAATAAAAGTAAAGTGCATATTTCAGAGGTTTTAATGGGTTATTCAAGCAGAATTAACCAGTTCTGCATGTGTAGCAGGGATCTAAGAAATGTACAGCAAACAGCCATGTCTTTTCACTAACATATACACATGTCCTGAGACCACAGCTCAAATTTAACCATATCCGGTTTCACAGAAAGATCACCCCTCAACTGTTTTTTCAAGTGTTATTATATAGATTGTGTATCAACACCAAAACGTCATTCTCCTACTTCCTAATTCGACGGGCACCATATTAAGCTATTAAATCTTTCCAATTAAAGAGTTTACTTTGCACACCAATCATCCTTACAGCATGGCAACAGAAATTTAGGGGATACCGTGGGCCTTTAGAATGCCAAATATCAGCTAAGCCGATAGAGTCTGAAGTGAGAGAGGGGGGGGGGGGTATTATTATATTGTATACCCCAAAATTAAGAATGTAAATTTAAAAAAAAAGCTTATCAAAAAAGAGTTTGCAATTATATAACTCCGAACTATTGTGCATTTCTGAATTTCAAACATTAGATTTTCCTTGACCAGTCTCCTAGTTTGGTTTCATCATAACTGCTGGAATTGCTGCCTGTATTTATTTCATCTTCTTGTGTTACCTCGTCTTCAGAGTGTTTAGAAATATCAGCTCCAAGCGAACATCCCTCCTTCATATGAGCACTCTGAGAAGAAAATATTATTCAGTATGTCATCTATTTTTATGCATTGATAGATAGATGGACAAGCTATTTCTTGAACAGGAATTAGTAGTCTATAAATATTTTTATACCGGTTCCTTTTCTTTCAATATCCGTTTCAAATTGTTAATTAATTTAGAATTTTAATTTTTTTTATTTAGGCTTGTATATTTATTTGGCTATCAAAAAATTATTATAAACTCTTATTTAATCAAATCAATTAACTAAATCATTTCTAATTTACCTACTTAAATAAAGTTCTTATTATTAAGCTAAGCTTTCTTAAATAGGGGTGGGCAGGCTTTTGGTGTGTGCATACCAAAATTGGTAAAATCTCTTGTCAAAAAGTCTCTTGCATGCCAGCCACAATATTTTGAGAATATATTTAAAAGAACCAGAAAAAAATTACGAAAGTTCTCATCCGGTTGTTAAAAACTCCTTATATGATGATGATTTATTCATCTTTAAAATAATATCAAAATAATAAACCATCATTGCCACTTTTAAAAGAAGACATCGAAAGGATACATTTGTCTGACAGAAAACTTTTCTAAAAAATGTTCAGATATGATTAGGTCATTTTTTTTTTAAATGTCGGTAATAAAATATGAGTCATTAGAAAACTGTACTGCTTCTTTTGATATATTATTACTGGGATTGTGTGCTTTATCACTGATAACAAAAAAATTTGTATCAGGTTTATATTCGGTGCCCTTCAGATATCTACACAAACTACTAGTTTCATCAGTTTGGCAACGCCTTCTACAGGATTTTATAAAGTTTGTTAATGAGAACAAAAATTCTCAAGCATGTGTAGATGATAACATGCAGAGTAATGCTGTTGTAAAGTTTTTTTAAACAGGAAATATTTTTTTAAAGTATCATTCCAAATCATCAATAGTTTGTTTTCTGCACTTATCTGATATTCACATTTCTAACCGCTTTTTTATTCAATGTTTTCCAAGTCAAATTTAAGGTCCATGAATTTTGCTTCCAAATAAAGCCACTCTGAAATTAAATCATCTGCATTTCAAAGTAAACCTAGATTTAATTAATGTCTGTCCATGAAAACATATGTTTCTTTGGTTTCATACTGACACAATGATGTTGAAAAAAGAAGGCTCCTAATGGGAAGAAGGCTTTGGTGGTCTGTTCTGTCATTTTTTAAGAATTTCAATGCTGTGCCTCTTTTGCTTTGGGACATATTGAAATCAAAACTCATTATACATACAATAATTACAAAAGATGACTTTGTGGTCCAGAAAAAATAGTGCCATTCCTGTCCTAGGAAATAGTTCTTAAGTTTTGTACATATGTCTTGTTTTTTATTCACCAACTTTGTTCGTGCATTTGAGAATTAGATTTCATTTTTTGTCTTTGTTGGAGCTTGACAGATTATCCACAATAGCCCCAATGAAATTATTTTTTTGTTCCAGGGCCTTATTTTCCGCTTCAAATTTTTAATGATTGTGACCTTGCTGTGTGCCGCCCTGAGTGTCATCTTCTTTATCATTGGTCAGCTAAGCGAAGGGCAGTGGAAATGGGGAGATATTGATGTCAGCTTGGAGTACACAAGTGCATTTCTCACAGGTACAGACTAAACTATTTACATTATGTTTTACTGCATCTATTAAAAGAGACATACAAATACTTCATCACTTTAAGAAATATTTTTTAGTTAAGTCTTAAAGTATTATTATATATATTCTACAATTATGTTAATATGTCATAAAAAATGTTTACCTTACAGGAGTTTATGGCATGTGGAATGTTTATGTCATTGCCATTCTCAGCTTATATGCACCATCCCATAAACAGTTTACAGCAGAAACAGGTAACGAGAGCATTTTTTTAATCTCCTGAAAAAACTGGTGATCCAGACATTGTAAATGATAAACAAAGCTAGTAAGCAAATTTTATTAATCAAAACAATTGAATCTTTTGAATCACTTTTATATTAGAGAGATAAGATGGCACATTTCTCACTGTAAGATGACAGATTTCTTGTTTTACTGCCTATAATTTAAAGAACCATGACTCTTCCAACAACAAAAAATAGCATGTTTAAGTATTAAAAATGCTTCTGTTTCATTAAATTTCAATGCATAATCTTTTTTTAAAAAAGAATTAACTGTACTCTATCAAAAATATAAATATACTTGTATTTATGGCTGTCAAAATGAGGAAGAAACAATTAAGATGTCAATATTCTCTTTATTATCGTCCAATATACCGAGTAATTCTTATCAATATAAATTTGCATATTAAAGAATGTTCTCCATAGCAATGTATAAAAAATGAATGAAAAGATTTCTTAAGTCTTCCATTATGTAAAGGATGAAGTAAAAAAAACACTATAATGTCCCACGCTAGTATTTTTTCAATTAAAAGTACAACATTCAAACTCTCCCTAGTCAAATTGCTGATGCATATCTTTTATTTGAAAAAAGGAGATTAAGCTGCGTTCATAAACCACTGAATGCAAGGTGAATTGGGAAAACCCAATAAGACATCACTTTCAACATAGTAAATGAAAGGAAATGGCCATTTCTTGCGTATGGTGTTATGTCTTTGCACCGTTGCATTTATATTTTGTTATCTATAAAATCAACAAATCAATGATTATATCTGATATAGTAAAAAAATTTTTTGGGGGACGTTTTCAGATTATTTATTCAACTTTTGTCCCAACACAAGTCTATAAAGAACAAACATATCTATAAATATATAAACAAACATATATATAATTAACCTCATGGTAATTATATATATCGATATCTTATTGATCATTTCTGTATCTTTTTTTTCCTCCAAAGATGACACAGATACTAACAGTAGGGAGGAGGAGGTACAGTTGACCCAGATGCCCTCGGAGTCGTCTGGCATCACTAGCTTCATTACAAAGCCCTCAACGGATTAAAGAGTTTCATGAACCAGCCTGTTGCATTTTTTTTTCATTTGTTAAATTTTGTACTAAAAAATCAACATGATCTGCTATATACATCCAACTATTTGTTTTTCTACTCTACAATTCTACTACTGAAAAGGGCTATAAAATTTCTTTTTTTTTTACAAATGTAACCAAATATTTTGTAGGTTATAATGATGCACTTTATGTTACGGTACTTTATAAAATTAAAAAAAAACAACTGTACTTTTAGTTTTTTGATGTCATATTATTGTTAATTATATCAAAAGGTGTCTCAAATTTTTAATGTTAACAGTCAAGTATATATAATGGAACTTGTTAAACTTTTACAATTTTATACATTTTTAAAATAATCTTTACAAAACAACAACAACGTTCTATATAAAGTCAAATAAAATAATTCAGAATTTGTTCATTTCATTTTTTTTGTTCCTCAGTGAAACTTTGCCTTACAGCATTACCTCCCATGTTTATTTTCTATTATAAAGCATTTATTATTTGTCTACAAAAATATTTTCAACAAAGTGATATTACATGAAACATTTTTACACATTTAAAAATTCCATAATACTGTTCAATTTTGATTTGTGCTTAGGTGTTTGCAATTTTCAAAAGATCTATAACTTGTGTTGTGAATATTTGATGACATTTATTTGTGAAAACATTGATTTTGATTTTTATGTTTACAAAAAAAAGTATTTACAAAAAGTTTAACCATTTATTTAAATCCTTACCATTCTGTACCTAATTTATTAATTTTTAGATGTTGACAATGACATATTATATATTGAGAAAAATCTTTGTAGAGCTTACTCTAAAGGAAATGTCTTGTACTTTATTTATTATTTCATACAGATTTACAAAGGCATTAAAAGAAAACAAAATCATTTGCATGTTAATTATCATACATACCTACATCTGCTGGAATTCACTATTTGTGAGCACACAAAAGTGTTTATATTAATAAGAGATTAATTGACTTGCATTCTGTTAGCAAATAACTTTTCTCCCAAGACATGTAAATTAAACGCAAATGGAGGCTTTGTAAAAAATTTCTATGGCACATATGACACATCATTGTGCAGTTGATGGAATTTTCAAAATATATTTTTATGAGATTTTCAATGAAGAGGGATATTTAAAAAAAAAAGAAAAGATTTAGTTTAAAGTATTCAATAGTTAATGCACATGCGTCTGTTAGTTAATTAATGTTATTGATTAGCCGTCTGCTCCTAAACATGATTTCAATTACCTTTATCCCTGGTCTCTATTCGGAATGAACAGGGCATGTCTTGAGCATCGAATATGTTGTATGTTGTAATCATATATTTATGTTGTATATAGTACTTATGTGGTCAGTGTCATGTTTTGAAAAGCTGTAAATCATTTTTTTAAATTATATAATATATCTATATATATTTATTTTTTAGGCAAAGCATATTGCTTACATCAAATATTTGGACTATTCAAAGCATGTAGCCACCACTGGTTGTGTTTCACTATAAAAATCAAATATCATCCTTTCACTATATTAAAATAAATTTAGTGGCTCCTCAACCTTCCTTATAATAAGCTATTACTGTATATGAAACATTCTAATACAACAGTAGACCCCACTCAAAAGTCTTCCTTCTACTTCTAAGCTTGTTATTCAGTTGTTAGCTGATTTTTTTTCTTCATTTTGAAGTGCCAGTACATTTTGCAGGTTAAGTATTTTGTAACTGCATTTAGTTTATAGCTCCTTGTCCATTAAAATGATTTTCACAGTACTAAGAAAGCAGTCTTTTCATTTTCCGTTACTAAATGAAAGTGTATGTACTCATTTCCATCCTCTTTAGTTGGCTACTAACTCATTTTTGTAATGAAAATATGCATATCATTATATTTTGAAGGGTATTTTTATATTGAACAAAAAAAGCAATATTTGGTTTGTAAATAATGCTATTTTAAAAACAAACTACAGGCATACTGGAGCTCTATAAACTTCAGTTTAAAATAATGTAAAATAGGGAATTGTAAAATGTCTGAATATTTTCTTTAATGTTTATTTTTGTTTTCTTGTTATTTTTTTTTACCAGAAAAGTTTTTTTTTAAAAACATTTGTTTATATTTTTTTATTAGTACATTTGTAGTTGTACATTACTAGTAGCATATTATATAGTAGCATATTAGTATATAGTGGTATATAAATAATGTTATTTCTATAACTATAACAATTTTGTGTTTGTTTTTTTTTCATTATTTACTTAATTTTGCCACCCTACCTGGAGCATAGGCCGCCAACAAGAGTCCTCCAGGTATCTCTATCCTGGGCCAGTTTCTCTATGTGACCCCAATTACACCCCAATTATTTGTTGTCGGCTCCAGGGGTTTCTCCTTCGACCTCTTTTCCTCTTGCCTTGCCATGGGCATTTCAGTTATGGCTTGCCTAGTAATACTGCATGCCGGTTTTATGAGAGTGTGGCCAATCCATTTCCATCCCTTTTGGGTAATTTCTTCTTCCAAGGCCTCTGTTTAGTATGTTACCAAAGTTCTTCATTGTTGATGGTTCTCGGCATGCATTCTCTTTCTGTGTGTTTAGGTATAGAATTCTGTAGTTCCAAACACTCACTTGGTTACAGGCAGCTCTCGATTAGCTAGTTCTTACTTTTATATCTGCCTCCGTTCCTCCTTGTTTGTCGACTATCTTACAAAAGAACGTGAAACGTTCCACTTATTCTGAACTTTCTCCTGCTAACACAAACAGGGAGTTGTTTGTGCCGTTAATCCCCCCATCCTCGCTTCTTCAATGGCTGTTCAGACCGATGCACCCAGAGAATTCGCTACATGGCTGGTTTTCTCTGCATTGGTTGTTACGTGTGGTGTATGAGGAGGGCCAAGTCGTCTTCAAAGTCAAGGTCGTCAAGCTCTGTGTCCATTAGTTTCCGTTTTCCTTCCGCGTTCATTAGTAACACCAAAACAAAAAAACACTAAGAGTTCGGTCACCGACTTTTAAAATGCATTTATTACAATATTTTCGCACTCACCAAAGTAGGCCTTGACCTTCAGTTGAAAGGTAACAACAATAGACGTAACAAAATTTGCACAAATTAAAGCTTAAAATTTTGAAGGGAGAAAAACAACAATAGTTTGCTTATACTTGCTAAGTCAAAACAGATTCAGCTGCAGCAGAGTTTAGCTTTAACTTTAACTGATTGTAACTGGAGTAGTCCACAGCATTAGACAACTTTGGCCTCGCGGTACCAGATTAGATCTAGTCTAGTAAACTAGTAAGAAGACAGCTGAGGCTGATCAACATGTTAATGTATAAACGCAATTACTTTGAAATACTACTTATAAAGATGTCGAATTGAAAAAGAAAACTATGTGTGTGGGGAGGGGAGGATAAAAGAAGAAAATAATGGGAAAGTAACGCAGACATACACGTTTTAAACTACTATTGAAGTCTGAGATAGCAGTCGCATAATTTCTTACACTTTTGGCTGGTCACCACATAATACCTGATTCAATTAGAATTTAGATCCGTCCATGTAATTATTAATATTAATCAATATATATCGGACCCCTTCAACGTGATCACAAATAATTTATTTTTAGAAAACAACGTCATCACAGCTTTATTTACATAGAAAAATGGAATAATGGCTAGACTATCTGTTCCAGTCAAAACGTTCGCCGATTCTCTTGAAAAAGCGTTCATTAAAGGGAGCGAAGAACTCGCGCAGTGTTCTCATGGCTTCTTTGGTCAGCTTGGGGTGTTCTCTCCCTTTTGTGTCGCCTAGGCAACTCTCCGACCATCTCTTGCTTGCGTCAATAATGGCCACCGGAAGGGTTGTGGTGGCTTCCGTGTCAGTTTTAACACAATAGAATCCCTTTGTCTCATTGTAGACGAAATGTTCTTGCGAAATCTTCCGCGGGAGCTCCAGAAAACGCTCAACCTAAATCCGAAACAATTAATAGACAATTAATTACTAAAAATCATCTAGGTTTATGTTAAAAAAAAATAGGCCTATACTAAGAAATTGAAGGTATATGAATGAATATGTTAATACAATTACTACGTCCTACGCAAAATATAAAAGTATTTGTTAGTGTAGCAGATATCGATAGGAGAATTATATGGCCAGTAGAATTGCCAAGTCGCCTTTTCCCCAGGGATACTTCCAAGACCTTTCCCCAGCATTTAGCAAGATTAGATTTGAGCCCCCAGTCTTTTAAACACCTTATGTAGAGCTTTCACACCCTCTCTTCCCCTGCATGAGATAATTGAGCGTAGTATATTAGATTCTAAATCATGCATAGACTATAGAAATTTATAATAAACAAAATTCTACTACTCGTAACCAGTGGCGTAGCTAGGGGAGGGGGGTCCACATTCGAAAGTCCCCCAGGGCCCCTACTTGAGGGGGGCCCCCAAAGGAGTGTCCGAATTGATTTTTCTCATGTCTAATGTCAAAATGCAGGGGCCCCTAAAGAGGCCAAGCCCCCCGGGCCCCCAAATCCTTTGCAACAGCACTGCTCGTAAAGAGGACAATATTTATCCCAGCGGGCACATGACCCGCTGTGTATGTTCATTACACAAGACGAGGACGAGCTGTAAAGTAGAGCTTACAGAAACAAGTTGGTCCAGATGACTTTACTTCCCCAGCTATTGTCATAAGCTTAGTCATATACCCAAATGTGATGGGGAGACGCGGGGACACTCTTCCGACCAAGGTAAAAATTCAGAGTAGAATCTAGAGCGCTGCCGCTAGACCATCATGTCCATTAGAGGACGAGATATTTCTTTGGGGCCTAGGACCAAGGTTGGGCGATGAAAAAAAATATTCTTCTAATATATGACCTGCAAGAATGAAAGCATAGTCAAAGGGCCCAACTCTATGTGCACGGCTTACACATCTTCAACAAATGCAAAGTTTAATATGGCCAATCACATCAAGCTTTACCTTATACAGTTCTTCCCACGGTTTGACTTTGAGGTTTTCGCCATCCAGTATCAAAATGTGAGACATGTTGAAGTAGGACAGCCACCTGTCTAAATGTCTGGAGTAAAGTGACCTTTTGATTGGGTCGTACGATTTATTGATTCGCCCAGTGAATCTGTCAAGGGCTCGTTCTTCGAAGGTGCCATACGTTCCTGACTTACTGTGCTTGTAGAATTTGAACTGTGGGATCGAAATATTGTGTTATGGTCGTGATAGGACATAGAATCGCTTCAGTTAATTAAATGATGAGATAATTAGGGCGCAATTGAAGACAATTTATTATTGACATAAAGTCATTTGATATGGATAGACAGTACTCAATAAAGTTGGATAGTAAAATAGGTTGATAAGATATTTGTATACATAATATGCATTAAAATTTGTATACATAAATTTGTATCCTATATAATGTAGATATACGGAGTACATATTACTTTTAACAGACAAAGAGAAAGAATGAAATACTGTTAAGACAGTGAGACGTGAGATAGACGAAAGCCTCATTGGGGATACAGAGAAAGAGAGATGAGAGAGAGAGAGAAAAGGAGGGCAAAAGTATAATGGAGAGATTTAAAGAGAAGAGAGACAGAAAGAAACTATGAGAGAGGCACATACTGTTGAGAGAGAGAGAGGGGGGAGAGAAAGACAAAGAGTTAAAGAGAGACAGAAAGGGGGACGTCCATTAATTACGTCAACAATTTTTGGGTGTTTTGGCGTTTTTTACCTCGCCTCTCCCCCTTGTCAACAACTGTCAAACTTTCAGAGACCCTCCCCCCTATATAATTACGTCAACAATTTGTTAAGACTGATGGAGACTATGAGAGAGATAAATATTGAGAGAAAAAGAGAGCAACGATGAGATAGAATGAAATATTTATAGAGATAAACAGAGTGAGGGATAGAGAGAGAGAGAACGAGAGAAAGAAAAAAGATAGCCTACAGAGAGAGAGAAAGACTGATGGAAACAGAGCGACAATGAGAGAGGAAGATTGATAAAGTGAGATAGAGAGACTAAGAGATAAATTTATTATGATATGTGGTAAGCTCAAAAGAGGGAAGAGTGGAATAATTATGGGGAGAGAAATAGTAGAAAGAATGAAAGAAAAAGAGAGAAAAGAAGGGAGCGAATTTTATTTTGGGAAATAATGTACATTAAAGCGGATCAAATCCATTTATTACTTAAGTAATATTATCAAATACTTCTTTTTTTTTCCCATCTAGTAACTTCTTGAAGTCCAGTGTCCTGTCAAACGAGTTAGTATCAACACAAGACACACACAAACAAACATACAAACAGAGAAACAACCTTTAACTGCACGTAGTCGGAGACAGCTCGGTCAATAGGGTTGCGTACAATCAAGATAAGTTTGATGGACGAATTAAAATTGTACACACGTTCCGGCACGCTCCTGTCTACGAAATAATTCGGTGTTTTCTCAATGGTGACTTGATAGGCTCGAGACTCGGGCATTCGTTCTCTGTACCAGTCCAGGCCGTGCCAATAGAATCTGGGAACACGAAAAATATTTACGAAATGAGTTTTTTTGTTGTTGCAGTGAAGATAAAAACAATTAACTAAAGAAATATTAATGATGAAGAGGTCAGCAACTGCTTATACTACAACAACCACATTCACTAGTAAGCTTAGATCACTACTTCGGCAACTAATAAACTAACGACGACGGCTAAAACAACAGCTACTCCCTGATCAAAGCTACCGACTTCTAGCAGCCACTGATTTTTAAAAAGAATGGATAGAGCCTACTTCATAAATTTGTTTGTGCATATTATTTGCGGTAGAGAACCATTGGAAACTAACTAGCCACCACTTTAATCCTGCTTCCCTGATAAATATAAACGAGTAATAAAATTCAAATAGGAAACACACCACTCATAATTAGAATAAACTTATACGATAAAAAAGAAGATAATGTAGTATTTTGAGATGTGCACCTTTAGAAAAGCGAAAGTCTTTAGTAAAATGCTTCAAATGTCTTCCAAATAAGGTTTAAATCATATAATTTTATAGATCAGTGCTGACGTATATAAATGAAAATGGTCAATATTTTTGGCTCATTGTCTAATCTTTTATTTTTATAAATCAGTGACTGCTACCGCTACTTATCTTATCACATTAATTAGAGAAGTTCTTTCAACATAGAAGATTAATAAACCCTAGAGTTGCATGGTTAATAATGGTTTTAATGATGTTAAGCTTTTAATTTTCCTCAATATTCCGTGGGTTCAGAGTTCAGATGTGATATAGGTCATCACCTTGATTTACTGTAAAAATTTATTTTTATTTTTGGCATCTTAAGTCCATTACAGCGATGGTGTCAGGAGCTTTTTCAATTAATGGCTCTAAGTAGGAACAATAACTGTAAAACCAGGACTTCCACACTGAGCTGCCCCAGGACTTTCTAATTTACATGCAGTAATAAATGTTTTACCTGAAACAAATAATACACACATACACACACACACACAAACACACACACACACACACACACACACACACACACACACACACACACACACACACACACACACACACATATATATATATAAACAATGACAAAAACCAAAGATACTGAAATTTTACAAAAAGACAACCATTTGACAACTTTATCCCACACCAGAATGGGCCAGTTTTCTCAAAATAAATGTTCATTTTGTCTCATTTCCAACGGCTCGAGATCGCCCCTTCCACTCTGTCACAAACAAAATGAATATATTTTTAAAATAAACTTTAATAATAGAGACAGAGAGAGAACAAATGCCACAAAACTGAATATTGATTATAAGCAACCTTATTTTTTCTCTTATTACGACCAGACTGTATTACGAAAACCATTGATCACCGATATGTGTGTGCTTGTCATTAAACCAAGAGTTATTCTTAGCTGCAACATTGAAATGTTAGCCACATGAGTATACTCGCATTGGTGGAGAAATTTGTAATTATTTCATGGCATAAGCCAGGTCGACATGTCTGTGGCGTAGCACGGGAGGAGGAAGGGGGCGGCACATCCCAAGAGGCGGCATTTATCGGGGGACGTAAAAGAGAAAACAAGAAAAAGAACTAGAAAATAAAAACAAGAAAACAAAGAAAAAAATACAAAAAAAATAAAATTTAAATAAATAAATCTAATATGCTTAAAAAAGGAAACCTAAAACTGTACATCAAAATGTGTATTAAATGTTTTAATGTGAAACTGTTAGTGATCTTTCTCAAAACTCAAGCTCATAAAGAGCTACCTCGTTCAGCTATAAGCACGACAAAGCTTACAGAATTGACAGTTCTCACTATATAAAGGGAACTTGCTGAACGGCTGTAGTTTTTAATGTCATAAATAACTTTACCGAAAGAAAGAGATGCTGCTCTTTTGAGACCATCCGGTTTACTGAACTATAATGATCTCTGTTAAAACGTTACATCAGAACTATAATGATCTCTGTTAAAACGTTACATCAGAACTATAATGATCTCTGTTAAAACGTTACATCAGAACTATAATGATCTCTGTTAAAACGTTACATCAGAACTATAATGATCTCTGTTAAAACGTTACATCAGAACTATAATGATCTCTGTTAAAACGTTACATCAGAACTATAATGATCTCTGTTAAAACGTTACATCAGTTTCTGACTTCACACCCAGACCCGCACCCCCCCTCCCTTCTCCATCACAACGACCCCGGAGGAATTTCGGAGACCCCCACCTCCTTCCCATTGCAGCTTCCTGGTTTAATGTAGTCCCCATTCTTAGCTGATATTTCATTTTTTACAACGCCACAAATAGGAACTTTCTAATGTATCCGATGTCCACCCCCCGTAACTGGGTTTTCTGGACCCATACGATGGCAGAGCCCCCCCCCCTCCCCCACCCCCTAAAAACACATGTATTAATAGCACAAGATAGCTACCACGTAAATTCTCATTTCTATCTATATAACTTATGGCAGTTCCTGCGTCACACTTGTTCCAGATCGATATTACGACATACAGATTCATCTGTTCTATATCTCTAAGTGGAAAAATGATTAACATCCAACAAATGTTACTCGAAGAAATAAACACAGATCTCGGTTTATTGACGTCTGCGTCATTTTTCATTCCCCCTCAAGCCCCCTCACCTGTCAAAGAAATGTGGCTCTGACTTGGACGTGGCGACCCATGGGTGGAGGTTTAGGAAGCGAAGCAACGCCCCTGTCCCGGCCTTCCTAGCCCCGATCACGATGACCGATGGTAAATTCTTCTGGAGGTCAGCATCCTGTGGTGATCCTAGCTGGACTTGTAGACGTTGATCGTGGTACGCTGTGGAAGGGGGAAGAGAGTGTGGTGAAGGAAGGGAGTAGTTATACAAAGTAAAACATATTAACCACCAATGCAAAAGCCATCGATATTTTGAAAAAAACAACTTCTTCCTTAACTACAGTATCGAATTTTTTAGCTGAAAGCAAATGCGTTAGATCTTCGATTGCAGGGTTTGGCAACCTACGACACTCGTGCCAAGCTTGGCACACAGACCGATTTTCAATGGCACGCGGAAGATCCTGGAAAAGGCAATTTCAAGTCTCTTATACAAGAAATAAGAGTGTTAAATAGGGTTAGCTGTTGGCACGCTGAATGAGTTAGAAGTCCTGAATTGGCACAGTATTATCATAAGGCTGCCGAATCCTGTTTTATTGTACACTATATTTTGTGTGATTGGTAAAGACTCACACTATACTCACACACTGTAATTACAAAATGGTGATAAAAGACTAACAGAGATATCGTGTTGCGCTGAAATTGTTTATTGAAATGAAACTCAGCATAAGCTTTGAAATTTAAATGTTAGCAAGCTTTTAAATGGGAACAAAAAGTTACTAGTTTTACTTGTAAAAGCAAATAGGAAAATCATTTAGTAAAAAAATTTTTTCCCTACTAAATCATTCTCATACACAACTTAGAAACACTTAGACTCTAAATATAATCCTTGTTTCGTATTCCATATTGCAAGGACCAATTCGTTTAAATTCTCTTAATTAATGAGTGCATTCGGGACATGGAAAGCAAACAATCTTACACCAATTTAAATTCTTTTTTCAATGCAAGAGGTATGTTAAATCATGGATACATTTTCGTGCATGGATACATGGTTCGTGGGACGCAATAATCGTCTTTTAAGAAACAAAATGTCATTAAAAAATGGATATAGCTGAACCAGTTTACTAAGAACATCGTGTTATTTAGTCATTAAAGTTACATAATATTTTTGCACCCTACGCTTATCATAGTTTGAGCCTTATCTTGGGTTATATGTTACATACAGGGGAGTAACTGTTTAAAGTAGGTCAACTGTATGTTTTGGACAAAATCTTTAGAAATAAAAGGGCAAAGAGAGATTCGGTATAGTTTAATAAATACAATTAATAATATAGAATAGACTGTATAGTAATAATATAGACTGTGTAAGTATATATATACGTCTAGGTAAACGTCTGTATTGGAAGAATAGTTTTTTTTTTAGTTCAATATTGAGCTTTTTTGAAATAATAACAAAATCAAGTGAATTATCTGTCAATGCTGTATTCACGTTGCTCTTTTTTGTGGATACTATAATCTGTTTTCTTTTGTTATCTTTCGGACGGTCTAAGATATAATATATTTTGTATCCTACTACTTGTTAATGTACAGCTTTGCGATACGATACATTTGGGCGCATGAAGTGAAGCTAATCTTAAATCTTCTGGCATGATTTCAATGTGGAAAGGTGAACGTCAAGTTTTTAACAGCTTAATTTTAATTTGACTGAAAAAAAAGCATATGGATTAATGTCTAATAGCTATAAAATATAGATCTATGAATAATGAAAGAAAAACATAGCGACAAACTAGACAATTTCTATTGTTAAATATAGGCAAATATAGATCAAAAGGTCTTTGGCAAGTTAATGAAATGGGCAAAGAGTTGCCTAGCTCTTATCTGTGGTTTAATTTTAGTCTTGCAGTAGTAAATATAGTGTGAGAGGATTTGAAGTTGTTGGTTTTCCTACCTAGTTCAGTTCACCCATTCCACGTCTAAATTCCACTCGAGAAATAAAGGGAACTTTTATAACCTCGTTGAATATGGAAGCAAAAAAAAAGTGTGTTCATCTCTACGTCTTTCTGAAGATTTTTTTTTTTTTTACTTTAACACACATACCTTACACCCGCCATTGACATGTATATTAAAAGTACATAATATTAATCCTCGAACTTTAGTATTCAAAAAAGTGCTTTTAAAATTTCAATGGGGATTAAGTTGTGATCAATAATCTTGGGCCTATTGCTTAAAATTAAAAAAACAATTATATTGTTTATGTATAATTGTCTTTTACTTTACAATAAAGCCATGCTACCAGTTATAATCTTTACACATAATTATACTTTAAAATACCATGGTATCAATTATCAATGACATATTGCATTTGTATTTACCTATTATTGTGGATTCCGTCATTCTGTTATCTGTACACATCTTGATCCTATCCACACTTCCACTTTGTCTATCCACAAACACGCTGATTCGCGTAAAATACTTGACGGTGTGAGGACCACTGATGCTGACCAGAGTCAGAAGCAGCGACACCAGGGCTGTCAGAACGATGCTCAGGACCCTTGACCTGGACACCGCCGGGCACCGCCCGGATCGACCGCCGGGCTGAGAATGGTCTGAGAATATTGTGGCTGTATGGCGGACCATCATCCGGTTTCGTCACCGCCTCTCATCGCCCCGCTCCTGACCCGGAGACTTTGTCACGGTCTCTCGTCATAGTAGTGCCGTGACGTGGCGGCATTGCATGACGTGGAAGCCAACATCAGATCGCAGACGTCTCGGGTGGATTCTGGGAGAATTAGACTGCCGCCGTCGCCAAGTCGAAGCTAATCTCCATTCCCATCATTCAACTGGTAATTAACTGTCAAATAAGAGAAAACAAATAATAGCAGAAAACTAAAGTAAATAATTTGTTTAGCCACAAAAAAAATTTTGTAAACAAAAAGCTAAATTTTTTTTTTCTTATCCTAGCGTAGTGGTTAGAGTCTTTGACTGCGGTGCGGGCGACCTGGGTTCTATTCCTCACTGATAGCTTTCTTTTTTATGGCGTACGGTGGCCGAGCGGCAGCGCGTTCGACTGGCGTACCGAAGGTCCTGGGTCTACCCAGCTCTGATGGGTACCTGACCTTAGTTGGGGTAAAGTAAAGACGGATGTGCATTGTGCTGGCCACACAATCACCTAGTACGCTGTGTCGACAGAAACTGGTGAACGCTGCCTCACCAACCCTATGATTAATGTAGTTTGAAGGGTACTTTACTTTTTACTTATTTATCCATGAGATCAAGAAAAAAAAAATAATTTTCTTTGTGAGCTTACAGCCGAGTGACCAGATTATTTGAGTGATTTGTTCTCAGTAGAATGTGACTTTTTTTAAATTTAATCTACAGCATTTATCAAAAAGTAACAATGAACAAATGAACTAGAGAATCGCGTGAAGTGATGATCAATGGAGGACAATTCATCGAGAGAAACATATGAAGTGAAACGTTAGGCCGAGAAGAAGACATAATATACGGTATTCATATGCATGTCTGATGAACTATCATCATCTGCGCATGTCAAGAAGCCCAACTAAAGAAAGATCAAAGACGCTAGCTCTGGAATCAATTTTTATTTCATCGAATCAGGCCACGTGGTCGAAGTTTTAAATTATACACTAGCACGAGGCAGTGCACAATTTGCGATTTTACAGATCTCTTTCATTTCCCGTAGCCTTCCTGATGTTTAACGTTTATTCTATTATGATTATCTCCCTTGCTTATCTGAGGAAGAGAAAAAAAGGGGGTTGGGGAATAAGGGAGATCACTGCTATAAAAGTAACGTCGGGGATAAAGTACAGTGAGGGAATTGTTCTCATGTCTTACGAGACAGTTTAAACTTTAACCATTCTGAAACAGCATAATTAACCCAGGAATTTTGATGAATTCAATTATTGTAACTATAGTGTAATTAAATGAGCTTAACGAGCTAGTTTTTTTTAAAAAATATGCCATTTTATTTTTATAAATAAATGAACTACATAATTACCACAAAGAACAACAACAACAATAGTTTTATAATCAATATATTCATGATATCTTAAAACACATTATGTACAGTATATTTTAGACAAATATAAGACAACATAATTCTGGAATTCTGATTTTCTTAAGAAACAATAACCACATTTACAGGCTAATTTCGCATCATACTTTTTATATAGTTTTCTAATAGTGGTTATGTTTCAATTAATTTTAGACACTCTGTTCATATCCTATGATGTAAGGTTAAAATATTTAAAAAAAAAGAACATCCAGGGACCAACCTTAAACTCACTTTTACAAATGTAAATTAATTACTCCCTTTAATTAAAAAAACCGTTGCCACATTTGATTCAATAGTGATAAAATATTTTTTTTCGAATTACTTATATTTATGTTTAATTAAAAAACTCTTAACACTCTTTTAAATGTAAATAGTCTGTATGCTTAAAACAGCTTTCGAGTGCGATAAAACTTGTTCACAATTACTGTAAGTTGAACCAAAGGCTAAAACTAAAAGTAGAGGGAATGTCTAGCAACTGAGAATAGCAGATGATTTTCCTAAGCAGCTCCCTTTCAGATTTTTTTTCCGCAAATTGGCACATTTGGGTGTCCATTTTTTAAAATGCTTAAAATTCAACTTTCTTCATTTTAAAATCGCCAATATAAAAAAAAAATATCTACATTACTTTCTTAAATTTGGTTATAAATTTAAATGTCCTGCTTTTGATTTGAAAACTCTGCTTTGAGTGCTTCGGTGTACTCACTTAAATGTGTCGCTATGTCATTCAGAAACATCGGCTTCAACACTTAGTTGTCCTCATTCAGAACCGGAAAATGTTGTTGCTTTTAGTCAATAAAAAAAACACCTCTTGAAGGTCTCTCGCGTGCCATTGAAAATAGCTCTGCGTGCCAAGTTTGACACGCGTGCCTTAGGTTGCCGATTTCTGAACTACACTATCTACACTAGTCACTTATCCATACAAGCGAGTTAAGGAATAGATCTGTAGAATAAAAAACCTCTAATTCGAACTACTCTATACGATAAAAAGGAAGTCTATGTCACGTGAAGTGTAGATACAGATAAGTGAAGCTCTTTGATTTTGGCATCAAAAATAGAGTTTCTGGGCCCAATCTATCCTTTGTATAGATCATTGATTAAATCTTATAATTCCACGTAAAATTTTAATTTTGATAGTAGATGATAGTGCTGATGAAGAAAATTTGTACATTTGAAATAAAGATGTGTGGGAAAGTGCAAAAACAGTAAGGTCGGAGAAGGGATCTTTTTACCTTTTAACATCACTGTCAGTGTTAAAAATGCACTAATCGATACACTTGTTGAAAAGGTTGAGAGATTAAACCCCCACGGATTGCTACAATGAGAGATTAAATTTCATTTCTAATCACTTTTATTGCTTTTTCGCTGTTTTCTCATTGTGTGAAATGTTATTAGATCTACAACATTTAGAACAAAAAAAGTTAAATACATTGAGTTTATTTCATTGTTTAAATTGTATAGAATTTAGTAGCTTTTTTTTATACAGTAAGTTCTTGCTTAAGTGGAATGTATTGAACAAGGGGGCTAAAGTAGCACTTGTCTTGAAATACAATAAACTATATTATAATACCAGACTAAAATGATTCGCTAGACGCTCGGCAGTGCAGCCAATTAAGCCACTGAGAGTGAGCCAAATTGTTTATACTGCTGGTCGCCGCTGAATGTTTGTGTGTTGTTTGTATGGGAGTGTTTGGGTGTTTTCATGTACGGATGTGTATGGATGTGTTTATATGGTAGTGAATGTTTTGATGTGTCTGTGTCAGTGTGTTTGAATGAATGCGTTTATGTGTAATTGATTGTATGGATGTGTTTGTGTGGTAGTGTTTGCGTACGTTTGTCTGTATGAGTGTGTTTGTGTGGGTGTGTTTGTGAGGGTATGTTTGTGTGGTTATGTTTGTGTGGGTAGGTTTGTGTGTTTATGTTTGTGTGGAGGTGTTTGTGTGGAGGTGTTTTTGTGGGTATGCATGTGTTGGTATGTTTGTGTGGGTATGTTTGTGTAGGTATGTTTGTATGGATGTGTTTGTATGAATGTGTTTGTGTGGGTATGCTTGTGTTGGTGTGTTTGTATGGGTGTGCGTGTGTGGGTATGCTTGTTTGCGTATGCTTGTGTGATTATGCGTGTGTGGGTGTGTTTGTGTGGTTATGTTTGTATGCGTGTGTTTGTGCGTTTGTATGGGTGTGTTTGTGTAGGTAAGCTTGTTTGGGTATGTTTCTATGAGTGTGTTTGAGTAGGTATGCTTGTGTTTGTAGTGTTTGCATGGGTGCGTGTGTACCGATGTATTTTTATAAGTGTTTAAATATGGCTGTGTTTGTAGGGACATATTTATACGGACTGGGGATGTTAGGATAGTTTTGATTATGGGGTGTCTTGGTATAGAAAGTGCATAATAGATTTAGTTGTTTGCAGATGACAGTGTCAATGCAAATCAATAAACCACTCTATCAATGTTTGTATTTGGTGTGTTTGTATGTAGGTTTGTTTGTATGTAGGTTTGTTTGTATGTAGGTTTGTTTGTATGTAGGTTTGTTTGTATGTAGGTTTGTTTGTATGTAGGTTTGTTTGTATGTAGGTTTGTTTGTATGTAGGTTTGTTTGTATGTAGGTTTGTTTGTATGTAGGTTTGTTTGTATGTAGGTTTGTTTGTATGTAGGTTTGTTTGAATGTAGGTTTGTTTGCATGTAGGTTTGTTTGCATGTAGGTTTGTTTGCATGTAGGTTTGTTTGCATGTAGGTTTGTTTGCATGTAGGTTTGTTTGCATGTAGGTTTGTTTGTATGTAGGTTTGTTTGTATGTAGGTTTGTTTGTATGTAGGTTTGTTTGTATGTAGGTTTGTTTGTATGTAGGTTTGTTTGTATGTAGGTGTGTTTGTATGTAGGTTTGTTTTATTTAGAACATGTTTGAGCATGAGCATGTGATTGTATATGAGAATGTCTGTCCATTCGGTAAAAAGTATCCCGTCGGACCAAAATTGATCAGTAGGGCCGGTGAAGCAGCGCTCACCAGTTTCTGTGGCCACGGCATACTAGGTGATTGTGGGGCCAGCACTATGCACAGCCGACTTTACTTTACCCCAACTAAGGTCAGGTACCCATCAGAGCTGGGATGACTCAGGGACACCCTTCAGACCCGGGAAAAAATCCTAGCTGCACCGGGATTCGAACCCGGGACCTTCGGTTCGCCAGCCGAACGCGCTGCCGCACGGCCACCGTGCCCCATTCGGTGGTTAGATCAAACGTTTGGGATATCACCCCCCCCCCCCCCAAACTTCTTTAAGCGCTTTGTCACATACCACAACAATATCACACCCATACCACATCCATACCTAACCCATTCTCCAAATGTAAATCTACTTACCTTACTAAATGCGGACAATACATAAACAGACAGCACAGCATTATGATTATCAGTCACGTTATTTTGTACCTAATTTGGGGTTGTCCACAAAGGACGTCCCTATTGATGGGGCAGAAACGTATGCGATGGATAGGGCTATGATTTACGTGTCTACATCAACTAATCAGTGATGTGACATGCAGATTAGAGATTATCTCTACAAACAACAGGCCGGAACGATAACAGAAATAGGACTGCCAGTTTGACACAACAAAGGAAAGCAAAATGGAACGCTAAAGAAGAAGAAAGGTTTATCAATTATAATTTGTCAATTACATGTTGTCATTTTCAATTTGTCCGTTTAGGCTCAAATTCAGTAAAAAAATTAAATACAAATTAGAATTTCCATTGTAAAAAGACAATAGAAACAAAACAAAAAATGCCGAGCCGAATGTATTATTTAAAGCTTGTAAAAAAAAAAAAGGAACACCACAAATGACCTGAAAACCTTTTCAAAAAA
Source organism: Anisus vortex (assembly GCA_949126835.1). NCBI lineage: Eukaryota > Metazoa > Mollusca > Gastropoda > Planorbidae > Anisus > Anisus vortex. The sequence continues at coordinate 19,499,147 of OX421493.1, forward strand.
TTTAAACGCTTGTTATACTGATATGAATTATTACTCTAAACTCTAAATATAGATGTAATTTCATTTAAATACTGGACCTGAAATTATAGCTATATGCTTAACATTACAAATTAATTTTGATGAAAAAGTTATTTGGGGGTCAAACATTTTCACCAGCTTATCTCCACCCCTCCCTCCCACACGATCTGATGTCAGTTGCTCCAAGTCTGATGGAATACATTACTTTAACCTTTAACCCCAGGGTATCCTAGTAGTATCGTACACGCTTTCGCTAGACCATCGATACTAAATGGTGACAGTTGGTAACTTTTTTTTCTAATATAGGCAGATGAATGAAATTAACTAAAAGTAAGATTAGAGATTCAAGATGGCCTCGTGACCGAAAATAATCATGGGCATCTTCAGAAAATGTCCATTATACTACATTCTACATGAAGAAATGAACATGATTCCAGCAGTTTGCTATAATTTGAACTCGAGACATCTGACGTGGAAATCCTATCGCTTTGTTGATAGACCGTGCCATAAGTTAAGCTTGACGTAAGAAACACTGCGAACAATTTTACAATCTAACAATGCATGTATTACTGAAAACGATTTCAAAAGTAACAATGCGTTTCCCAAAAATAACTTGCAAACGATTTCAAAAGTAACATTGCATTTCCCAAATATAACTTGCAAACGATTTCAAATGTAACATTGCATTTCCCAAGTATAACTTGCCAACGATTTGAAAAGTAACATTGCATTTCCCAAATATAACTAGCCAACGATTTCAAAAGTAACATTGCATTTCCCAAATATAACTTGCAAACGATTTCAAATGTAACATTGTGTGCCTGTAAAGATAAATTATGCGTACAAAGTGAAGAAATGTTTCTTACAGAAATCGATTGTTGGGGGGAAAAACACAGAATTAATAACACTTAAAAAAAACAGCAGCAACAACAACATCAAGTTAACCAGAAAATGAGAAAAAAATTGTTGACCCCAAACGGCTTCACTGTGACATCGAGATAAATTTATCATCTCTCGAAGATCATATCAGTCGATAACTTTTTTTTTCTTTTTGCTCGAATTAGTTGGTTTTTTGTATATTATTTTATTGAAAAAAATGTTCATCCTATTCCTTGATAGGTTTAAATGACGTAGTAATCTGGTCAAACAGATATGTCTGGCTTCTTGCAGCCACCTTTCCCCCCACCCTCGTCCTATAGAGTTGGAAAAAAATGGCAGAGGAAAGCTGGAACAAAAAAACACAACACAACAAACGCTGTAGACGAGGTAAATACCATATGACCTGGCTCAGTCAAGCCTGGCTCTAATACTATAATGCATCCCCCCTCCTTCCCGACTATATATATAACAGGGGTCAGGAACCTTTTTGTCTGAGAGAGCCAAGGACACCTCATATTTTAAAAAGTAATTCTGTAAAAGCCATACATTATGTTTAAAACTGAAAATTCAAGTAAATTTCCCTTTAATTACAATGAATGCAGGGTTGCTATTTTTCTGTTTTTTTTTTGTTTTTTTAGGTCAGCGGAGTTTATCTCCTTTACCACTTCTGACGCTGAGCTGCAGTAGACTTAAGCTCATTTGCAGAATGAAATATTGATATGCAATTAATATGTAGATCAAATGAGTCTAAAGAATCATTTTTTTAATAATCGAACATTTGTCTGCGAGCCAGTTGCAGCCATCAATAGAGCCACATCTGGCTCGCGAGCCATAGGTTCCCGACCCCTGATATATAATATTTTTCGTAACAAACTGAAGCCCTTGACATTGAGTGCCAGACGTATGGGAAAAAAAAGGGGGGGTATAAAGTTTTCATTCCAGAAATATTTTTTTTCTTTAATGTTCTCAAGACTAATGAAGCAGGTTGTTATTTTTTTTAAATTAATGCATATTGTGTTATTAGTAGGGATGTTAAACGAAAACTGGAATTCCGGATTCCGGTTTTGAAACCGAAAACCGGTTTTGATTTTCAAAACCGGATTTCGGTTTGTTGGTTGGAAGGTAATCATTACTTCAAGTAGCACAGCCTTTTTTTTTTGGGTTCTGATGGAAATAATTTTAATAAGTAGTGTTGAATTCGCACAAAACCATTATTGAAATGCTTTGCTAACACTATTAATTTAGTCTTATATATTGTTTTCTTTTTATCCGAATACCAACTGTGGCTTGTGATAAAAACAACATCAAACCAAATGTTAAGTTACATTTACAATCCTTTGTGTGGGAAAATTTTGAAAAAACGTCTTTAATGATTTCTCGTTGTAAACTATATTCCCAACCGATAAGCCGGAGTGGTGGCAGTACCACTGGATTGCGTACGCAACTGCGTACTAAGCATCCTGGATTAACATCTTCATCCTCTTCATATGCTTCTTAATATTATGATCAACGATAACGGAAACTTTGATTATCACGATTGAAAGATATTATGGGTTATAATCAATTAGCCCAGATTTAGGTCTAAAGAATTTTATGGTAAAGTGTACAAAATCATATTGTATTCACACAAATCAACCTCTTGAATGCCCTGCTAACACTAATCAAATTTGAACTATTTTTCAAACATACCTACAAAACTACGCACATTTAGCTTTTCCGGCCTGTGACTATTGAGACATTGCGCAAAGGATGGGGGGAAGGGGTTAGGGGCGGAAACCGAAATCCGTTTTTAAACCGGTTTTGTAGAACCGAAAACCGGTTTTGAAGAAGCTTGTTGCCAGAACAATGCCTTGTCGGAAACAAACTTTCACTTTTGTAGTCTGGTGGCATTTTGAATTTATACTATGTTTGTTTTCACTAGGTATAGTAAAAAAATAAAAATTAGAAATATATCAACCACATCTATCAGTCTTATCAGCCTTATCTGTCTTATCTGTCTTATCTGTCTTGTCTATCTTGTCTATCTTGTCTATCTTGTCTATCTTGTCTATCTTGTCTACCTTGTCTATCTTGTGTATCTTATGCATCTTGTGTATCTTGACTATCTTGTCTATCTTGTCTATCTTGTCTATCTTGTCTATCTTGTCTATCTTGTCTATCTTGTCTATCTTGTCTATCTTGTCTATCTTGTCTATCTTGTCTATCTTGTCTATCTTGTCTATCTTGTCTATCTTGTCTATCTTGTCTATCTTGTCTATCTTGCCTATCGGATCTATCGGATCTATCTTGTCTATCTGATATATCTTATCTAACTATTATTTTATCTTTTTATCATCTTTCTATTGTAATGCTCTGCTAATCGAGATACCCGACGATAAGGTCGCCAAATTACAGCGCATTCAAAACAGTGCCGCTCGCCTGGTCATGCGTAAGTCAAGGCGAGATTCTGTGACAGTTCTCCTGCGTCAGCTCCATTGGTTCCATGTGAAAGCCAGAATTGAATATAAAATTGCGCTACTTTGCCACCAGTGCCTTTATTATAATGAGATACCGTCCTATCTCAAGGAACTAACTAAACCATATGTTCCGCAAAGAACACTTCGTTCTGCCAACTCGTCGCTTCTGGAAGTGCCTCGCTTCTCTCTAAAGACCGTTGGCCTTAGAGCCTTCTCAATATCCGATCCGAAAGTGTGGAATCTACTTCCTATTCAACTCCGGCAAACAAGCTCCATTGATTCCTTCAAGAAGAACTTAAAATCTCATTATTTCAATATTTATCTCAGTTAACATGCTTTGGAGCCCTCCTGTCTTACCTATATGTTAGGTCGGCCATTTTTTTGCTTTTAATTGTTTGATTCGTTCGATGTTTGTAAAGTTTTGAATCATCATTTAGTTTTGTATCTCTTGGCCTATAGATTGTATCTGTCTTCTTAGTTGTTATGTTAAATGCGCTCTGAGATATCTATGCTCTGAGCTTGCATTATGTTTGTTGGTAGCGCCATACAAATGTCATTATTATCATTATTATTATTATTATCTTACCTCATTATTTATCTTTCTTTCTATCTATTTATGTATCTATCCTCTATTTAATAAATCTTTTTATTAATCAACCAATCTACCAATTCATCAATCTATCTACTCTAACAGTTTCGCTCTCTCTCTCTCTCTCTAACTCTCTCTCTCTTTCTCTCTCTCTAGATCTATGTAGTATATTCCATTTAGCCACCCACTTAAATCACATCATATGATGAAGCTGTCAATGAGATGAAGTCAGCCTTGGTTCCGCTTTCAGACAATTACATTATAAATCATTGTTACAAAAAGAATAAAAAGATAGAACATAGTAATGATAAGTGACAAGTGAGGCAGTTTATGGCCAGCAGTAAATTGCATAATGCCAGAATATAATTGTATTTATTGAGCCATTCAGTGTATAACACAATTCTCCCTACTCATTATATTCTACTTTATCAATAGCGACGAAAGTAACGGTCAGTTACAATACAAAAAAGCTTGCTGAATATTTTATGTGTATTGGAACTAAAAGGTCATCAGAAAAGGGTTTCCCAAAAAGCTTAGAATTTTCATGAATTTGAATCGTTTCTGTGTATTGTTAACCACAACCCATTAGTAAATTAATGTAACACTAAACGGTTTGATTTCATGTGTTAACTCCATACGGTTTTTCAGATGCGAGTTTGTTGAATGCATATAAAACAATCTTTCATAAGATATTCATGAAACCGTTCTCAGGTTTTAACTTTTTGTGTGCCTTTAACTTTGGCTGCTCTTTACTTTGTACATGAGTGGAGTTACTGATCGTGCCTCGAGTTCAACCCCATTGATACCTACCATGCGACATTAAATACCCCGGGGGTCGACCTAAATCAGACCCTGCTGTCTTGGAGGAAGTTGAGGGATCACAGAGAATAGGGAACCTAACTAAAAAATATAGGCAGATATAGCTAAACAGGGGAATCCCCACAGACGGTTGCGTTTAAACGCAAAACAATTACTGAAGCAAAAGAAAAAAAAATATATCTAGTATAATATTGTTTTTTTTTCTTTACTGATTCGGTTAAATTTCGTTTTTCCATTTGCTATTAGCTTACCTCCACAAAACGACGAAATATTCTAGACTGGGGAGGGCACACATTCAAGGTAAACGATTGCTTTAGGATAAAGTTATATAGATAAGTGAATAGTGTGAATGGTGTAATGATAGTGTAATCAATTCTAGCCTCAATTTGTGTGTGCATACGAATTAAATATGGATGCGATATCCAATCTTTTTATGGATCAGTGGCGTGTCTAGATCTAATGTTCCAGTTTCCAATATTTTACAATGCTCACAAAATTCTCAAACTTTTGTTTCTCTACCTGCTTTTTTGTCTTGCCTTCATTACGGGAATTTCCATTAAGACTTTTAAATGCAAAAATTAATAATGAATGGGAACTTGAGCCCTTGTAATTGTAGATCTAGGGATAAATGCTTACAAGTAGGCCCTATTCACAAAATGTAACATTATTTATTCTGTTTTATTTCTCTCTCTCTCTCGCGCCTTTTTATTACGTGTAAAATCTCCAAACTGTTGATACAAAACGACCTATAATAAAGTCAACATTTCTAAGTGTCCACTTTTTCTTTTGTCATTGTTTTACGTTTTATTTGTAAATCCCAATTCTCCCATTGTCCTCACTTGTAGAAAAAAATCCATTTAAAAAGGACACAACATATTTAACTCCCTCCTCCCCCCCCCCCCACTTTTTTTTCTCCATCATTTATTTTTAATTCCTTTGATGGGTTTGGGATGGGGTTGGGGGTCTACCATTATTTGAAAGAAACATGGACAATAAATTTAGCAAAAAAAAAAGGCCACTACTTTCAATGAAATTTGTCAGGATGGCCTGTTGATGTTGAGTTGGATGCTGGGTGAAGGGGGTGGGGTAGTGGGTGTGTGTGTGTGTGGGTGGTGTGGGTGGAATGAGAGAGGTCGATGCCGAGAAATGATGGTAGTAATAAATAAACAACAACGAAGAAGAGGATGAGGGCACACCACCTACCACCAATACTATTACCGACATCGCCTGGGGGGCATGAATAATTTGTGTAATAAAGACAAGCGAAACAAAGTAGCAGAAAACGGTAAATACCGATCAGCGTCTATAATTTATAGTGGAAGGTGATCGGAGATACCCGAAGTGACCTCTGGCTCTTTCCACCCCTAGGGTGTTGAAGGAGGAAACGGGGGGAAGGGGGAGGGGAGGGGCGGGAGTCAGCTCGAGTGACATGCCGCGAAACGAGTGAAATATTGGAAGATCCAGGAGGGGAGAATCGGAGAGGTCAGAACGGAAAAAGAGCGGTCAAGGGGAGGATAAAGGGTGCAAGTTTTCCAATTTAATCCATTTATTTAACTCCCCTTGCTTTTTTTTTTGTTGTGTTTTTGTAATCCCTTCGGGGAATTCAAGGCTTCCGTTCATGACATCAGCTATCATCACATTACCATCAATTTCAGGACAATTTGTGTCGCGGCGTCCACATTGTCACGTCTCATCTATCTTTGTGAATGGTGGTTTTGAAAAGATAGCGGATTGGAACAAAAGGTGATAGTAAGTTGGTCCGTCAGTATGTTAGCTAGTCAGTAACTCAGTTTATCTATCTATCTATCTATCGATCTATTTATTAAACTATCTAACTATCTAACTAACCAGCTGACATTAACTAGATAAATATGTAGTTGTGCGATCGGAAATTCCGAAACTAAGTATTTTAAGTTATCAAATAGCAGAAATAACGAAGCTAGCGGTCCATTTTACTATAGCCTTTGTGTAAGCAAAAGAATCTGGAAATATTCCAAGGGAAATAATTCTAGATTAGATTAAAAGTAGCCTAATTCAAAACATTTACAACAAAATGGTCAAGAAAATAAACCAGATAAATCTATCTGAAAACATTGACGATCACAGAGTAAATGAGCGAGTCTCCTTTCGTGGGGCCGCTCCCCCGACTCAGGCACGGGGTAGGGTCGGTTGCCCCACTATCAACGCTCACAAAGGCCGCCTCCACTATAGTTAGAATAAGGATAATTAGAATAAGTCTAGCGTTGCAGAGTTACTGGCCTAAACATAGACACATACATTTAAAACTCAATAATTTAAACCAATGGCCTCCCTTATAGCAACTGTTCGGGAAACATCCCCTACAGTTATCTCCCATTGAAGTGGTCACTTTTTTCTAGAGAATTATTTACATAAACAAATTTCAAAATAAAATTCATAGAGATAACGAAATACTTTTTGAATGACAAGATTCATATACAGTTGTCACCATTTGCCGTGTTTCTTTCTTGACTGGAAGTTAACATTTTAAAGTTTATGCTGCGTAAAAGAAAAGAAAATTCGATGAAGACATCACGGGGACCCACTTTTCAGCTAAATTAGATCTGTTTTAGGTCAATGCACAGTAAGTGATTGTGTGACCGCCACTGAACTATAAAAAGAATAGATAAACTTCAATAATAAATTTGTATATGCAAATTGCAAAGTGAGGCTAGCGGAACCAAATTTAAAAAACAAACTGTTTACATAATTCACTTATCCATATAGTTATAGGAACAAACCATCTATAATTAGAACAAATCTTTAAAAGAAAGTCTAATTCACTTGAAATGTAGTTACAGGTTAGTGTTTAGGAAATATATTCAAATGATGTTAAGTTACTGGTTTTCCAGTTGTTGTTTTTTCAGGTAACCCATTCCATGGCCGGATGCCACTCCGGAAGAAGGAGTACTTATATGCATTTGTTCTCGCTTAAGGGATAAGGAAAGTATTTTCGTCCTTATGTTTATCTGAGCATTGTAACATATTTGTTATTATGTTGTTTTTACTAAATTAGAAATTATTGCCTTATGTATTTTATAGGCTACATTATTTAGATAGCTATAGATCAGCGATGGTCACAGAGCGATTCGTTTTCTGAAATGTAACCTGTACCCGTAATCTTTTGGGACGCTCCCTAGAATCGAGATATGTATTATAACTAAACTAGTATTCAAATCGTATCAGATTTTGAGGGGAAATGGCAGACGAAAATGTGAGTTGGAGTTTTTGTGTGCGTCATGTTCCAAGATCTTACAGTAGGGCCAGCATTGGAATCTCCGAAGTCCCGCGTTCAAATCATGGTGCAGGTTAAGATTTTTTTTCCCAGGGTTCTGGAGGGTGTTCCCGAATCTGCCCAGTTTTAGTGAGTAGATGGCATTCGTTTATAAACATAAAATGCGGCAGAGCATTGTACTGGCGACATTATAGTCCTTTAGTCTGCCGCGGACACGGGAACTTATGAACGCTACTTCTTGTTCTTAAAATGTTCCTGCTCGGTTCCTATCATGTTCCTACACCGTTCCCTATGCCAATCGTTTCCTGTTCCTACCATGTACCTAAGCTGTTCCTACCATGTTCTTGCTCTGTTCCTACAGTGCTCCTCCCTGTTCCTACTACGCTCTTGCCCTGTTTCCACTATTCATAAGAAAGCGCCCACACAATAACGAAACAGGCTCTTTAAATCAACCAATCGGAAGAAAGCTGAACATCAGATACTCTAACATCGATCAGTCGTTGATATGTTTTGGTTTTGATCCTAATCACCGGCACAGTAACGACAACAACAACAACAAACAAAAAAACTCTACCATCTTGTATCCTCAATCTTTTACAAAGATTCACGTATCCCCAATCTGGTGCCTGGATAACGGTATCGTCTGCGCTATCGACTTACCCGTGTCTCCCAATCGAGACGGCGGGAAAATCCCTAAAAAAAAAAAGCCCCGATACTTGTGGACCCAGCAGACGACCGGCTTGTATGGAAAATACGGAAGAGAAGACAAAAAAAAAAGAGGGAAAGAGAAAAAAGGAAGTGAGCATCTTATTGAAGAACTGGGGTCTGGTTCAGACCTCTGCAATTATGATGGCTTAGAAAATAATGGCACTGCTAGCCACAGTATAACGTTGAGGAGAGAGAAAGGATAGGGGGGGGGGGGGGGGGGGGGGGTCACAGAAATGGAGTCTTTTCTAACAGTGAAAAGAAACCGGACCCCCCCCCCCCCCCCCCCCCCCCTCATTAATTCTCTTTCAGGTTTCGTTTTCCATCTTTGCTTTTTACACAAAAAAGTTGTGTTTTTTTCTCTTTGGTAAGTTCCCCCCCCCCCCCCCGGCCATAACGTATGCTACCACCTCCTTCCTCTCCCCCTTTCCCCGCTTTTTTTTCAAGATGAAAATGGGTATCGATACTAGCCGGGTCGGCTCTGCTGAAATTTAATTTTGATGCATGGCTCCTGTCGCCAAGTCTGTTTTGTAAAATTCTAGTTACTGGATCCTATTTGCACTTGGCTACCAATGAATGGAGTCTCCATTATTTAAGTACTTTGAAACGATATGTTTTGTTTTTTCTTTTTGCGCTAACCGAGTGGACTTTAATAACACCATCTATTTGAAACGTATAATGGAGTATGGAGAACAGAAGACAAAAATCTATAGTCTTTCTTACTAAGCCATAGATATCAAATACATGGATCGCGCATAAAAGTCGTTTTTTTGCCTCGGATATTGTAGATATAATCGACTCGGAGCAATATCTATAGCATATTTACGGTGGCCGAGCTGCAGCAGGTATGACTTGTGTATGGAAGAGCCTGGGTTCGAATCCTGGTGAAGGCTAGGATTTTTTCCTTGGACTCGAGGGTGTCCATGAATCTATCTGATGGATACTTGACATTAGCTTGGGTAAAGTAAAGACATCCCATAGTATTTCGTGACACTGAAACGCTGCTTCACCGGCCTTATGATCAATAATTATAGCTCAGTGGTGCATTTGGTGTTATTATTAATATGACATTATTACAGAATCATTATCCCAACATCTGCAACTGAATGGTGGAAAACGGACTGCGCAAATACAATGCAATAGAATGGAGGGAGAGATGCGCTAGACGAATGGCTGCTATTATATAAATTACATGTTAATCGATAGTTTTGTTAATATCAAGAAAAAATCCCTTTAACCGATGGAATATCTTTCTAATTAGATGTATCTCTAAAAACAAAATTGCAAAATGGTGATTCGTTCTAACTACATTACACTAACCTAAAATATTATTTTTTTCTAACACTTCCTGTTTGTTTTGACCAAAGATCTCATCTTATCTTAGACATTACAGACGCTCCTTCTATAGAGAAGATTTTTGCGTCCTACGCTCATCCGTGGTCCGAGTCTAGTCTTGCATTTTTATTAATGTTTTAAATGATGTTAAGTTACTGGTTTTCCTGGTTTGTTCAGGCAACCCATTCCATGCCCGAATGCCACTCGGGAAGAAAGAGTACTTATATGCATTTGTTCTCGCATAGTGGATAAGGAAAGTGTTTTTGTCTTCATGTTTATCTGAGCTTTGCAACAGGTTGTTATTGGGTTGTATTGCTAAATTAGAGTTTAATGCCTTATGTATTATTACTACTTTACTCTTTGCCCTTCTGTCCTCTAGTGTTTCTAGGTTTAGTGATTTGACTAATGGTGTTACTCTTGTTAATTGGGAATATTCACTAGTTATGAACCTTGCAGCTCCTTTTTGAATTTGTTCTAATTTTTTTAATGTTTTGTTTAGTTGATGGGTTCCATACAGGTGCTGCTTATTCTAGTATAGGCCTAACTAATGTGAGATAGCATTTTAGTTTTATACTTATATTCTTATTACATTTGTAAAAGTTCCTTTTTAATGAATCCTAGTGTTTTGTTTTATTTCTTAATTACTTCATCAATATGAGGGTTTCAAGATAACTTATCATTTATTATTACTCCTAGATACTTAGCATTGTTAGTTTGAGTTAGTTCTTTACCATGAATATACTAGTTTGTTATTATTTGTTTCTTTTTCTTGGATACCCTTATTAGTTGGCATTTTTCTGGGTGAAAAGACATATCCCAGTTTGATTCCCATTTTTGTAGTTCATCTAGGTCTTTTTGTAAAAGATATTTCATTTATCTCGGGACGAAAGTCGAAGGAACTAATTGATAATAAACGATCTATATATTTCATATCTATTGCTAGAACTCTCCACAGCCCAACGGTTCTCAAATCAAAAGGATAATTGGTATTTTGTTTTCCAATACTTTGTTTACTTATCTATATATTCGCAAAAACAATATACAAGTCAACAAACACAAAAACAGACAAGAATCTTTTCGTTCCCATGGCGAGCTAATTATTATATAGAGATTAAAGTCTTTCTATCTTCTCTCTTTTGAAAAGTGTGATTGTGATGGATTAATTGTAAGTAAAGTACCATTCGGACCAAACTGATCATAGGGCTGGTGAAGCAGCGTTCACCAGTTTCTGTGGCTACGGCATACTAGGGGATGTCTGGCCAGCATAATGCCCAGACACTTTTACTTTACCCCAACTAATGTCATCAGAACTGGGTAGACTCAGCGACACCCACAAGACCTGGGAAAAAATCCTAGCCAGTCAGTGATTATATGTATTATGTATTGATTGCACTTTATATGTAAGTAGCATATCATTTTTTTTTTACACGTGATGTCTTAAATTCTATGTATAACACAATATTGTAAAACAAATTATCTTTAAGACAATACGAATTATTTTTTTTTTATTCTTTTTATCCCTTACTTTTAGTTTAAATATATGTCTTCATTTTTATTCCCATAAACTCTTTAGATATACTTTGATCAAGTTATAATACAACTTAACCCTTACAGTCCCGGGCGCGTATATAGCGGAACTGAAGGCAGCATTGATAGAAGTAGGTCGGTACGGGAAGGGTTAATACCATAATGAAATTATTATTTTTTTACCTTTATTCCCGATTACCACATTCACAGTACATGTATGGCACAATGTCTACAATCATTTTCTCTCATACATCTATAATGCAAAGATGTCATTACCGAGTTTCACGCACACACACACACACACACACACACACACACACATACATAATTACCATATTCCAGGATGTAATTAATCAAATTCACACAAAGAAAAATGTCAAGCTGTAATTTTTTATTTTTTTTTACACATAATTAATATATCAGGATGTCATTCCTCGATTTGAAACACACGTATAAACAAAATACCACAAGAATATCATAAAAATATTCCAGGATGACATATAACGCAATAACAAGCTGTTGCAATGATGCTCAGATAAACAAAAGGACGAAAACACTTTCCTTATCCCCTATGCGAGAACAAATGCATATAAGTACTCTTTCTTCCTGAGTGACAACCGGGCATGGAATGGGTTGCCTGAGCAAAGCAGGAAAACCAGTAACTTAACATCATTTAAAACATTAATCAAAATGCAAAACTAGCCTCGGATCACGGATAAGTGTAGGACGCAATAATCTTCTATATAGAAGTAGCGTCTGTAATATATAAGATAAGATGATAGCACAATATGCCAGGATGTCATTTACATCTTACAATTAATTACAATATGTTATTATCTCTATTTGTTTACATAGAACATGGTGCAATACAAAAACTTCTAGTATTCTAGTCTAAGAGTTTAACTAACGAGTTCTTGATGGAAAACCTGGCTGAGAGCTTCGCGCCAAAGCCTTCCAACGTCTTCTTTGTGTGAACTCATAAATAATTTCCCTATATTTTTTCCCCCGTTAAAAAAACATAAAACTCCTGTCCCCCCCCCCCCCCAAAATATGATACCTTTATGTTGAAGTAAATAAAAAAAAATGTCCACCGATAAATTCTTTGGAGTTTCTATGTATCTATGTGTATGTATTCTTACACCCACGTGCAGCAGAGTGAAACGCATAATCTTTCTGCTGACTCTAACAGAAAGCAAAAAGACATAATGTGTCAGATTACGTTTGTCAATATATTATGACAGATAACGGTACACTGGATATCCAGTATAGTATTACCGTTTCTATTAATATACAGTCGATGACAAGTATTAATCCACATTTTTCTCTTTTAATCTCTCTCTGTCTCTCTTTCTGACCTTTTTATTCAATTATTGTATCTATCTTATCTATCTATCTATCTATCTATCTATCTATCTATCTATCTATCTATCTATCTATCTATCTATCTATCTATCTATCTATCTATCTATCATCTATCTATCATCTATCTATCTATCTATCTATCTATCTATCTATCTATCTATCATCTATCTATCTATCTATCTATCTATCTATCTATCTATCTATCTATCTATCTATCTATCTATCTATCTATCTATCTATCTATCTACCTATCTATCTATCTATCAATCTATCTATCTACCTATCTATCTATCTATCAATCTATCTACCTATCTATCTATCTATCAATCTATCTATCTACCTATTTATCTATCTATCTATCAATCTATCTATCTACCTATCTATCTATCTATCAATCTATCTATCTACCTATCTATCTATCTATCAATCTATCTATCTACCTATCTATCTATCCATCCATCTATCTATCTATCTATCTATCTATCTATCTATCTATCTATCTATCTATTTTTCTTTCTAATGTATTTATTCCTCTATATATTTACTTATCTATCTTCTATCTTTCTTTCTTTGTAATTTAATATAATGTAATGTAATCTATCTAGTTTCTCTCTTTCACTCAATATTGTCAATTATCCCCTTTCCATAGTTATGCTAAGATTGCAATAACATTTAACAAATTAAATATTCCAGGATGTTAATGTCGTATAGCGTCCACAGCATGATGTCAATGACATAAAAATGACATAAAAAGCGTCTATAGAAAGAATTAGTCAAACTGTGCAGATGTCTGATTCCTGAGATTTTTAGTTCTTGTTGTATAAACGCCCACCGCAAGTTCTATTAAATCTTCACCATTTACAAAAATACAATGATAAATAATAGTGTGGTGGAACCAATCTAAAGGAACCATTGACCCAAGAACAAAAAAAAAAAAAAACTGGAACCAAGAAAACAACAAGGGAGTGAATCACGCCGTTTGAATCAATAACTCTTTGAAACAATTCAATTTTCCCAATAAAGAAAATAACACAATTTCTCATAGGACGCTAATAAACTTGACAGTTTTTGACGTTAGACTAATAAATGATTCGCTGAAAGAGGAAAAAAAACTTCTTAGGGACAAATATTTCTATCTCGTCTGCTATGGTTCCGATTTTTTTCCTATTCGATTGATTTGTCGATTCTTTTTTAACTGGACCGGGGAAAAAAATCCCGTCTGCGTGAAATTGTGTCTTGTTTTTAATTTTCGATGCCATCAGTTACTGGATAAATATCAATACAAATATCAATATAAATAAAAATATAAAAATATAAAAATATAAAAATATAAAAATATAAAAATATAAAAATATAAAAATATAAAAATATAAAAATATAAAAATATAAAAATATAAAAATATAAAAATATAAAAATATAAAAATATAAAAATATAAAAATATAAAAATATAAAAATATAAAAATATAAAAATATAAAAATATAAAAATATAAAAATATAAAAATATAAAAATATAAAAATATAAAAATATAAAAATATAAAAATATAAAAATATAAAAATATAAAAATATAAAAATATAAAAATATAAAAATATAAAAATATAAAAATATAAAAATATAAAAATATAAAAATATAAAAATATAAAAATATAAAAATATAAAAATATAAAAATATAAAAATATAAAAATATAAAGATATAAAGATATAAAAATATAAAAATATAAAAATATAAAAATATAAAAATATAAAAATATAAAAATATAAAAATATAAAAATATAAAAATATAAAAATATAAAAATATATAAATATATAAATATATAAATATATAAATATAAATATCTATATCTATATATTTTATGTACATTCGTTCCATCTAGTGGGAAGATAATTAAAACTATCCATAGTTGAGTTTGATAAAAGATTAGCTAATGTTCATTTAATTTAGTTTTTATTTTCTTAACTAGATCAACTAAACCAGTCCACGTTCGAAAGCCAATTGGGTAAGTAGAGAAATTGTATGAAATGAAATGTACGAACTTTGCATTTAATTTCGATTTACAATGGAACAACTAAAAATTATAGTAGTAAGGTTTATAATGACCGAGTGTTCTGTATCAAGTAAGAGCAAAATAACAACAACAACACAAAACAAACAATAACAAAAAAGGAAACGAAATGGGAAGGAACTAAAAGAACTTTGAAACAAAGCTAAGCAATACTTTCTCCCAAATACAAAGTCAATACAGATGACCAAATATGAGTTAGTGCTTTGAATTTTAAGTGGCCACTTGGAAAGCAAAGACAGTCTCAGCGAGAGAGAGAGAGAGAGAGGGAGAGAGAGGGAGAGAGAGAGAGAGAGAGAGCGAGAGATAGAGAGAGAGAAAGAGAGGAAGAAATATCTATGAGCGGGTGTGTAAATAGGGGTGGTAGGTGTGGGGCGGCAGGGGTTGTCAGGTTCCGTAGACACTAAGTTCGTGAGTGACATAATGGTCCGCTTCACCAAATGAAAACAAAATTAGACAAACAACAAATTCTTAAAGGAGATTTATTGACGTGCGTGACCTGGAATGATTTCTCTATAAGAAAAAAAAAAGACGTTCTTTTTTAGAAAAGGCCTAAAAGAAAGAAAAAAAACGAAAAATTGGATTTGACTATAAATAGAGAATATTTGTGTATACAATGAAAGATATTTTAACTTCTACCAACTAACAAGTAATGTTTATACTAGACTGAAATAAATGAAACGCCATTGTGTTGTAAAGTTATTTTTTTTTAAACGATACAAACGTAAGAAATCAATATAGGCCTATATAATTACGGTGAGTTTGTTTAGATGTTGTTTTTTTTAATCTTTTAACAAAACATATTGTAATCATTCGTTTCTCCATCATTTTGACGGGCATAACCACTAGTATCTTATAATACGTCAGTTTGATGAGAAATTGTTCAAACTTTGACATTAGATAAGGCAATGTGTTCTAAAACTGTTAGTTATCAACCTGTTTTTTGTTTGTTTGTTTGTTAGTTATTGAACAATAGTGAACAACTGTTGTTGTTTTTTTTTGTTGTCGAAACTTCAAGAAGAATTTCAGTTAAATTTTACTTAAGCGTAAAAAATCAGTTTTCAGACTTGCGTGGATTTAACCACCTACGTCCTACTTACTCTTATTATTTTCAAATAAGATATTGTCGGTGATTGATAAAATATAATAATGATGGTCGTATGTATAGCGCGTCTCTACTTGCTAACACATTTGTCCACAACAATTATAATGACTTTATAATAAAATAAGACTTATATAGCGCATATCCCGTTGGGAACAGTTCTATACGCTGTAAACATACTGCTGCCTGCTGGCACAAATACGTTTACAGGCCCAAAACTCCTGCAGAGCGACAGGGATCCGTCGGTGGCAGGGGTAGAACCCGCGACGTGTCAGTTGGTTTTTGGTTGACAGTCCGGTGAACTAACCGCTGAACTAGCCGGCTTCACGTTTAACTGAAAATAAGGTGAAGTGGTGGCATACAATATATTGAAACAAGTTGTAAAATATGAACAAGGCCTTTTTTTCCAAACGATATCATCTAATATAGGCCAACAAACATAACTTAATTTTCACCAATGGTTTTTCAAGAACTAGTTTTCAATATAGTGGACCGCCAGCACTTCGTCCTATGGGGTCGTGTGGACACCACCACACCATCTAGGAAACAATGGGGCCCAGTACCACTTACAGCTGAAAGGAGTCAAAGACAGTCAGGTAGGGTGTGGCCGGAGACCCGTAAACATTTACAACAAGAAGGCATCAAAGACGACCGGGTTAAGGCAAGGCCAGGACCAGGTAGGCGGGGTGGGGGGTGGGGCGCGTGCTCGCTACTATGAATAATCCAAACGTAAGATGTTTGAGTCTCACAAATAGTGACCGTTGTTTTTTTCTTCAATGTAAACATAGACTGGTACCCTGTCTCCCAACTTGGTGCAAAACAAAGGTTGCATGTTGAGTTATGTAGTTAGTAATTTTACGTTTATAAGGTTTCACACTTTGGGGGATAAGGGGAAAAAAAAGACCAAAAAGCTAATGCTGTATAATTATTATGTATAGAATCTATTCCGTATACACATTACTGAAATCTTTGTGGACATTAAGGAAAATCTCAGTTAAGCTGAGATCAAAATAAAATTAATTATACTTTGTTGGTAGCCTAATATAATTAATTCTTGAAAATTTAACTGAATTTTGTTAGACATATATATTACCACTGATGTTAAAATTTAGTAATGAAATTTTTAGTTTGCTATCAATGCAAAAAATTAAAAAAAAAGAAGATAATAATCACAAGCGTTAAATTGCATTAAATATAAAACGCTAAAACGATTTTACCAATAAAGCTCCTTTGCTTTCGGCATTGGTCTTACTACGGCGCTTATAATATATATAATCTTTAAAAAATAAAAATATAGTATAGCAGGTTGACTTTCAGGCTATTGGCACGCTGAAGGATTTAGAAATTCTAGTTTGCAAACTATTAGCAAATAACACAAGAGCTTAATCGGAATGAACTGAAATAAAAATGTACCAACTCTTCTCAGTGGCGTAACCAGGTTTTGATGCTAGGGGGAGCGAACTTTTAGGGAAAAGGCCCTACTTATAGAAATTTTTTCAGATTAATAGAAGAACTAAGAATTCATAAGTAGCAAGTGTTATGAGAAAATTCCGTGCCTCAGGAATCAGGATACACACCCTGT
Organism: Anisus vortex; assembly: GCA_949126835.1. Classification (NCBI taxonomy): domain Eukaryota; kingdom Metazoa; phylum Mollusca; class Gastropoda; family Planorbidae; genus Anisus; species Anisus vortex. The sequence goes on from OX421493.1 coordinate 19,516,839, forward strand.
AGCCTATAATAGTGCAGTTTTTTTTATTCCATTAAGATTTTTACTAGCAACTATTAGAGATGGGAATTTCTGCAAAATTGATTGGATCTACTGCTCATTTTCGGGATGAGTATCTAGTGTCAAAAAATATTTATAGAATCAATGCGAATGCTTCTATAGGACTGAATACTTCTTCGTTTTAATTTTGAAAGACGAGATAAATCGCCAATATAGACATTTTTAAAGAGATTTAAAAAAAATAGAGTTTCAAAATGTGTATTTACTGTATCTATGTGTCAATTACAAAATATGATACGTTATAGGAACGCTATTCTTTTGTAATTTTTTCCTCTCAGCTATTAAAACACCACGCCCGATGGTTATATCCTTAGCAAACAGAATTTCTTTGAAACAAGTTATTTCTTTTCTTTTCTTCTTTCTTTTAAATTCTGTGAGTATCTTTTTTTTTTTTTTTTATTTTATTTTATTTATTTTTATTTTTTTTATTTTTTATTTTTTTTTATTTATTTTGCGAAGTTCATGTAACCATGTTTTCGATCACTACACGTATACGGCCCAGAAGGAGAAAGCCAGCGCGCTTTAAGTCATATTATTACTTTTCGGTGAGTACACCAGACTTGAACCCCCACCTATTTTTGAGAATGCGAGCGAGCCTACTCTTTTTGGGGCTCGGAGAACTAACTCTGCTGTGTCCACGCATTACTGATACATCACCGTAAAAGTCAGGCAAAAACGGTTGGCCGTTCCTATCCACTCTAAGTTCCTGCTTATGACCTGGTATCCACTAGAAAAGGGGTCGGCAACCTAAGGGACGCGTACCAAACTTTGCACGCAGAACGATTTTCAATGGCACGCGAGAGACCTCTAAGAGGTGTTTTATTATGGATGATAACAAAAACAACTACATTTTTCACTAATATTTATATTGAGTGAAATCAATTTCACAACATTTAACTATATGTACTTCCCTTTACAAAGGCATATATTAAGATAGATTGTTGGGCTTTTGCAGAAGCACAACAAAGCACTCAAAGCGGAGTTTCAAGACGTTCAGATTTATTTTTTCATACCTATTCAAGCATAACTGGCTTAATCTTACTACGACCTTCTTAGATGTAGATACTTTTTTTAAATTAAGTATAGGGATATTGGCGATTTGAAAACGTATCCAGTTGAATTTTAAACCTTTAATGAAATGGGCATCGAAATGTGCCAAATTGTTTAAGACAAATAATTTAATGCAGGAAATGTTTACTTACAACTATTTAACGTAAATTAATTTTATACCTCTAATAATTAAATCTTGTAATGAATACCACAACGCTAGTTTATGTAAAGAAATAATAATTAGTCAGTAGGCCTAATATTTGTTATATTACAAAACATTACTTGTTTGGCATCACTATTGAATCAAATTTAGAATCTTTATTTTAAATAAAGGGAGATAATTACCAACTTTTCCCGCTAATTTTTCTATATTATGTTTTTTAATTTTTATTTTATCAAAGACTAAATGGTCTACAAAATATAACTGTATAATAATCAAACTGTCAAAAAGTACTTGAAAATGTTATAAATATTATATGACTAATATAATATATGCACATTTTCTGAACATTATATTAACTACCCAGTTTGTATGATTACTTTGTTTAAATTGCGATTAACGTCGTTTACAGCTTCCCTTAAGAAAGTAAAAGAACATCTCAGTAAAACTGAGAACAAAATACTATAATCAATATCAATGATAGGTAGGTATCTTGAGAACTAAATGATAACCTTTACAAAATAGTTACCATAAATGTAAAGTTTGGTAATATAATTTTGTATTTGGTATAAATGTTAATAAAAAGAATGATAATCACATACACATTATTTTTTTAATTAAAAATAAAACGCTTTAACGATTTTCTATGTAGAGTTTCTTTGCTTTTGGCCTTTGTCTAGCTACGGATTTAAATTACCTACTTGTCTTATAAGAAAACAAGTATAATAGAGCAGGTTGACATTTAGGCTGTTGGCACGCTGAATGATTTAGAAATCCTAGCTTGGCACACCATTAGCAAAAGGTTGCCGACCCCTGCTAGAGTGTGACTTTCACTTCGTATCAAATTAAATTAAACAAAAATTAACTAGATCTAACAAGGTTCATTAATCATATTGTAACAAATTAAATTGTTGAAATGCAATTTAAAAATAAATAAATATCAGAAACAGTATAAATTGTGCTACATGGCTTGTTAAAATTATTAAATTATTTTTCCCGAAAAGGCCCCTTTTTTTTCGAAAATGGTCGTAGGGGAAGAGGCCGCTCCCCCTGCTCCCCCCCTGGCTACGCTACTGACTCATCTAAAAAAAATAGTTGGCCTACGCACTATTAAAAAGTAGTGACGCACGCTATTAGAAAGTCTATGTACTATCTTCGAGACTTTGTGCCAAAGTGCTAAAAACTTAAACAGAACAAAAAACAAACACCCACACACTCCCCCCCCCCCCACACACACGTGACTTGTGCGTCACTAAAATAAATGTGTAGCCATGCAAAGGGATTACGTAAACATTTTAACTCTCACTGAACTAGATAACTGAAAATTTAGGTAATATTATAAATCTATATATAGTTTAGAAATCAATATTCGCCCGTTTTATTTCACACGCTGATTGGCTCACCTACAGCAATCCAGGTTAGTATATTAAATCAAGATATTGATTTCTGATCACATCATATCATTTTCTTTAGTAATACACATGAAAGTAAATGTGTTTTAAAACCTATATTAAAAAATAAAACATAAACAAAATTATAAACCCAGTAAAGTCTTGCTTACCTGTGAGTCCAACAGCTCACAGAGTTAGTAAACCCCTGAGATTACCTACACACAGGTGGGTTGAAACCCCGGGCAGTTATCAATGACAGAGAATCATGGCAGTCTGGTGAGTTCTCTTATATCTGTATTTATGTCAAAATTATTATTATATTATATACATAAGAAGAGATAGCGATACCTACCTGAAATGTTACACGTCGAAGTAGATTAAAGCCAAACAACTTGATTGGTACTTGACTAACTTTGGCCACCTGGTAGGTTCAAACCTTCTGGGTTGGTGTGACTATAAATAGCTTTGAATCACGTGTGTTGATTGAAAATAACAATGAAGCTGTGTTTTTGTTTAAGACTTTCAAACGATACAATTTTTTGGATTATTTTCTTGTTTTCTTTTTCTCGTATTTTTTTTTCTTCCTCTTTTCAGTTTTAATGTCCACGGGACAGAAGTGTTGAGTGAGCGAGAAAGGGAGATAAAAACCACTCACGTTTGACAACAACATGAAATCTACCACGAGTTATCGACCACGGACACGAGTAGCGGACGTCGCTGGTTTCATTTTGTATCGATGTTTACACCCTCGCTACCAGGCCACCCCTCTCCACCCACCCCGAAAAAAAACACACACCTCCTTTCCTCCCTTTCCTCCACCTTTCCTTTTTTTTTTTTTTTCAAAGAAATTATCTGCCAGGCCACGTAGATGATGTCACGCTGAGTGCTCGTGCTATTACACAAAAGAGGATTAAAAATAGAAATGTTTAAAAATAAGGAAAAAGAAAAAAATGAAACAAATTATAAAGAAAAAAATAAAACTGAGCAAGTTATATGTAAACAAGAGAATGAAACAGCGGTTTTTGTTTTGACTGAGTTTCCAAATTGTGCATAGCTGGAAAGTTAACTTATCAATAATAAATGTACAGAAATAGGAATATAGCGTACACTTGAACAATTAAACTGGACTAACTATTCTCGAACTATTGCGTGGTCAATGTTTTATAACCATTATTTCATTCGGTACACACACACAAATTTCCTGTGCGACAGACAAATTTTTTTTGTTTTCAATATCGGAGGAATACAAACCATTGCATTTCTTTTGTGTCCGTGCAAGATTAGTTTACTGTGCATTGTACATAGGGTAGGCGTGTCAGATAAATATCATACCAACAGACTGACAGACATGCTAGCCAACAGAGACACACGGCAACGTCCGGCCCGCCGCTTCTCCTGTGGTAGGTTTATAATGATAAAACAAAATATCAACGTGGTCGTAGATGGACAAAACTACGGGAACAACAGATCACAACCACTTTAAAGATTAAATAAGTATCATGGAAAAGTTCTCAAGACAGGTACAAACTATAGTCTTCAAACTGAGAGCTGGACACTGCTGGATGGGCTGACCGTGCCTCCAATAATGCTTGACACACGCCCTTGGTCGTCAGTTTGAAACAGGTATCTAGAAACCAACAGAATATGATGCAGCTCTGCTTGTCTAAAGTTCTGGGCACAAATGAGGGACAAAATAGAGCAGTGGGGATCAATAAATTTGAGATGACGGGGGTAAGGAAGCCAGATTACATGCAAGAAACAAGTTTCCTAATTCTGAAGTTAGTAAAACAAAGAAATGAGATGATAAAAAGTAGATATACTAATATCTGAAAATGAACATGTAAAAATAATTCCAACAATTATTCCAACTACCTTCTAAGCCTAAAATCTATTTTCCTCGTCATTTTCGTGTAAGGTACAATTTACTTTACTTCCTTGATCGGAAAAATACTTTAACAAATAAGCTTACACATAATTTTTCCAAAGAAATCTTTAATATTAATAATATTAATACTTCAAACAAGAAAAAAAAAAGACAAATAAATCTTAACTATTTTTCTCGCTGCGTATTGAGGTCGGCGCACCATCCATTTGGTTTGACAGCGATTTGTTTAATCATTAGTCCTTAGTGTACTATAATATATTGATTAAACATTGCCAGGGTTGTGATGGTAAGAGTAAGTTGGTACATATCTGTGTTTTTTTATAAATAGACTTAAAGTCTAGTAATTGGCACGGAGAAGTTGGCACAGAGAATTCGGCACGGAAATGTTTGCACTGAGATGCTGGAAATAGAGAAGTTTGCACATAGAAGTTGGCACGGATAAGTTGGCACGGATACACTAAATGCACTGAAAAATCGGTACTGAGAAGCTGGTACTGAGAAATCTGCATTGAGAAGTTGGCACTGAGAAGTTAGCACTGAGAAATCTGCATTGAGAAGTTGGCATTGAGAAGTTGGAACTGAGAAGACAAAAGGTTTGCCTTTGGTTTGAGTGAAATTGCGTGTGTATACTTTTTAAAATGTTTGTTTGTTTATGCATGTGATTGTGTGAAAAGGAATGTGTTTTAGTGAATGTAGGTTAAATGTGTGTGTGTGTGTGTGAATGAGAGTGGCTGTGAGTTTAAGAACTATTGACGTTATGAAAGATCTCATAAGAATCTTTTTTTCAAGAGCAATTGAGCTAGAGTCCATCATATATAACGAAAGCAATGTGAGGCCAGCACAAATTCAACGAAGAACAATGACTATTAAGTTCGATGATTCCTGCTGACCGATATCATGCCATTTTTTCCTCATTCGTTAAACTTCTAGTTAGCGTAATCTCAAATTAAGGGAAATAAATCTATAATAACAAATTTGCTGGAACAAGGGAAATAATTTGTAAAAAAAAGAGTTATCTTTGATGCTTGACGTACACGTAGATCTAAGTGTCATTGGCGAAACTTAAAAAATGAAGTTTATGCATTAAGTCTAAAACCCGACGCAAACGCGAGTAAAAGCAATAAAACACTGACCTAAATCTTATACATATAATTCTGCAAATGAAATAGAATAGCATAAAAGAAATTGGCGCATACTTTAAAACATGCGAGTAGGAAAAAATGAAAAAAACTCGACGCTATTGAAGTATAAGTGCTCGTTAAGTGGGCTTGTTACATATGATAAGGTGGCCTTGTCCTACTTAGGATCTAAATTAAGGTTTAAGGACTAGCTATATTAACCTATATACTATATAGAATCTACCAACTACGGACGAATGACTCCAAGTATATTCATCCTCGATTGGTTAATGATATCTTTTATGTCTCTCTCTATATGTGCATAGACCAGCAGACCAAGCCATCGATTGGTGTATCCCGGAAAATTGCCAATCAATGGTTATTAAAATATATCTAAATATAGAACAGACAGTAGCTTATAGTTTCAAGTTGATTATGAAATTGACAATCGATAATTAAAGCAGCTGTTATTAGCATAGACATCACCAGCAGCTAATTTTAGAACACACATTCGCCAGCTGAGTCAACTGGTAACAATCCCCCATAAGCACCAGTAAAACTCTGCTCAAGAGGGCTTTAAGCGCACAATAAAAAAAAAGTGCTGAGTTGAGTCTGTCCTACAGCACTCACTAGAACATAGTTCAATGAAATGATTGCACAGCGACTGCTTTTGTAATGGCAAAGTGTCGTTAATCTTTCGCTCGGTGGAAGATTCTTAAAAGTTATCAATATTTCACGTGTAGAGACCGCGGGGACACCGAAATAACACGCTGGATTTCCCCGCAGGTGATAAAGATATTAAGATAGCACTTGCAGATAAATGCAAACATATTTTTGTTAACAATTTTAGACCAAGCAAAAAAAATACTCACAGAATGGAAAGAAAAGAGTATCAGCGGCACACAAAAGTCCGCAATTAAAATTTCATTAAAAGTTTAGGTTTGAAACTATGTAATATATATATATTTATATAATATATATATACGAAAATATATACGACACAATACAAAATATAATGGTTTCATCTATTAGATCAAAGAATTCCAGACGCAAATATTGTATAGACGTTGGTTAAAGCTATGAGTCCAAAAACGCTAAGACTTAAGAAATTGGTTATAGTTATTTTGTTCAAATGTCGGGAGAACTAGAGCACCCCAATGTAAATAAACACTGTACGCATTAATAGGTCACAGCTTTGGTAGGTCACAGCTTTGGTACGTTACAGCTTTGGTAGGTCACAGCTTTGGTAGGTCACAGCTTTGGAAAGTTACAGCTTTGGTAGGTCACAGCTTTGGTGCAGAACTCAAAGGCAATTAATTTGTTTCATCCCACTTTCAGCCTGACATGACATGCTTGATCTTACTACAACCTACTTAGATCTGGATCTTTTTTAGAGGAGGGATATTTATAAATATAATACGACAAGTTGAATTTCAAACATCCAAAAAATTGGCAACAAAATCTAAATGTGCCGATTTGCGGAAAAATCTGCTAAAGAAAGTCATTCTGCCATTCTCAACTGCTAGCATTCGCTCTACTTTCAGCTTTTGGCTTAACTTAATCTCGTGAACAGATTCTATCGCACATGAAAGATGTTTTAAGCATACAATGCGCTTACTTTCATTAGACCACCCAGAAGTGACTAAATATGTACCTGACATTGAACAATAAGTGATGAAAATTCCTGAACAAGGAGCTCATTAATTGATACAGACTAATTACATCCAAAAGAGTTTTTATTCTTAACTTCTTTAATCAAGCCTAAACATAATGAATTATAAAATTAATTTATTTGTTTTATTATTTGAATAAATACAAGAGGCTTTATACAATCAATATATTATTTTTTTTGTTGTAATTATTAATGTTTAAAAAATCCTTAAATCGACTTAAACAATTAATGCAGGAATTTTTCTTTTACAGTTTAACGTAAATTAATTTTATATCTCGAATTACATCTTGAAATGAATACCATAAAACTGGCTTTCTATAAAGAAATATAGTTAGATTACCAAAATTAACTACTTTGGTAACACCATAATTAAATTTGGAAGCTTTAATTTAATTAAATAGAGATAATTAACCCGTTTTATTTGCAATAATATTTCTAATACGTTTTTTAATATATATTTTTTTAAATCATTAAATGGCGTAAAATATATAACTATAAAATTATCAAATTACAAAAATATTAAAAATTGTATAAATATTAAATGACTAAAGAATTTATATGTACAGTTTTAAACATTACATTAACTACTTAATTTGTATGATTATTTTATGATGTCATATAATTCTTTTCTTCTATCCCATAACCCGAGCGAGGGTCGTTGGGGCACCATTTTTTGACAGTTGTATAATTTTGCGCCATTTGTCTCGGTCCTGAACCGCCCTCTGGGAGTCTGCAAGAGACAAGCCGGTCCACTCCTTGATGTCATCATCCCATCGTCTCTTCTGCCTGCCCCTCTTTCTTCCACCTCGCACTGTGCCCAGCAGGATGGTTTTCGCCAGGCCTTCGGATCTTGACACATGCCCATACCATCGGAGTTTTCTTGATTTAATGGCACTGAGTAGATCCTCATGAGGGCGATGACGTAGGTGATTCGCTCACGGACAGCCTCATTTGTAACTCGATCTTTGTAGGAGATGTTTAAAATTTTACGTAGGCATCTCATTTCCATGGCTCTGATTCTTTTCTGGAGATCTGCTGTAAGTGTCCATGTTTCACAGCCGTACATAAAAACTGCCATCGCCAGGGAGCGCATCAGTCGAATCTTTGAGTAAAGTGAGATTGTCTTGCTTCGCCAGATGTTTTTTAGCTTGCAAAGTGCAGCAGTTGTTTGGGCTATTCTTGCAAGAATTTTCCGGCTTGGATCCTACATCATATATTATGGATCCCAGATATTTGAAGGAGGAGACTTTCTCGAGTCTCTGACCGCCCACGTGTGTTTCGGATTCAAACTCCATGTTTGCCATAACTTTGGTCTTTTCAGCGTTTATTTCCATGCCATACGCTAATGATGTTATCTCCAGTTTGACTGTTAACACTCTCAGTTCATCTTCACTGCCAGCTAAGCCATCTATGTCATCTGCAAAGCGAAGATTGGTGACTTGTCTCCCACCGATGCTGACTGTCCCGACATGGTCTTCCAGTGCATCGGTCATGATCCTTTCCAGGTAAATGTTGAAGAGTGTCGGAGAGAGTAGGCACCCTTGACGCACGCCAATGGTTGTTTTGAACCATTTGCCAGTGACATCGTTGTGGAGGACTGCACTGGTAGCATTGTCATACAGACTTTTAATGACTGCAATAGTGTTGGGGGTGATGTTATATGCTCTCATGGTTGCCCACAGCGCTTCATGTCAGACTCTGTCAAACGCTTTCTTAAAGTCTACGAACACATGGTATATTAGAAGACTAAAATATCAGAACTTGTTTAAGACAACTCAGTTATGCTGAGAAAAAAATGCATGTATTATGAATTTAAGCCGTTGTCAGAATCATTTACCATAAACCTTAATCATTATTGTGAAAGTTTTGTATTTGCTATAAATGCAAAGAAGAAAAAAAAAGGAGTTGATAATCGCAACATTGTTCTTTTGCTTGTTGACTTTCAGGCATTTGGCACGCTGAATGACTTAGGAACCTTAGTTTGGCACATTATTATCAAAAGGTTGCTGACCTCTGATGTAGGCTACTAAGCGGTACACCTAGAACAGTATATTTCTCCGCAAGCTATAGATCTTGACTAAAGTCTTGAAAACGGTGTTGAAATTATTTTTGTTATTCATTATAATATTTGAGCTAGGTCGCGCTTGTAGTATAGATGATGTTAATGTTTGTGGGATTGCAGTAAAGGTGATATTTATGTTTGTGAGGTTGTAGTATAGGTGAAATTAAAGTTTTTGGTATTGTAGTATAGGTGAAATTAATGTTTGTGGGCTTGTAGTATAAACCTGTTCACGAAAAAAGGTTCGGGAAACATTAAATAAAAAGGCAACTTTACCTAGCCTTTTTTTTATTGAACATTTCTGCGTATCACATAAAAACGATAGCATACAGGATGTTTACTATCATAAAAACGAGTTTATTATTAATATATTCAAATAAAAATTATCTACATAGGTCAGCATGGGGTAAAATACATTGAAAAAATTTCCCTTTTAATTTGTAAAAAGTTTCATTGAGCAAAATGGTTCTTAAATATGATTGAAATGTGTAATTACATTAAAAAATTCTAGAATATAAAGGCAATTAAATAAGCTTACTTATAAGCTTATGGCGCAATAATCTTCTGCATAGAAGGAACGTCTGTAACATATATATATGATTGGTTATGATATGAAAGCTTTTTGAGAACGTGTGAATACAATATTGTGTTCTATAAGTTCTACATGTTCTATAAGTTCATTAATTTATCTATTTTTACTATGTTCTGAATATTCTATTTTGTTAGGAAACACAGACATTCTTGCATTCATTTTAAAGAAAGTTGGCGCATTTTATTTGTTCTATGTCCCGTGTTTTCGGTTATTACATAGGCACACGAAAGAAATATCAAAGCCGGGCACATCTTTGCATTATGTTACACATGTCACAAACGTTACATTATAAGCGTTGTAAATATTTAGATTCATTATTCAAACCATTCTGGCAGATTCCTGTCATTCACGTGTCAGGCTGCCCCAGAACTGGTCAACAACGAAATGATACTTCTATATTTACTCATCTCTTCATCAATCTCTTTCCCGGTAATTTCGATCTTTCAAAACGGAGTCTGGATAGATTCAAAAATGATGAGTAAATATCAGAAATATCTCAAGAATTTAAGATTACTCAATCCTTTTCGCATTTTTGCCCAAAATGTAAACATCATTTCTAGTCGTTTTATATAATTAGTCTATGCGAAAAGAAAGTTTAAATTTGCTATTCGTTTACTAGGTTAGTCCATTTCAAGTTTCAATATATACGTTTATTTAAAGTCACATATAACGAATCCATTTAGTTACTTTAAATGAACGTAATCAGTATACCCCCCCCCCCTTTCCCAGATCTCTCAATCCCATTTGAGATCATTTGGACATCACATTTTCCAGGCACAATAGTAGTTGGCGCCTACATTAGGTTTCACATTTTCCAGGCACAATAGTAGTTGGCGCCTACATTAGGTTTCACATTTCTACTGTCAGCATCTTTGAAAGGAGACCGGAAATAAAAGGTTGCCCCGGAAATTGATCTATTAACACAAAGGTTTGAAATTGCAAGGTACGCTTGTTTCGTGTTTCTGACACTATTGTTCCAAATTCTTTATATATTTTTGTCAGCTGGTTTGGAGCAGGGTCGTCTCCTCTCCCCCACCCCAAAACCCTCTATTCCCAAAAGATGCAATGAGCGTCAAAGTACCTGGATTAATTTAGCACCATGTTAATCGGCATGGTTGACCATTAACACCATCGCCGGCAACTGCATGTAATCCACACGAAGAAGGACTTCTATTGCTCATAACTCCGTTCTCCTCTCAATGATTGTTTCTCATATTAATTTTCCTACTCCTCAAGGTACTTGACAAGAACACATTGGACTATTTAAAAAAAAAATAAAGTTTGCTAAACAAAGTATTTTTGGAAGAGCTTACCTTTTTTTTCTACATTCCCCGGCAACGGTAACACAGCCGTACATAATTTAAAAGGGAAAGAAACTTCTCAACTAGCTTGTAAACATTTTTGTTTGTATGATTGTCTGTTGATTATTTGACTGTGTTTAAATCCATGAAATACATTTTTATAGAAATCGAACTCGAGTAGTGGGGCCCGTAGATTCATTATGTCGACTAGAGTACGATAGATATAGGTCTATCTCACTATGTAAAAGTGTATTCAACAGTTAGGATGGCTATGTGGAACGTTGAATACAATATTAAAACTCTATATTTGCCCGAACTATGTCATAAGTTGACCATATGACCATTGTAATTATGTATGGTTTGTAGATGGTCAATTGACATTTCAATCTAATATAAGTCGGTATACACAGATATGCTTTTTATAATTCAGTCTAAAGACACATGAATGGTACTTGTAGATGGAAAATATACAAGCTTATGTTTGATGTAAGAAGAGAAAGAGGTGGAGATGGTGGGAAGAGAATGAGGGAGTATGAGAAATACACAAAATGAATGAAAAACAAAAAAGTAAGGGAGAAAGAAAGAAAGCCAAAGATCTATAGAAAGAAAAAGGAAGAGAGCGAGAGGAGAGGGGGTAGAGTGGGGGCTGAGTGAGAGAAAGAGAGAGAATATGGTACATAAAGATAATGAAAGAAAGAGAGTTAGGGAATATTGAGAATGACAGAGAGAATGTGGGAGAAGTAAGAGAGCTTAATGAAAATAAGGAACAATAATACAACTAAATGTTAATTACTTTATTTTAAAAGAGTATCTTCCCTTGTTCGGACTTAGCCTTAATCCTGAGACACACTGTCTAATCTTATAACTCGCCGTTTATATAGCAGACAGAGAAACCCTTCTTTACATACGCACAGCAATATGAATTACTTTGATATATCAAATAAGCCTCTTAAAGTATCGTGTCTGGAAACATACAAATTGAGGAAATAAAGGTCGAGTGGGGGGTGGGGGGAGTAAAGAAGTAGACAGGGGCATTTACTACTTGACTCTCCCAGGGAAGCCGGTTATTCCCCCTTAACCCATCCTCCATCTTACCAACGCCCCCCATCCTTCGACTTCCCCAATAACCTCAACAATAGAACCAGCGGTTCTGTCCCACGCCATTGTCGAGGCAACTTTCGTTGCCAGAGCGAACTGGACACACACTAAGTCGAGACCGTTGCCTGGTCATTAGGTCAAAAACCTGACCAGCTTCACCGGGCAATATGTATTCCACGAACTTGTAATGAGGGGCTTATATAAGAGGGTTTGAGGAGGAACGCTCGAGGGAAAGATGTCTTGTTTTGTTTTTTTCATACTCGTCGAGACCTCGTTTTATGACCAGAACAAGATTAGAATCTTTTAAGGAAAAAAAAAGGTGGGGGCGGGGAGTAACTCGTGTTTTGGTTTATGGGAAAAGTTATATTTCTTGAATTACCTAACGCCAATTCAAGTATTTCGTTTTATCACAATAAATAGCTTCATAAAATATGTCATATTTATATACGATAATTAGTAGGGATAATAATGCTATTCCTGTCTTTCACAAGTTGTTTTCTTCTTATAAATGTGTTGTGTCTTAGTCTTATAAATTAGAGATGTGGCCTTTAGAAAGAAAATCATTACGTCCTTTGCCCAAATCTTCAGCAGGTGGGGGCAGGGATAGGTCGGTGGCAGCATTAGAACCCTCGGTTGTTATGTTAACAAAAGGAGCACTAACCAAAGGACCAGCCGGCATCTAATTATTAATTAGAAACATAGCTTGTCCTGAAAATGTGTAGATACTAATCTGTGGCTAGATGGGATGGGGGCAAATTGTGCAAGTGTGTGGGGTAGGTGGGGTAGGGAGGAGCTAATAGAAGGATCTGCACCAGAAAGTTCTGAACACGCCCACATTTTCATCCTAAACTACCTATAAAAAACTAATAATATTTCATTTTAACAATAGATGATTAAAACTTAAATTAGATTTAATATTTCAAAGTTTTAATTTCTCATTTTCTGAAAAGCATTTTTATCTAGCGAAATTGGTAATTATTCCGAAGAATCGAGTTTAAAAAACAACAACAACACAGCACTAATACAACAGACAGCTAATAAAAATGTTAACGTATCGTGTTTAAAAACATCAAGGGAAACCCAGTAGACGAAACCACGGATAAGGGTAGGCCGCAATCATTTTCTGTTTATAGTGAGCGTCTGTAACATTTAAAACAATAAATCTGAGAGAAACGGCTGCATCAGGCTTACCCGTAAGGAAGCGCCATAAGTAGCATTATTTAAAGACAATTTTAACATTTAAGGCGCGGGAATTTAAAAAAACTTGTATCATATGTCTAGTCAACGTGCTCAGCTAGAGTAACGAAGGTCCGGGATCAAATCCTGGTGAAGGCTAGGTATAACAGTTTGGTGCGGATTTTATTGATTCTGGACAAAGCCTTTATATATGTAATCTTTTCGTATGCAGGCTTGTTTATAATCCTCACCCGAGGGAAATAGGGAACAGGGTCACAGTTCAATTGTAACTCACTCGACTGTAGTCAGCGTTGTCAGTAGGGTGGTCCCATTTTAGCACTGGGATTCAGGTTGATAATCAAACAAATTAAAATTTATTTTTGAATGTTGATAAATTCTGGCTCTAACGAAGGCATTCTATGACAGATAAATAGACTTGGAACAAAACATCATAAACATAAGTTTTATGATTAACTTGAAATGCTGGCATGTTATTACATTTTACAGTTTATTCACATAGGCTGATTGTATCAATAATAGTAAAAGACGTGAGCGGATAAATCAATTCAAATATATGTGTAATTCAAATGTGCATTAAGCATGGGCATAGGCGTAGGCCCAGCGACCGGAGACCCCTAATGGACCCCCGGCTCCAAGGCCCGCTTACAAACAGACAAGAGTTGGGACAGAGTAAATAAGACTTAGCATTGTGCTGGCCACACAATCCTTTAGTTTGCGGGTCTAAGTAAAATTTGTGAACGCTGTATCATAGGCCATATGGATCAAATGAGTCCATCGGAAAAACTTTATTTTCTTTTATCTTCGGCCTTGTCCAACAAGCTTTAATCTATTCATATAGGCCTATATTTAAGTTCTTAAATATATGCATGGCATACAGAATTCGGCTCAAGATATTTTAATGTTAAATCTTGAATTGTTTCACTTGATAGAGAGTCGAGTATTTAGTCGAATTCAAACAAAGCGAACACCAAAACTAAAACATCACCTGCATAAAATAACAAAAAGCAAAGGGGAATTAACCCAGAATTTCACATCAAAAGATTCGACTTTTTCTCTTCAAAATCTATTTGCAATGAATCGGGTAAAAAGCCTGTGATGTCATGTAAAACTACGTCACGCATGTATATACATTAAAAAATACATTAAATTTGTATGCAAGAAAATATTTTACTTTCGCAATCATAAAGTTCTTTAAACACTTTTGGGTTTATTTTATGAGTTAAGTTTACACAATTGATAAATTTATGATTCGAAACCAATGTAGTTAGCCCGGAGGGTGGGCCTAACTTGCACGTAAATCAGTGTTACATGAAGGCCGCACACATTTCAGAACCAGAAAGCGTATGATGTCAGACATTTACTAAGACCGTTAAATCAGTTCATTTAGAAATGTGTCTTATCTCCCCTTTTACTGCATTTTTTCTTCTTCTAAATTTAAGAAAGTACGACAGAACTTTGAATGCCCAGTGGTCTTGATACCACAGTTATTGGCCATTGGTCATCTTTTTATTTTGAGGCTGTGGGTGACCCATGTCTGTGACAATATGTGGAAATGAAAACATTAATTATTTAACGTGAAACGTCCGGAATATAATATCTTAGCTGTCGGAAGATGAATGGTTAGTTAGCTGTGGTCAGCGTGAATGAGACGTACATTGGTTGCAAGATAACCTTTCTTGCATGGGGCAAACATGGGTCGCAAGATAACCTTTCTTGCATGGGGCAAACATTGGTCGCAAAATAATCTTTCTTCCATGGGGCAAAAAGATATTCAGAGTGATGTCCCTCTAAAAATGCTTCCAAATTATTTATTATGTGTTGATTGACAAGTCTTAAATATTGACAAGTCTTAATGAGGCGAAACCTTTTCAAATCAAAGAGATCGTGAACTTCCGGTACCATTTCCCTCCATTTTCGTAAACAAAAAATATGCTTTTGCGGGGTTTGACAATTGATTTCAACCTCTATAGCCAGCTCTGGTCTTTTAGAAGTATACAAATTCTACGATATTAGTTATGAGGAATCCGTTTTTATAATCAAAAGTGAGTAGGCGATAATTAATGCTCAAAGTGTTAGTCGCGTTAAGTTAAATTTAGCTTTGTTTATAAAATTAATTAGTCATTGGTTATTAAAAACAAAAAACAAAGCGGAGATCATTAAAAAAACAAAAAAAAACAAACACGAAATCTTACGGAAATGCCTGAAATAGCCCCGGAAGTTCATGATATCTTCCAATTGAATAGGTCAGGCCCCATTAAGACTTGTCAATGATTGGTTTCCCCTTGATGGGAAAGCATTTTTTGTTTGTTTCGTATTTTTTCCTTGTCTTTATCCTTTTGGATTGTTTTTATACTTGTAACAAAACAATTCGTTTCTCTGTCATTTTTACCCTTATGTTTAACTGTCATTTTGACGGTCATAAATACTAGTAGCATCTCAACAACTCAGTTATTGACCGATCCGTGGCAGCGTATGTTATCATACGCCTTCATGCTGAGCGTAGTTAAAGAAACATTCGAACTATGTTTGAACATGTCAACAAATAGATAGATCTAAAGGATATTTAAATATTGTGTAGCATTGATTGTTAGACTAACGTTGAGCAGATACGGTGTCAAGTGTTTATAGTGACAACGTTAATTATCGGTACCGGGGAAACGATTGGTAGTTGCTATCTGTTCCATCAATCTAGACATAGATCAGTGATATTTACGTGTATATATATAGATCAGTGATATTTACGTATGCTAGCCAGCGGTGTGTGTTGAGATGTAGATTTTCAAAACGAAACAGACATGTAGATCTATACACACACACACACATACGGATACACCACAGTATCTTTAGCAGCCACGAGTCGTTTCGGGCTAATGTCTCGACGGGCGAAAGGAGATGACCATTTAGATAATTGGCGTCACTATATCTATTACTCCCACCCCTTCCCATGTAAGCAAACACACACACACGTACATGCGTACACACTGAAGCACTGAGAGACTAAGTCAGTTGTGTTTTTTTGGTAGGCTATCAGGTTAATTGATTTATTTCAAATGCAGTATTTAACTACAAGATAGGTCTACTTTTTAGCGAGACTATTCGTCATTACCTAGACCTACACTGAACTCATACAAGACCTAGGCCTGAAATAATGATAATAGACATGTAGACTTACACATAGAGATTTCAGTAGGTATATTATTGTAGGTTACCCAAAGTAGTTTTCAACACAATATTATTTTTAAAAACAAGGACTGATTATGGCCCTTAGAAGCCATAGAGGCTCTTTTGCCCCCCGCCCCCCCCCCCCCCGCGCATTTATATATTTCCTATAGGCCTACGCTTAATTCAATTGTTAAATAATTGGTGTAATAAATCTTAATTGTACAAAACTGGAAGTAAGATGGAGTTTCGTAAATATGAAATGGTTAAATCTTTCAGTGACTCCCTTTGTTGGCCCATCCGCCCTTAAAATCTGAAACCATCAGCCCATAGGCCTACTGTTTTCTTGAATAACTCGAAACGTCACTGAATGCATTCAGCATTTCTTTTTCAAACGAAACTATATACATTCTTTATTGTACAGAGAGCCTTCCTCTTAGACTCTGTTTTTAAGTCATTAAGTGAACATCAAGAGTTATAATATATGATGAACCTTTTATTCCAATATAACAATAGGCTATTACTTATAATGCATTAAATTATACATCACCCATATGTTATCTTATCTTTATTTGTAACTGACGCTTCTTCTGTACAGAAGCTTATTGCCTTTCAAGTTCAAACATCGAACAGCTTATCTTATCTTATACATGACAGACGCTCCTTCTATAAAGAATATTATTGCGCTCATCCGTGGTCCGAGTCTAGTCCTGCATTTTTATTAATGTTTTAAATGATGTTAAGTTAATGGTTTTCTTGGTTTATTCAGGCAACCCATTCCATGCCCGAATGCCACTTGGGAAAAAAGTACTTATATGCACTTACATAAGAGACAAGGAAATTGTTTTTGTCTTTATGTTTATCTGAGCTTTGCCACAGGTTGTTATTGGGTTGTATTTCTAAATTAGAGTTTAATGCCTTATGTATTATTACTACTTTACTCTTTGCCCTTCTGTCTTCTAGTGTTTCTAGATTTAATGATTTGACTAATGGTGTTACTCTTGTTAATTGGGAATATTCACTATGAACCTTGCAGCTCTTTTTTTATTTTATTTTTTAATGTTTTCTTTAGTTGATGGGTCCCATACAGATGCTGCATATTCTAGTAGCCTATAGGCCTTATAACTATATTATCTTATACATTACAGACGCTCCTTCTATAAAGAAGATTATTGCGTCCTACGCTCATCTCACTAATGTTTCAGTTTTATATTCTTACAAGCTACATTGCCCGGGTGAAAAAAAAAACAGGACTGGATAAGGTGCAAATAAAAATTTTATAAACCACAATTAAAGGAAAGCTATAAATCTTATATTTAAATAATTATTTTTTGATTGACTTAGGAAATTAATTTAAACAAAATATTGTCATCGGGTAAAAAAATAGGCAAGTATTTTTATTTAACACAAAAATCTAAAATGCCTGTAGATTTACAATGTCTTTTGTTTTTAAAAGTTTGAAAAAAAAATGGTAGAAAAAAAAGGTATAGTCTAACTCATAGGTTCTCAACGGGGGCGATATTGCCCCCCGGGGGGCGGTGAGAAGCTTTAGGGGGGCGCTGACATCCCCGGGGGCGATTGGGGGGCGGTGAGGGGCAAGTGGGCGGTACAAACGTACCTGATGTATTTTAACACATCAGCTATTTGAATCGATTAGTTTTTGGATGAAATGTTATGAAAACGCAAGTGCTGCTAAATATCTGATATCCCCAACAGTAAGCCTACATATTATTATATTAATAAGAAATAAGAATCGCAATGACTTTTCGATGAAGTAGGGGTCTATATTTGGCAAATATAGTGTGCGGCCGGCTGGTCCTGTGGTTGGTTCACCGGACCATCAACTATGCTGACCGATCACTGTCGCTTTAGCATCTGCTATTATTAATTATATTTTTATTATGTCTTAAATGTGTTTTATAATAAAAAATATAGTAATACACTATGGTTAAGCGGTATAGATAATTAGTAATCATACAAACTGGGTATTTATTGTAATGCTTGAAAATATACATATGATTTATTTAGTCATATAAAATTTATATAATTTTCAAATACTTTTTTACAGTTTGATAATTTCAAAGTTATAAATGTGAGCCATTTAATTTTTATAAAAGAAAAAAACAGAAATATTAGCTCAAATAAAACGGGCTAATTATTTCCCTTTAACTAAAAATTGTGATTTTTTAGATTCAATATTTGATTCAATTACAAGTTCTGTTTTGTAATATAACAAATATTACTGATTTTTAGACCTAAGGCTTTTTGCAACCAAAATTGAAACAAAAATAGACAAATTGCTAGTAACACACCAGGCAAACGATTCACATTAATATTGATTTAAACCTTTTGTTGAGGTAATTTTTTGATCTATTAATTCTTACAAAATGTTTCCTTTTCAGTTTTTTTTTTAAAGATAACCACTGAGCTAGCAAAGGCCTATTTAGGCCTAAATAGATCAGTGACACAAACTCACGTGTTTTCAAATTGACCAATGGGGATCCGTTAGGACACAACACGATCTTTATATATATATAAGCTTAGATTACATTTGTAAAAGTTTATTTTTATGAATCCTAATGTTTTGTTTGATTTTTTTAATTACTTTATCAATATGAAGGTTCCAAGATAACTTATTTATTATTATTCCTAGATACTTAGCATTGTTAGTATGAGTTAGTTCTTTACCATGAATGTAGTAGTTTTCTCTTTTTTTTTTCTTTTTACGTTAGAGTTAACCGTGATGTCCTGCGTAGCCTACTGTTCTTTATTTCAATGTTCTCTCTCTCTTATCTTATCTTATCTTATACATTACAGACGCTCCTTCTATAAAGAAGATTATTGCGTCCTACGCTCATCCGTGGTCCGAGTCTAGTCTTGCATTTTTATTAATGTTTTAAATGATGTTAGGTTATTGGTTTTCCTGGTTTGTTCAGGCAACCCATTCCATGCCCGAATGCCACTCGGGAAGAAAGAGTACTTATATGCATTTGTTCTCGCATAAGGGACAAGGAAGGTGTTTTTGTCTTTATGTTTATCTGAGCTTTGCAACAGATTGTTATTGGGTTGTATTTCTAAATTAGAGTTTAATGCCTTATGTATTATTACTACTTTACTCTTTGCCCTTCTGTCCTCTAGTGTTTCTAGGTTTAGTGATTTGACTAATGGTGTTACTCTTGTCAATTGGGAATATTCACTAGTTATAAACCTTGCAGCTCTTTTTTGAATTTGTTCTAATTTTTTTATGTTTTCTTTAGTTTATGGGTCCCATACAGATCCTGCATATTCTAGTATAGGCCTAACTAATGTGAGATAGCATTTTAGTTTTATATTCTTATTACATTTGTAAAAGTTCCTTTTTATGAATCCTAATGTTTTGTTTGATTTTTTAATTACTTCATCAATGTGAGGGTTCCAAGATAACTTATCATTTATTATTACTCCTAGATACTTAGCATTGCTAGTTTGAGTTAGTTCTTTACCATGAATGAAGTAGTTTGTTATTATTTGTTTCTTTTTCTTGGATACCCTTATTAGTTGGCATTTTTCTGGGTGAAAAGACATACTCCAGTTTGATTCCCATTTTTGTAGTTCATCTAGGTCTTTTTGTAAAAGTTCACTATCTTTTCCTGTCTTTATTATTCTATAAATTATGCAATCATCAGCAAATAATCTTACTTTTGTGCCTGTGTTGATGCAATTTGGCAGATCATTAATGTAAATTAGAAATAGTAGGGGCCCTAGAACAGTTCCTTGTGGAACTCCTGAGTTTACTGTTATTGGTGATGACTTAGAGCCATTTATTATCACTGTTTGTTCTCTGCCTATAAGAAAGTCCTGAATCCACTGATGTAAGGGACCAGAGATGCCAAAGTATTTAAGTTTTTTAAGAAGACTAGAATGATGAACTTTATCAAATGCTTTTGAAAAATCTAGTAATATAGCATCAATTTGGTTGTTATTATCTAATCCCTTAGACAAGTCATCTATTAAGCCTATCAATTGAGTCTCACATGATCTATTTTTCCTGAAGCCATGTTGGTGTGGGCACAGTGCATTTAGTTTGTCTAGATGATTTACTATACTACTATATATTATATGTTCAAGTAATTTACATGTTATGCTTGTTAGAGAAACAGGTCTATAATTTCCGGGGTCAGATTTATCTCCTTTTTTGAAAAGGGGGGTTACATTGGCTAATTTCCAATCTTTGGGCACTTTGCCCTGGTTTAGAGAGGCCTGAAAAAGTATTTTAAAGATTGGAGATATTTCATTAGTTAGTTCTTTAAGCAGTCTTGCTGGTATTTCATCTGGACCAGAAGCTTTGTTTACTTTTAAGTTGGTTAGGAGTTGTTTAATACCCTTTTCATCTACATTTATATTTCCTATCTCTTCTAGTTTGTTAAAATTTATGAATATTTCTTTGTCACCTGGATTTGAAAAAGATGATGCAAAGTGTGTGTTTAGGATATTAGCTTTAGTTTCATTATCATTATAAGTTTTGTTGTTTTGGCCTTTTAGTGGAGCTATGCCTGTAGTGTCCATTTTTCTTGATTTAATGTAGGACCATAAGTTTTTATTATTATCTTTAGAAATTACATTGTTTACATATTCATTCTGCAGCTGTCTGCTTAGTTTCTGAGTTAAATGTTTAATTTTTAGGTATTTTTTATGTAGTCTAATTGAATTAGTTGCCTTAAACTTTTTGAATAGATTTTCTTTTTGTTTACACAGTTTCTTTAGTTTAGTGTTAAACCAACATTTGTTAATTTTATTTGATGTTTGTTTTGTTGGCACAGAGTCAGCCATTATTGCTTTTAAGTTGGTTTTTATAAATTGCCAAATATCTTCAACTGGACTATCTATATTGTATTTAGTAAGAAAATTGGTTTGGAATTTTATTGCTGCTTGATGTAGTTCTGTTGTGTTACATTTATTCCAGAGATAAATTATTCTTTTAGGTTTCTTGCTAATTTGGATTTTTATTTTGTTATTTACTCTGACAATATCATGATCTGAAAGTCCAGGCATTATTTCATAATCTAATACTAGTCCTGGTCTGTTCGTTAAAAATAAATCTAGTATATTATGGTTTCTTGTTGGTTTTTTATTAATTTGGTCTAAGTTTAGATTTTGGATGGTATTGATAAACATTTCATTTATTTCTTTTGTGTTTTGGTGCTTTTCTATAGAGTAGCTATTCCAATTTATATCAGGGAGGTTGAAGTCCCCCATTATCCAAATTATAGCATTTTTATATTTAGTTTCAATACTTGTCAGCTGATTACACAGATCAGACATGTACTCTGATGTTGAGTTTGGTGGTCTGTAAACACTGCCTACAATTAGTGGTTTGGAATTAGGTCTGCTTATTTTACAAAATACTGACTCTATGTTATTTTGAGGTTCTAATTTAATTTCTTCAGCTATTAGGGTAGATTTTATGGCTAGTAAGACTCCTCCATGCCTGTCTGACCTATCTTTCCTAAAAATTTCATAATTATTATTGAATATCTCTGTGTTGTAAATATCTGGGCTAAGCCATGTTTCGGAACCTGCAATTATGTCTGGTTCTTCATTATTTATTAAAAGTTCCAAATCAGCTTTTTTATTTTTAATGCTTTGGAAATTTATTGTAAGAGTTTTGAGGTGATGCTGATTTGGGGTTTTATGGGATTTAGTGTTAAAGAGTGTCTTTTTACTTTTTTGTTTTGGTGTTGATCTAGCTAAGGGTTTATTTAGGTCTAAATTATTAACTTCTGGGCTTGTCAAGGCACTGTAGGGGTTTGTGGTATCCAGGTCATGAGAATTAAACAGACCTGAACTAAATTGTGGCAACCCACACTGTACACAGTGCCAAGAGGCATCTTTATTTCCTAATGCTATATAAATTGGGGTGTTCATATGCAAGCATGCAGTATGGTACCATTCATCACAGGTGTCACATTGAATGGCTCGTTGTTTTGCTGTGCATGACTTACTGCAAATGTTACATCTATCTCTAACATATATAATTATTTATAGGTCTATCAATGTATCTTTTTTTTTCCTTTTTCAACTATTTGAAAATGTTGCTATTGATTCATTTTTGGTTAAGGTCAAAACTTTATCAAATTTACAATGATAACGGGAATGAATAAGAATGGCTTACTGAAAAACAGCAAATTGATAAAATAAGAAAGTAGATTAATATAAAAAACAACAACAAAGTTTTATTTAATAAGTAAGGAATGTTGTAATTATAATAATCTGAAACTAACGAAGTACACAACTGAATTACATTCACATACACAATATTATATTCATGTAAGTTTATTTAACAAAAGCGGCTTGCATACATTGAAGATCTACCACCGAAATTGAAGCTGAAAACTTTATAGGCTATACATAATGAGATCTTTTTTATTAACGGAACAAAAAAATGCATTTGGCTTTGTTCTATAATGTTTATAGATGCATTATCATAAACAAAATGAACAAGCAAGGCCTTATAATATAATTGTATGTGTGGCCATTATCAAATAAGTCAAAGTTATGCTGTCTAATGAAAATGTTTTTTGGCTCCACACGATCATCAAAATATCACTGATTTATACAAATATTGATACCTTTTTATAGGCTATATAAATATCAATGATAGAAATATAGAAAGAAATATAGATGCTAGAAACCTCTCACAACCAATGGAATGCATAGTAACGACATTTTTATCAACATTTACAGTATTACAGTATCTTATTCAAAACATCTTTCAAAATACTCATATTTGCTTCAGAATTTTATGTCTCTCAATGATATCTTATGTACAATGTCCCAATTTTAGCAATTTTTAATGAAAACAATTACATAAAGATATTACTAATAATAATATATATTTATATATATGCTATATCAGTTTAGAATGCTCATTATGCATACAAATACACAATTTTTTCATTTGTTTTTTGGCCTGGTGGTAACTGTCTTTATAAAACTTTCTTTCATATAAATATTTCATATAAAGTATCTAAGGTTTTACACATGATTAATAATATTAATATTTTTTAATATTTAGATCTTTCATAGAATGTAAATATCACATAGAAAAACAAAGTCTGCAATCACACAGTAAGCACACATAGTCAAACTTCACTGTAGATGTACAAAAAGAATTTATGAAATGAATAAACAAAGATAACATTTTGGAATGTAGTATCAGCAGTTTAGATTTTTTTCATTTTGTGCAATAAACAAGTATAAAAGTTCAAAAAACAACAATATATTTTCAACTATTATTCAAATGTCACTTGGGAAAAGCTAAGGTATTGAGTATTGACTACATAATTCCCTTGTATGTTATTGCCACAGAAACTGGGGAATGCTGCTTTATCAGGTATATGTACTAACTTGGTATGAAAGGGATACATTACTTGTTTCTATTTACTCAGAATAAAAAGTTAAAAGATGATTTCTGATGTCATATATGTCCATATATCACAAACACACACCTAAACAAAAAGTTTAAAGATGATTTCTGATGTCATGTATTTCCATATATCACAAACATACACATAAACCAAAAGTTAAAGATTTTTTTCTGTTATCATATTTTTCTTTATATCACAAACACACAACTAAACACAAAGAGTAAAATGTTACAAACATATAACAATTGTTTTATTTACATAATAATATTTACCGTATATATATATATATAAATAAACTGATATTAGTATAATGGTCTAAAGTGTAAAGTAATATCAATCTAAGCAGTCCGATTCGCTTCACTGAAGCTATTAAATGACCTTTGCAACTACATTACTGACAACAGTTATACATCACTACTCTCTGGCAAAATGCTTGTAATAGCTACTGCACAAAGTAAATAAGACTATAGTTATATGAAATAATGTATAGTTGCCTAGATATTGTTTTTTGTTTATCACAAATGTAACAAAAAAAATGAAAGAATATTATTAATGCATTTTTATATCACTGCAGCATTGTTCAACATAAAAATTAAAACTTATATCATTTTTGTGAAAAAACTTTTCTTTTTCAAATCACAAAATAAGCTAAAGTGAACACTATTTCTTTCATATTCAATAACTGAATAACTATTAACTGAAACATTAAACCTTAAAAAAAATTGTTTCCTGATTTTTCCAATAACATTTTTTGCCTCCAAATTCTAATAATAAAGGAGTCCTAATAATGTAAACTAGTTAATCAATGTGAGGTTTTTTCAAAAATTATACCATGCATTCATTAGTTTTAAATGGTACATTTTGGAATTTGTTAATCTTTTGTTAATCTTTTCCTATAATCTACACATCATAATACATGCTTCTTCCAATGAAAAGATTATGAACAGCATTCTGTTTATTTATCAACTGCTATTAAAAAATACATACTGGTTTCTTAATACTAATCTTATACTATGTGTACAGATATATTGCAGAAATATTCCATATTGTAAAACAGTAAATTAAAACAAAAAAGATGATGATAAAATTACTGGTAATGTTTGAAATGAAAATGAAACACTATTTTGATATCAATGACTTTACAACAGAGACTACCTCCCTTTTAGGCTCTGGAATGTCATTACATGTAGTGAACAAATCTACAAGTACAGCCTTAAAGCAAACATTATAATAATATGCATGTAATATAACTCAAGCAAACAACCCTGTGAAAACATTAAACTTGGGTAAACAACATTTAGTCAATGTACTGTACAGAATTTAAATGAAACTGCCCTAATTACACTAGGCTTGTGGGTATTATAAATACTTTAATAGCAAATAGAGACAAAGAAATAAAAAGACATTTTTTTGTTCAATTAACTGTACAAAACTGTAGAAACATGTAGTTTAGTTTTTATGATATAATAACCCCTCCCTCCAACAAAAAAAAGAGAGCTGTCATGGACAAATTGTAAATGTTTGTCAGTGTTTAGAAAAAGGTTAGTAGGAATGTAGTCAAAAAGGTTAGTAGGAATGTAGTCAAAAACCAATGACAAGCTTACTTGTAAAAAACAACAACAACTGTATTTCACATTGTAGATCTATTAGAAGTTCATCTAAGATCTTGTATATATAAAAGTTTATCTTCGACATTGTAGATATAGAAGTTCATCTAAGATCTTGTATATATATAATATAAAAGTTTATCTTAGACATTGTAGATATAGAAGTTCATCTAAGATGTTGTATATACGAAAGTTTATCTTAGACATTGTAGATGTGTAAGTTAAGTAGAAAAAGAAACAAACATTGATTTTATTTAAAAAATATTAACTGTTTTTTTTTTTTCATTCTGAGAATAAACTACATAGTGGAACTTGTAAAAGAATATAATTTGAAGCATAGCAACTTAACCAAATACTGCATATTATAGCAATCCAGTCTGTCCCTTGTTACATTTATCAGCAGTGCCCATCAAAGGCTTTTAACAAAAATTGAAATGGGTTATTAAACTTAAACCTTTTATGTTCTTTATGTAAAATAGAATATTTGCATACCTCCCTCCCCCTAGGCATCTCAACAACAAAAACAAAATGTATGGAACTTGTCAATTCTTTTGTGAACTTGAATTTGAAGACATGCGCTTAAACACAATTTATAATTGTGTGAAAAAAAAAAGAATGAGGTATTAAAAGCGCTGGTCCGTGCTACATTCTTCAAGCTGACGGCACAAAGTGTTTATTCCTTTTTTTTTCAGGGAGATCAAAAAGGGCTGGATTAACCAGCTGACGGAATCCATTTTGTGGAATAAGGCTAATCCATTTTAACTGATCTTATCAAAAGAGCCATAAAAATGTCCTGCTAAATGGCTGCACCTTTATTTATTGTTGCAACATTTTTGTTTTTCTTAATGATTGTTTTTAACAAGAAAATGTTGTAGATATATTATGCTTCTCTTTGAATGTACATTTTCATTTTGTTACAAATCAAAGCCGTTTGGATATGCATCTGAATGCAACCAAAATTAACACAGCTAATAATGCCCAGATTAAGAAGAGGTTTTTAACACCGCCCTTTTCCTAAACAATAACAGAAGTTTTCCAACTGTTTTCAAGTTTCTAGATCTTTTGTAATAATTTTTATTTTAACCTCTGGTCATGTTTGGACACAAACTTATAAAATAAAGGCATTTAGGCAAACATGCATATATATGTATAAATATAATTATGTATTTGCAATGTAAGCTGATTTGAATTACATGAGCTGTGGCTTGTTGCAATTTCTTGATATTCCGGTACCGCTGTAGTTACATCATGGGCGGGTCTATTTCAATGAGGATAATCTCATACTCCTTGTCATCACTGATCAGATTTTTCTCTATGATAAATGTAGACTCATGGGAGTAATGCCTAACAATGTTATCATCCAGTCTTACAAGGATCCTATTAAAGTCAAACAATAAAAAGTATTGATTCTCTGAAATATGCTTCTAAACAAAACAATAGTTTATTAAAAAATTATATACTAAAAAAAAAAGTTTCATACTTTATATTTTCTCTTTTGTTATTATAAGGATTTAATGTTTTTCTAAATTTAAAAAAGTTAACTAAATATTCTTTAGACTTATTCATAATATGTATTAAAAAAGAAATATTAAGAGATCTAAGTAACCTTACTTACCCTTTCCTTGATTTTTTATACAAGTTTTTGACTCTTGAGGGTGAAATGGAGTATTTTTGCTCAATCTACAAAAACATAACAATTATTTATTATAATATATATATATATATAATATAAAAGCCTACTTTAAAAATGTAATACCAACATAGAATGAATTGTGGCAAATTCATATCTTGTTTAAGCTAGTAAGTCAATTTACAAATAATAAAAATACAAATGCTAAAAAAAATTTTTTCATCAAGAAACTTACAGATTTCAAAAGTCCATGCAAAGTAGGAATTTCTAGCATCAAAGCTGTGTACACTTCCTCGTGATGTTCTCTTACATACAGCAGAACTAAAATAACACAGAGCAGTTTTAAGTGGTTAAAATTAGGTCTTAAAAATAGCATTACCAATTATAGGCTAATTAAATTTGGCTTATGAATGTAATTTTATTTTTACATAAATGTATACAAAGAAAAGTGTCAACAGCATTGATGCACCTAGAATAGTTTCCTTCAAGCTAACGTATCAGTAAAATTTTATTTAGGCTTCTTAGTGTATAATAATATGAATTTCTAATGTGTTCTGGTTATGCCTGGTTATCCCATGTTTTTTGGGGGGATACAAATCAGAATACATACATTTAGTTTATTTTTAATGCTTAAAGCTAATTCAACACAAATAGCAATAAGTTATAATATTATGAGGGCTTTTTCTATAAATTCTAATAAATCTATTTCTATGCCATTTTTGCTTTGATTAATTGATTTTGTGAAACTTTAAACATATTTCTGTCTGTGTTTACCTTTGGGTGAGTCTTTTGGTACACTAATAGAATCTCTTCTAGGTTTCTTAGCTGGACTATTGCTGTAATAATCGTCACAAGAGTCTGGCAGCTCCAGGCTTGTGGGGAGACTGCAACAAATAAGATACATTACTATTAAAAATATTATACATGTCTTAAGGTTTAGTTAATAATGCCTTTAGTTTTTGTTACATTAAGTCTATAAAATAGTTAAGATTTGAACAAAGACTTAACTTACAAATAGTATAAAAGAAATTAACTTTTGGCTTGATGCATACATAGAACCTTACCTAGAAATATCCTCTTCTTGTGAAGGGACCACACCTATTGTGATAGACTGCAAATAAGTGAGAAAAAACAAAAATTAAATAGCCATGAAGTTAGAATTCCAATAGAAATAACAATTTTACCTGGATAAATGTCAACATTTTATTGAAGCAATTAAAAATAAAATAAAATATATTAAACAATTTTAGACCTAGCTATTTGTTTTGTACTTTGTGTGCCTATTTTTAAGACATCTAGTCTTTTGATGAACAATCATATTGCTAGAAAATTAAAGTACAGAAGTGTGATGCCATGATTTTTTACCTTGTGGATGAACTCTGGTGTTTCATGTAGTGGGTTGAAGAAAACTGGAGGTAAGCTTGTGTCTGCCATGGAATAAAATTCTGAGCGGTCACATGGTTCATGGAATGCTTCTTCTGATTTCTTGCGTCCTAAGGTTAGTGTAATAGATTAAGAGTTATTTTCAAAGTCTTGTTTTTGTAGGCTATTTAATTAAGAAGTAGAATTAGTTTTCATGATCTGTAGGTATCTATAAGAGAATTGGAATTTAATATAAGTGGAATTATCTAACCTTTAGTTTTAGCACACCCATTAGCGAAATCTTCTGGCTTACTCTTGGCCACGCGTCTTCGCTCCTCATCTCTTGTCTTCCTTTCAGCTCCCTGTCAACAAAAATGTTATTAATTATTTCTCTTTTAAAACTATGAAAAAAATACAAAAAAAAGAAATCTTAAAGAAATAAATATCAGAAAATAAATTAACATAGTTTAACTCTTTAAATTGTTGTATTTGTATATTACTCAGAGCAAACTTATGCATTGCAAATGGTGAGGTGATTTTAATAATTGAATTAGAATATTAACTGATCTATAATTTTTTTTTATGATTGGTTACTTTAAAACATCTTTAGTTTAATTAGATGTCTGACTTCAGTAGAGAAAATGGCGTCACAAGGACTTTTATAATATTGGATCAAAGAGGTTTAACTGTTTTTTTTAAGTTATAAGTTTATAGATGGGGGATTTATTTAAACTATTTTAACAAGTCCTAATACTCTGAGATTTCTAAGCTCACCTTGTCACAGAAGGCTTTAATCTGGCAGTATCCTCTATGCACAAGGAGGTTTTCTTTAGGGCTCTGTTCGTATGTGTCTATCTGGACATGCAGTGGTATTCCTTTCACTCCCTTCTGGTTGCTAAAATCTGTGCTCAAACAGTGCACTGCGATGTTCACCTGGCAAGTAGTGAGAAACAGAGATTTTATAATAAGTTATTTATATAGTTAAAGGAAATCACTTTATAAGAACACATCTCCAACTGAATTCTAATCAAGGAAAGGTAGCTCATCCTATATTTATTAATTTAAATGAGCTGCAACTTAATGAGCACTTTCCAATATGTTTTTACTATCAGTGTATTACACTTGATTTAGTGCATACAAATATTATGAAATGTTCAATTAATTGGTTAGAGAAAAAGAAATATGAAAAATGTAAGGTAATCACAAATAGCAAACAGAGACTATGTAAAACTCTACTAATGTTCTAAGGGGGATAACTCTTATTTTGTAATTTCCTTAACCCTGTCAAGATATCTGTATACTTGTGCCAAGAATTATTGGTTTGATGTATCAATGACATATTTCATACTAGGCCCACTTGATAAATACAGGTAAAAATAAAAAATCTGGCATTTTAATGACTGGTCCAGTTCTTAAAAATGTGTGTTACAAAATAAAAAAATAAATTATTAATGACTCACTCTGACTGGCCCCTCCATTGGATTCCATCGGACTGCCACAGCATTGAAAGCAATCTCCTCTATGTTGTGCGGTAAAACACCTTGACAGTTTTTTGTATCTGTGAATTAAATTCATTGAACAATAAATATAAAGCCCCCCAAAAAACAATCATCAATATAGACTATAGCCTATCCATAAGCCCCCATAAATAGGACTATTAATGTAATAATGAAATTAAAAGCAGGTAAGAATTTGAGAAACATTTTTTTTTCTGGATTAAAGGTATATCAATTGTTTACATTTTCTTTTGAATTAGGAGTAGGCTATCTAATTTAAATTCATATTATAAATATGACATTTAATATTCTTATAGAAGACTAGAGATGAACTTCTTAGGTCCTAAGCTTTTCTGTAGATGCACTCGTTACATAATTTAGAAGCAATGTCTTCTTATGATAGAGATGGCTGTTGGGGGCCTATATAATATTTAATACAAAACTTTTGCTCTAAGTCTAAGGGCTCAGTTTAGTTAACTGTCAAGACTAAAAACTATAAGACTATTAGCTTAAAATAAACGGCGAAAAAATCAAGCAAAAATAGATCTGCACAAAAATAAAATATTATCAAAATTGTGAAAACTTAATTTTTATAAATATGTTAGGATTTGCAACATATACATGTAGCTGCTACATATATGATTAATATATGATCAATCAAAAGTCAACATCTAGTGACATTACTTCTATTAAAAATATTCAGCATAAAGCCAGAAGCTCTACTTATCACTTACCAATATCTAAAATTCTCTGTTTGTAACTGTGTTGTCTACCATGCCAAAACTCCCAGGCTTTTCTCTCATCTTCCATTGATTTCTCTTCCCTAAAGGCCAAAATTATCACCGACTGAAAACATAATACAATAGCATGAAGAAACAAATAATAAATAAGGTGATAAGTAGGCTAAGGATTGTAAAATTAGCATAAATGATGATTAGAATCATTAGTCATCATAAGACAACCTTAGAGCTAGCCATATCTAGACGACAGAGACTTTCAAAAGTGCATCATAACAAATTATTGAAATAAATAAAGAAATTTGATGTAAGTGCGAAGAAAGTATAACATACCTACATTTTTTAGTTTAGGCTATGTTAAGTTAAGCCTATGTAAACTATGTTTTAGCCTATTTATTATCTTCAATTAATTAAGTATAACTTTTACTATTAATATTATTAGGCCTACTATTACTACTATTACTAATAAGTAGTAATAAGTAGGCTATTACTAGTATTAGGTCTTAGGTTATTAGTTATTAGGAATAAATAATATATATAATTATATATAGGCCTACTTTTATAGTTGTTAATGTTATATAACTAGTGGCTTCTTATATTAAAATATGAGTGTGTAACAAGTTGCATTTAAAAAATCTGGAGTTGATTTATTAAAACTATATTAGTATTAGTATTAGCACAAGTAAATAGGCCTATACAAAAAGTACATAAAGTTTGTACTGCATGATTACCTTGACAACTGCACACTTTATCAAGCGCTCTTGTCTGTCAAAGTTTAATGTTAGACCGTAGTACTGACCTAGAGATAAATTTGTAAAACAAAAATATTATTATAATGGTAAGATAGTAGGCTACAATATACAGAGATTTATTCAAATTAAATACGAGATACACATGATACACATGTTAGGGGCAGTCCATAAATGCGTCACACGATTTTGGCCAGTTTTCGCCCCCCCCTTTCCCACATCATAACAAGTTGTCTCTTCCATTAGGCTATGACATCACAAATTCACAAAGCTCTGCACCTCTATCCTAAAACCCCACCATATGTCCTATTTCAAAATTAGTATGATTCGATTCACTTTTATTGTCATAAAAGTATTTTTTTTAAATAATATAATTATCGTCGTTAATTAAGTGAAACTTGTTAAACTGTTGATATCATTTTAATGCTGCACCCTTACCTCCCCCTTGACATATTTCGTTACGAATGTTCGACGTCATTTAGGCTCTATAGACGTAATTTTTGTACGACCCTTTGGTTAGGACGATATTAGTGAGTCGACCATGTAGGCTACGTTTCAATCTCTAAAAGCATTAAGTCATTGTGGCGGGAACTTACTTTTGTTGAGGTATGTAACCTTGTCTTCATCTTTCCTCTGTGTTGTTGAGATGGGTGTTTCCAGAACGTAGCTGTACCCAGTGCTGTTGACTTCACTAGAAAAGACATTGATTTTTTTTTCAAAATGTTATTCAACTCAATTGACACGTGAAGAATACCTCCAACCCCACGTCTACTGCATCATGTACAATTTTCCCGTCATTCAAAATCGTCAAACAGGCATACCGAAATATACAGCATTATCGGGAAGTTATTAGAATATGAGATGGAGAGTTTCTAAATATTCTACGCCATATGCACCCCCCCCCCCCAAGGGCCGTATTGCTGCTGAGAGTTAACACCCTTGCCCCTTTTACAAGTCAATCTTTTATGACTGACTTGAAATTTACAAGTCAGTCATAAAAGATCGACTTGTAAAAGGGGCAAGGGTGTTAACTCTCAGCAGCAATATCTCCCATTACATAATAAGTAGGCCTAGATTTCTATTCTGTGCACATACTATATGAGAGTGGCGTTAATTGAAGTATTGATCTAAGGACTTTATTTCGACACGCCTAGAATCAACTGCAGAATGAGCAGGCGTCTCTGAGAATACCAAAGTCGAATGGTCACTTGTTATCAGCTCAGAAACACACATTAACGACGGCTGTGCATTGTGCTGGCTACACAATGTCCGTGTATAAATCGGAACTGGCTAATTCTTTTAATGCATTCTATATACTAAAAGTTATGAACATTCATATTCACAGACATTATACAAATTTGTTTCCAAACTACTACAACAAAAATGTGAACTTTTAGAAACGAAATAGTAAGTAGATTAGTAGAAAAATTTTTTTTCATGTTTCTCTAATATAAAGTAGAGACTTCAGCCTTACACGGAGGCCTATAAATATGAATTATTAAGCAGTCTAATATTAACAATTTCATCTTTTCTTTTATAAATAAGAGGCCATATAATTATTATAACAGCTACCAAGCACTGCTCAAACATCAACCAGGATCTGACAAGTCCCGCAAGATCTGCCCAAACTTCCATCAGAACCTGCCCACAATATCCACAATATCAAACCAAATTAATGTATAGCTATATATTTTTTTTTAAGTGAAAATATTCAAATGATAAAAAAGCGAAACTATGTAAAAAGTTCTCGTTGCTCTTGAGGCTTGTATTATTTTAATTGCCCAAAATTAAATCAATAAATCCGGCTCATATGTTACACGTACTTTCGGTTTTATAGCAACAAAACGTTTTCAAGTTTAGTTCTTAAATAAATTGCGCTTTTATTTATAATTTACTACTATTCATGTACAGGCCATGTTCTGTTTTGTCTGTAAATATGTTTTCATGCAAAATGTGAAGAAAAAAAACTGTGAAAAAAAAAGAGAATAATAATTGTATTATGTCGTTCGAAATACCCATGTGTTAAGGTTATGTTAACATGTCAACAGAGCTCTCTGAAAAGCAGTGGCGTAGTCTGCATTGCAATGTAGGTAATGTAATTGAGGGGGGGGGGAGACTTTTCCATGACTACGCCTATGCTGAAATGAACACTTTGTCAATGGACTCTGAATTATTATGACACTTCGGAGAGAGATAGTCAGAGAGAGAGAGAGAGAGAGACCGAGAGAAAAATAGAGCGTGTGTGTTGAGAGAAAGAGAGAGAGAGAGAGAGAGAGAGAAGGTACGGTCGTTTACGGTCTTGTGAACATCATCCAACGTCACAGCAAGCATAGATCATCCAAATTTGTCCTTCAATGGCGGAGTTTTAAATCCGATTGCGCGCGTCTAGATGTGACAAGATAACGGCTGATGCATTTCTATTTCCTGCCGGTGCGGGACTATGGGAAGTATTTAACAAAACGGTAGAGGAGGGCGCAGGTGGCTGCTGTACCGCCTTACCGTCTTAGAAAGAAATGATGAATATGTACTTAACGTAATTTCTTAGAATTCTCATGTCCATGCCGTTCTTAATTTGACACACACCCAAGGGTAAACCTAAACCATGCTAGACAATAGTTATATACATTATTTTTTTCAAGTAAAGTTCATGTAATGATAACAATATAAATACTGAGTGAAGCCCATTCTTACGGACCTTGAAGACCTGTCTTCATGGGATTATGTGGCCAGCAAATCGCCTTTACTTTTTAGACTCCCATCATCATTCAACACAGAAGACGAGAAAATAAAAAGAACCACCACCTTGGAAAGGCAATGACTCTGTCGCTCGACCCCCGCGCCCAGTTGATAAACATCAGAAAAAAAAATGTATATATTCATATATAGGTATAGAACAAAATATAAGAGCTTACATATCTATACAAAAATATATAATAATTATTTCAACAACAACAACACAAAAATATGTTGTTTCGATTCTCCATCTTGTCTTGTCTTTTACACTACGAATTCGCTTGTCTAACTCCAGCGGTGTGGAAAATAAACTATAAAGGATTAGCTACAGGTACCGCTTGCTTTATCTCGATATGCCAGGCCCCATGGGAAGGTGTGAAGACATATATGGGGACAATACAACTTGTCAACTGGTAGCGTTCTTTTCTTGTGCGTGCATGTGTCTGACTATTATGTTGATGTGTGTCTATTTAAGAATAAAATGTACTTTTAGCACTGGCATTATGGCTATTCATACGTTTTATGGGGCGCGGTTGTGTAGTGGTAGAATATCACGGTTTTCCTTACAAAGGGTTTGTGTTCAAATACTTTCATCTAACCTTCCCACGGATGTGGAGTCTTATAGAGTTTTGATGATGCGCAACTGGCATCGGGTAAAGTGTGCTAGTCACTGTGCTGACCACACAATCCACTTGTCAGGCCAAGGCACAAAATATTAATGACGAAGTCTCTAGAGCGAAAAAGCCGTGGGCTTTTAACATTCAGGCAAAACGTCCGCTTCTGATGTAGACTAAGGAGTAGTAACGCAGAAATAACTTGAGAGCCACCGGCGGCGTCACGTCACTATGGTAGTATTTTTTGAAATGACAGGTAAGAGAACCTACCTCTTACCTTGATTGTCGTACCTGAAGATAACTCCATTGAAACTTGATTCAGACGCGCATACTTCACACGGCGCCCCGGTATCGTATTTCTACCTCTCTATTTTATGACAAGCCGCACTTGTTGAGATATTTGCTTTTGTTCGAATCTCATCTAAAAGGTGCAAGTTTTGTAGACAGATTTAGGTGGGTTTGTTTTGTTGTTAATATATTTCTAGTACAGTGACGGGAAACGGAGATTTCGATGTCGATGTTAGCGTAATTTTATGGCAGTAAAAGGTCAACAAGCATTAGAATTTGTTTTTGCGTCTTTGTAGAGCTGGATGAGCTAATTGTAATATATTGATAAGTATATTAAAAAATAGTATTTTTATATAATGGAAAGTCACAATTACACTGCTAGTCTCTAAATGTAGCTTTTTTTTTTCTTTATACAGTATAACTATTTCCATAGAAGGTCATTCAATTTATTTTTAGATCACTATAAGATAGATTTATGAATCGAATGAACAATTAACCAGCGGACTTCTGGTGATGTCAATATCGTATTCAGAATTCATTTTTTTTAAACAATCGCATTTAGTGTATTAAGCGTATGATCTACTATTGAAACCTATTTTGAGTACTTTGTCAATATATTTTTTTCGGTATGCTTTCATGTTCATCTTCCCACAGACCTTCGTGGCTTCTGTTGAGCCGAAATTCCCAAAAGTACGCTGTCTGCGACTAGATGCGAATGCTAATCCTCTTGTCACAATTAATTTTTCATTTTCCAAACTGGCATACGTCTCGGTAGGTTCAGTGTGACACTATTGTTTCGTCAATTCATATGAATTAAACACAGACACACGCATATTATACAAATGGCCAGGAACAAAGGCTGCCAATCTGACAGCAATTTTTTTCTTTCGCGCCCCGATAAATTTGTGAAGTTTGTGTTTATCTTTCAATTCTGCGCTTGTTTGTGTAGGCGCTGAAGTTGATGAACTTATAAATAACAGCAGAAAAAAAAAGAGTTGATTCAGAATACGCAATACCGTGTTTATATCTTATTCTGAATTTGCACGTCCACCATAAAATTGTGTCGAAACAAACTTAGTTGCCCTAAATGGCTTATTATTTCATTTACCTGGGTATACAAATACAGAGGTTCACAAATTGTATATGATATAGACCTATATAAACCTGTTGGCTACATAATATACATATATCATAGTCGCTATAGTTGACTATATAGCGGGGAGGCCTATATTATGTAATAATATATACATTTCAATCCTTATTACATAATTTGATCATAATGGTTTAATATTATAAATTCTTTTTTCATTATGTTAGATTCACTGGAAGGGCTAAGCATTTAAAACTCATTTAAAAATAAAGCACTCGTGCCCTCCCCTCCCCCCCCCCCCGCTCTCCGAAAAACAAAACAGTGGTGGGCCATGAAGTAGGTCAAAATTTTCTTGCAACCAGTGAATGAAAAGGATTTTCTATGGCCTGCAAAGAACCGCCGAGCCATATTTTACTTTGCACAATTAATAGATTTTGATGCACTAAACGAGACAGAGTAAACTACGGGAGAATATTATCTTGCAATGGGCGATGCTTTGAGGAAGTCAGAAAGGCGAGAGGCGTGGAGGAGGATGGTATACATGTCATCTCTGGCGCCCAATCGGTCAAAAAGACATAAGGAGTATGTAGGGTGCAAGACTTAAATCTCGTGTATCAAAGCTGAGATATCTCAGAAATATTCTCAAAACTCAAAACATGAGGGGAAATCACTTACACCATGTAAAACTAAATTCAGACTTTAATTGTTTTCCTTGCGCATTCAGTTGCTTTTTTTTTTTAGATCAATGATTTTCAAGCCCTAAGGTACATAAACAAAATACTTTAATAAGATGGACCACTTGCTCTATTTTTAGAGCTTATATGTTCTTTTTTCCGTGCGCCCCCAATGACGCTGACTTCTACGCTCCTATGTCTGCCTAAAGGTTTCCGCTGTATACAACATTCAATTTTAATTTTAACTTTTCATTGAGAAAATCATAGCGATTATATAAAACGGAAGAGTACAATACAAAAGGGAATCGGGAATTCCGAAAAAAAGCCATTCGAGTCATCAAATAGCAGAAATATTACATCAAGCTGTCCATCTTATTATAGTCTTTGTTTAAAAACATATTTTCGAAAGCATTTTCACAGTTAACATGCATTAAAAGCGCTTAGTCAAAATACCGGTTTCAAGCATTTGGTTTCATAGGGTTAGTACAGCAGAGTTAGATGTAGCTTGAATTATCAAACACAGCTACATTTTTCAATTGTTGCGCTAATTATTAGATTATTATATCCAATGATCGCATCATTTTAACATTTGTCTGAGAATATTTACACAATATGTCTTGATAAATTAACATACAAGACATTTGCTGTGGTTTACACTTGCACGTTAAATTATCACTTTACACTAGCCGGTAGACACACGTAGACACGCACATACACCTTCTTACTGCTGTACAGGATACACGGTGTCTATTTTTGGTGTCATGCCATGTATCACACTGGTACGGGAGAGGGAGGAGGGGGTGGGTGCTTTAGGCCTATAAAACAGTGTATTAATGTCTTAGTACGCGATTCACCCCTAAAGGCGTCTACTGGACAACACCTTCCATTGCAGTCAACCATAGACTTAGAAAAAACTGAGCAGTCTCGTATATCTAATATGTTACAGACGCTCCTTCTTTACAGAAGATTATTGCGTCCTACGCTTATCCGTGGTTTGAGATAAAACAAGATATAATATATGCACACTCAATATTAGTATTAAACGGTTTAATTGTATCAAGTTAAATAGAAGAGCATTTTAGTTTTCCCACTCATGAAAAAAAGGGCCAATAACCAAATTCTTTGAATCGAATTGAATATTGGAATTACATTATGTGACTATATTTCAATTTCTAAATAGTGCTAGTTTATGAAGCACACACAGTATATATATATATATATACATATTTAATATGTTCCCCCTTTATAAATATAGCCTACGGCTGATGACGCAGTAGTTCACCAGTTTTATTGGTTATAGCATATGAGTGGATTCAGTGGTCTAAACTATTCCCCAAATCACGTTTACTTTTTTTTGTCCAACAAATTTAAATACGATGTGTTTTGTGGAGCCTGAAGTGATGCCCTTAAGTACCTTTGAGAAAATAGTAGGCCTACCATCCTTGTTGGATTCGAACACGGAAGCATGGGAAGGGTGATCCTAATGTAATCGATAGATTTTGTTCTATATAAAAATGTTCCCCACACGTTTAGATTTTTATAGATAGACAAGTGAATACAAAGACAATCAGACAGTTTGACAGACATATAGATGAGCAAAATAAATAGAGAAGCCTTATAATGCGATACACACACGATTTCTGATTTATAAAGACTCACAGTTTTGCAATAGCTGGAGATTTGGGGCTCATTTTCTCGCAGCTAGAACTGGAGTATTGCCTCATTAGTGCCCCTGCGGTTGCCCCATTGCCAACAGACTTCTTCTTCTTTGTTTTGTCTTTGAATAAATTTTCAACTGTGCCGTTGAGTGGGTTGTCCTTGAGCAACTGAAGATAGAAATGCAACTTAAGAAAGCATACTAAGTAAGATATAGAGGCAATTTACTGAATTAAACTAATGCAACTTAACAAAGCATACTAAGTGAAATATAGAGGCAATTACTGAATTAAACTAATGCAACTTAAGAATGCATACTAAGTGAAATAAAGAGGCAATTACTGATTTAAACTAATGCAACTTAAGAATGCATACTAAGTGAAATAAAGAGGCAATTACTGATTTAAACTAATGCAACTTAAGAATGCATACTAAGTAAGATATAGAGGCAATTTACGGAATTTATGTAATCAAATCAAATGTCCATTTATTTGGATCAATAAAGTAATCTTATCTTATCTTAATTACTGACTTAATGCAATTTAAGTATAGTTTTTTGATGCATTTAAAGTCTTCACATCATTACAGGCTAAAAACCATGAACGTAGTGTATAGTGTATTTGTTAAGTCAGTATTAAGTGCTAAACTGTGAGTGTCTATTAAAAAAAATGTATGAGGTTTTGAAACACTTAAAAATATTTAGGGAGATTGTTGTAGAACTACACTGGATAAAAAATGAGTTTTTAATGTTGCTGAGACAAAGCATAAATTGCCTGTAATAAATTGTGTTTTTTAACATTTTATAATTCAATATCTATACAACTTGATGATTTAATCTTCATTAAATATAATGAATGCAATTAATTCACACGCTACCAAAGCTACGCAAACTAAGATGAAAACTCAATTATTATATTATTTTTATAATCAATTACTTTTAAAGGTTAAGCAATTAAAATCAAAAAGACTTATTTATCCTTATTTCTTTTTTCGAACAGACAAGTCTCTTTGTTTTAAAATAAGCTATAGCCTCTAATAAAAATTTGGCAGTGTTCTTAATTAACCCAAAAATCTTAAGTTTCAGGTTTTAAATTTATAGAATCATATTTAGATTTATATTTATTTGAAAAAAATTATTCCGCTAACAAGAAAGTTTGCCCCCCAAAAAACCCACAGCAACAATAAACAAATAAAAAAAAACAAGAACAAATAGGGAAACACCTATGATACCTAATCTTTTGGTATAATTCAGTGTTCTAGTAACATTTAGTTGTTATTTTAATACTAAATATTCCGATAAGGAATAATTGTAATTCGCGCCATAAATAAGAATAATTTCTTAATTTTCGTAGAAAATTCTCGATTGCAGGCCTATATCTTTACTTTTTTAAAAATCTAGTAGACTAAACAGTTTTATGCAGAATGTACATTTTAAGTTGGGTAATAAAAAATAATTTTTAATCATAAATCTTTGAAGCAAAACAAAATTACAGTAATATTTGTTAAGATAACCATACTAAGTTTAGTATGATTTTGAAGGAAACATAATATACCAGACAACCTATATTTCATGACCGTAGTTTACGTCTGAAATAGTTATTCAGTCAGTGGATTTTTTTGTGACGGTACGCACCGGTACGGCGTACCGGCACCTTTTCCAATGTGGGCTAAATTTTTTTACTTTTCTTGTATTTTTACGTTTATTATTAATTTATTATATTATTAATTTGTTAAATATAAATTATTTTAAAATTGCGCGCAATAAGAATTAAAATATAAAATGCGAAATTGCTTTAAAAGTTAGGCAATCCATCACTGAGTACGGGCACCAATTTTTTTTTTTACAAAAAAGCACTGGTTATTTTAATTACTTTATGTCGGTATGAAATAACAAATTCTACTTACAACATTGGGAGAAAGACAAGGCTCGTGATAGCCACTGTCCGGTGATTTCATATTGTAGCTATCGGTATTCAGGAAATTCTGAAAGTTATTGTTCGTGTACGTCGTATGTGGGTGGTAACACTCCAGGACTGGGTGTTTCTCTGCCTCACTGCCTCGTGGGTACATGTAGTTGTAATAGCCAATGTTCGAGCCGGCCGGGTTAGTGCTGGACACCTGAGAGTCCACAGGCTGGGACGAATCCAGTGGCTGAAGGGGCTGCAGGACCTGGAAGTACTGCCCGGCCGAATGGACAATCATGGCGTCATGCATGTTTTGCTCGTTCTGGGCGAGGTGCTGCGTGTGTCTGTGATCGTGGTGCTCCAAAGCGCCACCGTACAGTGTGTGGATGGGGCTGTTGACCAGCCCGGTCAAGCTGTGGGAGTCACCGTTGGTCATGCCGTCGTCGCAAGTGGCCATGGTCGCGGAGACCATGTTATGACCTGCGTTGGCGCAAGAGTTCATGGACAAGCCCGAGCTGTTTGTGAGTTGAGCTAATTGCCCGCTGACCATCTCGGAATCATAAAACTGTTGGTCCACGTAGTTCATAAACGATGGGTGTTCTTGTTTTATGGATTGTGGATACTTTGAATCCAGGGCTGAGCCGTGGATATCGTCTGTTAGAAACTGTAAAGTGTGAGCTGGCATGACGGTGACCGCTTCCTCTGTCGACTGTCTGGATCGGATCTTCTCGGACAGTGCCTTTTTCAGAAAATTGTTCTCTTTCACCAGAAGCTCATAGGGAAAGATGTTCTCTTGACTTTCCTTCACTTTCGACTCATTGGCGACATAGCTGACCGCTACCTCCTGCTGTTCTGTGGGGGAGGAAGGTGCCGACGATGGCGCTGTTGTGCTCACCAAGTTGGAAGGCGATTCTGTGGCCCTGGTGGCTGAATTATTCTGGTGAGCGACTAGAGTCAGAAGCTGCGAATCAGTGGACAACGGGCTAAGTCCGACCGTGCTGTCTTCTTGTAGAAACGACGTCTGAGGCAACTCGGAGGCGCTGGTGGTGTAATGCATCTGCGGTAGGGCGCTAAGAGTGTTTTGTGTGGTTGTCGCGTACGATGGCAAGCCGCCCTCTCGTGTAGGGGCGGGGACGGGGGTGGCAATCCCTTGCTCGGCATCGGTCACGGCCTTCCTTTTCGCAGCGACCGCCCCTTTTGTTTCAAATTGATGAGGAGGGTATTTGGCGAGGAGCCCCGCTCCCACCGACTGTCGGTGTCCAGATGTGGCCAGGTTTTCTTCTGTCGTCAGCGCCCCCTCCGACCCGAGAGGTGTCGTCACATAGCTTGATGTACTTGTGACGACATCAGTTTTGGCTCTTGACCTCCGTGGGGCCCTCCTGTTCACAGGTTTCTTTTGAAGAGCCGATCCCGTGACCTGGAGGAACAAAAAAAAGTTACGTTGAAACAAAATTGAAAGAAAAAAAAAGGCTTGCCTATTTACTTGTAGTTTAACGAGGGGTTAACATGATAGGGGAGGGGTAGAGTAGGCGAGTGGGGGGGAAAACAAGGGGGCGGGATGGGAAAGGGGGAGTTACAAT
Organism: Anisus vortex; assembly: GCA_949126835.1. Lineage (NCBI taxonomy): Eukaryota > Metazoa > Mollusca > Gastropoda > Planorbidae > Anisus > Anisus vortex. The sequence continues at coordinate 19,559,104 of OX421493.1, forward strand.
GATGGAATAGAACACACAGTTGACTTGATAGCTCTGTAACTAACTTGCAGACAGACACAACACCTTTAGCTACTACAGAAACAACAACCACAACAGAAAGCAGACTATTCGTTTTCTGATTTCTGACTTTGTAGTTTGAATGCTGATGTTGTTGATAGCTTCTTTTTTTTTTCCACGAATGTCGCAATTAGTTGCATTTTGTGTTTCTTCAATTCTTGTTCTTGTATTTTTTTTTTCGTATGTTTTTCACTTTCTAATGTTGGTGAAATGTAAAATCAAAGAATGCCCTTGTGTGGAGTTTATGTCGAGGAGTTGTCACTTTATATTGATTGCTGTTGATGTACAATTGACTAGTTTTGTTACTAAGTAATGTTTGTGAGAAGAGAAATAGAGACTAACCATATGGTGACGTACATGGTCATTGAGGGCATCAACTAGAATTTTCCAAATCGGGAGAAAAGGGGGCGTCTTTTTAATTAGTGCTTAAAAATTTAACAGGCTGACTAGAGACCCTTCTTGACAGCGTTCCTCCTTTTCATTACAGAAACACATTTTTTTTTAAAATCTCACTCAAGATGGTGATGGCAGCTAGCAGTCTATTTAGATTATATAATATCTATATCATATATAGATGGTGATGGCAGCTAGCAGTCTATTTAGATTATATAATATCTATATCATATATAGATGGTGATGGCAGCTAGCAGTCTATTTAGATTATATAATATCTATATTATATATAGATGGTGATGGCAGCTAGCAGTCTATTTAGATTATATAATATCTATATCATATATAGATGGTGATGGCAGCTAGCAGTCTATTTAGATTATATAATGTCTTTATCAAATATAATTATATATGTCTTTATAATTACATTGAAGCGTTTCACAAAAGAGCAAGCACTATGAAATTGAGGAGCATAAAATGTCTTCACATAACGCACATCCCCCCTCCCCCCTCACACACATTCCAATTTAACGCCGTCCATAGCCCCAAGATGTTCCACATTTCGATAGACATACCAGTGAATACCGCTGCAACAATAATAATAATTGTATGCCAAAGTTTTAACGTTGACAATTAAGAAACAAAAAAAAATGTAAGCACATTTTCAAGTTTCAATAACGCTGGGGTTTTTCTGTGTGTGAATTCTTTGTTTTAAGAGTTTAAATTTAAAGAGTTTTAATTCAGTACAGACGTTTGTATTGTTAACATCTTTCATTATAAGGGATAAACTAATCATAACTTCACTAGTTTTCTTCTGGTTTTGTTTGTGTTTTTGTTTGATGTTGATGTAACGTGAAATAACTGTGTTAAGTGGCTGGGGTGGGCATTGACATAGATATACGAGGGCGTGAGGGGAGGGAGGAGGGAGTTGGTTGGGTAGGGAGGGAGGGGAGTGACAGTAGAGAGATATAAAGTTAAATCATGTATCCGCAGTGTCTAACAGTTATGGTACATCATGGGCCATTAATTCTACCAAATCACCATTAAATGAAAGTACTCCACTCTCCACAGTCATTTGTTTATTGCTTACTCAGGGGTGCTAGTCAACTACGATTTTACTACGCCCCTCTCCCTCCCTCCTTCTTCTCTTATGCTGTCACTCCCTAAATAGTCCTTCTGTATTTGCCCACTCACTCTCTTTCTTTCTTGCACTTTCTATCTATCTTACCATTCACATTCACCAATTTCTCCTTTTCTTACTTTTTGTTCTTCTTCCATATCTTGTTTTACTTATCTCAATTTCTTCTTTCTTTCAATTTTGTTCTTTCCTCCTTTTCTCTCACTTTTCTCCCCACTTTTCTCTCACTTTTCTCCCCACTTTTCTCCCCACTTTTCTCCCCACTTTTCTCCCCACTCTCTCATGTCTGTTTGCTCTTTCTCTTTCTGCAGATCTCTTGCAGCCCTAGTTTCAAGACTTTTAATCATTTAATGCACACATCCAATCCACCATACAAGTGCGTTATACATATTATAACTAACTGATAAATTTCTCCAGCTGCATAGCCTACTGAAAACGGAGAAGAATTCAAGAAATCAATGGTGTTTTTTTTTAAAAGAAATATACCTCGCATTGTCTCATTTATCTCCTCGTTAAAATTACTAAACCCTAAGTAGGCTACTCCCGCGTGCTTCTTTTCTCTCTTTCACCCTCTGGTATGCATTTCAAACAGTATTCAGAGTCTCGTATTAAAGCAAAGTCAAACAACAACAATTAAATTTACAAAAATAAGGGCGAAGTTCTGTAGCTGTATATAATTAAATATTGAGTAATAATTATATTGTTTAAAAAGAGCAAATCTGAAATAAAACTATTAAGAAAAAAACAACGAACTTGCATAATAAATACACCATTAGCAGTCAGCGCTCTATTTTATAAATAGTATTAGGCTGGATTCATCGATATGTTGTTAAATTGATTTTAATATAATAGGAAGAAAATAATCATGATTAGAAGCAAGCACTGGGCATAAAAGCTCACTATGTTGGTGGGGAATCATGTTAATTGATCAAAGACTGCCTGGCACATGACATACCAATGGCGTCCAACGGACATGGTTTACGCTGAAGGAGGCCTAAAAATAAACACAACTATTAAAAAATATACAGATGGTTTCGAGTTAAAACCTCGGTATCTAGTAGATCGCCTATTCTGCTTGCCCGCAACATAGGAAGAAGATTGCTAAATATATAAATTCAGCGAAAATTTAAAAAAAAGATAGTAGATCTACTGCGATGTAATTAATTTGTAAAGAAACTATGTTTAGAGTAAGAAATAGTATCAATATTTTAAAAGAAAGCAAGTAAAATACCCGTCCGGACAAAATTGATCATAAGGCCGGTTAAGTAGCGTTTACCAGTTTCTGTGGCCACGGCATACTAGGCTCATTGCCCTGCAGCCTTTACTTTACCCCAACTAATGTCAGGTACCCATCAGAGGGATACCCTCCAGTCCCTGGAACAAATCCCAGCTTTCACCAGGATTCGAATCCAGACTCTTTGGTACGCCAGCCGAACGCGCCGCCAATCGACCTGCGTGACCCCTTGAAATAAAACCGTTAAAAATAGAGAGAAAGAGAAACAGAGACATGAGGCCGTTTAACTCTTTCAACACGCCTTCTCTCCCAGATGACGCCATTGATCCCATGTATTTGTTAACTCTGTCAAGACAAGTTCTATTTCCCGTGACCCAATTCACCAACACCATTAATTTATCTCTACAGTCAACTGTACTTGGTGGACTTCAAATAAACTCAGTGGCCCACCACTTGTTTCTTTTATTGTTGTTGCTTTTCTTTCTGTTTAACTTTATTTAGTTACAAGATACTGGTTTTCAATTTTCTTCCCAGTCTCTTTAAAACCTTCGTTGTATCATTGCCCATTCATACCCACCCACCCCCGACCCCCAACCAGTACATACACAAAAAACAACAACAACAACCAACTCAGGACTTAGAAAAACAGTTTCCCATAAGCCCGACCCCAAGATGTTCTCTCCATTCCCTAATCACTGCTATACACCTAGTTGACCCCTGGGGCCCCCATCCCTCCCCCTCCCTGAAAAATCCGGACTTTAAGCTGCCACTGTCACTGGCTTTTTTTTTAATGATTGTCTTCTTCGACTGAAGAGTAGGGAAGGTGAGGAGCAAGGGGCGGGGAGGGGAGCAAGGGGCGGGGAGGGGAGCAAGGGGCGGGGAGGGGAGCAAGGGGCGGGGAGGGGAGCAAGGGGCGGGGAGGGGAGCTAATTGCCCACATAAAGATGGGAGTCACCATGATAGTAATTATCTCCCCCTTGGCCAACTTGGTAGAAAGAGCTACATTACAAATAGTCTATATTCTATATCGATATCGTTATACAGAGACAATTCTCTTGGTTTTTAAGGAAAGTGATTGAATTCAAGTACGCCATTGATTATAATTAAATCTACAGCTATTTGAAAAGGGGCATAAAAAAAATAATAAAAAAATAAAAGAAATGGTTGTTCATTATTTAAATATTCTTGGGACTCAAAACACTTGTTTCCAGCCTTCAATAGGGTAAGATAGAGAGAGACAGAGAGAGAGTGAAAGAGAGAGAGAGAGAGAGTGAAAGAGAGAGAGAGGGAGTGAAAGAGAGAGAGAGAGAGAGTGAAAGAGAGAGAGAGAGAGTGAAAGAGAGAGAGAGAGAGAGACAGAGGGAGAGATGTATAGGGGGAAGGGACGAGGACGAAGAAAGTGGCATAGTAGAGAAAAAAGAGAAAGAGAGAAGAGAACTAAGGAGAGTGAGAGAAATTTAGTGGGAGAAGGAAGATAAAGCTGAAAAAAAAAGAAGTGATTACAGAGCGCAAGAGAGCTAGAGATGGAGGGGAGAATAAGTAAACTTATTGAGATGGAGAAAGAGAGAAGGGAGTAAGAATTGGAGGAGGTTAAGAGGGATTAAGAAAAGGGAGAGGAGGGAGAGAAATAATACAGGAACAGGGGGAGAGGGGAGAAAGAAGAAGAGTAGGTTATAGTATCTTTGTTACAAAGTTACAACACTTCGATTTATTAAATAACACTAAAGAAAAATCGTAGTTGCAGCGTTGCAGCTGTGTATGTAAAGTCACTTATGGTAAACCATAAAGAGTGTATGTTCTAGGTTGTTCAGTGCCGTATGTGGAAGTTTGAGGTGGGTGGCTGGCGGCGGGCTTAGTTCATCTAGTAAAGACGAGCAGTGAAGCGAACAGTAACATATGAATGTGAAGCAGTGTTTCAGTGTAAGCGTAGGTGTACGCTAATGCCTGGGAACGCAAGGGACTCTTGCAAACTCGTAGAGTTATTACAACTTGCCGAGGCGAGCGAGCAGTGATGCGCATTTTCTTTACCCATTGTATTGTAACCCTTTTCATATAACCAGGCCAATTGATACTTGAGAACTTACTGGAATTATTTGTTATTATTTTTAGTATTATTAAAAGAAGTTTTGCCCGTCAAAATGACGGAGAAACGAATGAATAAAAATGTGAAAGAAAAAAAAGAAAGAAAAAATAACAAACAATATTACAATAATATTATTAGACTCTATATTTGTTATAGCTTCACACACTGATACACAAACACACAGAAATACGCACATTATGACGCTTCAGACCCGATTTGATGTTTTTAAAGCTTAAAAACATATATAAAAAAATTCCCCTCCCCTCCCTAACCTCCCCTTTTTATGTAACGCCCGCGATCGTTGCACTCTTCCACCATACCACCATTCCACCATTCCACCATTCCACCATTCCCCCAAGCACCAATTCTGCGCGCTACTACTGGATCGTTAAGTTAGTGGGTTTTTTTTGGTCGACTATAAAAAAAATAAAATCTACATTTCAATGCAAAGTTACTTTTCGTTTCACAAAAAAACGCTACCGGAAATTGTGAAGAATAGAAACGGATAGTTTAAAAAATATCACCCCTTTTTTTTTCTTCACTTTTTTTCGAAACAAAACAAAATATTTTTTAAAAACCTGACGCGTATTTCGGCATTTGTCCAATATCAAGGGCTACACTTCCCAACCATTGGTGTCGTGATTTTCTTATGTAAAAACAAAGATATTTTTTCCTTTTTATTAAAAACAAGAAAGCTTTATCTGGCAACATTGGAAAGAAAAAAGGGCAGTGCTAATAATAAATGTTCTTTGAAAGCTTTTTGCAAGCGTTTTTAAAATTATTATCGTAGTTTAATTTGTTGTGATGTTACATCAATCCATCGAAATTAGTGCGCAAATGATCTAGGTAGCATGGAATCCTGGACTAATTTCGCAACCAAATCCCAAATTGTGCCTCCCTTCTAAATATGTCACGTATCTGGAAATGTAAAGATTTAACAGTACAACATTTTTTTTAACAGCTGAACAGGCATATAAAAGGAGGAGGAGGGGGGGGGTGTTATTCTGGGGTGGTGTAAGAAAAGGGGGGGGGGTATGCTATGGTCGTGTCCTATGGTAGGAAAGACTGCATACAAGTCAATTAGACTGGAAACTTCTATAAGGTTTTATCAAACTGACTGGAACATACTATGATCTTTTTTTATTTTTATTCCTTCTTCAATGGGATTTACATTCGCTGGTTTTTTTTTAATTGGACGGAATCATTCAGATGTAAAATAATAACAATGTAGGATCGCTGCAACATGAAAGAAAACATTTCGAATGCGTCCACAGAATTTCTCAACACTACATAACACAGTGTAGTTGTAGTGTAGGCTTTTAAGTCGACGAACACTGTTGTAAATTTTGTTTTCAACAACAACCAATATTCATTGACGCAAAACTCCGCGGCCTACATTTTTATAGATATTCCTAAGCTTAGGTTTTGCCTTATATATACAGCGCATAGAAGTGTTCCCAACGGGATATGCGCTATATATAAGTCTTATTATATAAGAGTATAATAAGAGCGCTCTTCCATTGAAGTAGCCTAGTACTTAATTCATATAGTTATTACATTCTAGCTTGGGAAATGCAGCACACATATTCTAGTGAAATAATTATAAAGACAGAGTGATAATAAACCACTTTTCTTGTTCTGAAATAATCTGCAAGGACAAAGTCATGTATGAATTGGCATCCTGGCTTGCAATTGGGTTGCCCGGGCAAAAAAGAGAATAACCAACAATTTAACAACATTTAAAACCCTAATTAAAATACAAGAATAGATTGAAACCACTTAAAAGGGTACCACGAAATAATCTTCTGTAAATAGAAGGAGAACGTCAGATATATATGACATCTATTCAATCAGTCGGAGGGAGGATTAACCCTTACAGTCCCGGGCGCGTATATAGCGGAACTGAAGGCAGCATAGATAGAAGTCGGTCGGTACTGGAAGGGTTAATATAATAATATGTTTCCTACTCAAAACCTATCGAGTCATTGGGCAGAGCAATCAGCGTTGTGGACTGAGGGTAACACTGAGAAATGTGTAAAGTACGGTTTGTTACAAATTGGTTCAATTGTTATGTTACGCAAGTCAGATGTCACACGCTTTCAAATAGGGAGCAACAATGCGTGCCTGAATACAACTCTAGAAATATTACAGTAAACAATGCATTTCTACATACAACTTTAAGATTAGAGAGGTAAACTTTAAGATTAGAGAGGTAAACATAACATGCCTACATATACAACTTTAGGACTATCCCAGCGATCACAGCAAACAACACATGCCTACGTAAAGGGCCTACAACTTTAGGATTGCCAAACAAACAATTTTAATAATATGCAGGAAAGGAAGACAACTGATGGCACTCAACTCAACTCATGCAATAAAGTCAAACACTGACTGTCCGAAACGCCTGCCAACTATACTCCCACGAGTTTGTGAAGAAATGTCTTCAAGAAACCACGACAAATCGAGCACGGAAGCGAGTTTTCAAAAGATGTCACGCGATCGGCACCATTCGTGTAACGGGCATACAATTTCTATAAATGCTTTTGTAGGCGAGTATATAATTAATAACGTTTAATAGCCCTATTGTCACGTCACTTGAATTTGAACGTTTGACATGCGGCGCCATTACGGTTACGTAGTCCCAAGTGGTACGCACCAACAATCTCTAAATGTCTATCCATCCATGGTTTGCTCGGAACTAAGAATGACTTGTAAGTCAAAGACTACCTTGTCAAAAGGTGCACGCATTCACAAGAAGAGATAAGATTTACATTGATTGTATGTATATTTGAATAAAACATATTCCAAAAGCTTTACAACAGATGAACTTGTAAACTTATTGAACTTTGATAAGTAGTTCTTTTGAACAGATGTCGATCTTTCCTAATACATTCTTTTCTCTTTCTTTACTCACTCTCTCTCTTTCCTTTTTTCTCATTTTCTCTTAACCCTTATCTATCTATCTATCTATCTATCTATCATCTATCTATCTATCTATCTATCTATCTATCTATCTATCTATCTATCTATCTTTTCCTCTATCTATCCATGTATATTTTCTGTAGATCATTCTTTCATTTCCTCACAAAGTTCGTTTGCGTTTAGATTAACCAACCAAGACAGCTCAATACTACAATAAAAGTATTTGCAATGCTGAATTCTAAATGTCAACACAATGTCAGCACAATGCCAGCATTGACATCAGCAGCTAGAGCGTGTCCTAGCAATGCGACTCAATGAAATAAAAGAACAAAAAATTAAGAGGATTTCGTCCTCGTATCTGTCGGGGACCATCTTATGGTGCCAAGATATGGTGCAAACGACCTAGTCTTTTCAATGTTTGCCTTTTAGAGGCTCAACGACAAAAGGGCAATTCTTTGTATGGTTATTTCCTGTGGCCTACTTAAACACAAACGCACTAAACACACACATACACCACACAAACTGTTGTATAGTTGTATTTAACCTACTTAAGATTAACTTGAAATATAATAATGGACAAAAGCTAAAGCCACAACTGGGAATAATAGTTTTCCTTCTGACACAGAAACTAACACACAGGGTCATTGCGTTTTCTATTATAATATCGAGTTCTAAATCATGTTAAAAAGTATAGATAGAAGCTTTGAGAGCCTACCAACTTTACTTTTTAATTAATGTGACAACTTTACTATTTAATTAATGTGCCAACTTCACTTTTTTTTAAATAAATGACTTTTAAATTTTACAGACGTTCCTTCTAGATTATTACGGCCACTAGGCCCAAAACTTCTGCAGGGCGAAAGGGAGTAAAAAATCAACCTAAATGTCAGATAATTCACATGTTTACTTTTTGACTAAGTTGTATACTTTAACTATTCCTAGATCTAAAATATTCAGTTCGGGAACTTTAGTAACATTATTTCAATGTAAAAATTGCATTTGAAATGGGTATGCATCAGAATTTGTAATTTTCTTTTTAAAACATATTTACACTACAGTAATATAAAAAAAAAGTCCAATTCTATATTATTATACATCAAATTAAAAGTTAACATCTGGAATTTATGTGGAAAAAATGTTAGCACAAACCATTAATAATTAGATGAAAAAATAGATTTTTTCGAAATTTCGTCAAAAATGTTTTTTTTTCTAGAATTGTCAGTTTTTCCGTTTTTTTCTCAAAACAATGTTTTCAGGTCTTATATTCCGAACTAGTTTTTTTTTATTTACTAACCGATGTTTATGCAAATTTGAACAGATATTCATTACATTAGGGACCTAAATCTGTAAAGAGGAATTTTGCAAAAAGACAAATAGTTATTTTTTTTATAAATATTCTTGTAACTTTTTTTTTTTTATGATTGCATCACATGACTTACAAAAAAATTCATAAAAATTCCTTTTTAGATTTAACGAAAATTCCTTTATACAATTTGCAGAAATGTAGTTAATGTTCATTTATGGTACATTTTAATAAATTCTATTGATAAATGAAAAAGTAGTGTCACGTTTCGTTCAAGTAAAAAATACTAATTGAAAATACAAAATGGCCGCCATCTCCAAGACAACCATTTTTTTTCCAACTTGTTTGACTTTTTATAGGTTTTGTCATAAGTACTATATATGTTCCAAATATCTTACATATTGGATAAGAAAAAAAAATCCCTCTCTACTGGACTTCCTCCCCTTAACTTCATAATATATTCTCTAACAAACATGTCTAGCTTTACGGCAGCATTGTTTTCTAAACCAGAAAACGGCAACCTACGGTACGCGTTCCAAGCTTGGAACGCAGAGCGTTTTTCAATTGCACGCGGAAGACCCCCCTCCCCCCTCACACAAAAAAAGAAGAAATTTACTATCTATTTACTAAAAGCAATTGAGTGCTAGATGAATTTTAGTATGTTGTCACGCTGAATGAATTATAAAACCTACTTTGATACATTATTATAAAAAATGTGCCGACCCTGCTTTAAACCATTAGCCAATCAAGTCTGTTTCATCTTTTTCATTTTCTCTATTTTATTTCAATGATAATGGCTTTAGATGGCAATTACTTTTCACGGTCTGTCTGTAACTTACGTAATCAAGCAATTGAAGCAAAAGTTATGGGCCCTCATTTGTTATGGCTTTTATGCTTTTCGGGCGTCTCCGGCTTGACAAAAGCTGATCTACTCATTAACTTAAAAAAGAAACACACACACACAAACTTGTACGCTATTCTCTCATCCGATTCTGTGCATTACTAAACATTACGAAACAGAATGTGCTTACCAGCTGCGTCTCTTTAGCAGACTTGGACCGCCGCAAACAGCGGGTGTTGGGGTTTAACTGCGCCTTAGAATTCGCTGGGATGTTGGCGGGCCCCCCTGCTTGGTTTCCGTCGATGTGATACTTGGCCAGGGGCGCGTAGTCCTGGAATAGATAGCCCCCTTCCGTCTCCACCTCCACTTCCTCTTCCAATGTCGGAATGATTTCTTGGGACTCCGGGTCTGCTGCTACCCCTATCTCCGACGATGGCGTGGTGCTTGCATTGACCTCTATTTGCACTGTTGACAGGGGCGGATCAGAACGTTGGGAACTATTGGGACAAAAACAAAAGAACAAGATTATAATACATACATAGCTGCATGGGTAGTTCCAGTGTATTTGAAAATTATGTTAGTCGGTTCGGAGAACTGGACACCTATGCTAGTAATTCATTCAACAATTAGGCCTATGTCTAATGGATATGAAAGTTGGACAATTTCTTTCAAAACATTGTTGTCAAAATACTCTGATGTAGTCTATTACATAATGTATTGTTATTTATCCGACGTGTTAGCATGCTACCGATGCATACCTTTATATCTTTATTACAACTATTTTCCAATGTAGTATTTATAAAATAAGATTATATTATTATCATCATTATATTGTCATTCTCTGTCGAGAGTTATAAAAACTACAACTATTTTAACAAATGTTATTGATTGTTATTGATAGAATTACCGTTTCAAACCATATTAGGTTGAGGGCCAGGCATGAGAGTGCCCAATACACTGTATATTGTACACATTTGTATGCATGTATCATGTATAACCTTACTTTCTGTACATATCGAAATAATAACTCTATTTTAACCAGACACTCGATGAGCGATGTAATGACACCTCCAATTAAAGCAATTGAGCTAATTTATTATATAACGGCTCTCTGCGGACAATCATGTTTATTTTAAACTTGAGATGGTTGGGGGGGGGGGCTAGGGGTGGAGAGTAAAGAAGCGGACACACACGCCCTGGAGTGACGCATTGGACGCACTTACGCCTGGTGTCACTCGTAAATCAAAGCCAGGTCAAGTGGCCATTTCAGTCAAGGCACTGCCATTGCTGCTGTATCTGTTGTTGTTTCCCCCCCCCCCCCCATCCCGCTCTCCCCTTGTGTCTGGCTGGATGTGTGGAAAGGGAGGGAACTCACTCGATCAAACTTACCAATGGTCATTAGCCCTGTACACGACCAGCCGTTGCTCTCCGGCCGAGACCGAGTTGTGAAAGTCAGATTATATTTGTGTCCAGATGGACAGCAGTTGGAATGGAGCAGTGGTGGGGGGTCAGAGAGAGGAGAAAATGATGGGAGGGGAGGTGGTTGAGGAGTGAGAGAGTACGTAGGCAGAAAATATATTTCTACACCTTGGAGTAAGGTAAATGAAATATTTCTATTTCAGGATAGCTCACCTTAAGAAAACACACCAATATTTTTACCCTTGTCACTTACACACCATTTTACATCAATCACACCAACCATTTTACTTCAATCAAACCATTTTTTTTCTCTAATTAAAACCAATTAGTTTTACTTCAATCATAAGAATTAGTTTTACTTCAATCATACCAATTATTTTTACTTCAATCACCCAATTAGTTTTATTTTATTCACACCAACTAGATTTATTTTACGTCTATTCTACCAACTAGTTTACTTCAATCAAATAAATTATTATATTTACTTCCATACAATACACACTAACACATACCAATTAATTTGACTCAATTGAGTTCACCGGCTCCTAGTATGGTGAACATTGTCTTTATTTCAAATTCCCCAAAATGTTTCCAAAACAAATGTTAAAGCACTAACTGGCACGGACATTTATGTCCATACTCCTCCCTTCCCTCCCTAACTGACCACTTCCTCGTCTTCACGCGGTGCTACTTGGGTAAAACATGCCGGCTCCAGGAAGCACACACAACTGTGCCATGTGACACCGTCGAGTGTCAGACTGCCAGCTGCCACGTGTAAAACCAACACGACATGGACACACAGACCAAGGGACTGACCGCCAGATTTATTTTGGGGAAGGTGCATCTTTTCACCCACGCCCCTCGTATTTCTTTTTTTAACCTCTTCATTCACAAAAGTTCTAAAAAAAATGTAAACAATTTTAACCCTTACAGTCCCGGGCGCGTATATAGCGGGACTGAAGATCATAGATAGAAAGTAGGTCGGTACGGGAAGGGTTAATATTAATTTTTGTATTTTTTGTGTGTTCATAGTAAGCAATTAATCATGGTTTTAAGAGAATAATTATATAAAGTTTTCATTCTCTAAGTCCATGTAGCGGAGTTCATCTGTTATCATGGCTTACAACTGAACTGTATGGATAAGACGATGCCCCGTCTTGTGTATTTTTTTACCAGTTAATAATGTTTCATGCCGTATTCCCCACTGACTTGTCACTTATTTTAATGAAGTCGATTACTAAAGTTATATTATGATTATCACTTTGTTCAATGATGTTTTAGATTGTAAAGTTCTATTCACATTTCCAGGTGTATACTCGTTTGCTCTGAATTATTACACATTTTACAAACTAGCGCTAATCTATAATTCACATTTACAAACTAGTGCTAATCTATAAACAATATTTACAAACTAGAACTAATCTATAATTCACATTTACAAACTAGTGCTAATCTATAAATAATATTTACAAACTAGCGCTAATCTATAATTAACATTTACAATTTATCGCTAATCTATAAATAATATTTACAAACTAGTGCTAATCTATAAACAATATTTACAAACTAGAACTAATCTATAACTTACATTTACAAACTAGCGCTAATCTATAATTAACATTTACAAACTAGTGCTAATCTATAAATAATATTTACAAACTAGCGCTCATATATAATTAACATTTACAAACTAGAACTAATGTATAACTTACATTTACAAACTAGCGCTAATCTTAAGATCTAAATACCATTTAAGAATGAGCGATAAACTGAGAATAAAAATGGATCTAGTGGATATCTTAAATGTATAATTTAATGTACGAATTCCAGATTAAGGCCCGTGTCAGGTTAAAAGCATTTGTAAAAAAAAAATGTATCTTGTGTTGGTGGAATGAAAGCAAGGCCCCATGAGTTTGACTTTTGGAAAGTGTCGAACACATATCATTAGATGTGCCACACACATTATAATCGTGCCAGGAAAAATGTCTAGTTTAGTTGCAAACATCGAGAAAGAAAAAAACACCTGCCAATTCATGACCATGGTTATCCATTAAAAAAATATATACTGGAAACGCCCTCAAGCAAACATATACATAAAGGGACTTTTTCTTCTTAGAAGTATGCCAGAAATGTCTTAGACATACATTTCAAACATCCTCTGCCATTGTTGCCTAAACAAATATAAACAACTTTTTTTTTCAAAGAAAATCACGTACAGAAATGTTTTTTTATTTTTTTTTATACATATACTAGAGCTGTCATACAACTCGAGTAAATGATGTTCTGGAATGTAGGGTTACAGTCTGCACTAAATGAAGGACCGAAGCTGGACAAAGACATTGTCCACAGTGTGGATTACACCGTGTATTTATTGTTCGTGATTGTAATACAAACAGAAAAGAAAGGAAGACACGTAACTGAGGGGGGTTATTGCCTCAAAGCCTGGACGTTATGACACACCAGAGAAGAAAGAAAATGAAGCAAGACTGTAACTAAAGTAGCTACGCTATAAGGTGATTATTTAACAACACCGATGTTATAAGGTGTTTATTTAACAACACCGATGTTATAAGGTGTTTATTTAACAACACCGATGTTTACTTCTGAATAAATGACAACATTTACAACTGGGGATGACGCTAAAGTTGAGCTCAAATTTCTGGCCGTTAATCTAAATAGGCGACTATCACCGTTTTTAATAGTGTTGGCCACTGAGGCTCTGATTATTTTAAGGATAGTGCTTTTTTAAATTATTTTTTTTTAAATTCCATTTTGGCCCCACGTTAGGCCTGTACTTTTTTAAAATCACACGATTATCACTACCAGTCTAGGGCCGGAGGCCTAAGTCTGTAGGGTTTAAAAATATTTTTTTAAGACATTAAGAGTATTTCCCATAGTAGTGAATTATTATATTGCATATTTATTTGTAAAAAAATTAAATTGCAGTCATCTTTTACACTGGGCGATGGAATACAAATATTCTTTTGTCTGTCAGAGTCTATAACTGAGAAGTGTCGCAATCCATAACATTAGGGTGACACTTTAGCCTATATTTGCATCCCGTGTCATTGACTTATAACGTGTAGAACAGATGTAGTAAAACGTGTGGCGCAGATTGACTTTTTACGTGTGACCCACGCTGTCTTAATATGCAACATACAGCGTTATAATATCACATAAACAATGTGACCCACGCTGTCTTAATATGCAACATACAGCGTTATAATATCACATAAACAAAGTGACCCACGCTGTCTTAATATGCAACATACAGCGTTATAATATCACATAAACAATGTGACCCACGCTGTCTTAATATGCAACATACAGCGTTATAATATCACATAAACAATGTGACCCACGCTGTCTTAATAAGCAACATACAGCGTTATAATATCACATAAACAATGTGACCCACGCTGTCTTAATATGCAACATACAGCGTTATAATATCACATAAACAATGTGACCCACGCTGTCTTAATATGCAACATACAACGTTATAATATCACATAAACAATGTGACCCACGCTGTCTTAATATGCAACATACAGCGTTATAATATCACATAAACAATGTCACCCACGCTGTCTTAATATGCAACATACAGCGTTATAATATCACATAAACAATGTGACCCACGCTGTCTTAATATGCAACATACAACGTTATAATATCACATAAACAATGTGACCCACGCTGTCTTAATATGCAACATACAGCGTTATAATATCACATAAACAATGTGACCCACGCTGTCTTAATATGCAACATACAGCGTTATAATATCACATAAACAATGCGTTATAATATCACATAAACAATGTGACCCACGCTGTCTTAATATGCAACATACAGCGTTATAATATCACATAAACAATGTGACCCACGCTGTCTTAATATGCAACATACAGCGTTATAATATCACATAAACAATGTGACCCACGCTGTCTTAATATGCAACATACAGCGTTATAATATCACATAAACAATGTGACGCACGCTGTCTTAATATGCAACATACAGCGTTATAATATCACATAAACAATGTGACCCACGCTGTCTTAATATGCAACATACAGCGTTATAATATCACATAAACAATGTGACCCACGCTGTCTTAATATGCAACATACAGCGTTATAATATCACATAAACAATGTGACGCACGCTGTCTTAATATGCAACATACAGCGTTATAATATCACATAAACAATGTGACCCACGCTGTCTTAATATGCAACATACAGCGTTATAATATCACATAAACAATGTGACCCACGCTGTCTTAATATGCAACATACAGCGTTATAATATCACATAAACAATGTGACCCACGCTGTCTTAATATGCAACATACAGCGTTATAATATCACATAAACAATGTGACCCACGCTGTCTTAATATGCAACATACAACGTTATAATATCACATAAACAATGTGACCCACGCTGTCTTAATATGCAACATACAACGTTATAATATCACATAAACAATGTGACCCACGCTGTCTTAATATGCAACATACAACGTTATAATATCACATAAACAATGTGACCCACGCTGTCTTAATATGCAACATACAGCGTTATAATATCACATAAACAATGTGACCCACGCTGTCTTAATATGCAACATACAGCGTTATAATATCACATAAACAATGTTTACACTGGTGTAATATCACGAAGTATCAGCTTGAAGGTTTTGGTTTATGGCACGCAATGACAATAATGACCTTATTCGAACTCTCATAATAAACACACTGTTTTGTCCTGCAGTTTACAGCATACTTTTAAACATTCTTATTCTATATTATTCACCGTAACTTGCTACAGGAAACTGTTATAGAACTGAGACCAGCGATTGGCTGGTAAAATAATAATATTTTATCATATATGTTGCAGACGCTCCTTCTCCAAACTGCCAGAAGCTGTTTGCATCCTGCGATTTTCCATGGTTTGAGTCTAATCTTAAATGACGTGAAGCTATTGGTTTTCTTGGTTTCTTCAGATAACCCATTTTATACACGGATGTCATTCGAGGAGAAAGAGAATTTATAGTATGTATTTGTTAAGTGCAAGGCTAGACGGATACGCGTAGTACTCAATAACCTTTTTATAGATGTAGCGAATGTAAAATAAGATGTCTAAGGAAAAAACAAACAAACAACTGCTTACCTGATAATTTCCAGAAAACCGTTTAGCTTCTCGTCTCTTTGGATATCTTCCCGCTCTAGTGGAGGCAGGTTGATATATTCGTGAAGAAGCGCCACGGCGCTGGCATTATTGTCCAACTCCTCACCTGGAGAGGTGAACAATGAACACTATTTTATTTGCCACATAGTACATAAGTACAATAAAGGCATAGTCAAAGACATAACTAGAAGATTATAACATTGGTAAATAATATATAGTGATACAGGTCTTATTATCTCTTTGTCGATAAACTAGTGTAAGTCATACACAGGGATTGTGTGGCCAACATCCCAACCATTTTTACTGTGGTCATGTCACAGCTGATCTAATACTATTATGAGCATGTAAGAAACGATGCTTAAAAAAATGTTTAGTTATAAAAGTGAAATTAATGAAAACAATCATTGAGACGGTTCAATTTAAACACTTTGTTTTCATCGTCAATAGTTGTTTATCGTAAAGATTGTAATTAAATTATAATCCCTAACATTTTAAATATGATTAAAAGAAATATATCCATTTAAATTTTAAAAACATTTTTTTATCTTGTATGAAAAAATAATACAAAAGGTGTCACTTAATTAGCTAATCAGGAAACGCGCTTTAAAAAAAAATAAAGAAATAAAAATGTGCATTGGACTGTTCTGATAGTGGGATAACGAATGAGGGACAACCCCTGTTGCGCTTCCGAAGACCATAACACTGCCGAGAGACAGGTGGGAGAGAAGTGTAGTGCAAGTACTGCGGAGACCATCTATGTTACGCCCTCTCGGCGTGCCGAGGGGTGGCTAGCCTCGGACAGGATCTTGGTGACCTCCCCTTCTTGATCCACTCCTTAACATCATTACATACTGGACGTAAGAGCCGAAAAAATTGTCCTGTATTTATTTTTAGACAATTATAAGTAATGACTCACCATTTAAGGCGTTGGTCGCCCTGGTTAGGGGGTGCCCGAAAAAAGCCCCGACGTCGTCCGGCGGACTGTCCACCGAGGACTTCATCTTAGACTTGGGCAGTGGCAGCGTTGGGCCATCGGGGCTGTGATCACACAGTCTGTTACTGCTGGAGATGACCTCCTCGTCGGATACCGTTGGTGCCGCTGATGGCCTGGATGCCGCGGCGTCTGCTGATGATGTAGATGTGGATGTTGGGGACATGTCATCGTCTTTGAAAGATTCCCTGTTAGAAATAGCAAAAAAAAATAATCTTAGAGGATTTGTTTATTATCATTTAAGTTACTTTGGTTGCATAATATTTGTGCCAGTTGCAAAGTTGCATTAATAAGTTGGAAAGTTGCATTAGTTGGGTGGTTGCATAAATAAGTCGTGTAGTTGCGTATATAGGTTGTTTAGCTGCATAAATAAGTTGTGTAGCTGCAGAAATAAGTTGTGTAGCTGCAGAAATAAGTTGTGTAGTTGCAGAAATAAGTTGTGTAGTTGCACAAATAAGTTGTGTAGCTGGAGACATAAGTTAGAACCTTGCATAATTACTTTGAATAAATTGGCCTTTTTAGGCACAATTACACCCAGTAGGAGGTCTCATAAAGACATTTGGATGACTTCTCCAAATCGTCAAATTTTTATGTTTTAATTGTCCTCTATTTCACTATAAGAACATAAATATTATTTTCTTGAATCCTTACACAGTCGCACACATAAATATGTCAATGTCGCATTTATAACAAAAAAAATGTCCCGTCGCTTCCACAATTTAAATATATATGCCATAGAAAAGCATGGAGACATGCATTTTTAGTGCGATTCTTTCCTTCTTTCTGGCTTCAACTGAATGTTTTTGCAATACATGTAATATGAAAATAAGGACACGCATGGCTGCGAGTATCGGCATGAAATACTGTTATTATGTTTATATCACCAGGCATAGAATGAAGTGCCTGCTATCGACGTCATGGGAGGCAAAAGAGTTAGGTGGGGGGGGGGGCACATTAACACATTTAAGGACACACAAGCAGTGAAAAATTAGATAAATATAACTTTCATGCACTCAGAGTAGATACAGACATTTTATCTATCTACCTAGCTAGCTAGCTAGATATCTAGCTATATTTATATATATCAATGTCTCTCTCTATCTCTCTATTATATATATATATATACTAGCTGCCTAAGACGCCATTAAGTGCTTGTTTAGCTAAATGTATACTAATCGGTATGATTTCAAAGGCTGGCAGACCATCCCTACTGGCTCCTGAAAAACAAAATTTAGGTCGTCCCAGACTCTTAGGAGCGGAAAAATGGAGAGGGGGAGGGTCAAACCTATGTGACAATATGTGACGCGGAGATGTTGATTTCGACATTCTGTGTAGTTGGCGCGGTAAGGGGGGGGAGCACAGCTTTGTGACGTCATATTGGAAGTGGGGATCCGCCATTTTGTAACGACTTGTGACGTTGGAGAATAGAGGTGGGGGTAAAAAATGGCTGAAATCGCATGACGTCATTTGTGGACACCCCCAACCCCTCTCCCCTCCCCCCCAAAAAAAACAACAAACAACAACAAACAAACAAAACAACAACAAACAGAAAAAAAAAAGAAACTGGTGCATATGAGATGTAATTACCGACTGTTTATGACAGAAAATAGAGTTATATAATCACTGCAGAAATACGTATGAGTAGAAAGTAGGTCACCAGCTATTCTTACTACCTATTTTTCAACAGAGCATGCAATTCAAAATGAGTCATTTCTATAGAAACAAATGCGTTTCTGGTTTGACTCGTTAATCCTAGAACTAATGACTTATTTGTAAAAGGTACACACAGTTTTCTATACCGGAGATTGCTGCGTCAAAAGCTTATAATACTACATGATCTTGTCTTACAATTAGGCTAGGGTTTAAAACCATTGTTAGGTTGTTGGTTTTTCCCGACTTTTCCCGGGAAACCTAATCCATGTATCAGTGTCACCTAAGAAGAGAGAGTCTAGATCTACATTTATGTCCAATAGTGTATTGTATTGTTTTATATTTCGAGTTTAGGGTTTAATTTCTGTACGTATTTTTACTACGTAGCCTTTTCATCCTTCTTTCCTGAAGTA
Source organism: Anisus vortex (assembly GCA_949126835.1). Classification (NCBI taxonomy): domain Eukaryota; kingdom Metazoa; phylum Mollusca; class Gastropoda; family Planorbidae; genus Anisus; species Anisus vortex. Next base: position 19,578,749 of record OX421493.1, read on the forward strand.
TTTCTCAATGTGCTTTTACAATGTGATCCTGGAGTATTTCTCAAATTGATTTTTACTAATGGCATTACAATTTTTTATACGCGTCTGTATGTTGGGCTATAACTACATTTTTTTAAAGTAATTGTTTTTAAATATTTGTATTAAATCCCAATCCAATAAAACATAACTAATGCGAGATCAAAAGTCTCGCCTCATTTGCTACGGATTTGAAAAGCAAGGGACGCCACCAATTAAAACACGAACAAAGGAAAGGTAATGCCCCTTGAATCAAAATGAATACTTTTGGATAGAAGCAAATCATAAAATGCAACAGTTGAACTATTGTAACGATAGATTCCAGTAACATGATATGGAATACTTTATTATAATTATTATATATGCTCGCTTTTTTCTATCAGTGTTTTTTATTATTATTATTTTATAATTTTGACATTTTTGTCACGTTGTGTTCGCTTTTTCCTGTTTGCATGTTTTAAATTTTAAATTATGAACACAAATAACATCAGCAGAAAAATACATTTCTCTTTTGATTTTATTTCGTTACCTTATGAAAAATATTTAAACGTTGATGGAAATAATAATGCATTGTTGTTGTTTGTTGCAAGATTTAAGACACAAATGTAGGTAAATGCAATCTATGTTCTGATATTGTTTCCGATTGCACGACATTAAAAGGTCAGTTCCTTGGTAGAGTTATGCTAAACGTTTGTCAATTTTAACTTTAACCATTTGGAAGAAGTATAATAAAATTCCCAATGGAATTACCTCATCACCCGAAAAATTACTAGTTTTCCACTCATGAATTAGGCTACCACTAAGGAAATACCCTATTACCCCTTCAAAATATATCTTTCACACACACAATAGAGAAACATAGGTCACGTTTCGAAATAAGAACAAAGACAATAACAACTCCATATCTTAAAAAAACAACAACTTTGCGATGATGTCCCTTTCAAATTTAATTTACCAGAGTCTACCCAGCTCTAATGGGTTTCTGACTGTAGTAACTTGTGAATGCGGCTTTCATTTGCCCTATGGCTTAAATCGGAAAATATAAAGGGGATACTTACTTATTTTCAGAACCCCCTTTAGTTTGAATGTGATGTTGGTGTACTGATATACAGGTGTGCTGATATTCAGGTGTACTGATATACAGGTGTGCTGATATACAGGTGTGCTGATATACAGGTGTACTGATATACAGGTGTGCTGATATACAGGTGTACTGATATACAGGTGTACTGATAAACAAGCGTACTGATATATAGGTGTACTGATATACAGGTGTGCTGATAACCAGATGTACTGATATACAGGTACTGATATATCAGGTGTACAGATATGCAGGTGTACTGATATGCAGGTGTACTGATATGCAGGTGTACTGATATACAGTTGTACTGATCTACACGTGTACTGATATACAGGTGCATTGTTTTCTGTGTTCGAAAATTTAATCTACTAGAGATTATTTTATCTTAGGATTAAATGTCAGTAGAGGTAATATAGAAGGGCTGTCTATAATATGAGATGTGAGCAAATAGTTGAAAGTAGTCAGAGGTTCTTGAAAAACGACGAATTGAAACTTCATAAATTTCGATCAGAAATTCCTTGAAAACGCCTTGTCCAACGGGAAATAGTGGAAAAAAATAAATTATTAACAACAGACAAAACAAGGTAAAGAATGTGGAGTTTCCTGGACAGGAAAAGAATCTCAAGCGTAACGCTGTGATGGATACCAACAGAAAAAAAGAAAGATGGAGGAGACAAGACCACTGAACCATGGAAAAAAAATCTGCCATGGCTTTTGGTTAGTTCGCCCAGAATAGCGAAAGTGAGCAACAATGAACAATAATGAACCGTAGAATAAAAAGGGAAATACATTAATAAAAACACAACACTGTCTAGCTATGTTAAACATAAAATAAACCATAAGAAATCTTTTTTGTCTTCTTCTTCTTCATATTATTGTGGAGACCCCGTTAGGCCCGAGTACACATTTTAACTACATATACATTGTATAACATACAAACAAGAATTACAAACAGATGACGGAGTTTCATTTGAGGTATTTAGTCCAACCCTTCAGTGAAAATTTGAAAGCCGGTACAGAGGAGGCCTCAGCTCTACGTTTGGCATTTACGACATCGCCCTCTCCTGGTTCACGAACTATCTTCAGAATCGCCCCCAGACCGTCATGACCGAGTCCTGATTCTCCCAGCCTGTTCCTGTCTGCTACGGTGTGCCACAAGGGTCTGTCCTCGGCCCAGTTATTTTCACCCTTTACACCCAACCCCTCTCCTTTGTCATCGAACGCCACAACCTTAAATATTATTCTTTCGCCGATGACATCCAGCTCTATAACAGCGTTGAGCCTGATGACTTTGATGTGCTCCTTGCTTCCATTTCTATTTGTTTCCTGGACATCAAGAACCGGATGACTGAGAATAAGTTAAAGTTGAACAGTGAGAAGACTGGGGCTCTTGTCGTCGGTACGAGACAATCCCGCCCACTCCGCTCGGCTTCTGATGCGCTTACTCTGCGGATCCCTCGCGTGAGGCTAGTGTCCGCTGGCGAACGTACTTTCTCCTACGCGGGACCGTCCGCTTGGAATCACCTCCCACTACATCTTCGCCAGAGCCTTAACTTCGACACCTTCAGAAGCCGACTGAAGACTCACCTATTTCGTTAGCAATATTTGCGTAAACATATATTCATTTTCGTCTGTTGTTGGTTAACTGTATTATGTATTTGTCGTTTCAGCGCATAGAACGGTTATCAACGGGATATGCGCCATATAAGCATCATTATTATTAATATTGTTATATACGATATATCGAGATATATAAGATGTATGTAATTTTGGCTCCAAGCGTAGAAAAACCACGCCTTTCTAGCTCGTGCATAAGTCGTTGCCAGCGAGTCATAAAAAAATATTCGTCTATGCATAAGTAATTCATAAATCATAAAATGTAAATACGCTTTAACTTCATACACTTGTTAAAAAAAAACACGTGGGATTGTTGATTTATGCTAACAGTTTTATTTTTACAAACAATCCCAGCCAGTAGGAACATTTCGATGAAACTCTTTTCATTTCATTTACATTATGCATCACTTGTTTATTTTTCATATGCTAATTAAATTCCCGAGCTACTTGAAACACTTTGTTTGTAAAAAAGTTCTAAGCTGTTGATTTTTTTGTTTGTTAGTAAAAACAAAAAGGTGTAAAATTGTTTGTATATGTTTGTGGTTAAAATTTTATTTCTAGCTAATCCAGTTTTAAAGTTGGCTTTTCCTTTTTTTCCTTCATCGAATGCCACAATGCATGGCAGAGATGTGTTTGTGTGAGTCTGTGTATATGTGCATTTAAGTTTTCAAACACAGATTCAGTTGCAAAAAAAACACACCAAAAAACGTAAAAAAAATTTTTTCCAAATCCCTAAATAACTTTTGTGGTGTTATCACTTCCAATGGAATCATTTTTCTGCTACTTGAAAAGAAGTTGGGGGTAGGAAGGGGGTAGTCGAAGAGATTAAATAAGACCGGAAGTACGATTCAGAAATGGGGAGAGGGGTGTGAGGAGACTTAAGTGAGTGGCGAAGCATCCCAGGGGTGAAGAGAACAAATGGGTACCTGGTATTTGAATAAAGTCTTTTTACATTCCTGTCATGGTTGGATGGTGACTAGAGCGTCATCACTAGACTTTACTAAGGAATAGACCTACTCTGGTAATTATTGATGTAAAGTACATGTTTTAGAGTTCAGGTAGCTAGAGATTGCAATAAAATAGTTGAGATAAAAGTTTAAAACTTATTGCTTGAAAACTAAATCGGATATTTGTCATCAGATGTGCACACGTTACACACTATACACTACCCCCCCCCACCCCACTTTACCACCCATTATTGCCGCTTTCAAGACGAATGCATATTATTATTTAATTATTGTTTTTCTTTTTACCGCCCTGAAACCAGGTTACTGCGATAATCTTAAACGATAATCTTGTCACACACCTGTACACTCAAATTCCCTTCGACGGGTTCATTATTTACTTCATAATATACAGAAATGCTGACTTGATGATATGGCATTTTCAAAGAGTCTTAATTTTCTAGTTTGCCACAGGTCAAGATGGTACCTGATAATGATAATTATGTTAATTAAAAAAATATATAGATATTTACCACAGAAAACAGTAGCCTTCCAAAATGTCAAAGTGGCTGTCGTTGGTGCGGTCAAGATTATCCAAGTTTAAACTGTCGAAGACGTGTGGTCCAATGTCGATGGCATCAGCCAGCGATGACACGCTGCCACGCATAAGTCCAGAGTTTGCGGAGCGCTCAAACTGCATGTAATCCACTGAAGAGCACGAATCGGGAAAATCCCATTCAGAGCTGTGGTGCCTCTCGCTCGGGCTGTGTAAGAAGTGATCACATGTAAGGGTGTCTTCCTGTTTGATATTCACTTCCGGTGTCTCCAAAATCGAATTCAAGCCGGACGACAGAATCTTGAATGATTTCATCGAACAGTTTTAAACAGTTCTTATCACGGATTGTCTTAGTTTCATCCAAGATGATATTTCATTTGGATATATTTCACGCTGTCTCGCTAACTATTCACATCAAAATGCTTGCTTTTTTGAAAAAAAAACTTTAATACTGACAACGTTGACATGAACTAGTTAGTTATTTTGAATATTATCAACAAAGTACTTTTATAATGTTATTTATTTTCTCATCGTCACGGTTTTCATAAAGTATATACCTGAACAGTTCAAGTAAAAACATATTATATATAATTTGAAACAATAAATCCTTTTAGAATTACGGAACGATTTTAATGTAAGCTAAACACAAACCAAATAAAGGTAACACACGTATGTTGTTGTTGTTTTTTAAAACTAAGCCAGAAAAAAAGATCCATTTAAACTTTCACTCGCACAGTGCAGCAGAAAATAATAACAATCAACTATGTTACAATGCAAATACAAAACTTTTCCCATTCTAATGACTGTAAACATTCAAAAGCGAATCAATAACAAATACCATCACAATTAAAGTTGGAAAAAATCTCCTTTCTTTTCTACAGTTATTTTCATTCAAGCTTTTTTTTACATTTATAATCCAGTTTGGAACCTTCAGATATATTAATACTTAATCCACGTGACCAAGTCATTTTATAAAAGAAAACAGCAAGAAGTAAAAGAGAAAAAAAGAAACAACAGCAACTAACAATGACAACAGATTTTGTATGTAACACTCGGCGTCCGTCTCGGCAGAAGATAGACGCACACACCGCTAGATAGTATGAATGTAATTCCTCGCGACATCATCAGACACGAACTCTAAACAGCTCCTGGAAACGTGCGGCAGACGAACGAATGAATAGCTCAGTAGGTAAAGAAAAAAATAACGGCGAAGAAAATTGGGGAAGGGGTGTAGTCAGCTATTGACACATAAATAAGTAGAATATTAAAAAAAAAACAGGGGTTAAAGGACCAATATCTATAGCTAATATTTTGGCTAATATGTATCGTAAAATTGTGTGGTTATTTTTGGCTACTATTTTTTTTTACCATTCAAAACGCGTGAAATCCTACTACTTAAAAGTGTATGACCAATGTTTGCGCACAGGTCACGTGGACATGTTTGAATACAAATGTAGTCTGTCTAGACACGTTTATCTCTTTCAGAAATTTTAACGTTTTCATTTTCTTTTGTTTCACTTTTTTTCCCCTATTCTTTTTTATCCATTTTTGTTGGGCATTGTAGAGTTAACATCACAAAATTTAGTCGGGCATTGTAGAGTCAACATCACAAAATTTAGTCGGGCATTGTAGAGTTAACATCACAAAATTTAGTCGGGCATTGTAGAGTTAACATCACAAAATTTAGTCGGGCATTGTAGAGTTAACATCACAAAATTTAGTCGGGCATTGTAGAGTTAACATCACAAAATTTAGTCGGGCATTGTAGAGTTAACATCACAAAATTTAGTCGGGCATTGTAGAGTTAACATCACAAAATTTAGTCGGGCATTGTAGAGTTAACATCACAAAATTTAGTCGGGCATTGTAGAGTTAACATCACAAAATTTAGTCGGGCATTGTAGAGTTAACATCACAAAATTTAGTCGGGCATTGTAGAGTTAACATCACAAAATTTAGTCGGGCATTGTAGAGTTAACATCACAAAATTTAGTCGGGCATTGTAGAGTTAACATCACAAAATTTAGTCGGGCATTGTAGAGTTAACATCACAAAATTTAGTCGGGCATTGTAGAGTTAACATCACAAAATTTAGTCGGACATTGTAGAGTTAACATCACAAAATTTAGTCGGGCATTGTAGAGTTAACATCACAAAATTTAGTCGGGCATTGTAGAGTTAACATCACAAAATTTAGTCGGGCATTGTAGAGTTAACATCACAAAATTTAGTCGGGCATTGTAGAGTTAACATCACAAAATTTAGTCGGGCATTGTAGAGTTAACATCACAAAATTTAGTCGGGCATTGTAGAGTTAACATCACAAAATTTAGTCGGGCATTGTAGAGTTAACATCACAAAATTTAGTCGGGCATTGTAGAGTTAACATCACAAAATTTAGTCGGGCATTGTAGAGTTAACATCACAAAATTTAGTCGGACATTGTAGAGTTAACATCACAAAATTTAGTCGGGCATTGTAGAGTTAACATCACAAAATTTAGTCGGGCATTGTAGAGTTAACATCACAAAATTTAGTCGGACATTGTAGAGTTAACATCACAAAATTTAGTCGGACATTGTAGAGTTAACATCACAAAATTTAGTCGGACATTGTAGAGTTAACATCACAAAATTTAGTCGGACATTGTAGAGTTAACATTACAAAATTTAGTCGGACATTGTAGAGTTAACATCACAAAATTTAGTCGGACATTGTAGAGTTAACATCACAAAATTTAGTCGGACATTGTAGAGTTAACATCACAAAATTTAGTCGGGCATTGTATAGTTAACATCACAAAATTTTGTCGGGCATTGTATAGTTAACATTACAAAATTTAGTCGGGCATTGTAGAGTTAACATCACAAAATTTAGTCGGGCATTGTAGAGTTAACATCACAAAATTTAGTCGGACATTGTAGAGTTAACATCACAAAATTTAGTCGGACATTGTAGAGTTAACATCACAAAATTTAGTCGGACATTGTAGAGTTAACATCACAAAATTTTGTCGGGCATTGTAGAGTTAACATCACAAAATTTTGTATGATATAATTTAAGTGTGCAAAACTAATATTATTATCAAAGGGGGGGGGGGGGGCAAAACAAAGTATTTTTTTTTTTTTTATTCTTTTATGCTTAAATCATAGCCCGCTAACTTCACGGGAATGGGCTAGTTTCCATAAGACTCCCCCCCCCCCCCCCCAATTCCCCAAACCCCCTGTAAAAGAGATATAGAGAGATTGACGCTACTGCAGTGAACTGTAATGAAACAACGCAATAAAAAGGGAGATCAGTCTATTATTTAAGAGATGACTGGAAAAAACACAAACACTTAAAAAAAATAATGTTTTCCATGATTCTAATAAGGCGCAAAGATGTCTTGGAATATTTCCTGTATCTTTAAAGTGTTTGTTATAGTTTTAAGCTAATACTTTTTTTTTTATATCGGTGACCATGAACAAACGGACAAGCATTTGCGGTCATGGATAAATGTAATTATATGTTGTCCCAAGCTACTTCTTTATACATATATTCCATTATAACTAAGTCTATGTCGGTCCTAATAGACTCTGCTGTTGCGGAGGCCTTATTATCCACAAGGAACCAAAGGAATTAAGCAAGTAAGCCTAATGGACTCTGGAAATTATTGCCGACACAGCACAAAATCAATTATCGTAGCGCCATGGACCAAATCAGGTTTAGGATTTAATCAAAACACAAGCATTGAGTTTACAATCTTACAGTTTTGAAAAGACGACCTTCCACGGATCACTGACGCTTTGTTTGTTTTTTCATAATAAATTTTTTAATAGTTGACTAAGTGCGCGAGTTCCTACAGGCATTGGGCTTTGAAAGGTCAACTCACAGTCACAAGCCAAAAGGTATCGAAGGAGGGGAATGGGTTGCTTGTTTGGAAAGAACAAAAATGAAAATCAATGATCCGTGTCGCTGATCCCCGTCTACTCCATGGATAGACTGTGTCTCAGCTCATTCACAAGAATCAATGCAGACTATTTCTTGTGAACACAAAGTGAACTATCGACCTCCGACCAATCAAAAGATTCCGTAAATCATGAGAGCTTTAATGTAAATAGTTTTTAAAAAATCTAATAGTTCTAATAGTTCTAATATTCTAGACTATGTTCCTAAGTTTACTTTTTCAAATCCAAGAATATAGAGTGAATCTGTACTATAAAATAACATTCTATAAGAGATTCATTGATAGAATTTAGTTATTGCAGAATTTAAAAAAAACTCTTTTTATTCTAGTTCCAGATTTATGCTGGTTATTTGAAACCTGACTAAATGCTTTAGCTTAGCATATAACTTAAAAATAACAATATTGACTAACCAGGCTAGTTCGATTATGAAATATATAATAATATAGATAATAATATATATATTAATATATTATCATACACTATAGCAACTGTGTTTTGGCTACAAGTTTGTTATGATGTAAAAAAAAATAATTACTTTAAAAAAATAAAAAATAAATCGAACTTCTCATTGCACATTTCATACTTTTGTTTCTTTTCAAACGCACAAGAAGTTAATTTTTATTATAAGCACGAAGAACCAGACCTTCTGTTCTTATTTCAAATGGATTTCAAAGAGTTATTGCGCATTTCTGTATGTTTTATAGCCTATTCTGTATCAGCTTTAACCGTAAAAATATTTTCGCAATCCGTATCAGCAATAAAGAAAACATATCTGCGGGAAAAAAAAGCTCTAAATAATATTATTAACCACACTGAGTCGCAAGTCACATTTTCGCTTATGCAAAACTAACCAACACTAAACGTAATAAGACGATTCTTTAAGGAAATGGAAGAAATTCGGAAAAGAGATGCAAGTTTCATTACAAGACAAGTAAATAATCAAACCTAAAAACTGTAATAACTTTTAGTATAAACATTACATTTAGAAACGCTCCTGATGCAAAGATTGAAAAAGCTACGTCATTAAAGAATTAATACATAGTTAAAAAAAATCCTTAGTGGATAATCCCTGCAAAGTTCCATTTCATTTTGCGTGGCTTTCGAACATGGGTAGCAAGTCAAGAACTAAAAACTATTTAAAAGTATTTTCCAGTAGAAAACTAGACTTGTTCACAACTGATATATCTGTGTGCTATACATTAAAGGTCTTTTACTTGTAAGTTATGTTCGTAAATTAGAAGTTAAGATAATCTCATTGACATACTGTAGGACTTACCTAAAGACAAACTTAACTTTATAAACTTCACATATTATTCATCACTAAGAAAGAATAGGGAAATTCTATGAAAAAGAAATCACAATATTCACCCATTTCACCAAATCACCGGTAATTTCCTTATCTTTTCGAGGAAAACAATATTTATAAACAAACTGCAATCTTCGAAACAACTGCAGGTAAAGATCACGAGCGCACACTTACGAAAAGAGCCCGTATGTAAATGTGGCCGAAATGGAGATTTGCTAAAACGTGGTAGCCCACACACGGACGCCCTCAAATACAGAATTCTCATTCCCCCCGTCATCGCCCGAACACCACACCACACTACAATAGCAAAGTTGACGAGTTGACCTAACCAGATGACGGGCTATCATGTCTCTTTAAGTACGCGTGAGATTTATCGCAGCGGGCGGCACGCAATAGGTACCCACCAAAAGGTAAGCTTCTCTGACGTGTAAACCTGTAGGGAGTCCCAAAATTCGTCATAGGCGATGTTTGTTGTTGTTGTTGACGACTGACGCTGTTATTGCGTCATAACAACTTTTTTTTATTACGTCTGTTAATTATATAATTCTTTAGTAAACAAACTAATCGTATTCGCATCACGTGAAGTATTAAAACAATCACGTGACATTGTTATTATTAGTTTATGTTTGTTGTCGTTGTTTTTAAATAAACAAATAGAAAATCAAAGTCTTTAAATAAAATAACTTGTTCCCCAAAAATGTGTTGTTTCTTTTTAATAATGTTTTTTTTTAAACTTATAAATAAAGGTGTACGTATTAGCCACTTATTTCGGAAAACATGCATATCCTGCATAAACTATGATAAAAACACACAAACGCATTGCAAAAAAGAAATACGCCAATTTGTTCAGAAAGAAAAAGAAACATACATGAATTATTAGCCCGCCCATTCACTGTTGGAATACATGAAGACTTTAAAATACAGTTCACCTCTTAGAATGAATTATTTTGTCCTGATGGCTAACGTATGCTAATTTTGTAATTTATTTTTGTGTCCGAAGAGTCTGTTACGTTGTAGAACAAGAAGCAACTTTACATTTATTCCATCTTTAAAAAAAAATGTCATGTAGGCTACATTTGGGAAACCTGCAGACTACGTTCATTGTTGTATCCGTGTTTCTCAAAGGGTTAATGAATCTATACTGTAAACCAGGTTGGCAACCTAAGACACGCGTGCCAAGCTTGACACGCCAGCAATTTTCAATGGCACGCGGAGGGACACCCAAAAATGAATAATCAAGTCTCTTTTACAAGACATTGAGTGCTAGAATAGGATGACGTTTGGGCTGTTGGTACTCTGAAAGATTTAGAAATCCTGCTTTGTCACACTAATATATATAAGGCTGCCGTCCCCTGGTGTAGACTATAGGGAATGTGGATACTTTGAAGATGTACATTTATAGAGAAAGGGTTAACACGATGAACAGTTTCAGCAAAAGGACGCTCATGGGAATATAGAATATAGAAAGATAGTTAGATTCATTGTCAGACTTGTACAGAGATTAGTATTTATAATATAGATAATCAGACATGCTTGCAGACAGATAGACAGAAAGGTGGATAGACAGGTAGGTAGACAGATGGACAGTTAGACGGATGGAAAGTTAGACTGACGGACAGTTAGACGGACGGACAGTTAGACAGACGGACAAGTAGACGGACACACAATTAAACGCAAGGATAGTTGAACGAAAAGACAAGCGGGCGGATGTGCAGATTGACCGTCAGGAAACAGACGGGCGGACAGACGGGCATACGGTTAGACGGACGGGCAATTAGCAGGACGAACATACAGATCTGTAGACAGACTTATGGACGGACAGTTAGCCTGACAGACAGACATACCAACAGACAGAGGGATTGATAGATGGATAGGTATGTAAATATGTAACTAGGTATCTAGACAGGTAGGCAGGTAGGCATTGGCCTTAAAGTTAATATCGCACAAAAGGATTGATAAATATTCAAGTGAAACATGCAGAGATCTCAACACTCATCTCTAAATAGACATAATCTACTTTCATTTTTTTTAAATAGTTTGTTTTATCAAACTACTTTCACTGCCCTACAAGTATCTAGTAACACTGGCATTTATCTCCCCCCTGTCTCCACATTTAAGTACGGCAAACACATTACGCAGGGGAGATAACTTAGAAATACCACCCACACAAACTTACTATTTAAAAAAAAGTAAACTTTAAAAACAAAACAGAAAATTCGAAATTCAAGATAAAGTTCATCAAGATAAGAACCTAACAGATGGATTATAAACTTACACATTGATTCAATAATCTTCAAGTATATCTAACATCTATCTATCTATCTATCTATCTATCTAACATCTATCTATCTAACATCTATCTATCTAACTATCTAACATCTATCTAACATCTATCTATCTAACATCTATCTATCTATCTATCTATCTATCTATCTGACAATCTTTCTGTCTATATATTCGTCTATCTATCTATCCGCCTATCTATATATCTATCTGTCTATTTATCTGTATGTCTGTCTGTTTCTCTATTTTGCACAATTAAATAATGTTATATACTTAATCAAACCATGTAATATTTATTCGGAAACGGTTATAGCACATATATTTAACAAACAAAAATTTCTTGATGGACCCCAATTTGTTAAAAAAGCACTGCCCCCCCCCCCCATATGGATTTGAGCTCGAAACTCTCGGTGTAACGCACCAACGCTCTGTCCTTACATCCTTCGTACTCGACTCAAGGTTTACCTGCATGGGATAAAGAAATCACTAGCTGTGCTAAAACAAATGTTTACTGTATGGTGGTGGATGAAGGAGCGGGGGATGTAGGGTACTAGGTCGATGCTAAAAAACGTTTTGCCACTTTCTGAGGTATTTCAATAAGCAAAGCCCTTTAAGCTAAATAACTGCTGGATGTATGCAGTATGTACTTTCAAAATTTCAAAGAAAACAATAGAAGAAAAAAAAACAACAACTAAAAAACACAATTTTAAAAGTTGCACACGGCACTCAATTTTTTTCATTATCTTTATTCAGGTTGAGGACGCCCCCCCCCCCCTCCACCCCCCCCCCCTTTCTCTACCCGACCCTTGTACAGAAACTTAAAGTCAGAAGTATACTAATATTCAGAATAAAAGTCAACGAAGCGTTCAACTGTAGTTGAAAGCTGAAGAAAGAAAAAAAAATGTTTAAATTGTGTCATTTGTGGTGTAGTACATTAAACCCAAATTTAAATTTTTTTTTTTTTATTAAAGTTTGTTGAAAGCGATAAAAAAAATTGTTCAAAGACTTAAGTTTTATCAAGTGAACATTTCCACACTGCCTCACTACCGTCCGCTCCTCCCCGCCTCCCCCCTATTTTCCACCTGACTCTAATCTTGACAGTCGTACAATACAGTAGTCGCATTGTGTTAAATCAATCCCCCCCCCCTTTCCACACACGCAAAAATGATTTTGTCAAAAGAAAGAAATTTAAAAAAAGAAACTCATTATAATAATATTCAGCTAATTGGAGCGGAAATAGACATTAATCGGTTTTTTTTTTCTGTCGATCTCTGCAAAAGTAATTCATTGGACACTTGTAGCATAACCGCCACAGGATGTAGGAATCAATGTACCAGGGTTTACTAAGCCTACCAAGTACATTCAGTCAAAGCACAATGTATAAGAGCTAAGTACCATTGCGGAATCAGTCAAAACATGATCAACATATTATCAAATGTTGAGGCTATGACCAGCCTATGACGAATTTATGACCAACATATAACCAACATTAGATCAACCTATTGCCAACATAAAACCAACATTTGACCAACATACAACCAACATTTGAACAACATAAGACCAACATATGATTGGTGATTGGACAACATATAACCAACATTTGACCAAACTATGACTAGGCACCGGCATGCATAAGTAATAAAAGTTGATCCTTAAACTAACTTACTAGATTCTTTAGCACATATTAACGCGGCATCCTGTCTGCAGAAAGTCCGGTGTTATTCCGAGGGTTTTGGATCTAGTAAATGCAGATTGTTGGTGCCAAAACACAAGTCCATCACTAAGACCCAGCCCATATATCTGTTTGGTGAAACTACGCGCTGCTGCTGCAATTCGCCGACCTAAAAAAATCTTACAGGAGGCTAATAAAATTGACGTACATTATTATCTGGGGCACGGTTGTGTAGCCGCAGCGCGCGGGTCTAGTGAACCGAAGTTCCCATGTATCTGGTCTACCCACTTCTATACCCATAAGCCTCAAAGCGGCGAAATGTGGAAACCACCGATACGCTTCCTTTAAGAGTACACCAGTCGGCTAACGCATCGGGGACAGCCCCCGTTGCGAGTAAGAGAATCATTGCACTGCCAAGAGGAGGAAGAAATGAGTGCAACAGGTCGTCTCAACCCCGGCCTGGTGCCTGAATGTCCAAGCCTAATAGTCTGAAATTTGTGATAGCGGGGCGAGAGTGCAGGGATACAAGCAAGAGGAATTCCACAGGTGGAGAAAAGAAATTAATGCATGTACTGCGGAGGCCGTACCCTTTGTTAAGCGGCACGCCAATACAAGGTGGTTAGTCTCGGACAGGATCTTGTAGTGCCCCTTCCCTTCTCCCTTATCCACCTGTTAACTTTGTTAGCCCCTGGACGACTGGGCTCGTCCGGCTATTTTTTTAGACATTTTAAATCGGTGTCTACCCAGCTCTGTTGAGTACCTGACAATAGCTTGGGATAAACAAGGCGGGTTAGCATTGTGCTCGACACACATATCCCCTAGTATGCAATGGCCACAGAAACTTGTGAACGCTTCTTCACTCCCTCTATGGCTCAAACTAAATAGATATTTCTATTTATAGACTATCAATATCTGCAAATAAAACATTTCCTTGTTGATTCCTTCGAGGGTTCGTCGAATAATTTAAAATGCTGCAGGGATACACCAGCAGACAAAATATCTTTAATAGACGATCAATGAAATCGATACTTATTAAAGAGTTCCTTATTTTACATAAAAGTAATGCTTGAGGAAATCGTTTAATGTTTTCTTTACTCCTAGCTTACCGTATATACCGAGCACAGATTATTTTAACGTGTTTTTATTTACCTATATTGACTAAGTGTTAATTACTGGTAGCCATTTTTTTTATATGCCTGGTAGCCATTTTATTTTATATGCCTGGTAGCCATTTTTTAAATGCCAGATTATCATTCATCTTTGACTTTGTTATCTTTGATCTAAATTCTAAATGCATGAAAACAATTCCATTTTTTCTTATGCTAATTCTAATTTTAAAAAATGGCATCACATGGCCGGCACTAATTATTTTAGAGTTAAGACAGAGAAGAAGCCAGTAATTAGTGTTTACGTCTAAAATGTTTTAACATATTAAATAAAATACTGAAATGTTTAGAATGTAGTTTTTATAATGAAAAAAAAAACAACAACATAAATATTGATATAAAAATTAAAATATCGATCTAAAATTGATATCAAACCATGCAGTAATGCTATATCTGGCTGTAAAATGACCAGGACGCAAAGTAAAGGTAAAACAAAAAGTAAATGGAACGTTCAAATGTGCCATTCGATACAATTTACAGTGATACAACGTGAGCGCCCAGCGCCGACCCGATATAAATGATAAAAAGAATGTATTTATTCTAAGACATACTAAGAAACAATGAATACTCTGTTCAACATCGAAGCGACGTTCAGCGAAGACATGTGCCGAGCGAAGACATGTGCCAGGTGAAGGTGCCAAGCATAAAAATATTTGTATAAATTAATTGTTAATGAGAACTGATCGTAAAAATTATTCTATTTGTATACATCCAGGCACAGTCATCACACGGACATGTCTCTGCGCTAGACTTGAAACATTAAGACTAAGTAAAACAAGACGTGCGAACTTAAATGCATCAACGGTTATATCACTAATATCCACTAAAATCACACTATTATATAGCCAATATCTCACTAATGTCACACCAATATCTCTCACTAAAAGCTCACCAATTTCACACAGTTCGATGAATGTAAATTACAGTCGCACAGTTTTCTAACAATGTTATCCAAGTATTCAATGAACTCAAATGTTATTCCGCATACAGCTCATAATAAGTAGTAAAATATGAATTCCTAAAATGTCTTTATACATTTCTTCTTCTATTCTTTCTTTTTTACTACTTAACACAAACAGACACAGACATGTTAAATCCGGCGAGCCTAAGCCTCACTTTGCGTCACGACCTCTTCGGTTAAAGTGACGCAAAAACATATTTCTATTTTTTACCTAACCCTCGAGGGTACCTTTGCACTTGTGAACGGCTCACCACCCCCACCCCCTTACACTATTACCCATTCCCCTTTCCATTACCCCCCCCTCTCTTCTTCACCCCGTTCCCCCACCCCCCACACAAAATATTTTTATTTAGTCATAATTCGACATTACGTGTATTTTTAATTCCCTCCCCCCACACCCCGCATTTCCCCTTCCCCATACCTATTCACCTACCCCTATATCCATTGAACCCAATACAAGCGTTTCAATTTGGATTCAATGGTTAGTTGCTTATTCCTTTATGAATTAAAAAAAAAAAGCTTTCATACCGCACTCTGCCTTTCATATTTACCTATTTTAAAGCTTCGCCCTGTTTTTATTTTCCTTTTTAAGTTGGGCCAAAAAATAAAAAAAAATTAGAACTGTCTCGTACACAACGTAAACCCCCCCTCCTCCTTTTTTTAAAAAGAGGGTTGGGGTATACTTCCACTCCTTCTTGCCCCACACTACTACCCGCTCCTCGGAATTCTGGAATTCTTATATTGAATTGACACTGCGTTCAGGGCTTCTAAGCACGTTCTTTAAGTGAGAGGACCTCCATTCTCCACTCCGCCCATCAGCCCACGCACATATCTCATATCATAGCCCACCGATGTACACTCTCCTCCACCCCTCACCCCCGCCCCCTAATCCTTGCACTCCCGTCGCCCTCTTTATTTCGTCACTCCCCCATTCGTATTTAAAAATAAAACATTATCCTGCCTGAACTTTCCAAAATAAAAATAAAAAAATTGGTTGTAGGACACCCCTCTCCCCTACGATCCCAACACCTCCGCCTCCCCCCACCCCCGGCCACCGCCAAACTTATTTTTCACCATTTATGACGTCATATACGTGCCACCCGCGATTGGGTCTCTTCCGGCGCAGACATGTGCTACAATTGATCAGAGATTCGCCTCTTTCACCTTCTTCTCCCCTTCCCCTTTTCTCCTTCTCCCCTCGCGCCTAAGTTTTAAGGAGGTCACCCCTCGAAGACGGGTTCTCAAGTTCTTAGTAATGGGGTGTGGGTGAAGCAGCGCCATTATGAAAAATGTAAGACGCTTTCACTGGCACCGTTCCTTTGGGTGCCGACTTAAGATCCAAAAATCGCAATGGGTCAGTTTAAAAAATAAATACTTATAACAGATACCCAACACCAGCCATTTAACACCTTTGAATATAATCTTATCTGGAAAAAGTTTTAAATCTTCTTTAAAAAAGGCGGCAAAACAAAAACTCAGAAAAACAATTTTTAGATTTATACATAAATTTTGCTTTTTTTAAAAAAAATAGATCTAGTATTTTTGGTCTTTAGAAGTGTTTTTAAAAAAATAATATTTTAGTGGTGAAAAAGGTGGTGAAGAAAACTATGATCAAGACCACATGGAATACCACGCCGAAAGGCGTGGGTTCTAAATCCATAAAAAACACAAAAAAGTAAAGATTGTTTCCTTTGTGAGGTTTTATTGAGTCTACTCTGAAGGGCCCATGCCATTTTGCTTTAGGTGATTAAAAGGTCGAATGAGCATTGTGATGGCCACACGATTCACTCCTACTCCTTGTACAGTGATACTGGTTTACACAGTTTTCGTATGCCCTATATAGGTATTCATAAGAAACCTTAAAACTATTAAAACTAAAGAGTCAAACCACGGGACGCATTAATGTAATCTTCTGCCTAACAGCAGTAGGTGTAACGTATAAGATAGTGTACGGTACATATTTATTGAGACATGTTTGCTTTTCCTGTTTTGCCCCTTAAATTTAAAGGAATGCAATTCAAAACAAGATATTTTTTTATCCTTCCCACTTACGTCACCAATTGCAAGTTTCTAGGCTGCCATTTTTATGGGGGTTTTTTTACATATAGAATTTAGTTGTTTATTTTTGGTCTCAACTATCTAACACACTAAATGTACAAATTTGTATTCTTTTGTGATGTTTTTTAAAGTTTCTCTTTATATGATCTAAATTTGTGTTTTTATTTTTAGTGGTTTTCATTAGATCTAACTGCATTTATCTACATATCTTATTATTTCTATTTCATCTTATATCTTATTATTATCGAATTACTTATTATTTCTAATTTGACTTTATTTTACACCAAGAAGAGATATAGTGACAGTTGTAAATAAATAACCCCGTCGGACCAAAAGGATAGAGGGCCTGAACAGCAGCGTTCACCAGCTTCCGTGGCCATGACATACTAAGGAAATGTGCGGCCAACACAATGCGCAACAGGGCTGGATAGTTCTGAAACACTCTCCAGATTCCAGACCAGGATAAAAAAAATCTATCCTTCAGCGAGATTTAAATCCAAAACATTTGATACGAGTGACCTAAATGCCGTTAAACGATGAATAATATTTGTTTAGAATGGGGTTTAATATTGCTGATTGATATTTTGCATAATCTTTTTGATATAAAATATTTTTTCGTTATTCTTTTGTTTTAAATATTGTAAGTTAATTTTATTCTTCTATAGACAAGATTTATACATGAAGTCTACTTTTAAATTACACACAAATCAAATGTTAGTTGTATAACTTCTCAGTGTTTCTATGCTATTGAAATGTCTATGTACGTGTAGAAAAACAAAATATAATGGGTGAGCCTTATTTAAGAGATCAACCGGGAACCGAATTAGACATGGCAAGCCTTCGAATATATTTTTTTTTTCTCCATGTTTTCAAACCAATTGAAAATACTATCAATGGCAAGATTTAGCCAGTTGAATTTGCAAAGTTATTCAATGACATAGATATATGTATTATAAAGAATGGCCAAGCCTACTAAAAACAGTTTAAAACTAATTGCCACGATGTGCGCATGCGTCATGACCCAATTAACCGTGAAAATAAAATAAAGTTTTTGCCATAGTGCGACGTGAAAACGAGCACAAGCTGGATAAATGTAATGCTTTGATTATAGATCAAACAAATTGTTTAAATAGTACCACGTTTGCCGTATCCGGGTACCTGCAATAAAACACATCCTAATAATTCGTACGGCGGGCGGTAAAAGTATACACAAGCAATTCCCTATTGAAACATTTCAAAACTTAATGAATCAGTTTAAACGACGGACCAGAATTCCCATTCATCCCTAGGCTAGCTACTGTCACACTTCTCCTGTTTTCAATGCGAAAGAAAAAATGCTTTTAGACTCGTGAAGTGTGTGGTACTTTACAAGTGTTTGGAAATTTACCTGTAAAGTGTGTAACTATTCCCAGATTCACGATATTCCAAATTACATATGGAATCGATCTTGTAAACTTATGCGTTTTTTAGTTTTTAACAGAAAAACGTTTATTAACGCCGAAAACGGCTGGTCCAGCGGTTAGATCACCGGACTGTCAACCAAAAAACCAACTGACAGGTCGCGGGTTCTAGCCCTGCCGCCGGCGGATCCCTGTCGCCCTGCAGGAGTTTTGGGCCCTAGTGGACGTAATAATCTTCTATCTAGAAGGAACGTCTGTAAACTTATAAGATATAAGACCATATGGGAAGAAATCTTGGTCGAAATGATAATAATGGGGAAAATATTGAGACATTCATTAAACATTATTTAGAAGGCACGGTAGCCGAGCGGCAGCGCGTTCGACCGGCGATCCGAAGATCCCGGGTTCGAATCTTGGTGGAGACTAGTTTTTTTTTCCGGGATTGAAGGGTGTCCCTGAGTCTACCCAGCTCTGACACCACAGGAGCGTGGTTGCATTTACTTGAGTATTTAAAAAGCAAAGTTAAAACAAAACAATGAAAGAAAAGTGAAAAAAAACAAAAAACTAACCCATATAAACCACGTTTTTATTATGCTCCCTTTCTTTGTAAACTAAGTTTACCATCATGTAATTAAATAATTGATTGACTAATGAAAATAAAACATGTACAGAAAAATATCTGTGTCACAAATCTAAGAAATATCTCCTTACTCCGTATGAATTGTTTCGTTCTATTTGCTGTTACTTTCGTTTAAGAAATGAATATTGTCAAAGGAATAGCACAACAGTTAAAGACGAATTAAAACATACACCATTAAATGAAACATCGGTAATGTCGGCAAATACATATCTAATTATAACGATTCCGCATTTTTAAAAAAATACCGGTTACTTATTTCCTTGAACATTTGTACGGCTTTAACAAAAACATTGCCCTCAAATTTTATAATACGACACGGATGTAAACATGAATTAATTTTTCCCTTCATTCACAAAGCTAGAGCGCAAAGTTTGATGAAGTCATAAAAATAATCTCAGCGCATCCTTTTTTTTTCTAGCTTTGTGACGAAAAACCAAAAAAAGTTCGACCGGCATTTTCAACTTAAAACCAAAACAAAGCGTTAAATTTTCAAA
This sequence comes from Anisus vortex, assembly GCA_949126835.1. NCBI lineage: Eukaryota > Metazoa > Mollusca > Gastropoda > Planorbidae > Anisus > Anisus vortex. The sequence goes on from OX421493.1 coordinate 19,598,889, forward strand.
AAAATAAAATTTTTAGCATAATTAAGTTTTTTTAACTGAAAATTTGATAAACTGTATTGTTAGTAGCCACAAGTCTGCTGCCCAAGTTTCAGCTCGATTGAACGACGGGAAGTGGTCGAAAAATTGATGCAAAGTTTTACAATCAGACAGACAGTAGGAGCTAAGAGAAAGGGAGTAAAAAAAACTAACCCATAAAAACTAGGTTTTTATTATACTCCCTTTCTTTGTAAGCTAAGTTTACCATCGTGTAATTAAATAATTGCGGTTACTTATTTCCTTGAACATTTGTACGGCCTTAACAAAAACAAATTTTATAATACGACACGAATGTAAACATGAATAAATTTTTTCCCTTCATTCTAAAAGTTAGAGCGCAAAGTTTGATGACGTCATAAAAATAATCACAGCGCGACGAAAAACCATAAAAAGTGGGACCGGCATTTTCAACGTAAAACCTTAACAAAGCGTTAAATTTTCGAAAAAATAAATAGTATAATTAAGTTTTTTAACTCAAAATTTGATTGAATGTATTGTAAGTCGCCACAAGTCTGCTGCCCAAGTTTCAGCTCGATTGGACGATAGGAATTGGTAGAAAAATCGATGCAAAGTTTTACAAGCAAGCAGACAGACAGTACGAGCTAAGAGAAAGGGAGTAAAAAGACCTCAACCTAACACTGTTTTGTCTTTAACAGTAAACTTTATGCACTCGGATCATCCAATAAAACAATGGAATAGACTGCAGTTTAAGCTTGGAAAAACACGTTAATTTGGTTTCATTGAGAACACCAAGATAAATAAATACTTTAGCACGTAGGGTTAAGAACGTAGTTAGAGGGTGGTGGAAGGGGGGGGGGTTGACGCTATAGAAGCTAAAGTTTGGTTAGGCGCCAAACTGACACATCCTTAACCTTAGTTTTCTAATTAATAAAAAAATAATAACTTAAAAGCGCCAATCGACATCCATTCTAGACGCCATTTATCTTAATCACGCCACTTCGTATGTTACATTATATATTTTTTGTCTAGTTAGGATTCGCATGAAAGAGTGTGCGGGGGCGTGGGTGCAGCTTTGTAAAGTGCTGGAGAAGACGTTAAACCAGTTGATTCTCTTTGAACTCTAAATGGACAATGAATACATTGCACAATCTCCAAAACCAACATACATGCACACCCCTTACACAGTACCAGAACAACACCCTTTGCAAACGCCCACACACTGATTGTACGCCTGTATTAAATAGATCTCATAACTCAAAGTTTGAAATGCATTTCGGAAGATAAGAATTGGAACCACCCCTAATGAGGTTTTCTCGACACGCCTCCCGAAATGTTCCATCAGCAATGCACTGTTAATATTTTGTACAAGCCCATGATGCACCAAAAAGGTATAAATTCTAAATGAACAACTGCTACTGTACAGAAGCTCCGTGTGTATGTCGTATTTTCTTTATAGTATATAATGAATTAAAAATAAAGAAATAAATCTAATTATTTCGCTTTATTAATGTTTTTATACAAAAGTGTTAGCTCTACTTAGAAAAAAAAGATTTCCATGTTCAAGAAAGAATTTCAGACAAGTGTAGCTAGACAGCTCTTTAAATAAATACAACTTAAAATAACAAACAAAGAACGAGATTGCACTTTCTAAATTAATGACATTTATATGTTTATACAACTATGCGAAACAATTGTACAAATGTCAAGATAAAGAAGATGAGTTGTTGCCCCTTTGTAAAATGTCACAGTGATCAGTAAAAACTCCCACTTGTTTTAGAACAGACACAACATTTAAAAAAAACAGACTGGGCGTGTCTGGTATTATTATTGTTTTTGATGGGGAAGGGAACAGAGGAGTGTCGGACATCAATCTAAAGGAGCTGCATGAAAACCCACATGCTGATAAATGCATAATGAAACGTTTAACATCCGCCTGCATAATAAAGGTGAACGCGCTGTCCACGAGAATTATTGACAATGCGTTACTTACAGAATTTGTCAAGTTGTACATTTTACCATCGTTCGTCGTTGTTTCTTCGATCAATAGCCTTTGGAAAATACCTAATTTTGAACTGACTTAACATTTTGAATTAATTTATCGTAAAATGAACATTTCGCCACTGTTTGCCAGAGCGGAAACCAACATGCGTCACAAAGCCCATGTTCTCATGTCATGAATTCATGTAAATTACCCCCCCCCCCCCCTCCCCAGTTGAATGCAGCTTCATTTTAAACCAAAATATGTTGTCTGTCGGTTGTATTTGTCTGTCGGTTGTATTTCTACCTCATGGGAAGCGACAACAATAAAAACAAGAACATTATGAAGACATCCTTCTTCGCCACTTCTTCGCCTACATACAAATACATTTAAGATATTGAATTGCGCATGTTTATCCTTTCACTTAAGAACATAATGCACAACTTTAGCATGGATTTAAAAGGTAATTGAAATGGCGCAAAAGTTTGACTTGCCATTAGTACTCTTATCCCTTAGTGCACACACCCCTTTTCCGAAACTGCCACTCCGCCCACATATTGCATTATGAATAGTTATGTATGTTGGGACCATTATTTATATCTCACATAACACTCGTGGTTAATTCCCTTGAATGGGTATTTTATGACTCGAGAACTAAAAGTTTAGAAGTATCAGTCTTATTAACAGATTTTCAATTCAACTAAATGGGTTCGAATCAAAGTTTGAAAAACAACAAACCGTGGTGTTTTACCGGATCTACATTAACTGAACTCTGTTGAGTTCATAATATCAATCAGGGACAGTAAAGGCAGCCGGGCGTGTGCTGGTCATCCAACGGTCTCATGTGAGAACTCAGGTGCTCTGAAAAATTATTTATGGTGCCCTGGACAATTTGTGTATGTTGCCCCTAACAATATTAAATTTCATTTTGTGGCCTGAACGAATCCGCATGGTGCCCTGAACAATTCCTTATTGTACCCTGGGCTATTCCTTATGGTGCCCTGAACGATTCAGTATAAGATCCTGAAATATTCCTTTACGTTTTCTGTTTCTTTAGACACGACCAGTTGCAGTTTCAACGATGTAGGTACATTTTGCATTGGTCTTTTTGTCTTTCTCTACTTTACCACCAGTAGCCTACCACGTGATCTGGAACAGGACACCGCCGATGACATATTATAATAATGAACTGTTGGAGAAGCTTGCCCATGCTCGACAGAGACGCCCGACGGGATCTCACAATTTTGGTCCATGGCCTCAGGCTCGGCGCATTGCGATAATCATGGTTTGGGTCCTCTAAACTCCGGGCTTTTGCTTTTCCGACAAAAAAAGATAAACTATTGTCGAAAACTGTAAATGTTTAAATTCTATTATCAAGGCTGATCTCTTATTTTTTCAGAGAGTAAAATGTTTTTTTCTTAAGAAAATATAGCCAGATCAAGCAGACCTTTGATTTCCAACATAATTAGCGACCATGGACTTTTTTTAATATACAAAAAGGGTCTACATACAATATGTAAAAATGTGTTGCTATGCGGAGCTTTTTTTGGAATATAATATATGAACGGGTAAGTCTACAACACGGGTACTTGTATTATTTAAGTTGTCTCTCCGTCATCGAAATGAGAAATACTGTTATTCCCATTGAATTTTTGTGGTGTGCACAGCATTTCAATCGGTCTTTTTTAAAAAGACCCTAGGCTCTTGCTTTTGATTCAGCCATGCGTATTGTAACGCTCTAGTGCCTCCTTTTATCCCATAATTTCTAAAGTATGCTGGCGGGTGATTAAAGCGGAAGGAAGTAAACACCTTACTACTGCATCTACAACGCTTAGAAAAGCAACATAGGTGCCCAACAGCTTCTGCAAGGACATAAAAATATATTCTGCTATGACACACACATACTGTCTACAATGACACAAAAAAACCTTCTACAACGACACAAAACATCTTATGCAATGACACAAAAACACCTTCTACTATGACACTAAAACATCTTCTGCAATAACACAAAAACACCTTCTTCAACGACACAAAACATCTTATGCAATGACACAAAAACACTTTCTACTATGACACTAAAACACCTTCTGCAATGAGAAAACACCTTCTGCATGGACACAAAAAATCCTCTGCTATGACATCTTCTTTAACTACTATAAAACACCTTTTCTGTAATGACACAAAAACACCTCCTCAGCGACACTAAAACACCTTCTGCAATAACACAAAAGCTTTTCTGGAAACGAAACAAAAACACCAATTGTATAAAGCATGTTCTTAATTGCCCGAATTGTACTTCGCCGAACAGCCCGAGCAAGGGTTCGCTTCGTAAATTGCTCGCCTTTCGTCGTTTTCGCGCTTAACAGGGCGATCTATTGCTCGACAAGCGACATCTCGGGGGGGTATCCGCGAGCCGAATTCGGGCGAACGATTGCTTCGTCGACATGTTGACGAAGCCGCGTATTGATTGGCTGAATTGATCACGTTCATTATGCGAAAAGGCACCAAAATTTCCTAGTCTTAATAAAAAAAAAAGGGCGTCTTACAAGACAGTCAGCTGCCAGAGATGTCAGAGGACAGTCTAGTAATATTCATAGATGCATGGGAAAATGTTCCATGCCTGTGGAACTCACTCCATCGGGACTATAAAAATAAGGGTGAAAAAAAACCAAGGCCTTGAAAAATATTGCCCAAAATCTTTGTGCAATGTAATCGCAACACCCAAAGCTTCTTCGTCTGTGAGCGCAGCCATTTTGCAGCAATAACAACATCCGGCAGTTCGCCTCAGCGCTAAAAATAGGCCAGTTAAAAACAAGAGCACCATTTCGCAGAGCTTCCGAGCTCGCCCTAATGTCGGCGAAAGTGCACGAGCCCATTTAAGAGCAAACAGTAGCTCTTGCGAATTGAACAATACCTGATTCGACCGAAACTAGTTCGGGCAATTAAGGACATGCTTAACGCGCCTCTTTTTAAAACTGACTGTGTGATTCAATTTTATAACGCGCCTCTTTATAAAACTGACTGTGTGATACTATTTATAACGCGCCTTTTTTTAAAACTGACTGTGTGATTCAATTTTATAACGCGCCTCTTTTTAAAACTGACTGTGTGATTCAATTTTATAACGCGCCTCTTTATAAAACTGACTGTGTGATACTATTTATAACGCGCCTTTTTTTAAAACTGACTGTGTGATTCAATTTTATAACGCGCCTCTTTTTAAAACTGACTGTGTGATTCAATTTTATAACGCGCCTCTTTATAAAACTGACTGTGTGATACTATTTATAACGCGCCTTTTTTTAAAACTGACTGTGTGATTCAATTTTATAACGCGCCTCTTTTTAAAACTGACTGTGTGATTCAATTTTATAACGCGCCTCTTTATAAAACTGACTGTGTGATACTATTTATAACGCGCCTTTTTTTAAAACTGACTGTGTGATTCAATTTTATAATGCGCCTCTTTATAAAACTGACTGTGTGATACTATGTATAACGCGCCTTTTTTTAAAACTGACTGTGTGATTCAATTTTATAACGCGCCTCTTTTTAAAACTGACTGTGTGATTCAATTTTATAACGCGCCTCTTTATAAAACTGACTGTGTGATACTATTTATAACGCGCCTTTTTTTAAAACTGACTGTGTGATTCAATTTTATAACGCGCCTCTTTATAAAACTGACTGTGTGATACTATGTATAACGCGCCTTTTTTTAAAACTGACTGTGTGATTCAATTTTATAACGCGCCTTTTTTTAAAACTGACTGTGTGATTCAATTTTATAACGCGCCTCTTTTTAAAACTGACTGTGTTATTCAATTTTATAACGCGCCTCTTTTTAAAACTGACTGTGTGATTCAATTTTATAACGCGCCTCTTTTTAAAACTGACTGTGTGATTCAATTTTATAACGCGCCTCTTTTTAAAACTGACTGTGTGATTCCATTTTATAACGCGCCTCTTTTTAAAACTGACTGTGTGATTCCATTTTATAACGCGCCTCTTTTTAAAACTGACTGTGTGATTCCATTTTATAACGCGCCTCTTTTTAAAACTGACTGTGTGATTCAATTTTATAACGCGCCTCTTTTTTAAACTGACTGTGTGATTCAATTTTATAACGCGCCTCTTTTTAAAACTGACTGTGTGATTCAATTTTATAACGCGCCTCTTTTTAAAACTGACTGTGTGATTCAATTTTATAACGCGCCTCTTTTTAAAACTGACTGTGTGATTCAATTTTATAACGCGCCTATTTTTTAAACTGACTTTGCGATTCAATTTTATAACGCGCCTCTTTTTAAAACTGACTGTGTGATTCAATTTTATAACGCGCCTCTTTTTAAAACTGACTGTGTGATTCAATTTTATAACGCGCCTATTTTTTAAACAGACTTTGCGATTCAATTTTATAACGCGCCTCTTTTTAAAACTGACTGTGTGATTCAATTTTATAACGCGCCTCTTTTTAAAACTGACTGTGTGATTCAATGTTGCCTAAAACAAGCATCTGTCTAAATATTTGTTGTTTTTATGACAGTCATCTAGGGATTCTTTTTAACTAATTCCATTTCCCAAATATTTCGAATTTCATAAAATGCTCTCTGTTTGAGCGCTTTCTCAGCTCCGCAATGTGTATGCATTGTCCCCCCAAAAAATCGATTAAATCTTTAGCAACTGATCAATGAAACAACCGATAGCTTCTAAAGGCATTAAAAAAATATCATTGTATTAATAATGTAAATACATATGCAGATTGGTCCGTCTACTTGTAACATTCTTTTATACGGCCCAATGACGGAAACTGTTGTATAGTGTATACCTCTGGCCTCATGTTATGTAATCCTTTTAATCCCGTTGAACTAATAGTCAGACATAAAATTCTTGAGCGACTAAAACGAGGTTTTTTTTTTATGCGCTATGAGCCTACACTTCACCGATGTAGTTGCTAAAAGCTATACTGCAAGTTTAATGCTAAGTGAAAGTATTACAAGTATAAGTAATACAAGTATATATAGGCTATTACAAGTATAAGTATTGTAAGTGTAAGTATTTCAATTATAATAACATACAAGTTTAAATAAGAGAAGTATAATTATTGCAAGTACAAATAGTACATGTGTAACTATAACAAGTGTACGTTTTACAATTGTAAGTAATAGGCCTACAGGTGTAACTATTACAATTACAGGTATAACAATCATAAGTGTGATAAGTATGCGTATTACAATAATTGTACTACCAAGAGATTTCCTAAGTCGTTTCCTTTTGCAATACTACTTTCATTTATTCACCAATATAAATCTAATAAATGCATATATATATCGCCCTCAATTTACTACTAATATCAGTCCGTAAAAATATCTAAACATACATGTTTTTTTTACTTAAATTAATGTAATATTCATTGACGAGAGAGTGCATAGAACCCATTGATCAAAACGAGCTGAAAAACAGGTCACCACAACCATTGGCAGTCTGTCAATGAAGTAAATATCAGTTTATTAAAGGATGTTATCGCCTCGGAAAATACGCCCACTTGCTACCTGCCTGAAGAAGTTTTTTTTTATCTAGTTGTTGTCCTTATGCTATTAGGCAATGTATGACATTTTTAGAGACCTAATTTCAATAGAAAAAAATAAATAATAAAAGAAGCCTCGACAAAACAAGAACATTACGGCTCAGTGAATATTATCTAGGGAGAATCACGCCCTATGTAATGGGCCTACAGGTCGAGGCCCAAAGCTCTTAGGTAAAGAACGACAATCCTTCCATTTACTCCCGCCTACACAACTTGAACGACATGTACACACGGGGGAGATAACCCTAGTGCGGCTATATTTATATCATTCAAAAACAGATTCTGATGTCCCATGCAGGTGACATGCGCAAACGAAATAAAATAACGCCAGAGCACGTTTTATGAAAAACTCAAAATACGTTATTGAAGACAGTGTTTTTTTTTAAAGACACCTTCTACGTACTTTTTACGACACAAATGTTTGTTTTGGGACACCAATGTAAGTTTTGGAAGGCACCAGTTCTTTTTTGGGGGACACAGATATATATTATTGAAGACACAGATATTTTGGGGGCGACACCAATGTAAGTTTTGGAAGACACCAATGCTTTTTTTCTTTGAGGGGGGGGGGGGGGGGAGGGGAACACAAATGTACATTATTGAACACACACATATTTTAGGGGGCGACACCAAGTTATTTTTTTTTTAAAGACACAAACGTGCGTTTTTGAAGTAACTATTCTGTCAATCATAATGCAGAAAGCATTTAGATTGCCTAGCTTGATCATTTCTATGTCAATAAAATGTCTTTGTACAGCCAAATAAACCAAGACAGTGTGACAACATAAGACAGCATATGACAACGTAAGACACATGAGATGAGTAAATAATAAGTCAGGGAAACCTTAAAGTTCCGGTATACAAGGAAAAAAATCCTCAAGTCCACGTGGATGTTGACTTGGATCACGTGGATGTTGACTTGGATCACGTGGATGTTGACTTGGATCACGTGGATGTTGACTTGGATCACGTGGAACAAGTTTATTATTTTTTTAGAAAACGCAAAAAACATCCATAATTATGAAAACATATTACCGCCAGGGTTTTAGTTATTCTTCTCATACCCCAGTCAGTCGTTATTATCTAACGTCGTAGGTGTCCTTACTGTCAATAATTGATACCACAACGGAAGGCAACAATGTTATCGCCCTTTTTTTAAGCATATGCGTTTTATCTCCCTTAGCTGTCATTACCTATGCAAATGATGTTTATGAATATTCTGTAATTTGATCCGCACAGCGATAGTTTTGTCAAAACGTTTTTTTAAATATCATAAAGCTTAACATCAGACATGGAGATATTCAAAAAAAGTTATCTCATTGCCCATAACAGAGACACAAAAAGAAAAAATGTAGAACTCTTACAAATAATTTTGCTGTGAAGAGCTTTGTCAGAGAATGTCGACTGTGCCACTAAAAGTTTCGGGAATGAGTCCATATTTGCAGCCAGTTTTGTAACTCATGTAAATGACGAATCGGGGAGATAATGTTCCATTGATCTCATGGGTGAATTCAAAGCCATATGTGCTTATTCAGAGTATATATTAATATGTGTAAGGAATGAGTAGTGCCAACTCTCAGTACAATATAAATGATTGTTTGTGGTGGAGATGGGTTTATAGTCATGGTCGTATGGAGTAGGAAAATTTCCCCTTAATTCTTACTCCCACCGGATTCGCTAAATCTGTCAACATATTTGAATTGACTTCAAAACACGTTATTTTCCACCTCCTACATTACCTTGACGTCATTTTCCACCTCCTACAATACCTTGACGTCATTTTGTCATCCTCCTACAATACATTGACGTCATTTTGTCATCTTCCTACAATACATTGACGTCATTTTGTCATCTTCCTACAATACCTTGACGTCATTTTGTCATCCTCCTACAATACATTGACGTCATTTTGTCATCCTCCTACAATACATTGACGTCATTTTGCCCCCCCCCCCCTTCCTACAAAACTTTCTGATGGACGTCCATGTTCATAGTGTTTCATTGGTGTGTAGCAGGAAATAAAAACATTCAGAACATTATTCCATTCTAAAAGAACTACTACTATTAAAGAAAGTGTTAGATGTGCCTTGTGGTCTAATATTTTATTTTGACGATACAAGCCTGAAGTAACACAGCGCTCAGAAAACTGGATAAGGTTGATTTTAAAATAATGTATTTAGCGATAATAGTGACAAAACTAAGGGAATGGATAGGGAATAGAGAAAATAAATGCTAGCTCTCGGTCTCAACAAAGACTATAATAAGATGGACCACTAGCTCTCGGTCTCAACAAAGACTATAATAAGATGGACCACTAGCTCTCGGTCTCAACAAAGACTATAATAAGATGGACCACTAGCTCTCGGTCTCAACAAAGACTATAATAAGATGGACCGCTTGCTCTCGGTCTCAACAAAGACTATAATAAGATGGACCGCTTGCTCTCGGTCTCAACAAAGACTATAATAAGATGGACCGCTTGCTCTCGGTCTCAACAAAGACTATAATAAGATGGACCACTAGCTCTCGGTCTCAACACAGACTATAATAAGATGGACCACTAGCTCTCGGTCTCATCATAGACTATAATAAGATGGACCACTAGCTCTCGGTCTCAACAAAGACTATAATAAGATGGACCGCTTGCTCTCGGTCTCACCACAGACTATAATAAGATGGACCACTAGCTCTCGGTCTCACCACAGACTATAATAAGATGGACCGCTTGCTCTATTTTTAGAACTTATATCAACTTTTTTTCCGTGCGCAACCAATAAGGCTGTCTTTAATTACTTCTACGCTCCTCGTTGTTTCTTAAATGTTTCCGCTTTATACAACTTTCGATTTAAATTTTAATTTCTCATTGAGAAAATCGAAGCAATTCAATAAAACGGAAGAGCAAAGGAAACAACGGATCGGAAATTCCGAAAATCAGTGTTTCGAGTAGGTTAATCATATAGCAGAAATACTAAAGCAAGCGGTCCATGTATATTATAGTCTATGGTCTCACAAAGAGAATTGGCTAAAACAAAAACTTAAAAAGATTTTAAACCTAACGGAAGGTTCATCAAGAGAAATGAACTGACTCTCTTGGTCACATGGAAGTGAACTGACTCTCTCGGTCACGTGGAAGTGAAGTGACTCTCTCGGTCACGTGGAAGTGAAGTGACTCTCTCGGTCACGTGGAAGTGAAGTGACTCTCTCGGTCACGTGGGAGTGAAGTGACTCTCTCGGTCACGTGGGAGTGAAGTGACTCTCTCGGTCACGTGGAAGTGAACTGACTCTCTCGGTCACGTGAAAGTAAACTGACTCTCTCGGTCACGTGGGAGTGAAGTGACTCTCTCGGTCACGTGGAATTGAACTGACTCTCTCGGTCACGTGGGATTTAGGTGACTCTCGGTCACGTGGAAGTGAAGTGACTCTCTCGGTCACGTGGAATTGAACTGACTCTCTCTGTCACGTGTGAATGAGCTGTCCGGCCCTAGACAAACGGTACTAAAGTACTACAAAGAGAAAATTTCAAATAACAAACAAATGTAAATCTGCAATGTGGAATCTGCAGAGAATAAAAAATATTAGAAACATTCTAATAGAAGAGACACGTGAGACATTAATCGTTGTCCTGGTAATTTATCACCTAGACCAGGGGTCGGCAACCTTTTGATAGCGGCGTGCCAAAGTAGAATTTCTAACTCACTCGGCGTGCCAACAGCCAAATAGTCAACCTCTGCTATATTTATTATTCTTAACAATAATTATTAAATGTATGTATCATGATTTTAAAAAAGGCGCTTTACTAAGAAACCGTACAAAAGTCAACACAGATAAGGACAATACGTTTTTATTGTTTCTGTAGAAATTACATTGTCTACATAATCACTCTGGAGTTTCTGAGTCAAATGTTAATTTGTTAGTTTTTAGGTATTTTTTTAATAAATAGATAGGTAGGTAGATAGATAGATGCCAACTGTTAAGAGTATCAAATATAAAAAGAAACAATTAAATACAAACTATTTTATTTATTCAACATGGAACGCATTTAACTAAAACTAAAAATGCTAAATAGCCTAGTACCCAATGATTAAACATAGAGCATATATACATTAATATTAAGTTGATTGTTGATACATTTCGTTCGTGGGTTATTATAAATTAAAAAAACAACAACAATTATATAACTATAAATTCAGTGCGATGCGCACATTTGTTAACTAACAGCAAGAAAATAATAATGATTGTTTTAAAAATATTTTCCTTGTTTTTTCTTCAACAATGTTTTTTTTTAAAGAGAATATGTTTATTTCAACTGTAACAGCCATCATTTTGATTATTTATTTTTTTGTTGTTGTGTATTTTAATGTTTGCATTGTTGTTTGTCCACGTCATGTAAACGTCTGATCTGGTGCAAGACGTCATGCTTTAAGTCTGATTTTTGTTTTGTTTTTAACTGGAAGCGCGTGGCGGGAAACCACTAGGCGCCATTTATTAGTGAGAATAGACTCGAGAGAAAGAGCGTCCACGCCAGGCTACGTACACGCCAAGTACACGAGTAGGTGTAACTTGAGCGTCATGAGTCACCGAGGCGGTGTCGACAACAAGACTTCCCCCTACGAGTCATTTTAAAATTTTTAAACCAAAAAACAAGCAGACGAGACGTCATCCCGAGACTTGAATAATGTGACGTCAGGCAATTAAGATAATAATAAACATAAAATGTCCCTAGTTGTCTTAATGCCTGTTGATGTTGCTCGCACCTCTTGCCCCAGAGTTTCAAGCAATAAAACATTATTTCCAGCTACACTGAACATTTCAGTCTTATTTAGAATTACGTTGCAAAGTTAAACTTTTAGAAAAGTATATTTAAAAAAAATAAAAAATAACGTTTTTCTATGTCGTGTAATATATTCATAGCAGAAGTTTATATTTTAACTGTCAGGCGAATGTCACAAAATGTAGCGTGGAGTTGTGACAGTTTAGGGTATTACTGTGACAGTTTAACTAGAGGCCCATAACGAGAGATCTTATAATAACGGCACGGACCACCATAAACAATTATATTAAGTATTCCCCTCGCCTGTTGGACCATCATAGTTTCATAGCCCGCGCTTACTATAGATGGGTATAGAGAGAAAAGACAAGAGTGGGGTCGGGGGGGGGGGGGGTGCAACATCGCACGGTCATTGATATCCAAGTGAGTTTAGTTTTCATTGGACGGCCCGCTGGTTGGACAGGAAATGACAAAGTAGAGAGATGTCGCGCGCGGTAAGCACAGCTGCTTCCGATCAATGTGATGGTTTCTGCTTGGTCAGAGTCGGGTTGCCAATTTGACGTATTTATAGTTAAAATACTACTACATATTTCATTTAGCATATATTATCATATATATATATATATATATATGTTGTGTTTTTTTTTATTCCTTTTTTTTTCTGTAAAGTGTTAAGCAAAATGTAAAAGATATGGTAATCTATCCTTAGCAGACGATGAAACCTTCAACCGCCGTTTATAATTATAAAGCGACTTCGAGGCTGCTGTGACAGGATGAGGACAAACTACAAGCTGTTATTTCTCGCGTATGATTGATACGAGCCCCTACTCCGAGAGCGAGAAATCCCGCGACAGTTTGGCTGTCTTTATTGCGGACAATTAATTCTCTAGAAAATGAGGGCCGTGGTGACGGTGGTGGTGGTACGGGGGGTGGGGTAGATGAGGGGTGGGGGTGGTGGTGGTAGCGGAGGCCAGAGAAGGCGGTGTTGATGGGGGGGGGAAGAGGTACAGTTCGCTCTATTATTACAATGATTATAGCGCTAGGGGTGTGGGGGGGGGGAGAAGTCTACAAAATAGAGACCTATCCTGGTAGGGATGTAGGGTGTGGAGGGGGTGGAGGAGTGACTGGGTGGGGGGGGGGGAGCTCTCTGTAACTTCCTCGTTCATCATACATTTATGACGAATTGTCACATCTTTCTGGCGCCGTGACGTCACACCATTAAGTTGCATGCCCCTAGACTAGATGGGTGTGAAACGTTGGGGAGTTCAGGAGGGACAATTATAAAAGAAAAGGAGAGACTTTCTAATTTAGACCAATATTAACTAGGCATTATGAGTAGGCCCTATGTATGTATGTATATACTAATGAATACAAACACTAAGAGACTTTCTAATTTAGACCAATATTAATCACACAATATTATGTGTATGTATGTATGTAAGTATGTAGCTTAATAATTAATACCGATACAGAGAGAATTTCTAGTTTAGACCATTATTAACTAACAAATATGGTCGTACGTATACTATATAAATGAATACAATTTATGCACGTATGTGTGTGTGGGCGGAGGGTTCAGTAACACTAGTACATAAAAACATAAATTATCCTTTAAATAAATGAAGAAGCTACCATTGTGCGTGCCCATGTACAAGCCCATAATGGTCTAATTTAGGCAGCAACACCCATCCCCACCCACGCGACTACTCAGGCAAAACTTTGGATATAATATTGTTGTTGTTTTAAAGCTATATTATTTATATCAAAATGTATATTCAGATGTTAAATGGGCTTGTTGTTTTGATCTGGAAAAAAAATTTAAAAATCTCTGAGGCAGAAAATTTATTGCGCAACTCAACCCCCCCCCCCCCCCCCCCCCCCCGAAACCTTTTTCTGCGTTAGATACCTGGGGAGAAATTTCGCGCTTATTTATTTTTATTTTTAGAATACTGGCAAGCCTGGTATAACGGTGCGGGGTATTACTAAATCAAACTAACAAGCTTCTAATAGGCTGTCGGTTAAGGAGATGGTGGGAGGAGTCTGTTTTTTTGTTCTTGCATGTTCTAGTGACGATGTTCTGCAAATCCCGATCATCCAATGAGACCAGTGTAGATAGAATCTCGTTCATCTTGCATGAGCAAAAATAAAATCTCGATGATGACATCAAATATTTGCATGTTGTACAACAGAGAGTGTGTGTATGAGAGAGAGAGAGAATTAGAGAGAGAGAGAGAGAGAGAGAGAGAGAGAGAGAGAGAGATAGAGGGAGAGAGCTAGAGAGTGATGGATATATGTATACAAAAAGATAGAGAGAGAAAGTATAGTGACGCGATGGTTTGACTTCTACTTGACGACTTGATGACTTGACGCCTTAGCGAGCATCCACAAAATGTATTGACTCAGTGCATCATGGGAGGAGCGGAAGCAAGTCAAATATTGGATGAAGGTGAGAAGTTGGCGGGACTTGTGCAGCATCTTGAGATGTTCACTTGTTTGATTAGTGCAGAAATAAAACACAAATATTCACACGCTTATCCAGCTAATACTGTTAAACGTTTGATGGTAATTTGTCATGAAAATTCTTTAAATCTTCCACAATATTTGATTCGTATATTTACAAGTTAAACTCAACATTTTAATGTAATTAAAAAAACACATAGAAATGTGTTTTATAAAGATATGCTGTAGAAACTGGATGGTCGTCTCACTGGTTTAAACCACAGGTCGGTAACCTTTAGATAATAGTGGCCCAAAGTTATATTACTGATTTATTAAGCGTGCCAATATTTTTTAAAGTTAATCTGGTCTAGCGTTCAATGTGCTGTAGAAGAGACTTAAATTTGGAGTGTCTTCCGCTTGCCTTTGAAAAAACGCCCTGCGTGTCAAGTTTGTCAAGCATCAAGCGTAGCTTGCCGACCCCTGGTTTAAACAATCTACACACCAGATTTGCTAATCGTACTTAAACCTCGACATCGTTTAGAAATGTATCCAGAAAAAAATCCAGTTTTATAATATCTTTCTGCAAATAAAATCTTTGAATAAATTGCATGCGAAACAGTTAATGTCATTTTTAAAATCTTCATATAAATTACTTAGAGGAAACATACACAAATATAAAGCATTTGAAATTTATGTGAGTATTACTGTATTATGTATATTTTACTGTATTTTGTATATTTAACTGTATTATGTATATTTTACTGTATTATTTATATTTTACTGTATTATGTATATTTAACTGTATTATGTATATTTTACTGTATTATGTATATTTAACTGTATTACGTATATTTAACAGTAATATTTATATTTAACAGTCTTATAATCTTTAATTGGAATGTTTAAAAATACGCGCATTGGTTTTCTTCTCCTATTATAAGTTTTGTAAAAGTAATGAAAGTTCTTTGTCTCTTTCATATGGGATGGATAGGGCACTCCTAGAGAAGACCCTAGGGTAATGTGGCCAGAAAAGCACCCACTAGACTGGAACCCTCAGACGGTGGGTCGCAAACGAGACAAATACTGCTGGTCTCACGTGGCCCCCGACTGAAGGGAGCCGCCCAAGATACGACCGATGTAGAGGTAGAATTATTCCCCATTTCTCCACTAGGGACCCCAGTCACTCTTTCATTCAATGAGTAATGGCCTCTAAATGGAAAATCTATTCAAGGACTTAAAGACTAAATAAGTTACAGCTAACTAATTGGAGGGCGGATGGGGCACGCTGGGCAGCGCGTTCGACTGGCGATCCGAAAGTTCTGGGTTCGAATCCTGGTGGAGGCTAGGATTCTTTCCCGGAACTTGAAGGTGTCCCTGAGTCTACCCAGCTCTGATGGTTACCTAGAATTCGTTAGGGTAAAGTAAAAGCAGCTGGGCATTGTGCTGGCCACACATCTTCCTAGTATGCCGTGGCCACATTAACTGATGAAACGCTGCTTCACCAGTCCTATGATCAGTTTGGTCCAAAGGGTACTTTTCTTTTAATTGGAGGGTTACCAAAAATTTTGAGGGATTAAATAAAATTTGCGATACTTATAACTGATTTATATTTACATAATCGCGGCTTTTAATACCTTTAATACTATTGACTTGGAATTAAATTCCGGGAACACAATATACCGGCACAACTCTGATACAGCCATACATATGCACCGATTATCGCCGGATAATCTAAACTGCACGGCGGGATTACGTATGTTGTAGCCTGTCAAATGATAACAGATCTTAAAACGCGACGTTAACATTTCATACAATGCTGGAGATTTTTTTTTTGTTACCTTCTATACAATATTTGAATAATAAAACTGTTTGTGGTCGCCTTGATAATACAAGTTAAAGGAAATATTTATATCCCTTCTTATGAAGTTAAGTCTACAGTTAAAAAAGTATATGTTTATATCTATATATCTATCTATCTATCTATATCTATATATATATCTCACTCTCTCCCTCCCTCCTTCCTTCCCTCCCACTCTCTATCTCTCATATAATAATATATAGATATATTATTTTATTATCAGAAGTGGAGACTTATTTACAAAAAAAAAAAAGAAATTATTTGAATACAGCGGGGGAAAGTTAGATTTATGAAATTATCGGGGTATAAATCCTATAAAAAAATCCGCCTGCAACTTTTCCTCGAGATATGCTTATTGAAGGTAATCCGAGGTCAATTTTCGGCAAGCCGAAACCAAAATCTTGTGTTTGCCTTAACCATGAAATGAAAATCTCACAGGGAAAAACCAGTGGAGGGAGAAAGAAAGGATGAGAAAGAACAAAAAATGGGAAGATAATCAGGGAATGGACCGGATACAGACTGGGCGATGGCATGAGAAGGACAGAAAGACTAGAGTAATGAAGGTTTTAGTATTCGTGTCTGTTGCAATCATTATGTCTATTTGTTGTGTTGTTTTCCATTGTGTGAACTGTGAGAGTGCTGCCCCTTTTGTTGTTGACCCATAATTCCCTAGTATGTTAGCGACGTCCTTGTTCTACCATTTTGAATGTACTAGTCTTCATTACAGAATAAAGTCTGAGTACAATTATACACACGTCTTTACGTTTCTCGATTTATTACAGTGGCATCTATTGCGGCCCTAAGGTAATAAAAAAAGCAAATGGACGTAGAGGGAGGAAAGATACATTGTATGCTTCACATGCCTCGTGGTCCGAAACAGCATGAATGATTGACATTATTTTTCTTGAATAGTATATAATAAAAATATATTTATGCATATATATAGTATAGTCACTTAGAAGCACCTATACACACATAGTCACACATACACACATATACTTGAAAACGTGTAGACACCAAACAAGCACAACAACAATAAAGTTTTTTTATGATCAAAAATCATTTTAGTTGCCCAAATAATGACATCAGAACAGAGTGAGACTCACCGTAACACGAGACAAATAATAAAGATTATTAGAAACATCCTGTTTTTCGGAACTCCATCGTGCAACCTTGGAGTATTGTGAAGACTTGAAGGATGGTACTTAAGGGTTAAGTATACTTACTTAAGTCAATCGCAATACAGACAAACCAAATCAAAATTTTAATAAGAGGAAACGTCCAGGATTTAGAAGGTCGACCAAGAGAAGGTAAGGGGGACAAAAACCACTGAAGGACAAGCAGTAGATAGAAGTCAATGACAGTCTCACAGGCACTGTCGCAGGCACTGTCGCTGACAGTGTTGCTGTGACTGTCATTGTGCAAGAGGATTGACAACCAATGTGTTTCATACGCAACTATTAAATTATCTACGTTTTTTTTCCATCGATTTTTTTGTTTTGTGGGGGGGGGGGTTCATAGTGGCTCACGACGCACAGGAGGAAGGGATTATGTGGTCATCACACTGCCACAGAAACCTTTTCTTCCTTCTACTGCCATAGGCTCCAGAACTTATTCAGGCCCTTTGAACAAAAAACAAACACCAAAATCAATCCAACCACCATCTGATTGGGACCAGGATTTGAATCTACCTAAAGGCTACATCTAAAACTACCATAACGCTTACTGTGCTTCACTAAACATAGGAAGGAAAATTAAAGAAAAAGGATTTGATAATTTTTTATATATTTTTCTCTGAACCCTCTCGTATTTCGCCTCCCCAAAAATATGTTTTCTTTTTCATCAAAAATTTACTTGTAAGGTTTTTTTTAACGTTTTCTTCCTCTGTTTGCCCGTACTCAGTAAGTTTACGAGACTTCAACGAGGGTTGGCTTGCCCATGTTGTGTCAACACTTTGTATTTGTGCGGGAAGATATTCAAATATCTGTTCAAATATACTATGGAATAAAAGCAGCCCCCGCCACCCATTCAAAAACTGTATGCATACATCTGATCACCTGTGTAAGGGGGAACATATATTTCTGAGATCCTGATGGGTTTACTGGAAAGTGATTTTCTTCTTTGAAGCGAAACGGTCAGAGCTACGCGTGAACTTGTAGCGTTGGGTGAATCTGTTAACCTTAAAAGAGACCACATTTAATACCGCCCACCGCATAGTCGCTTTTCAGTGCCCAAAGTGGAACGTTGCACTGCCTGTCACATTGCATTGTCTCTTTGCATTTTCAAAGTGCATTGTCACATTGAATTGTCACATCTTTTTTAGTATTAAAAACATTCCTCTTTAACTAGTTCTTGTGCCGCCATACCTCTCCTCCGTATAGATAATAGAGCATGTTACACGTGTCTGCCCAAAGAGACGTGCTAAACTAGTTATGACCATTATCAATAAAGTTTGCATATGATCACATTTATTGGTAACTGATTAGATAAAAGTTACGACTGGTCATTGTTCTGGACCCACAATCTCGTTGTATGTGTCGGAAAAACGAGTTATTTCCTCTTTACTTGCCTCCGACCGATATTGTCTGTGAAGGGCACCAAACTTCTTACACCTAATGTTGTCATCCTTTTTGTCTAGTTGCGTCCCCTTTTAAAAACAATTATCTTTAATTAATCAAGCAACACCATTTAACCCTTACAGTCCCGGGCGCGTATATAGCGGAACTGAAGGTAGCATAATATATAGAAGTAGGTCGGTACGGGAAGGGTTAAAATGTATCTTATCTTATCGTATATATTACAGACGCTCCTATTATATTATTTTCCGAGTCTAGTCTTGATTTTTTAATAATTTTTTTAAAATGATGTTAAGTTACTGGTTTTTATGGTTTGTTCGGGCAACCCATTCCATGTCCGAATGCCACTCGGAAAGAAAGGGTATCTATATGCATTTGTTCTCGAATATCTAATTTCTTTTCTAATAAAAATTTACACAGTGAAAATCCCATCTTTATAAATAATAAGTGTCGCTTAATGCACAGAAATTAGATGCATTATTTTTTTTTGTCAAAGGTGACCAGTGTTGTTTTTCCCCGCCGATTAGCTTTCAACACAAACATATTATAATCGAGTCCTATATGTGGATTCCTGTCAATGTAGTACCAGAACGAAATTAAAACAATATAAAAGCTGTTTACTTCCTTTCCTTCTTTATGGTGACGAATGTTGGCGCATGACACAACAGGACCTTGCGAAGCTTTCCACTTTTCACACGAAAAAACTCAGGAGGATTGTGACAATTTTTTGGCCAAAGAAAATAACCAACGAAGAATTAATGTCCCAATGCAACCACGAAGACATGGGCACTATCATAATGAACAAGTGTTGGCGATGGATTGTCCATGTGCTGAGAAGAGAGGAAGGGAACATCTGCAAGACAGTCCTACACTGGACTCCAGAAGAAAAAAAGAAATGAGGTCGACCAAAAAAAACCTGGTGCAGAACATTGGAGCAGGAATTAAAGGAATTTGGTCACTCATGGGTACGATTGGAATTGTCGCACGAGACAGAGAAAGATGGAAAGACTTTGTTGCTGCCCTATGCGCCCACGGAGTTACGGGCAGTAAGTAAAGTAACTATATTATATGTAGTTTGACAAAAAGTAAAACTGAATAGTATATGACACATTTGAAACAGATTAAAGAAGAATTGATAACTTCACAGACCGTTTATATTTTCTCTTTTCTTTTCTAAATCCTATTTTTTTTTCGATATAATGCAGAAAGTTCGATTTTAAATAAAGCACTGACACCTATACTATTGTTTTTTTAGGTGCTCTCACATCCAGCCATAAATGTTTTGTGTTTAAGCTTCATAAAAAAATGATATAAATCCATAGATAAAGAAACAAACAACTAATAACAATTTTATGAAGAATCTATAGTCTATTGTTTGCATGACAAATTAGAATCGGGATATTTATATTATTTAAATTTGCAATGTAAATAGCCTAGATTTTTTTATTTATGATTGATTGAAAGCCAGAAAAAAAAATGACAAAACGTTATTCACTATTCCATCATTGAAAGAGATAGTGACGAAGGGGCGATAACTTGCACACAGTTTCCAGACCAGGTTTTCTGATGTTTAGGCGTAGATATATATATTATATGATTTGGGACTAGTGAAAGGCAACCATAAACACAGACAATACTTTCGGTGGACTAATTGCGTCCTTTTTTTTCCAGCTACTTCTGTAGACCATGCTTTAAAAAATGGGGAGGGGGGGGGGGGGCTTACCCACGTAAGAAACGTTCCGGTATATAGGCCAGACCCATTTTTTCCCATCTTTCAAAACGCCGCCCCTGAATGAGAATGTGTGTGACGTGTTTGTGACCACCTTGTCTCAGTTCAATGAACAAAGAGATTATCTCGACGACGTCACAATCACGTACAAAAAATCTTTATCGAGGGCGTTGGCTTTATAGATTTGCTGTGAGCTTGGGGAGGGGGTGCAAGCGTGGGATAAATATCCAATGCAGCACCTCAATACATTTTGATGGTTTATGCTCTTCCCCCCCCACCTCTTCTATGTTTACTTTTCAAAATCTCGAATAATTCCCAGTACACTTGGGGATCATACAGGAACAGGGTCTGTGTTTGCATTAGTAACATTTATGTAAGACATCCGTTTCAATAGGGGCAAATAAGAAAGGACATCACACATAAGAATGATCTAAAAGGACCTCAAGAACAAAATAAATACTTAGATTACTTCAGTATTAATCCCCTTTTTAAAGAAAACTATTTTATTATAAGTTTTTTCTTTAACTTGACGTAACATTGTTATCTTATATATTCCAGACTTTATCGAGTTGCCCCTGGCGACTACTGGGTGATAAAGGTGGACAAATGTGGGCGTAGTACACAGGGAGGGTCAACATCCTACGCATTCAACACTCCGTACCATTAACCCACTACCCGACCTTACCATTTCACAATCTTTCAAAAAAAATTCGTCTGCAAAAAAAAAAGGAAGTCCTATTCTATGCCCAGTCTGTTTGTTTTTAAAAACAGCACGCACAAAAAGTAAAAGCGGTAAAGGGTCGTCTGATGATCACATAATCACATATAAGACGGAACAGGCAGGTAGGAGGGAGACATTCTCAATATCTGGGTGGACATGTACTACATACTAAAATAAAAAGCAGATTGGGGGTGGGGGAGAGGATGTAAATAGTTTCTAAGGTCATTGCCACCTTAGGTGAAGACTAAGGACCAGAAAGAATTGAACAACAGTAAGAGGAATAATAATATGTCTATTATGATAACGTCTGTATATATTAGTAGAGGTTTGGCATTGGTCAAATATGTCAAAGAGATTCTAGGATTTTTCAAGTATGTCGTTAGGTCAAGTTAACCCTTACAGTCCCGGGCGCGTATATAGCGGAACTGAAGGCAGCATAGATAGAAGTAGGTCGGTACTGGAAGGGTTAATGTAGTACTATATTCTGATAGGACTTAAAGGTACTTATTAAATAAGAAATGATTTCAGGTTCTATGTCTATTCGCAATTGAAAAAAATAATGTCCTCATTTTTTAGAACTCGGCTTCATTGAATAGCTCATGCACCAGGTTATGCTAGGAAACAAAATGGATGAATTCTCATAAAAAAAGGGTTTGGTGATTTGGTCCACGTTGTAGCAAGTAGCCCAATCAACGTCCACGTTTCCAGAAGCTAAGTATGGAGAGAAGTCATAAGCCTTCCCTCCCTTCGTTATAAATACTTTGTAACATTATATCAATTTCTTCTATTAAGTTCAACCCCACGCCCACCCGTCTTAACGGAAACACTGTTTATAAGGACGTCCCACACTCTGAATTTAATCTATGATCATATCCATTTCACATTAAAATATACATAGGCCTTCATATAGTAATATGAAAATCGGGTTGGAAGGGGGGAGGGGGGAATTGAACCTTACCCCGGTTTTTTTCCCTCATAGATGTGCTTTTCAATCTCCACAACAGATATTGTGTAAACAGTATTTTTGGTTATCAATTTTAATTCTTAAAAATTGATGAGTATATAATAATATATTTTTTAAAAGTAAACTAATAAGCTGGAAAAGTCAAGTTAGGTATACATCATTTGCATCATCTAAATATTATGGGATAGTCATTGGCCCATTCTTCACCCCAGAGCTGGGATAAACTGTGGACCACAAGAGTTCATTCTTGGATGGTATAAGTTCTTCCAATTTTTATATGGCATCGAAAGATAACCGAAAATTAATTGGTTTTTATGGGAAACAAGCTACATTGCCCGGCTTTGCCCGGGTGAAAAAAAAACAGGACAGTAAAAGATGCATATAAAAAATTTATAAAATACACTTAAAAGAAAGCTATAGATCTTATATTTAAATTATTATTTTTTTACTGAAAACTTTTAGGAAAGTAATTTAAAATAAATATTGTAATCGGGTAAAAAAAATAGGCAAGTGTTTTTATTTAACAAGACTCTAAATTGCCCGTACATTTACAATGCCTTTTGTTTTTAAAAGTTTGAAAAAAAAAATTGTCGTAAAAATAAGGCATAGTCTAACTGGAGAATCGAACTCGGGTCGCTCGCGTAGCAGTCCGCTACGTTTACCACTGAGCTAGCGTAGACACATGTCCGATGTGAAAAATTATTAGACAGTATATAGGCCTAGGCCTAAATAGGTCAGTGACACAAACTCACATGATTTCATATATTGACCAATGGGGATCCGTATGCGGACAAACACTCTTATTTCATATATATAGATGATCATCGAATGTATTTATAAGAGAGAGAAGAAACAGGGCCCTTTGAAATGAGATGCTTCGGCAAGATCCTGAACGTCTCGTCTCATCTCATACACGGAGTACATCTCAATTGAAGCTGTCCGCAAAGAAATCGCCAACGTCATCGGCCCATATGAAGACCTGCTCACCGCCATCAAGAGCAGGAAACTTGAGATTGTATGGACACTTGGCAAGATCGGAGGGCCTTGCAAAGAATATCCTGCAGGAAAAAAAGAAAAGAGTCAGACACTCTCTCTTCGGCATCTTTCCGTCTCGGCAGACGATAGCGCATCACCGTGGGTTGAGGTTGCATTTTCTCGTGTGGCTGAGCAGGCCTATCCTTGAATGGCAGTCTTTATCACAGCTTTTATACACGTGTTCTTTGCTTTCCATTTTCCTCGCCTTTCTCCTAGCTCTTTTTTCTACATTTCTACGGTCTCTTCCATCCTGTGCTCCTCAGAGCTCTGCTAGTTTTAGCCCCCCCCTCCTCCCTCCCTGACAACAGTGCGCCAGGTGGATCAATCCTCTGCTTTCCACTCCCAGTCATTTGTGTTTATGCTGTAATAAGAGGAAGACATAAGAGACGTAAAGACGTTACTAATGGACCGGCCTGTCCTTCATTAACTTCGTAAGGGTGACGCAAGACAGTTACAACTGGTGAGCAATAAGGCAACAGTCAGCAAACGGTGACGTCCCAACTGCCCACCCACGGGTTATGGGATAGGGGTGACGGTGATAATCGGTAGAGAAAACGTTGTTTTCTATGAGATGGCAGGCTATATCCGGGTTCATTAAAATGCCTTTCAAATAGAGAATGAGTATTAAGTATGATATATAGTGTGTGGGGTATACTAAACCTTTTTTTTATCTATACGTTTATCCTTACTGAAACTATACCTTTATAGATAAACATAGACAAAAAATATATAGGCCTATTTATATTTTATAAAACTTTTATTTCTCTTACTTTAACAAATTATTCTTTTGTCAATTCCTCTTTTTTTAAAACTTCTTGCGTGAACTTTGAGATGAAAATGGGTCGCATTAACTAGGTCATGAAAACCAGCAGATCACAAACCACTGATAAGCGTAGGACGCAAGAACTTATCTGTAGAAGCGTAAAGCACAAACATAACGAATGGTGAAGTAATATACAACTTATAGAAACATAGTATCATAGTATACACAAGGATTAATTGTAAGCTAGAATTTCAAGTATTCTAAAGCAAAGGGTCGGCAACCTTCATATATTAGTGAGCCAGTGTGCCAAAGCAGGATTTCTAAATCTTCGCCAACAGCCCAAGAATCATCCTGCTCTGGCACTCAATGTCTTGTAGAAGAGACTTGATTATGCCTTTTCTGGTGTCTTCCGTGTGCCATTGAAAATCGCTCGGCGTGCCAAGTCTGGCACGCTTTCCGTAGGTTGCCGATCCCTGTTCTAAAGGACGAGTCGCCTCTTATAATTTTTTTTTTACCGAAGAACGTAGCGATGAAGTACGATAACTCCTCTATAATGACAAGCGCAGTCATTAAAAAGGTACATGAACTTACTAAAACAGAACTGCTTTAATCTTGCAAATAATATTATAAACACTCTTGTGACGTAACAATTTAGGTTATTGCTCTACTTTTAAACATTTTATTTTTTTAAATGAGACTTGTTTTTGTTTGTTCTTTTAAAATAGTTGGCATGTTTATAATTAGCGACTCAGTTTTAAACCAATTTTCGTGATATCAGTTGAAAGGGGATATCCGTTGTATCTGTCTAGTAACTTAGTTATTTGTCAACAAACACATCGGTTTTTTTTTCTCACAAAGAAAGGTGGAAAAGAAAGTTTATTTTTTGAGATTGTTATCTTTTCAGTTACGGCCCCTGATTAAACATTGCCACTCCGTGAATAGGATCACCAATTTGAAAGTAGGGATTAAATTTACTTTTTTTTTTTTTAGAATTCATGCTTTTACTTTTTTTTTTCAAATAGGTAGGGGTGGAGTCTGATATGTCACTAGTGGCGTAGAGATTGGGTGTCAATTAAATGAGGGGGGAGGGTGGGGGGGGGGGGAGCATATCCTTCATCTATTTTGCATAATCACACACATGATAGTGCGTCGCTTGTTGTATTTTTCTTTGCTGCGACATAGTAGCTTGCCTTTGATGAAATTAAATGCATTACTTTCTGTTTATTTTGTGTTTTTTTGCTCATTTTTATATTATGTATTACTTTTCCCTAAACCTTTTCTCTTTCAAAAACCGATCATTTAAACACAATTTAGTATTTTGTTTCTGTTCTGTTATTCAAGAAACAGACATTAATTTTACAGAAACCACTAAGACGAGAAACAGACTCTAATGTCTCATTTAAGTAAACTTAATATATAGTATACTTTTTAAATATTAAATCTGTACATATTTTTCTTTATTAAACACATTTTTTTAAATTGAGTGTGTACCTTTCGTTGGTGGGGGTGGGAGAAGTATCTGAACATCTGATTATGGGAGGGCCTGACTGGGCGGCAACTAACTGGGCAAAGTTTTAAAAAAAAACTACAGCTAGGTTGTATGTGTGTTCGAGTGTCGACAAGACCCAGCAGTGTATTTCGTCTCTTCATATTTGATGATTGTTTGTGTTTTCATTTTTCACTCTTCATTGCGAAACTTATATTGGTTGATTTGTTGTGAATTAATCTTTTCAAATTGTGTGTTTTATTCAGTCATTGCGTGACAATTAAGTCAATTATTGACTAATTTGTATAATCGACTTTATTAATCATTTTATTTAGTTTGCTAAGATTGTTAGAGTCAAAGTGACTGAGCAGTTCTCACAACTAGTCACAACACTGTGTTTTTTTTTTTTTTTGCCCACTCTCAATCTAAAATGTCAAGTTTATTCAACTGTGTATCGTGTACCGTGTACCGTGTACTACACATGATATAACTTTTACACCTGGAATTTTGTGTAAACATAGCTCGGTATCGGACGCCACTTACCAACTAGACGTGGGACGAGAGCTGGACATATCAACCTTCTCTTCCCCTCTCCTCCTTTCTCTCTGCCTGTATATCAACCCTCCAGTCAATAGTCAACAATCAACAATCAACAATCAACAATCAACAATCAACAGTTAACAGACGAACCGTCTGTAAACAAGGGAGAGAACCTTTCTCTTCTTTGGACCTTCAGACTTTGTTTTTATTATGGCATGTGTGCTGTTGTCTGATGTTACGTCTAATGTTACGTTTAGCAGTGATTGTAGCACTGGAGTACTAGACGCTGTTGGGGATGTTAAGCAGGCTGGTGAAAAAAATAAAAAAAGGCTGCGTCGCTCCTCTTCATTTAATGGTTGTTGCTTGGATATCTCTGAGCAAACAACCATTAATGGGCCACAGCAGGATTTCAATAACCAAATCTTGCAGGGATTTACCAACGTTCAGCTCTCAATATCAGAGAGCAGCTTGAAGATAGAAGCCTTGGTGCAACACCTGCAAATCTTTCCTACATTCCAAGCTTCTCTAGACACGTTAGTAGCTAGGGTGGAGAAGATTAGCGAGGAGATTGGAATGGTAAAGCAACTGAATGAGCGTGTGACCGCAGTTGAACAAGTAATCAGTATAGTAGATAAGATTTCAACTGAAAACATCACCACCTTAAAGAAGCACGAAGAGGACCTTGGTCAGCTCAACAAATCGTTGAACGAACTCGAGGAGCGTACTCTATCGCTCGAGACCAAGGTTCTAATAAACAATCTACTTCTAACTGGTTTAGAAGAAGTCGGAAGAGACGAAGACTGCTACAGCACGGTTAATCAGTTCCTTCATGACCACTTGGGGATAGACCATGAACTCGCGATTGAAGGCTGCTATAGATTGGGACGCTATCACAGAGGACAGCAAAGACCTATTGTGGTGACCTTCCTCCATCTATATGATAAAAACTCAATTAGAAGAATCGCTTACAAACTGGCTGGAAAACCCTTTGGAATAAGAGATCATCTCCCGAAGAAAGTAAACGAAAGAAGAAAAATCCTTTTACCTAAACTAAAGGATCTAAAGGAAAAATATGGTCGAAACGTATTCCTTAAAAATGACATCCTGACCTCTCCGGAAGGGTCTTGGAGGGTTGACAGTCAAGGCGTAATTGTTGCCCTCAGAGCACCGGACGAACAACGACCCTGGCGAAGTCAAGATCAACACCAACAGCAATCGAGTCGCTCTCAACCCTCACAACAACAAAAAAAAAACAACAACAGCAAACTCGACAACAACAACCTGACCATGAACAAAACATACAACGAGAACAACAACAGCCTCAACAGAACCAGCGTCAACAATTATGGCAACCTCAGCAACTACATCAGCGAGAACTACTGTATCGGTCTCAACATATCCAGCAAGAACTGAATGATCAAAAAAAACAATCTTACCAACCCCATCAAAAACAAATGAATCTGCAACAACAGCGGTATCAACACGGACATGATCAACGGCAACAACAACGACAGCATCAACAACAAGAACAGCCTCAGCAACAGCCTCACCAACAGCAATACCAACAAGAACAACAAGAACAACAAGAACAACAACAGCAGGCTCCAGAACTATACCTACAACGACAACAAGTTTATCCCACGGGACCACCTCAACATTCGCAGCAACAACAACAATATCACCAAGAACAATATCAGCAACAACAGCAAATGCACCTGCAACCACAGCATCTTCAACATCAGCAGCATCAGTTGCCACAGCGGCAGCTACCCCAACACCAGCAACAACCTTATCACCAGCAGCTACAACTTCAGCAGCAGCACCACCAACACCAGCAACAACCTCAACACCAGCAGCCGCAGCATCCCTCTCATCATCATCAGCAGCAAATCCAACAACAACCTCAATACCAACAGCAGCAACTACATCAGCAGTACCATCAGCAACTGCAGCAGCAACCACAACCCCAGCTACCCCAGCTACAGCCTCAACATCAGAAGAAAGAACAACAATACCAGCAACAACAGATGCATCAGGAGGGTGGTACGACCTCGGCAGACTGCGTAACGCTCACGGTGCTGTAGGACAGTGGCATTAGCATAGGTGAACAAAACCAAAAACGCTTTTTAAGGTTAGCCTATGTAAATGTATGTGGCCTGGTGAGGAGAATGATGTATCCAGAGTTTGTTGATAAGATAAATTTGTTCGATGTTATAGGTCTTTCGGAAACAAAACTTAATAATGACAAGGTGGAAGATATCGATACTATAAGTATAGAACACTTTACCCTTTTCCACAAATTTAGACACCATAATAACAATAGTAGATCGGGGGGACTGAGTGTGGCCATAAAAAATGACCTAGTTGATAAAACTAAAATATTAAGATGTGACAATAATGAAATGATTTGGCTACAAATAGGAGCAGAAAACAATCCCTTATTAATTCTAATTATTTATACCCCACCCGAGAATTCCCCATATGCCCAATCTGATTTTTTCAATATTCTAGAAATGGAAATAATCGATAAAAGAAATATCACTAACAATATAATCATAATGGGTGATTTTAACGCTCATACCAAAGAAAGAGAAGATTACATTATAGACTCCATAACAAGTCCCCACGAACTCTATGTAGAAATAAGTACCCAGACAGAAGAAACGCTTAAAAGAAAAGACATTCCACTCAAACGTATAAACGTAGATACGACAATACCGAATAACTGGGGCCGCAAACTAATCGAAACATGTAAAAACACAAACATGTTAATAATGAATGGAAGGAAGGGGTTACTGTCACATAAACCTACGACTACATTTAGCACAGTAATCGATTACGTACTAGCAGACAATGACCTTTTTCACAAAATTAGGAATCTAATAATCCACGACTTTGATCACCTATTCTCAGATATCCATTGTTTAATATCATGTGAATATGAGATTGAGATTGGTGGAGCAAATAAACCTGGAAATGCGCGTAGACGA
The DNA here is from genome assembly GCA_949126835.1 of Anisus vortex. NCBI lineage: Eukaryota > Metazoa > Mollusca > Gastropoda > Planorbidae > Anisus > Anisus vortex. Next base: position 19,628,323 of record OX421493.1, read on the forward strand.
CTAAATAATAGACCAGTGGTAGAGATCATTAAACCGTGGGTGCAAACTAAATCTAAGAACTATTTTGAAATGGTAGAAAAGCAAAACAAAAACAGCATAAATCTGAAACTAGACGAATTACTAGAAAGAAGTGACCTTTGTAACTCCCCTGCAAACAAAAAACAAGAAATAAATAACATAGTAGAGGAAATAAATAAAATATTAATAAATTCTGCAAATGAAATATTTGGCACAAATCGATACCCTAATGATAAAAATAACCTAAGAAAAAATAAACCCTGGTTTACACTTATATGTAGACAAAAACGAAGATTATACCTTAAAGCAAGAAGAATGAATAGTACCCTTAAAACCAAAGGCTCACTTGAAAGTTTAAAAACACACAGTAAAAACTACAAGCGTGAAATGAACACCGCTATAAATAAATATGAAAACAAAATGAGAAATAAAATAAAAAATCTGAAAGGAAAGAATCCAAAAGAGTACTGGCGTATCCTAAAGGACAAAAACAGAAAAGAAGATTATAATGACATTAGTATTGACGAATTGTTCCATTTTTTCAAATCCCAAAACGAAACGACAGACAACTGTTGCATGAACCCAATAAAAACCAATTTAACCGCACCTAACTTAGATACGACAAGACTTAATGGTGAAATAACATATAATGAAGTGTTATCAGCCATCAATAAAACAAGTAATAATAAAAGCTGCGGACACGATAAAATTTATAATGAATATATAAAATGCACAAAGGTTATAATGATACCCACATACGTAAAATTATTCAATGTTATCCTAAAAGATGGAATTTTCCCCGAAAGCTGGTCACTAGGGATGATATGTCCAATATATAAAAATAAAGGCAGCAAGGCAAAGCCCGAAAACTTTAGACCAATTACCTTATTATCATGCTTAGGTAAACTATTCTCATCCATTCTTAATGTACGAATGGAGATGTTCCTTGAAGAGCACAACTTATTAAACGAGAATCAAATGGGTTTTAGAGAAGGTTATTCCACAACGGAAGCATCATTTATACTATATGCGCTGAGCTTTTTAATAAAAAATAAAGGTGACAAACTGTTCTGTGCATTCATTGATCTAAAAAGAGCTTTCCCGTCTATTAAAAGAAAATTACTCTGGGCGAAAATGTTAGATATAGGCATAGATGGAATTTTCCTTAAATGTATACAGGGGTTATATAGAGATATTAAATCGACAGTAAAATTAAATACAAACCTGTCACCGTTATTTAACTGCGAAGCAGGACTAAGAGAGGGAGAACATCTGAGCCCTCTATTATTTTCTATGTTTATTAATGACTTAGATTCTTATTTAGAACTAAAAGGTGCAAGTAGCTTAACTATCAGCAACGATAACAACGCAGATCTACTAAAAATATTCACATTATTATATGCTGACGACACAACAATCCTAGCTAAAACCGCAAAAGAATTACAGAAAAACTTAAACATTTACAGTAACTATTGCAAGGAGAACCACTTAAACATAAATGAAGATAAGACAAAAATAATGATATTCGGTAGAAAGGGGAGGGTAGGAAATCAGAAATTTGTACTAAATAATAATATAATAGAAATAGTTTCTAAATTTAAATACCTGGGAATAATCTTCTCAGCTAACGGTTCTTTCTCAGAACACAGGAAATATTGTAAGATGAAAGGTACTAATGCTATGTTCAATCTTCTCAGAAAATGCCATACACTAAGCTTGCCCATAGATAGTCAAATTGATCTATTTGATCAAACAGTACTACCTATACTAACCTACGGTTGCGAACTATGGGGTATGGAAAATTGTGACATTTTAGAAAATGTTAGACTAAGATATTTTAAGATGATTTTAAAATTGAACACAAAAACACCAAATTATGTAGTCCTAGGCGAAACAGGCAAACTCTATATAAGATCATTTATTAAAAAAAGAATGTTACACTTCTGGATCAAAATAGCGACCGGCAAAGAAAGCAGGATTTCTAAAATAATTTATAACATTTTACTTAAAGAGCACCTGGTTGAAAAATGCAAATGGTCCGCCAATATAAAGTTACAATTGGAACAACTAGGATTAGGATATATTTGGTTAGAACAAGATATAATAGACACTAAACTTTCAAAATCAATAATTAACTTACGTATAAATGATCAAAGTAAACAAGAACTTTATGAGAGTATGCAAATAAGCAATAAAGGTAAATTATATAGCGCTCTAAAATATAAATCTGACTGGGAAAATAGTCCACCCTTTTTAAATAAATTACATCTGAAAGAAGCTATCTATATACTAAAAATACGAACAAGTAACAATAATTTCCCTGTTGAACTGGGTCGCCACTCCAGAATAGATTATAATTTAAGATTATGTCCCTTTTGCTTAAAAGATATAGGAGATGGATATCACTATTTACTCCAATGTGTGCACTTCAATGCCCAACGAAAAATGTATCTAAAAAAATATTACTATAACAGACCTAATGTAGAAAAAATGTCGGAACTGCTTAATTCTAGCTCTCTAAAAGAACTTAAAAAACTAAGCATATTTTCAAAAATATTAGTATCTGCTTTTAAAAAATGAGAAAAAGGTTAGAAATGTTTAAGTATTTTAACTTGTTGGTTTGTCAATATGATATTGAGAGATAGTCGTAGAAGAAATGTAATATACTAAGCCGCAAGAAAAATTGTGAATGATTTCTTAAATGTTTGTTCTCACTATGTTAATGCCGTGCAGGTCTAATGAAAGTGATTTACCTGTATGTCTATGTTAGTAAATTAAGTTGTAGTTTTTTTGTTTTTTTTCTTTGTTAGTTTTTTCCCCCCAAAAATTGTGTTATAAACTAAATTATCCCCCCTGAATTTTCTTTTAGGATACCTTTAATTAATAAATTTTTTATTACTTTCATTTTATTACTAATATTGGTTTTACTATTATTGTTCAATTTATTATTCACAAATGCTATAATTTTCTTATGTTTTTGACTATGCCTTTATTGTACCTATGTACTATGTGGCAAATAAAATATTGTTCATTGTTCATTGTTCATTGTTTGGTCATACAATCTTCTGTTCTCCCATGAGCCTGGCAAGCAGTGAGTTTTTTTTTGCTATATACGGCGTTCTGACACACTACTCACTCAATCAAACCATCATGAAACAAGCCAGCAACAGTCGAAATTAGAACATAATATGCAATGTTTACAATGTATTCGTAAAGTTTGCAATCGTTTCATATTTCTTAAAATCAGAGTGTCAATATTTTCTATATAAGTAAGCAAATAAATAAATAAATAAATAAATAAATACATAAATAAATAAATAAATACAACTTACATATTTGTTTGCTTTGTTTGTATCTTCCACTTTCAATCTCTCTTTGTGTCAGTATTATCTCATCACCCCGATGACGTCACAGGAGAGAAGGTTTCAAACCTTTCTTCACTGGACAGCTGATGATGGTGCTGTTTGTTTGTTTGTTGTTTTGTTTGTGCATCCACTTTTGATTCCTTAAAGATAATAATCATTGATGATGTGCGTGTGTGGGTAGAGAAAGATTGAACGTATGTGTTTGTGTGTTTGTGTGTGTATGACCCGGGGGTGGGGGTAAGGACATAGAGTGTGTTGTAATGGGGGGGGGGGAGGGGGAGGAGAAAGTGGTGGGGGCTTGGATGAAATCTTTAGATAGTGATTCTAAAGATAGTGGGGGTGGGGGAGGGGTTATCAAAGAAAGGGGCGGGGCGGGTAAATATCCCAGGAGGAAAAGAAAAGTTGCCTACGAAGTCCTGGCCTGGGGTCATACATTAACTTGGGGGGGGGGGGGGGCAAATAAAAGCATCTATAGACATGAGCCTACATAGACATAAATATATCATAAGACATTTTCTAGAAATACACACTCCTATGCTCTGTATTATGGGTGTGCAACAGGCGTCCCGCTGGGCAGAACACAGCTCACCATGACTTTTTATTGTGCTCTCCACTGAGCTTCTAACAAGAAATTGTGCAAAGTCAAAATGTATTAATTACAATGCAAATAAACTTTCAGAATGGGTGGCCTATCTTGTAGTATCATGTATACGACCAAATAGAGAATGGTGTAGTACACCCTCTGATTTATATGAAAGTAGACGCAAAAAAATGGCTTTCAGCTGGAACCAGTAAAGAGTGGATGGCCCAGGATAGGAGAAGCCGGAGAACTGTTGTTGGTGGCCCATACTGACGGGCGTAAGTAAGTAAGTAAGACGCAATAATAAACTGACACGCGTACACTATGAAGAAACTAGAACAACAAGATATAGAAACATATACACGTTTAACCTGATGTCAAAACAAGTAATATCGAAACTTGCAGTGGTGGAGACATAGAAGGTAGGCGTACAATACCTCCCCTCCCCGCCCCATCCGATTACCATTTTTACTTTACTTTCGCATGTAAGACATTGCCATGTATTCCTCCTCCAACTACACACCCTCACGCCTCCCTCCTCCCATAATCCCCCCACCCTCTCCAACTTGGGTGATTTCTTCTCTCTGTCTCCCTCTTCAGGTTACTAATTGACACGCCGCTGTTTACCTCAACACTTTTATCTTCTGATTGGTCTAAACGGTAGTTCGGTGGCTCGATTTGAACGGTGAGGGGTGAGGTGGAGTGGGAGAAGGGGAAAGGGTGCCCCGTCTTAGTTGCTCTTCTCCCCGCCCACCCCAGGGGCGAAGGAGAGCTTAGATCGGATCTTAATACAATCATGTATCGGGTTTCATCGGTAGTCACCGTTGAAGTAAAAATTGATCCGGAGCATGGAGTAGGGGTTTGATAAACAATGTTGCTGATGGGAGGAGTGCTGTATTATAAACAATGTAGCTGATGGGATGAGTGCTGTCCAGTAAAGTGAGCGTCACCTTCTTCTCATTGCACTCATGACTAAAAGAAATTGTTACAAAGACCCGCGTGTTTTACACGTGGAGAGGTGGACGGTATGTATAATCTATCAGCACACACACGATGAGCTTGTTAATAGTAATATTTTATACCTTATCTACTACATTGTTTTATGCTAAATAGCGTGTATTTCCCCATATAGTGTGTTGCCTCCGGATAGCATGTTGCCCCCAGATAATGTGTTGCCCCAGAAAGCGTGCAATCCCTGGAAGCGTGTTACGACAGGCAGCGTGTGGCCCCCGATACCATGTTCCCACCTCCCCGGGAGCGTGTTTTCCCCAGAGAGCGTGTTGCCCTCAGATAGCGTATTTCGTCAGAGAGTGTGTTTTGAATAAAAGAGTATTTATTATAGCGATTAAAAAAAACCCACATCTTAAATAGGTGAATAAAATATAAATGGCCATGTGTACATCTTCAAATACCACTACATTGAAGAATGCAGAAACTTTGAAAATGACATTCTATGAAATGCTTTCAACCATACACCAATTCAATGGATCCACTGTTCACAGCTCCACGAATGGCAAGTGGAGTTATATATAAATATATATTATAAAACGTATTATTTTAAGAGCAGTTTGTTACACGAGGCAAGATTAGCAGCCTTCACGTGTTTCTGTGGCCTACGACATTACCAGTGGATATGTGGCCAATACAACGCCTTACTTATTCCCCAAGCACTGCCCAGGTATCATCAGGGATGGGTAAACTCAGGGACACCCTCCATATAAGCTAACCCGTGCCCTTCAGTACGCGACCTCGGCGCGCGATCTCGGCGCGCTTACTCTTGACCACCATGCCCTATATATAACAATAGAATTGAAAATAATTTCAGGAACTCTTTCAGGCCACTCCATGGTCCGGCTCACAATTCTCTAAATCTAACGACCCCTGTTCCAGCCACAATAACTTATATCTGCATTAAATGGGCTCATTGAAGAGAACTCTTCAAAAGAGTGCCTCGTCATTCTACATCGACAGTAGGGAAAAAGTAGGGGGAAAGTAGGGAAAAAGTAGGGGGAAAGTAGGGAAAAAGTAGGGGGAAAGTAGGGAAAATGAAAAGGGTTTCAAATTGCGATCCAGTATCTGGAAGCCATATTTGCATTTACTTAGACTTGTTCGTACGGTTGCTCTAAAAGCACTTTTTTTTTTCCTTTCTCGAATCCTAAACGAGGTCACGGTGATGGCTACTATGCCAAGTGTTCTATCCAAGAGGAGGCGTTCGAGTGGAGGAATAGAAAAGAAGAAAAGAAAGACTACAGAACAAAATGTTGTGCAAATAGTTTCGTTTGTGTGTCAGTCTTGGGTTGTGCCTGGGGGACTGTTGAGACGAAGGCAGAATTTTTTGTTAGCCTACTTCCAAAAATATTCTGACAATAGCAGAAAGAAAAGATATTTTTTTTTTATTGAAGGGAGAGACGGGTAGATGTATTATGTGATTATGGATTTGTCATTGGATGGGACAAAAGTTTATTGTGATTGTATAAATGGGAAGGTAGCAATGAATGAATGGAATCAGGGAAACGTGAAAATACTTTCTGTATTAAAAGTATATTGTATATATAGTATATATATATATAGAATATATATATATATATAGGAGGGGTTGATGTGGGTGGGGGGGGGGGACCTGGCATGTGCAAGACATATAAAAAGTAATGTCTTAGTTCAAAACGTAATGTTTCTTAAATGAAGGAAAGTAATAAACAGTCGATTGTGTAACCAAATCGTAGTATGAGTTAGTGTGGCTAGCACTATGGACAAACTGCCATATCTTTTTAACCCTAATTGGGACGAAAATATTTTAGATAAAGGTAATTTGAATAAACCGAGTTTAGATTAACAACATTTATATTAAAATAATTTAGATAAACATGGAATCGTTTGGGATTTTAACTGGATTATTTGAGAAGTGTAAGTAACCTTAGAAATCACATTTGATGTACCTGCAGTAACCACCTGTCGATGTAGCCACTAAGATTACCTGTCCATTATTCCCATAGGACCATACACACTAACCCAGACACACACAGGCCTCCAACAGACACACAGAACATACTTCCACATAAAGGACAACACACACGAACCCAGACACACACAGGCCTCCAACAGACACACAGAACATACGTCCACATGAAGGACCACACAAACGAACCCAGACACACACAGGCCTCCAACAGACACACAGAACATACTTCCACATAAAGGACAACACACACGAACCCAGACACACACAGGCCTCCAACAGACACACAGAACATACTTCCACATGAAGGACCACACAAACGAACCCAGACACACACAGGCCTCCAACAGACACACAGAACATACTTCCACATGAAGGACCACACACACGAACCCAGACACACACAGGCCTCCAACAGACACACAGAACATACTTCCACATAAAGGACCGAACACACACGGACCCCCCCCCCCCACACACACACAAACATAGGACCAAAACACACAGACACTCCAGCACACATAAACTCACACAGAATCGTATATCATTTAAGAGTTTCTAACGGCATGCTCGTCATTATACCATCACAACTGCAAACAAGATTTTGAGACTTCAGAAAGACTTGTTTCTCCAATCGCTATAACAGTTTCCTGAACCTAAGTTTATGCAAATCATTCTAACATTATTTAGTATCAACACCTTTTCACCGAAAGTATTAGTGAATAAACTCAAACCAACATAAATACACAATTACATGCAAAAGTAAAAAGTTTCCATTCAATAACAGAGTGCATACCTTTTTGGAAAGATATGTCGAAACTAGCAATATCTAAGGTTGTCATAGACATACGAGTAGATTGTGTGGCGACGCCAAACTTACACCAGATACCCATAAGAGCTCGGTATCATGTTCTGAAAGCTATTTAAGAAATGCAATTGCAAAAGGTCCCATATATATGTTGGCTTAAAAAGAATTATGTATGTTACAAAATAGTCGATATTTATCATTTCGCTGCAAACTCTAAAATCTAAAGGTTTCTTTAGAGGCAAGAGCTTTTACATCAGCGTAAGCGCTGTCTCATACAGAGCTAATGAAGAGAAATCAGCGTAAAAATTGTCACACTCAGAGCTAATGAAGAGAAATTAGCGTAAAAATTGTCACACTCAGAGCTAATGAAGAGAAATCAGCGTAAACTTTGTCACACTCAGAGCTAATGAAGAGAAATCAGCGTAAACTTTGTCACGCTCAGAGCTAATGAAGAGAAATCAGCGTAAACTTTGTCACACTCAGAGCTAATGAAGAGTAATCAGCGTAAACTTTGTCACACTCAGAGCTAATGAAGAGAAATCAGCGTATACTTTGTCACACACAGAGATAATGAAGAAAAATCAGCGTAAGCTTTGTCACACTCAGAGCGAGCTAATGAAGAGAAATCAGCGTAAACTTTGTCACACTCAGAGCTAATGAAGAGTAATCAGCGTAAACTTTGTCACACTCAGAACTAATGAAGAGAAATCAGCGTATACTTTGTCACACTCAGAGCGAGCTAATGAAGAGAAATCAACATAAACTTTGTCACACTCAGAGCGAGCTAATGAAGAGAAATCAACGTAAACTTTGTCACACTCAGAGCTAATGAAGAAAAATCAGCGTAAACTTTGTCACAGTCAGTGTTAAGGAAAAAAAAATCAGCGTAAGCTTTGTCACACTAAGAATTAATGAAGAGAAATCTGCGTAAAAATTGTCACACTCAGAGCTAATGAAGAAAAATCAGCGCAAGCTTTGTCACACTAAGAATTAATGAAGAGAAATCTGCGTAAAAATTGTCACACTCAGAGCTAATGAAGAAAAATACGTCATAAAAATGTTCTATTAATGTAGGCGTGTGAGATGTAAAACGAAGTTGCAATTAGAGGATTAGTCTACAGTGTGTTGAAAAAAAATGGAAATTATGCAACTCAACTACCTGCATTGTTATGCATTAATCATAGTCTGGTTTTTAAGCACATAACATCTGTCCCCCTGCATTGTCAGGCATTAACCATGTGTGTTTAGGAGCACAACACCTGTCCATCGTCCTTCTAGATTAGCATAGACCAGTGGATCCCAACCCTTGCTTTTCCTCCATGTCATACAAACATCAGCTATTTGTTTGGGTCAATAAAGAAATTTTATCTTATCTTAATGCTATCTTGTTTTTAAATTGCAAACCATTTACGGATGGATGTTATTCTCCGTCACCAATGTTATCCTTTAGGGCAGGGGTGAGCCAACTTTTGATAATGGTGTGCCAAAAAAGGATTTCTAATTCAGTCGGCGTTCCAACAGCGAAAAAAAGTCAACCTGTACTACTATATTACAAAAACAAATTTTGACAATTTATATAGCGCCGTAGCATGACAAAAGCCAAAAAAAAAAAGGAACTTTACATAGAAACCATGCAAATGTCAACACAAAACTTTTATATATTACGATCATAAAACACTTTCTTTCACCTAAGGCTTCCAGAACCGGGTACCAGTGTATCGGATATGCCGTTGGTGTGCCGTTTGTCGGATCTTCAATTTTCAGCAAACAAAATGGAGCACAGTGGCCGTGCAGCAGCGTGTTCGACTGGCGATCCGAAGGTTGTGGGTTCGAATCCTGGTGGTAGCTAGGATTTTCTTTCGCCCGGGACTTGAGGGTGTCCCTGAGTCTACCCAGCTCAGATGGGTACCTGACATTAGTTGGGGTAAAGTAAAGGCGGCTGGGCATTGTGCTGGCCACACATCCCCTAGTATGCCGTAGTATGGGTTAGGGTTATGCCACAGAAAGTAGTGAACGCTGCTTCACCAGCCCTATGATCAGTTTGGTCCGAAGGTTACTTTACTTTTCCACACAACAAAAACAACAAAACAATTCAGCTACAAACTGAAATTCTTTATTAAAATGGTTTTTAAATTTATACTTAATTCTAACAGTCAGTCCTCAATTATTTGACGTAAAGCCAAAAAGCTAGTTGTTTGTTTTTTTTTCTATTCACAATGGAAATATATCTAACGTAAAAGCGTTTTATGTGTGATATTTGTTTGTGATTATTATATTTTTATATTTTAGTACCAGGAAGGCAGATCTTTGCTCGATATTAAGGAGTAGGCGTCTGTATATGTGTTTTACAGTATAAAAAAAACACATCAGTACAGAGCAAAACTAAAAAAAGATTCTGTTTTTCCCTTTTATTTGCAGTTTTCATAAAATGTACATGTTATATAAACCTACGTTAAATATTTTTAGATTACTCATTAGAACTGTATCATATTATTGTATCTTCCGCCCCCCACCCCCACCCCCCCACCACACACACAACCCTCAACATCACTTTCCTCGTATATCCTGGATCGACATCTCCTTCCAAACAATATGTCAGGTCGTCAGGTAGTGTGATTGACATAATCTGCTCGTCAATAATATAATACTTAGTAGCAATAATAAATGATAAATTATAATAAATTCCACATTCTGCTAAAGTAATTGAAAATTAAAAAAAAACCTATGCTTTGTAGTAAAGTAACATTTACAAATGTCACATGCTATAAAGCATATATTTTCATATATAGTAAATATATATAGGATTTGCATTTTTTTAGTTAAAAAAAAGTGTATGAATAAAATTTTACATTTAGGGTAAATGTACAACAATTTAAGTTTAATCGTCAATCGTCTAGCACTTGCTAGAGAATGGAATCGATACTGATGATAGTTTGATCAGTTTAAATTTATATATTGTAAACCATTTATTCCTTTAAAAATTGAAAATTAACATATTGAAAAAATAAACGCAAAGAAAAGGGCTAATTATCTCTCTTTAATTAAACTGGAATCCCAATTTTGCTTCTATACAGATCTAGTAGTTGTTAAATTAAAAACAAAATATTTTCTTAAATACCAAACGAAATGGTAAAGTAGCTTATTAATATCATTATTTATTTTGTTTGCACTCTCGTAGATGTTCGTTTATGCATATTCGCACTGCTGCTACCTGTGGATAGTCTCTGTTTACTAAGTGTAACTGAAACACGAAATACTGAGGTACAGTTTGTGACATGGAAAAGCAGAGGAGGAGAAATGTTACAAGTAATATTAAATGAGGTATTTCGGTTGCGAAATGTCATTTTATAAACTCCGTGAATAGATTTATGCTGAGCACGAATAGAAGCGGACGCACTGAAAGATGTATACACAGGACATGTGGGTAGATTGATAAATATATCTTGGTAGTTAGATAAGTAGGTAGGTAGGGGTGTACACTGATTTATATATTAACAAGTAACAGACTTACAGATGGGCATACATTAGACAGACAGAAATATAATAAATTGGTAGAAAAAAGATACGGTTAGATATATAATAAATTGGGAGAGAAACATAGAGACAGTCAGCTAGTGAAAGAGAAAAATATATTTATATAAATAAGTAAATATATATCTAGATTGATAGATAGGCAATAGATAAAAAAGATCAAAAACAAAATAAAATTGTTTTATTTACATAGAAAAGGTATGTGTGTGTTTGGGGGGAGAGGGGGGGGGGGGTTAACATATAGAATATAGAACATAGATGAATATGGAATATATAGAAAGCTAAAATGATAACAATTAATGTTTTGCACTAAAAAAACTGTAGTGTTTCTATTCATAACACCGGAATTGAATTAAACACAAACACACACATACGCTCACACACAAATACACACTTACACATTAGACAAATAAGAAAACGCATTGATTGAGCTAAACGTCTATGTAAATTTAATTCATGAATTGATACAAGTTGTAAAGATTATTCTTTAAGTCAACACTTGTATAATATCTTGGATCTTCAAATATCTGTGAAATTGTTCAGTCTATGTTGGCTTACAGCACATTTAGTTATTTGAGATGTGTACTTGTAGTGCAATCTACTGAATGTAGAGTTGAATTTCGGCTTGCTACGTCAGAGCTGACTGTACTATGACGACACATGGCACAGTGGTAAAGAACTGAAAGACGCGAGGGTAGAATAACGATCGGACAGAATGGACGCTGGACTGGCGGCATAAGGACAATCAGATAAACAAACAAATGTGTATATAAATAGATAAATATAATTAATATAATATCAAATGATATAGACAGCTGACTAAATAGCTAGAGAGCTGGACTGGTGGACATTGAGATAAATAAGATAGACAGAAGGGTGGACCGACGGATGGACTGACAACCACACGGAAAGAGAGAAAGAGAAAGGCAGACGTAATCACGCGTAGTTACTTTTAGAGATAGAGAAATATACAGATATAGAGTCTTAGATTCTAAGGAAGAATCGCAGAGAGAAACATTGAGAGAAAAGAGAGAGAGAAAAGGTATGAAGAGAGAGAAAGAGAACCTGGCAGAGATAGGTTTAAAACTCTGTTGACTTGGCGCTTAAAATTAGTCTTTTCCATGTAAGACATACATTTGAAACAAATCCTACAGCAAGAGGCGTAGGCTTGGGATAGGGGTGAAGTAAGGTATTAAACAAAAAACATTTCATAAAGCGTGCAAGAAATGGTTTTAATATCTTTAGCTCAAGGGCCCAACATTTATAGTTAAGCTTGTATAGTTTCAAAAGATTCCCATCTAACTATATCTTCCCTTGTGCCCTCGGATATTTCATAAAGTGTGTTTCAAATGTGTTTGAACGATTTGAATGATACATTCTTTCAAGAAGAACAAAACAACTGAGAGTGTTGGATGTTACAATCAGATAGGTGAAAGATGGATGTTACAATCAGATAGGTGAAATAGATGTTACAATCAGATAGGTGAAAGATGAATGTTACAATCAGATAGACAACGCTGATGAAAGAGAATAGAAGTGATTCAACCCGCAGGGGCAATGATGTTAAATTTTGTGTTTTTCTGGGATAGACAAAGATGTTCAAAGAGATTTTCTTCAATGATATTTTATATAAAAACCCTTTTACCCCAATGATGAAATATAATTTATGGATCATTTCCTACTCTTACTTCACTATTTTGTTAGCTATCTAGTTGGTGTTAGATTTAGTTTAAAGCCAACTTTGGTCTTCTTTTTAAAACACCCCACCCCACACTCTGCTATTACGCGAGAATAAAATTAACATCCAATTTATTTGTTGGCAAGATGGCGGGGATCTTTGGGCTACTATTTGCAATCGTCCAGTGCTGCCAACCGGTAGATCTATATTTATATAGAAGAAAATAAATGTATTTAAGATAATGCTAACTTCGAATCATATTCGGTATTGAAATGATGTGTATGTATGTGTGTGTGTGTGTATGTAAGTGTGTGGGGGTGAGTTATAGGGAAGGATTGGAGGAGAGAGTTATTTGACATAAATACAATACAAAATTATTAAAACGAAAGTAATCATGCACTCGACAATTTATAAAGTTAAATAAGTTGTTTCTCAATTATGTATAGTGTTGTTTTCCTGCAATCTTCAATTTTTTTTTAATTAAAAAAAACAACTAATTTTCAACAAAATAAACACATTGCTCATTTTCTAAACTAGAATGTCTGGTTTTGGTTTTGACTAGTTTCTGGATCATTGGTTGTATTTTTGAATTGAATTGTTGAATTTCCGGCCCATCAACATCGAAGGTTATATAGGGCCTTTTTGATAACGTTGTTGTCATTTTTCTCTTGTATCCATTTTATTGTTCTTATATCTTTAGATTCTGTTGTACAGTTGTATGTCTTTAATATAGTTTATTATATGTTTTGGTTTAATTTTGCTGAAAAGTTCATGAAGAGTTCTACAGTAATAGAAATTACGTCGAATGTCATCAAATGTATTACATTCCAACAAAATGTGAGACACTGTTAGGTTGGCATTGCAGAAAGCACACATTGGGGCTATTTCTCGTTTTAATATAAACGAATGTGTTAGTTTCGTATGTCCTGTATGTAGTCTGCAGAGAATAACTGCGTCCTTTCGAACAAGTTGGCCTGTATCATGCCAGGTTTTTGAATTTTCCAAATACTGCAGTTTATTGCATTCGGTTTTCAAGAAGTTAGTCCATTTTTGTCTTTCATGTTTAATTATTAAAGGTTTCAAGTCTCGTTCTTTGTCTAGCTCAGTGGTTCTTAACCGGTGCTCCGCGGAGCACTGGTGCTCCGCGAGGTAGTTGCAAATGCTCCGCGAAATTATGAAACTCAAAATTTTAATGTTCACTCACTTACTCTATCTGATTGAGCTGAACAAATGCTTATAATAGGTAGTCTAAACGGAGAAAAATCGGCATTTTTGCCTATGTAGTCTTTATTAGAAGAAAAGATTGAATTTTATTTTCCATCAATAAACGTAGAAACATATGACTGGATACGTAATCCCTTTGCCACGGTTGATACATCAAATAATAAGTTGTCATACCAAGAAGAAGAAGAATTAATCAACATATCATCGGATCGTACACTTAAAATAAAATTTTCCGAAATGGTTCTGGAGAAATTTTGGATCTTTGTACAAGAAGAATACTCAGCTCTCTCCATGAAGGCACTTAAAATCTTGTTGCAATTTTCAACATCATATTTATGTGAACTCGGTTTCTCGATAGTCACCAACATAAAAACTAAAAAACGAGCAACACTTACTAATTTGGATGCAAAATTGAGGGTAGCTATTTCTAAAATTAGGCCTAATATCACTGAAATTTGTAAAAACCGTCAAGCTCAAGTTTCACATTAAATCTTTTTATTTTTCTGAATTAAATTTTGCTCAATGTTATTTTTTTACTTATTAAACTTATGTTTATTAAAAATTTGTTTGTCATGTTATAATTTTAAGCTCTTATGTTATAATCTTTTTTTTTCAATAAAAGTCGAACGTATGTGTATTTGTTTGTTTTTTTACTCCTTGATTTTGGTGCTCCCCAAATTTTTGTCATGTTCAAAAGTGCTCCCCGACATCAAAAGGTTAAGAACCACTGGTCTAGCTCATAGGTTCTCAACCTTTATCGGCTTACCGCCCCCTTTTACAATTTTCTTCCGCTCACCGCCCCCCCCACTTTTTTTTTATCACTTACTCCCCCCACCCCTCTAAAAGTTGAAGGTTCAATACAGTTTCCGAAATTTACAGACAATAACCAAGGCTTTTATGGAAAGTAGGGCGTGGGTCCATAAGCTGCGTGAAGTAAAATTTAAGAACGGTGTTAAAAGACTTTTAGTAACTAAATTTTGTTACACAATAGACAGCCAATATATCTGGAACAGACTACTTTTTTAAAACTACAATATCAATCCACTATACGCCATACCATCGCCGCAGGGGAAATTTCTTTTACACTAAAAAGTCGTTTAATTAAAGGGAGATAATTAACCCGTTTCATTTGAACTAATATTTCTAGTATGTTTTTTTCTTGAATAAAAATATTAATGGCTTAGAATTTATAACATTCAAATGATAAAACTGTAGATATTTGCAAATTGTATAAATATTATATGACTAAGAAATGTATATGGATATTTGTCAACATTATATTAACTACTCAATCTGTATTACTACTACCTATTTATTCCACTAATGTTAGATATTATAAAACCCATAACGTTCCAAATACATTCAATTACATATCAGATCTCTCTGAGATCGAAATATCATTAATATTAGCAGATGGTAGGGTAACACGGATCGGTCGGTGGCAGGGATAGAACCCGCGACGTGTTGGTTGACAACTTGACAGTCCGGTAAACCAACCACAGGACCAGCCGGCCGCACTGACCATATTTATCTAATACTGACAACTACTTCTTCGAAAACTCATTGCGATTCATATTAGTATAATAATATGCAGGCCTAGTGTTAGGGGTATCAGATATTTAGCAATACTTGCGTTTAAATCACATTTCATTCCAAAACTAATCGATTCAATAGTTGAGGTGTTTAAATTATATCAGGTTCTTGTACCGCCCACATACCCCTCACCGCCCCCCCAATCGCCCCCGGGAACGTCAGCGCCCCCCTAAAGTCTCCCACCGCCCCCCGGGAACCTATGGTCTAGCTTGATAGTCAATGTAAATACTACGGGGTTGTTGGTACCAGAGGTTGAATAATTGACGGATAAAATATAACAGAATAATCGACAATGAAGATGAGAGAGTTTTGTTTTGTTAATCGTATACTAGAGTTAGTAGAGTGCTTGGACACAGTGTGCTCTAGAGTAGTGGTCGGCACCCTTTTGATATCAGTGTGCCAAAGTAGGATTTCTAATTCATTCAGCGTGCCAACAGCCTTAAAGTCATCGTACACTTTTCTTGTAGAAGAGACTTGATTGTATTTTTGGGAGTCTTCCGCGTGCCATAGAAAATCGCTCTACGTGCCAAGTCTGGCATGCGTGCCGTATGGTTGCCGACTCCTGCTCTAGATGATTCACGCTTAGATTAGGCTAATATATTTGTTTTTCTCCAGAGGTCTGGCAGGAGTCTTCAAGTGTGTGGCAATGCTAATGGGGCTGGGTGTTTCGCTGGCCACTTAAGCCCCCCCCCCTTGTTGTGCCGTGACCGCAGAAACTTGTGAACGCTTCTTCTCTTGCCCCATAGACAAACATGGTCTAAAAGGTATACTTTATACCTTTTTGACTTTTATAATCAATAACTTTTCTATAAAGTTATAGGTATTAATAATGCGAAAGATAACATCGACTAATGATGAACGTACTTGACCTTGTACAATGAAATAAAGCTTTCGAATCGGAGTATGTGTGTGTGAGGGATAGGGGGGGGGGGGGGGGTGGGGGGTTAACGAAGATGCTGACTATACTAAAATGCAGTTAGATAGATGGGCTCACGAAACCAAGATCCCGTTCGTATTCGCAGTTGTCAGTGTGTGGCTATTATTGGTGAAGTGCGTCGGAATTATACATTTGGGGAAGTTGCATCTCCACATCTCCCGTCGTTGCCAGTGAAACTGTTACTTGGGGTGAGCTTGCCAGGGAATTATTCAATCTCACTTCCTTTGGGGCAGTTACAGGAGTCGAGGGGAGTAGTTGTATAGAAAAGAACATGACAACCACGCCATTTTTTTTTAAAGATCAAGCCCTCAAGTCTTGCCTGTTCGGAGTTGTGTGAAAATTGGCAAGAAGGCGAAGCATATTTCACCACTGATGATCGAAGAAATTCTACATTTTTAACCCGATTACAATATTTATTTTAAATTACTTTCCTAAATGTCTCCAGTAAAACATTATTTTATTTTAATTTTATTAGATCTAGACTCTATAGCGTTCTGTTCATTGTAGTATATACAATTTTTATCTGTAGCTTATAGGCCTACAGGCCTTTTTTATTTTCACGCGTGCAACGCCGGGGAATTCAGCTTGTAGATCTATAAATAACTGTTATAAATTCCCTAATTTGCCACACACAAAAGCGCAGTTAAAACAAAAAGCATGATTTGAAAATGTGCACTAAAATGTGAAAACAAAAAACAAATTAAAACTGACTGTTTGGGTTTGGGGTAGGGGGGAAATTGGCTGACTATGAAAAAGGTTTGTTATCGGCTTAACGTTTATGTGCCAAGTATCATCTCGATATAATGACGGGAAGTGGATCAATTAGCCACCCGGAGTTTTGGAAAGAATTTAAATTAAAATATAAATAAACATTTTAAAAAGTAACTCTGTTACAGTCTGTGTAGATTAGTTCCCTTTCGTCATTTGTGGAGACACCTTTAAATAAACAGGTGTGTTTTATTAGATTAGAGATGTGACGCACAGTTTGGTAACACCTCCCTTTTGACATAGTTTTGGGTTGACAGAAACATATATGCTGCTAGCAAGGACGATAAATCAGACAAGTGCACAATGCATGTAATACATGTCCAGTGAACTTTACGTTTAAAAATAATAGAGCTTCTAAAAAATTTTGTTTAAGACTATTTTATTTTAACACTTTATGATAAATGACTATCATTGGATACAGATAGAGAGGATGACACAGAATAGTAGAAGCTGGAGAACTGTTGTTGGTGGCCCACTCTCCGACAGGGGTTGACGGGGTGTAAGTAAGTAAAGTATAATTAAATACATAGACAAATGGAAGACTTTAGTTCCAGTTGAGCTGGGAGGGAAGGACTTGTATTCAGAAGATATTTCTTTTATTATTTTTGTTAGACAAAAAACTTCCCGGGGCTGGGGGGGGGGGGGGGAGGCGGAAAAAAGAACGCCCGCACATCGCACCTTGCACTTATCACCCGATGACGCCCCATGGTCAACGGCAAAACATTTGTGCAGTTTGTTTAACGAGGTATTCGATTACGCGAGCGGGGGGTGCTTTGTACCTACAAGAAGCAGGTTAATAATACAAATCAACGTTCAGACAATAATTCATGTATGGACTTTTATTTTACGTTTCTGTCTCTATTTTTTAACAATAAAATTTAGTTATATCTTTTTTTCACAAACACGTGTGGGTGTAGTTTAATACAAGTGAAAGACAGAATATCATGTTTTCTTTGTTTTTTGAAAGCTTATAAAAAGTTGTCAAATAATTATATTTCTATGACCAGTGTAAATTTGTTTTTCAATTTTCCTTCAATTTAAATACATCCGGTTAAGCTAAACCCCTTGCGTGCTTGCTTGGATCTCGACTCCAAAATCTAGAATACACCCTGCGACACTGTCCAATCCACAGACAAGTCCCGAAAACCAATTTTAAATGTTTCTGAATTTAAAAAAAAAACGGACGAGTCTTCCGGATTTCAAGTTGAGGGCGCCACGTAGAAGAAGTGGGTCAAGGGTTCGCGCCAAGACCATGTCTGAGAGTATCCCTTCACGTGGCATACCGATTCAGCACGCCGCTTACAGACAATTTCCCACAGGTACATGCACTTCTCCCCCCCCCCCCCCTCTCCACCTGTGGGATTTCCCTTGGATCATTATTGAGGCTGCATTGCTCGTGTAACTGGAACTGTCTGGAACTGCACTATCGCCCGGTAGCACAAATTCCAGATAATAGGCATGTAGGTAATCCAGCACCGGGATTGGCGAGACGAGATTTTTGCGCATATTCATTCCTCTCCACCGAGTCTCGGTGGCTCTCGCCATGTACGATGATTATCGGACGCGCAAAAGTGGACGTCCTCCATGCATTAGCCCACCTATGTACTCCTAATGGAGGCGTATCGGTGGATTACACATTTCGCCAGCTTTAAGGCCCATGATTAAAAAAGTCAGACCAAGAAACCAGATCGAGAATCAAGGTTCCACCATGCAGGAAACCTCTTTTCAGACCCGAACCGAAGACTTTCGAAGCCAGCTACGCTCATCGGAGACGAGACTGACGGATGAAGCCTTGTGTGTATAGACTAGATCAGTATCGCTACCACCCATTAGATCGTGATAAATGTTATCTTATAAAACCTTTCCTTCCTGTACGAATCCGCCATTTTGGCTGCTTTATGCATACAAATATTATTAAACTAAACAGATTTATAGAGCAGCATTTCATCAACCAAATAAAACGCACCCTGTTGGCGTTATTGAAACCACAACCTAACCTACTTCAATTTTGCAAAACCCAATATCTATTCAAATATCGCATGGATCGCGAGGGAAATCCATGACCTACTTAAATATCGCGGTAAATTACCCTGGCGAAAAAAGAATCAACAAGAGAGGAAGTGACGTCATTGCCTCCACTATAAAACAAACAGGTTTGAGAAAGATATGAACATTTCGATTCAGCATTAAAAATTAAACGAGTAGTACTAAATAGTGAAGATTGCAAATATTTAAAAAGTTTTCAGCAAACATAAGCTTTTAGATCACCCACAAACTTGCTTCTTTGTGTGTTAATGCCCATATTAACATGCAAGAGATGTGGTTCGTATAACCCGGTTTATTACACAGTGTGTGTCTATGTTTAACAGCGCAGCATGGATTAGCTAAACTGCTTAATAACTTAATCTTGACACATTTGAATAAACCTCTTTACTTCAACCTGGTTGCTCTCTAGCCGTGACATTGTCAAATTAGCGAAATAAAATGTCCTTTTATTTTTAATTGTCAATGCGTAAAACATTTTGAAATAATACTGTTGCATTAATTATACTTTCTTTGCGTAGACAGTGCGTAAAAATGTCCTAACACCATCTCTGCAATAAAACAATACGTAATGCTTGACAAATATTATTATCTTTTTTAATCATTATGTTCGTTGAATGGCATGATGAAAACGCTGAAGAATATAATTACTATAGACTATATGTCAGTGGAAGAAATAGTGTTTTTACTTTTTAATAAACCATCCGAGTTTAGAAATCACACACTTCATTCATTGTTCTAGAGTTAAGTATAAAACAAGACATACACACACACACACATAAGTATTAATGGGTTAATTATAGTAATTAAGTGTCGTTTATCGTCCATCCTTCATTACCAGGCACAAACGATATTTTGTATACAAATTAATGCCAACTTTGATACATCACTACGGATACACAGTCTGTCATCAAATCGATATACTTGTTGACGCCATTCGTCATAATATAGAAAGTGTGCTTTGAGTAACAAAAGAATGAAATGGAATTATTATGACATTATGACGATATGATTTTTTTCTATTTAAGTCTGGGTCGCGGTGAGAATTATGGGTAAGTTGGTTTGAAAAATGAAAATACAAACAAACTCAACTAGATACAAGTGTACAAGAAACGGAGATGACGTAATTTCCTTTGCCTATATTTTAGATATTATGTATAACAATCATATCGTTTTCACATTTTCTGACCTCTGTGTAATAACAAGTCTTTAATGTAGGGTTTATAATATTGTTATGCATTTGCAATAATAAATAATTATATATATATATATATATATATATATATATATAAAGACCTAGATGAACTAGACATAGTGGGAATCTAACTAGAGTATGTCTTTTCACCCAGAAAAATGCCTACTGATAAGAGTATCCAAGAAAAAGAAACAAATAATTGCAAACTACTTCATTTTGGTAAAGAACTAACTCAAACTAACAAGAGAGAGAGAGAGAGAGAGACAGAGAGAGAGAGAGAGAGAGAGAGAGTAAAAGAAAGAGATAGAAAGAGGTAGATAAGCACACATATGACTATGGTATTCTTACACCCATACATACAATCATTCGTACGAAACATAATGATTGCACTCAATGGCAGTTGTACGCAAGGGAAGGGGGGCAACTCCAAAGTAAACTACATCAATTATTGAACTAAAGCTATTGTTTTCAACAAACATAAAGAATGATTTCACAATGACAAGAGAACCCCAATGGGTCGATGACGTTTGCAAAGTTTGCATCCAAGAGACACAAATATTTGTGTGTTTACATTTATGTCGGCGTTACTAAGGCAACGTAATTTTTTATATATATTTTGCACGATAATGTGTATTAAATGGGCAATTAATACTTCAATCAGGGGCTGCAAAAAGGAAATGATTCACTAAGGCCGTTCTATTCAAAGTATTTATAAAACACAATACGAGTAGATTTTTATTCACCTTAAATATTTGGTTTGACTTGACCACTTGAATAACATACATCGAACTAAAGGATATGTAAACCCTTCGGCCAAAAGACATGTATATCTCATATGCAAAAGACATGTATACCCTTCACACACCCAAAGGACTTGCATACCCTTGCCCCAACACACACCCAAAGGACATGCATACCCTTGCCCCAACACACACCCAAAGGACATGCATACCCTTGCCCCAACACACACCCATACGATAGTATACCCCCCGCCCAATAAATGCTAACAGTTATGCCACTGAAATACATTTTAAAAAAAAAGTCAGCTTCTCATCGAGTGACGTCATTCGATATAAACCATGTGATGGGTTTGAATAACGCGCCACCTAGGAAACATAATCCACGGATAGATCCAGACCTATGTAAATACTTCAGATAGTCTGGATAGGTCAACCTGGAAAATCTGATCATGGGATCATTATTATTGTCGATCATAATATATCATTATTATCGTCGATCATTATATTATATCATCATTGACATCGATCATTATATTATTTCATTGTTATCGTCGATCGTAATATTATATCATTATTATCGTTGATCGAAATATTATATCATTATTATCGTCGATCATTATGTTATATCATTATTGACATCGATCATTATATTATTTCATTGTTATCGTCGATTGTAATATTATATCATTATTATCGTTGATCGAAATATTATATCATTTTTATCTTCGATCATTATATTATATCATTGTAAATCGTCGACCATAATATTATATCATTATTAGCGTCGATCATAATATTATATCATTTTTATCGTCTATCATTATATTATATCATGATTATCGTCAACCATTATATTATATCATTATTATCATCGACCATTATATTATAGAATTATTATTGTCATCATTACCTAAAACGGTTTTCTTTTCAGTTGTCTTTAAACTAAATGTTATGGACTGTCTCTATGATGAATATTATTACGACTCGTTAAATCGGATTCAATGAATATAGTTGTATCTTTATTAGAAGTCTCTAGATTCTGCTAATCTGTAGCCCAAGCTAGGGGTTCCTTGACTGACAGGTCTATGCAGCAATGTAGTTATATTCGTGATAATTATCTTCAACACCTTTCTCAACAATGATAGATCAAACAACTCCAGTTGTTGAGTAAACAATTTTATTTAAATTGTAGACTCAATATAAACGATCAATAAATGCATCAACTGATGGCAACATAAGTATTTCATTAAATGGCATATAATATACAAGTATCAATATAGCGACTTCACTCTACAAACTTTCAAACTGAACTAACTTTAAGGAGGTGGGGACTTTACAAAGAAAACTATCATCGAAGATTCTACAGGGTCTTAATACGCATTTTAACCTCTTTCTCTATAGAATACTGCGATCCAGAATTATCCTCCAATTTCCACGGGGTTGGACGAATAATTTTATTTAAACTGCCCTCAGGGCATAAAGGTCAAACCTTGGACTCTAATACGCACTTGTTAAGAGGTCAATGCCTTACTACGTCATTCATCTATGACCGATATTAGTAACAAACTAATTTTGTTTGCTTCAATGTCATGTTTTCAAAGAAAGCAGATAAAGTAGACCGGGAGTCGTATGAGAAAAAAAAAGTGCTAAAAAAAACAAGTTTTAATTTCTCTCGACAATCACCTCACAAGTGTGAAATAGCAAGCATTGTTCGAAGCATCATACTCGTTGCACAATTGCGAAAACAGTCGACTGTTTAAAGAGCTTGTCTCTACAAAAGGGCACAACTTATGACGCTTGTTATTACTTCTTTTAACTGTTGTAGCAATGTCTTCATTGCTAATATTTGCCCATACACCATACAGAGAGCTCCGATTACTTTTGATCACTATTTCTGTTGAAATCCAGACCAAACATAATCTACACTAAATTCCAAAATATTCATGAAGTGTCGGACGTTCTATGGCCAATGCTACTGCTTTTAACACAATGGCTGTATTGATGTCATTACGCCAACTAGTCTACACGTAGTATGCGGATGTATCTGCATGTCGGTGGACTCGCTTGGAGACGGAAAGAGGAGCTGTGTTTCGGCTCCTAAGACCATCGAAAACATACGTTTTCCGAAGGTCGCGACCCACAATTTGGGAACCGCTGGTCTAATGCAAGTGAAAACAACGTATGTCGGCGTAATTAGTGGGTGCTGCATGGCAAACTACATGGGAATCACACTGGACGTCGACTGTTTTAGTTCAGGATTGTTTGTATGCAAAGCTTCCATCATTGGACTTTCGATTTGTGATTGAATCTATTGTTAAAATAGTCAATTGTATAGTTTCTCAAGTTTATTCTAGAAGAAAGTCATACGGAGTAAAGGTCAAGTCTTGGATAGATTCTTTTCTTGTCTGTAATCATTTAGATGTATCTTAATGGAAAAAAAAACGTTATTAAATGAGGAGAACTGACTATTGTAGCCAATGTTTCTGAATGACATGGCGCCACGTTTCAGTTAGTTAAACTTCCATTTACAAGACTGGGTCCAAATGCACTTGAAGTGTTGGGCCATTGGAGTTGGAATGGATTTGCATTGAAACTGGACATATCTTTCCGTGAAATCAAATTCAAAACATTTAACTCTTTCCATAATTTTATGCAAATTAAGATAGATGAGAATTTTCAGAAGTACACTAGTTATATTAAAACAATTAACTCGTTTGGTATCACTAGCATCAAATTTGGAGAATTTGATTGAAGGGAGATAATGAAACCGTTTTCTTTACATTAATATTTCTAATATCTTTCTTTTTTTGTTTCCTTTTAAAAAAATAAATGGCTTACAATTTATAACTCTAAAATGATCAAATTACACAAGATAATTGAAAATGATATAAATAATTTATGATTAAAGAATGTATATTATTATGAACATTTTTAAAAACCACAATAACTACCGAGTTTGTATGATAACTACGTATCTTTTCCGTTTAACTGTAGTCATAGAGTATAACATGTCTTTTGGGTTAAAATAATGAGAAAGTGTTAATCTCATTTATTATGAGATCAAACAATAAAGACTTTATAGCTATTACTAGAACAATATCTTGCCAAATAAATACTGTTATGAAACGGAGATTCATAATGATTACCTCTTTAAATTCTAGTATTAATAATTGCGAATCGCGAATCTAACGTTGGGAGAATAAAATTACTAAACATCAACACCGGAAGAACGCTATCTTAAGAATCTTCTAGATTCTAGAAGCATTTTAATTCGGATTTGTAAAGTCTCGTTAATAATCGATAAGAACGATACAACGTCATTTACCTTAAGTAATCGTGTTGTTTACAAATATATGTTTAGACAATTACGATACGCCCAAACTGTTAGACTATAAAAGGAGAAAACCGCGTTCAATCTATCTCTTTTCCGGCTTATTGCCTTTTCCATTACAGTTAGGCGTGTGCCGCTGTCTGTTAATAAAGTCACTTTGTGCTGGTGCTCTGAACTTGTCTTGTTTACTCAAACTACAACCTAATATGTGTATCAGGTTTGAAATGTGTTTTCTTGAATATTTCAATTTATTATTTGGACAAGGATTCCATACATATTCATACTAAAAGGCATGTTAAATGGATCTAAGCCATATTTTTGTTTTTATAACAATCTTGGAATTATAGCCTATTGTATATACATTTGAATTTGTGAATATCAGGAATTGAAGAACGATTCATTATTCAATATTAAATTTTTATTTACAACTTGAATCTTTGGTAATTTATTTCCTTGTGGACTATTTCAATGTGTAGTCTTAATAACTATAAATACTTATAATAATCCTATTATTTACAAAGTACAATATACAACCAACTTGAGCTGATATATATATATATTTACACGTATGAAACGAAAGGTGAATTATACTTATACACTATTGCTGCATAACAGATTTCAAAAGGATCAACAACCCAGGGCATACTCTAGACTATAACAACAATAAAAACAACAGTAACTCAACTCATACTAATTTAATGAGATAAACATCAACTAATTTACTAATGCTGTCATAAGATGAACTTTTAATAAATATATTGAATATTGAAACCACAGCACAATTGAGCTGGAATTCATATTTATTAAAGGGGGCTCGGAGTCAAAATACAAGAATAACATTCTTAACAGATTAGTATGTCATTTAAAATAAACATAATGGACAATATAATACACTGACTGATCTATTGATACATACGGTCAACTGATTTGATCAGGTCTAAATAAATAAATAATAACTCGGCGGACATGAAAGTGTTGGATGACCACTAGTGCTTGCTGAAACAACATCTCATAGCTGATTAGGTAAGCCCATTACTTACTTCGTTGATGGTCAGTGGTGTTGAATAATAATTACGAGAACGAAATGACTGTTGGTTTCTGTTCGAAGGAATTGTGTCACGTAATAATACAAATGGTGATAGCTATTAATGTGTAAGTTGAGTGATGAAATTGTCTATTATAGCTATGGATGTAAATTTAAAAAAAGATGATAATAACAATCAAGTTAATTTTTTATTAAAAATAAAACGCTTTAATGATTTTTTCTATTACGCTACTTTTTTTTGGGGTCTTGGTCTTGCTTCGGCGCTAAATAAATTGTCTTATAAAAATAATATAGTCTAGTTCATAGGTTCTCACACGGGGGCGATATCGCTCCCCCGGGGGGAGGTGAGATGCTTTAGGGGGGCGTTGACATTCCCGGGGGCGATTGGGGGGCGGTGAAGGGGAATTGGGCGGCACAAACGTACCTGATATAATTGGAACATTTCAGCTATATGAATCGATCAGTTTTTGGATGAAATATGATGTAAACGCAAGTGCTGCTAAATATCTGATATCCCCCAACAATACATATGATTAAACTATCGGTAATAATAAATAGGAATCGCAATGACTTTTCGATGAAGTAGGGGTCAGTATTTGGCAAATATGGTGTGCGGCTGGCTGGTCCTATTGTTGGTTCACCGGACTGTCGCCCTAACATAATATGCTAATTTTAATGATATTTTTTCATCTCAGTTTTACCGAGATTTTCTTTAATCCGTTTACATTGACAAGAATTTAATAATGATTAACGTTAAGCGGTATAGATACGTAGTAATCATACAAACTGGGTAGTTATTGTAATACTTGAAAATATACACATACATTATTTAGTCATATAATATTTTTTTAATTTTCAAATACTTTTTACAGTTTGATCATTTCACAGTTATAAATGTAAGCCATTTATTTTTTTTTAAAGAAAAAATACAGAAATATTAGCTCCAATGAAACGGGTTAATTATCTCCCTTTAAACCAATGTTTCCACATTTGATTCAATAGTGATGCCGAACAAGTTCTATTTTGTAATATAACAAATATTACTGATTATTATTATTTCTTTATATACATTCAACATTATGGTATTCATAACAATATTTAATTATTAGAGGATTAAGATAATTTACGTTAAACAGTTGTAAATAAACATTTCCTGCATTAATTGTTTTGTCCGTTTAATGAGTTTATATGTTAAACATTAATAATTACAGAAATTACATGATATAGTGCTATTGAATAAGTCTCCTATTTTCTCAATAATAATACAAATAAATTTGTTTTAGAATTAATTATTTTGTGTTTAATAAAAATTAAGTTGGGGGGGGGGGCGGTGAGCGGAAATTTTTTTTAAAGGGGGCGGTGAGCCGAAAAAGGTTGAGAACCTATGGTCTAGTTCATCAGTTTGACTTTCACGCTGTTGGAACGCTGAATGATTTAAAACTCCTGGTTTGGCACACTATAAGCAAAATGTTGCCGACCCCTACTATAAACTATCTAAAATAACACCAGAATACAATTATTGTGAAGTAAAAAGAAAAGGTATTTCAGAATAAATCAAGCATTTCCTTGCAAACCATTGCGGTATATACTATGTTAATATATACTCTAAGCATTTAACAACATAAGAATAAGCAAATTGTAATAAACAAAGCCACACCCTTACCGGAAGTAGCTATTGTTGAAAAGAAAGTGCCTAGTCATATATTTAATGCTAGGCAACGGTATATGATAATACAAAACAAGCCATGTCTTTTCCAATCCATGTTTATTATATAGATCAGTTGGAAAGCTCTTAATACAACTCCCAAAAAAAAAAAAAAAGGGAGAGTTGTAAGTGAAATACATAAAGATCTAAAATTAGACATGCCGCTCTAATCCTAAAATTACTTTTCACCAGAACAAACAATGTACTATTTTTGAAAAAAACAACAAACGGGAAAAAAAAGTAAAACAAAAAGGGGGAATAATTTCCTTGTACACGCCTCGTGGGAGTTTGTATTATAAAAGAAAGGTAAATCAGATAAGACTTAAACAATAAACTTCAAAGCATTTATATGGAAAAAAAGGACAACTCTAAAGCAGTGAGCGAAAATGAAACCTTGGTACAATGGTACAGTCTGCATTCATCTTCTTCAAGCTTCTATAGAGTCAGTATTTGTCATCAAGTGTCAGGTGATTTCCATCTTCAAACAGAAATTTTCAGGCCATAAAACATACACACACACGCACACATATACAGTCACATAATTGTCCTTGCCCTTCTATATGTACGGCGGTGGGAGTGGGGGAGGGGGTGGGACTAGTTGAGGAGAACCCTATGCGAGAAATGTTTGTGGAAAGCCTTAAAGTTATATACAGTGGAGATGATTCCGGCGCCCGAAATTTTCTTGACCCAAGCTGGCTTGAACCCTTTTCCCTCCAAGACCTCCCTCACCTCGGGCTACCACCGGCCGCTGCTATTATTGACTTATTTCATTGAATTTCTTGTGGGACAAACGGCAACAAGTCTCCAACGCGCTCGGTTCTGCTATTATAGATGTATTATTATAGAATCTAATAGAGTCAATGTAAAGTAGGGAAAAATATGACAGTGTTTATTAAAAGGAAGAGCTTGATGCAATGGTATTCATTTAGTATAAAGTCCCAAAAATAGATAAAAGCACGTTGACAATATCAAAATTCACTTTGGAAACGGCATCGGCAAAATTGGGACGGAGAAATGGCAACGGTAATTATGGCAAAACTAAAAAGAATGTTAAATTGTATTGTTTTGAACAATGCATAAAAAATGTATAAAATAGAAGAATAAAAAGCAAATGAGTAAATAATGATATTTTTTTTCAAGAAACGGAAATATAAATAAATCAGACCTGGATATGTTTTAAGAACTGGTTTGAGTAATGTATGAACGTTTGGTCAGAATAAAATGTTCATTAGCCTACACCAAACCCGTCCACGACAGATCAGTCAGTGATAATGACCAGGTAGGAAATGCAACCGTCCAAGATAGGTATTTTTACCTTCTCTGCTTCTAGACTGTGTATAACGGCTTATGCCTTGGTCACAGAATACTGGTGGGCTACATTACAGGAAAATATGGAGGGCGCCACGAAAAAAAGATGTACCTTACAAATGCTTTATCAATAAGGCGAGACAACAGGATGTTCTTAGTACGAAACATGCGACCTATCATATAGACGTGCCGCCTGGGACATGCCTCGGACTGGAGCGATCACCGCCATATATATATATGTAATCAGAAAGCTTGACTGTGGTAGAAGTTAGCTGAATCTATAGGCCTCATAGGAAAAAGCTAACGAAATGTTAGTTCAAACTAGTCGATAAAACAAACATTGCTCGCGTGTTTTTTCTTTTCAAAACCATTTTGTTCGATCGGACTTCGATTAGTTACTAGCTCAGGTAAATACTTTAGGCATTTTAAGGCCAACATGCAATTTGAGGCAACTTTTTAGAATTCAAAGTCTTTTTAAAATCTAAATACCGTTTGTCGGCTACAAGTTAATTGGTTATCACTATCTACATTTCACTATTGCGTCATTTATTTGATTCAATGCATTTTTTTAAAACATATTTTATGACAAGGGGTGGGAGAAGGGGACACTTGAAATACAACAGAGAACTGCGAACTGAGAACTTTGACACAATTCCATAATTTTAACCTCCACAATGGTCAATAAGAACGTCAACTTAAATTCATTTGTTACATCTAATCCATGTTTCAAACACAATGCTTTAAACCTTGCCAAGTATCCATTTCTAGCTTTGTATTATTGTGACTGTGATTGGGGAGTTGGCAGGGCGTCTAGATCGGAAACAAAGCACATTTAAATCGCACAAAAAAGTCTTTAAAATCAATTGCATTGATTTGATTTTCTCATTAATCCTCATTGCTTTCTTTTCACTTCAAACATTTTCCACTTTCCCTCTACTGCCCAGGAATCTTTTTATTTAAAGCGGGACTAAATAAAATATGCAAAATATAAAAACTCTACAATTTATTTTGCAATGTCCCCCGGTGTCTGTAAAGAATTGTTGTTTAAATAAATAATAACATGAAGATTTACTAAGGTGGTTTCTTAAGCAAAAGTTTTTCAAATAACAGTACTGTGTTTATGTAAGGTTTGCTGTTGTATTTGGCGATCCTATGTGAAATAGTCCACCAAATACTGGCATTGGGATATGGATACAATGTATTCTAACAGTTATGCTGAACGGGTCGCTTATGGGCCAAAACTTGTGGAGACTTCGACTTCCGGGAGTCCAAAAGTAAACGTCATTGGTCAGAAATAAACAGGAAGTGATCGATATCGGTATAAATAAATTTTAAGTCAGTGCAATAATATAAGAACTACATAGATTATCTAAGCCGATTTGATATAATTTTATTATTCCTAATGAAATTAGTTTAAATATTGAGTAACATATAGAGTATAAGACAGCTATTTTAGAAAAAACATTTTAAACATAATTCTTACATAAATTACTATTTATACATACACACATTAATCAATCCACAATCATACATTTCAAAGTAAACTAGACTGTAGAAGAGAAAAGGACTTTAATTTCTATTTAACGATTTGAGCACAATAGAAGGAATGAAATAATTCTTGTATCTGCTTTCTTTGTGTTTCATGACATGTAACTTCTTTGTGAATGACTTCGAGTTTAAAAGAGGGTGTCGCTTTTTTGTTGTTCACGTTTAATATCCACAGTGTTTTCTTAAAAGTGGCCCCTTTGAATACGTTCCCTAATGGTTCATGTTTGTTGGAAATCGTACGGTATTCAATTTGTTTTTATTTTTAAGTCTTACCTTTCCGAACCAGGCAGAAATGTTAATACTTAAGATACTGCAGATGTGAACATTAGCAAAACGTTGATAGGGATTTTTGTTTTTGCTTATATTAAAACATGACATTTTTATTAAAGGTATAACTCGTTGGGTCATTCAATTTTTAATCTAGAGCTGAACTAAGGTAGTTAAAAGGCTGAACAATTCCTATAGTCTCTCCATCCACCGAGACACTTTTTCTTTCTTTCACACACGATCATCAATAATCGATAATCAATCAATAAGCCTTTCTTTTGTTTTTTTACATTAATTATCAAACGAATTTTCTTTGCGTTATTTTCCGATGTATGAATAGTTTCAGATTTAACATTTGTATATAAAAAAATCTGTCCCACCGAAAAGTTTCTATATTATATGTTATATAGATCGAGGTCTTTGGGCCGAGATGTTGCCATAGACTGTATTAAGCTATACCAATTGAATACTGGAAATAAATTGCGACTGTGTGAAATTCCGTTTCATAGAAGACATTACAATAGAATGTCAGCATGGAACACAAACTATAGAAGTTGCTCCCGTCCACCCAATTGAATGTGTGCCTCAGTTGCCTTCAGAAAAGAAAAAAAATTGAAAAATGGTCAATGATCAATCGAACATTTATTGTGCGTGCCTGTGCCCATGTGTATTTATGTTTATGTGTATGCGTGTGTCAAAGAGTATGTGTATTTATGTGTGTGAAGTGTTTTAGTATGGTTCAATGAACTTTTGAAGGAATGGCTCCATGGGGAGGCTCTATTGATCTCAGGTGTGTGTCGCCGCTCAAAGAATTGAACCAACTCTGCCAACCAATCAATACAAAGCACTGGGCCCAGACATGTCAGTGTCAATATGAATGATTTTTTTCAGCCAGTCAATTTGACCATGATATATTCAGACCAGCACTAGAACGTCAGGTCACGCAGCAATGCACCACATTGCGAAAAAATAAAATATAAATATCGTTTTAGTTGTATTTTTTTATATTACAATTCTATTTTATTCATTATAAATACCTTTAAAGTAGTAACAACAATGTTAAAAAATAGAAATTTGTAAGACCGAGAACAAATAGACAAATAACAACACAAATAGATTCAACGCTGAGATCAAGTATGCTAAAAGGATAGATATTGGCGTCTAGAAAAACAAATATAACTATAAGGCTTTGAATTACAATGAAATGTATATAGACGCGCCACGTGAGATTTAAAAAAATAATCCTTCAAAATTTTCCTTGTAAATTGATAAAGTGCTCCAGAAAAATCAATAAATTTTTTTAATAATTTGGTGATAATTGGTGACATTTAGCTTTGTACAAGTTTTTTTAAACAATCTCGATGTCTTCCAAAAAATCCATAGGCATACTCTTCAGTTCAGAACAAGTTTTTAAAAATTATAAACTCCATGGCGTTTAGCTTGGATTTGAACACAATACATTTAGTAATGCGGTCTAAGCGCACTGGTGCTAGTCCACACCAAGCCATAAGTGGCTTTCTGTACATTTCAGCTCATTGGTGTTGACAGTGTCTTTACGTCACTATCCTTGCTGATTGAAATATCCGCTGAGGGCATCTCAGCATCTGGCTACATTTGGCTGAGCTCGGAAATGCTTCTTTGGGATGCTTCTAGCAATGGTACAATTATTATTTTTATTATAATTCAACAGTAAGAGTATGATTATTTTTCAATGGATGGTCTACACCATTTCAGCATAGCAACAAATTATATCCCTGTTCTACCAGCAGGACAAGTAATGGATTGATTTTGTTAATAGCCACAACACCATGTTTGATCCGTCTGACCTGAACAGACAATACAATGTCACATTATATAAGGCGTTGATAAAGCTGACACCAATTAGCTTAGATTATTTCTGTAAGATTAAAGGATAGCGATGACCCTTTTTTCCATATACTATTGAGATTGCTTTGCAGCTACTTCACATGAAATGCATAATTAGAAGCATTACTTCACGAGTGGCACCAGGACATGGAATGGGTTGCCTTAACAAACTAGTAAAATCATTAACTTATCATTGAAAATAATAATTGAAATGCAATACTAGACAACAACCACGGTTAAGCCTCGGACGCAATAATCTTCTTAGTAGAAGGAGCGTCTGTAACATTCAAGATAAGATGATGTACGAAAGATATGTTTACATTTTACAATCGCTCTTCATCATGTATTGTTTCAACCACTACCATAAATACTTTATTAGAAGAGAAAAACTCCACAGAAACTGATTTATTTTCTCAACTATATCTATAGAGAGTGCTGATGTACATTTTTAAACTATAGGCCTATGTATCGTTGTGCTTAAGCCAAAACATATTAAGCTAAAAAAAAAAGTTGTTTTTTGTATTGCCTTGTTCGTGGAATGATAAAAAAATTGCACTGTGAGATCCACATAATGGATACATCGTATTGTTCAGATTATCCTCTATAGTATGTGTAATGCTTACAATACAAACTAATGTATCCATCTAGATCATTTACACGTCTGTAATGTAATTATCATTTTTTTTTTAAACCACGCGCACATCCATACTCAGTGTACTCTTGTTGAGAGCAACTCAACAAAAAAGCAACATGTACCCATTCATGTACCTCCACTCTCCTTGGGAACAGTTGTAGCTTTCAAACAAAGTAAAATTCTATCATATCACGTGTATTTATACACACTATTTAATTTAGTCTAACTAGGAAACAAGCAAAAAAAACTGAAAGTTAACAGAATATACCATTGAGCATTAATGGGTAAAGTAAATCCACCGTTGGGTAGACACAAATAGTTGTCATAATATTAGAAATTTGATTATTTATTTTAAAAAAAAACACTGTATAACATTGTTTAGTGATTACAACATTATATCTATGTATGATATCAATAAACGAGCTCTCAACTACATCAAGACAATCACTTTTCAACTTAACATAACTGTGAACATTTGAGAGTAAGTACTTTGTAAGTGAGATGAAATCAGTAATTAATGAGGCAAAGGTGAACTTGATGAAAAAAACTGATAGCTTAAACAGCAGCAAGATACTGATAAATGTTTAAATGGAAAATATTTTGTTCAACTTTTTTTGGTGACTAAGATTGGAATAAACAGGGAGAAGAAAAAAAAAGAGAGAAGTTCTGAAAAATTCAATGACAAGAGCTTCTTTAGTCTGCCTGAAAGTTACTTAGAGACGATAGACAATTAATAGTTTAGAAAAGGACATTTTTGTTTGAAAGTAGGGTAACCAACGTGTTTGCTCAAGTGTATTAGAGTACGTTTCTTTTCTTGTGCATGTGTGAATGTGTGCAAGGTTGGGTTAGCCATTAGGCTAAATAGGGCACCAAGTTAAGGGGGGGGGGGGGGCATCATATTTGCTTCTATACTTAATAGACATAGGGCACAATGCCAGACATTTTGCATTGTTAGGCCTATACTGATATGATATTGAATAAAAAAGTTAGAGTATGTATGTTACATAAGATGAGTTTTGTTGAAATGATCAAAGATTTAACAATTTATATAAAATATAATAAAGGGTAAACGTTCAAAATATACATAAATTATAAAAGCATACAAAAACTACAACATTATTTTCCATCCCAGCCTAAGTTTTGTATAATTTCAATCTATTAAATTGTATTTTAAAAATTATAATCTTGTTATGTTAGGCAAATAAAGGAACACCAAAATTGTGTATATGCTAAGGGCCTCTAAGGGTCTTAATCGGTGTGTTTGTGTGTGTGTGTGTCTGTGTGCATAAAAAGTTGTCTTCGGTTTTGTGAATCCTAATTTTCACAGGTGCATATTCATGTTTTGATGTATAATCTTAAGCACCTTTTTTTTTAGCTAATCATGTACATTGCTGTATTCTGTAATTATACCACTTTAAATGTGTGTACAAACTCGTGTTGGCATTTACATGAGGATATTTCTATACTACATGTATTTATAAAAAGCCACCCACTCCATTATTTTATTTTTATTTAAGAGTTAGCCCCAAACTACGAAACAAAATAAGTGTCGCGATTTAACGTCTCCGAACATCTTAGTGAATAAAGCGTGTACTGGGCACTGCTGCTAGAAATACAGTAAATATATCATCTTTGTTGCTTTTTGGGAGAAATGTACATCACATTAACGTTGTAGATTGTTGATAAGAAAATGATCGAAATAAATAAAAACGTCGAATGTGTAAATTAAGTAGATCTTTTAGTTCAATGAGAATGTCTAAAGAAAGAATTGGTCAATGACAATGTGTAAAGAAATCATTGGTCCATGATAATATGTAAAGAAAGCATTGGTCCATGATAATATGTAAAGAAAGCATTGGTCCATGATAATATGTAAAGAAAGCATTGGTCCATGATAATATGTAAAGAAAGCACTAGTCAATTAGAATGTGTAAAGAAAGAATTGGTCCATGATAATATGTAAAGAAAGCATTGGTCAATGACAATGTGTAAAGAAAGCATTGGTCCATGATAATATGTAAAGAAAGCACTAGTCAATTAGAATGTGTAAAGAAAGAATTGGTCCATGATAATATGTAAAGAAAGCATTGGTCAATTAGAATGTGTAAAGAAAGAAGTGATCCATGATAATATGTAAAGAAAGCACTGGTCAATTAGAATGTGTAAAGAAAGAATTGGTCCATGATAACATGTAAAGAAAGCATTGGTCAATGACAATGTGTAAAGAAAGCATTGGTCCATGATAATATGTAAAGAAAGCACTAGTCAATTAGAATGTGTAAAGAAAGAATTGGTCCATGATAATATGTAAAGAAAGCATTGGTCAATTAGAATGTGTAAAGAAAGAAGTGATCCATGATAATATGTAAAGAAAGCACTGGTCAATTAGAATGTGTAAAAAAAGAATTGGTCCATCACAAATATGTAAAGAAAGAATTGGTTTATTGAGCGTTTGCAATGGGCGCAGCTTAAGTTTTTTAATGATGTCATTTGTAAATAGAGGAACAAATATGGCATATGGTGAAGTTTCTTATCATGCCAAATTCACATATGAATATTGACTATCCTACTCAAAAATAAGGAGGTAAATAGTAGTACTGTAGATTAATTGATTAATGTGATTAGGCTAGTGCCGGCTAGTCCTATTTACACTTTCAATTTCACTTTATAGGTCTACACTTTTAATGTTTCGTAGGCTAGGCTAATGGCTAAGTAGGGCAGCTACGATGCCAAGTGATAGTGTTGGTGAATAGGCTATCTAGTCAAGTCACTAATAGGCTCACATCGTCTATGATCCATGTCTATGATGATAATAAAATAGCCTATTTTATTTAACAGACATATTTCAGCTTAAATCTTAATAAGACTTAAAACACAAAACATCATTCAAAAAAAGCTCGAGACAATATGAAACTTTATTAATACAGCGGCCATTGTACTTGTACACCACTACACAAAGTAAACAAAAATCACGTATTTTTTGTCACGTGATTGCAAACGCCCTATTAGAATGTGTAAAAAAAAGCATTAATCAATGAGAATGTGTAAAGAAAGAATTGGTCCATGAAAATTATGTAAAGAAAGAATTGGTCAATTAGAATGTGTAAAGAAAGAATTGGTCCATGATAATATGTAAAGAAAGCACTGGTCAATTAGAATATGTAGAGAAAGTATTGGTCAATGAGAATGTGTAATTAAGAATTGGTCGATGAAAATGTCTAAAGAAACAATTGGTCAATGAGAATGTGTAAAGAAAGAATTGGTCAATGAAAATTTGTAAATAAAGAAATAGTCAAGGAAACTACATACTGAATGTATTAGTCAATTCGTGTTACTACTGTAATCTGTGTCACAGATTCCATCCATTTCAACCAACCCTATCCCATTGCCCCTCCACCTGCTATTTCTATATATACACAGAATCGATCGTGTTACTGTATTTACTGTAGAATACATTTTTAAACAACTGCTCGTGCTATCTTCGTATGCGATCATGTTCATCTTAATGGACGCCCCCCCCCCCCTTCCTCTTCCCATAATTTTATAGCTTATTTTTCTAAATTATATTTTGGCATTGTAGCGTGCCTGGTTACGCGTGTCTATAATACACCTACACAAGACAACCTCACTTACACCTACACCTTACA
Organism: Anisus vortex; assembly: GCA_949126835.1. NCBI lineage: Eukaryota > Metazoa > Mollusca > Gastropoda > Planorbidae > Anisus > Anisus vortex. Next base: position 19,665,110 of record OX421493.1, read on the forward strand.
ATTCTTGATTACCTAAAATAATATAAAGACCTTCTATGTATATAGTCTATGCATGACCAAAAAAAAACATCACTGAAAGTATTTTAAAAAAATGTATTAAAAAACTGGTCCTACCTCTTCTTTGCTTCCACCGTTCAAAACAAGGTCCTACCAATCCAGTTTTTTTGAGGTAAACAGCACAAAACAAAAGAATCTATAAAAATAACTTCCGAAATGAAATGGTGAGGGGGGTGAGATGAGGGGGCGGGCGGGAGAGAAAATAAAAAAGTCGTTAGACCAGTACTACAGCTGGTTGTTGAAAATCAAATTGAACTACAAGAGAGCCAGAAGTTCACACGTCTGGTGAGTTGAAGAGGGAAAGATGACACACGTATATTATTTTAAAAAAAATGAACTGGAAAAGAAACGCCAGATCCTCGGTGGAGTCACTCCGAAGCAGTCTATCTCAGGGCTTTCAGTGGCCCTTCACGAATTGTTTTCATGTGTAATATTGTTCATTGCGTTCTCGTGCTCTGCTCGTGCTCAGATCTGACCAGCGCAAAACCGACGGCTTTTGTTTGAAGTCTAGGGGGAGGGGGGGGATTTCACAAAACAACACAAAACGGCAGAGGCTACTGCTGGCTGGAGTTGCAGCAGGTTTCGTGAGGGTAAGTTTTTGAGTTCCTGTTCTAGTAAGTTCTCACACTTTGTTGGTCTGTGTGTGTGTGTTAAAGATACACGTTTTATTTTTTACTGGACACAATGTTAGCAAAGTTGTGTGTAAAGTGTTGCGTTTCCTTTTTTTTACGTCACGAAATTTTGTTACCACTTGAAATACTCTTTACGGTAAAAAATGTTTTAATTTGTTTTTAGAACATGGAATATTTCGGTAGGGCCTACACTGTTGTGAAAAGTGAGGGGGGGGGGGGGTGAACAAATTATATAAACACATTAACACTTGCATAAAAACCAAGATAGATTAGTTTTTTTGAAAACCCACACAAATCAATCTAGATCTAAACTTCAATCACACATGAACAGTTTGTCAGGCATGAAATGTAAACCAACACACACTCGTTTAGTCTTTTTCTTTTAAATATTCAATCAAACCAATTCAAACCGAAATATTTATTTTAAAAAAAAAAAAAGCACGTGATGTTAGCGTTCGTTACCCATTTATTTTAGCTTTACAGCCCCCCCCCCCCCGCCTTTTCAACTCCTTTCCACACACTCCGACCCCCAACAATACCCTCCACCCTGGCTTCTTTCCCACCCCCACCCCCACGACCAGGGTTGCCAACTCTATGCTTCTAAATTGTGTCAACTTTAACAAATATTCAATTCTATGACTAAATTTATATATAAAAACTGGTTTAAAAACTAAGATAAAAGGGTTGCGGGTTTGTAAGTAAGTCTGTGTATGTGTGTGTATATCTATATATACTTATGACATTTACGTCACTTGACTCGGGTGTTTGATTTTATCAGTGTCCAGAAACAAAAACAAAAAAATTATCATAAACTTTCTATCGGGTATTTGTCATAGATAGTTGTAATTGAATAAACTTTCGACATATTAAACAAGTAGTAGGCCTACCAGGGTTTAAGCAAATTACTTTAACTGCAATATAGAGCTTACACATACACACACGAACTGGCCTATATAGAACACTATACTTTATGTTTAAAATTGTACTTTATGTATTCCAGTTAAAGTCACGTGAAATTATGAAATAAAATCAAAAAGAAGAAAAAACATCATTTATAACAACCGAACAGCAAAGTAATATCCTAATACATTTTCACCAGTGTGATTAAAATATTTCAAAGTGCACAACTCACAAGGAAAGCCTGGGTTAAGTCCCTTTTTCAGACACATTCAAGAATAAATTAAAGCGGTCTATTTAAGCGCCCGTGTATGAAATGAATAGAGAAACCCTCCCCATGAATGCATGCCATAAAGCCATACAAAAAAAAAGTTGTTTTTCTTTTCCGCCAAGAGAATGTAGTGGCTAGCGGTGTGTAGACAAACTACTTCGTGTTGAAGCTGCCACCCCTCCCTCCTCAGTCGTCACACTGTGTCCTCTTATTTAATTTCATTTTTCTTGACAAAAAATTGTTTCCACGTTTTGATGAAAGAGAAATTAAATGCACGCGAAAGAGGAAATGAAATTTCTTTTTATATATTAAAACTTGAGAATAGAATTTTCTTTTTTAAACTTTCGGTCAATAACAGTCTCTAATTCAATTTTGACTGTTGTGTTTTTTAGCTTTAGCAAGAAATTGTGATCGTTTATGGCTGATTGATTTAGCTTCGACTTTTTAACAATTAAAATAAAGTACTAGATCTTTATTATCTATCTATACCAATGATCTAGTCGCATGTAAAAGTTTGTTGTCCTATGTCCACGATAAGTAAGCTCTATGTTGGGACAGTTTGATTTCATTAAAACACACACACACACACATGGTATACAAACAACTTACAAACTGAAGGCAGGTTGGCTCAGAAATTAGATCTTCAAGTGGTTATCCTAGAGGTTTTGGGTTTTGAACTTATTTTCTCCATTTGAGGTTTATCTTTAGTTCTGGATAAGAGTCGGTAGTAGTATGTTTTTTGGCCTACATCTGGTGGAAGTAGGCTCCAGAACTAACCTTTAAATATTTTTATGTTCCGGTTGGTGTTTTATCTGTATTATAAAAAAATTCTCAAAATAAAATAAATTAAAAAGCATATCTTTAATATGCGTGGCGCATACTAAGAAAAACATGTCCAAATTCTCAAAATAAAATTAATTAAAAAGCATATCTTTAATATGCGTGGCGCATACTAAGAAAAACATGTCCATCTGACATGCACCGCACCCACAGATAAACACACAAACACGTAACAGAGTCAGACCGCGTTTATTTATTTAATTAATTTTGTGTAAAGTTTCGGTTAATATTAAAATGAGGTAGACACACTAAAGATAGCGCAGAACAGTAAAAATAGGACAAAGTAATGACGTCAAGTCGTAGGCTCACAACTGCAGACGTTCTGTTATGACGTCACAATTTCAAATAGATCAGATAAAAGTCTTTTTTCCAGATACAATAAAGGTAACATTTTACTTTTTATGAATCCGCTACCTTTAATTCAACCCAAACATTCTTTATTTCTTCACTCCTTATCAGTATGATTTCAAGTCACTTTTTTCATATTTATTTATCAGTTGACGTTAGAATGTATTGTTTTTTAAACCTAGAAATTTTGCAAGTCGAAGATTTCAACCTATAAATCATCGTATGGCGTGTTTTGTATGTGTTTTTTTTTCCTTCTTCCTTTTAAGTCGAAATATTGCACGCCATTATCCGAGGGAAGGCGAATCTCGATAATAATACCGTGTGTTCCCCTCCCCCTTCCTTTTCTTTTCATACAGCAGCGTAGCTAGAGATTTGGGGGGGGCCCGGGGGGCTTGGCCTCTTTAGGGGCCCATACACAATTTTTTTTCAGACACGCCTTTGGGGTCCCTGCAAAAAATATTTTTAGACACTCCTTTGGGGGCTCCCCTCAAGTAGGGGACCCGGGGGGACTTTCAAATTTGGACCCCCCGTCCCCTAGCTACGCCACTGTTTTCATATTTATTTGTCTTTGAAGTAAATCGTGAAAACTAGATACAAAGTTACAGAATATTATCTTGTCTTACAATCTTGTCTTACAATCTTGTCTTACAATCTTGTCTTACAATCTTGTCTTACAATCTAGTCTTACAATCTTGTCTTACAATCTTGTCTTACAATCTTGTCTTACAATCTTGTCTTACAATCTTGTCTTACAATCTTGTCTTACAATCTTGTCTTACAATCTTGTCTTACAATCTTGTCTTGCAATCTTGTCTTACAATCTTGTCTTACAATCTAGTCTTACAATCTTGTCTTACAATCTTGTCTTACAATCTAGTCTTACAATCTTGTCTTACAATCTTGTCTTACAATCTTGTCTTACAATCTAGTCTTACAATCTTGTCTTACAATCTTGTCTTATAATCTTGTCTTACAATCTTGTCTTACAATCTTGTCTTACAATCTTGTCTTACAATCTTGTCTTACAATCTTGTCTTACAATCTTGTCTTACAATCTTGTCTTGCAATCTTGTCTTGCAATCTTGTCTTACAATCTAGTCTTACAATCTTGTCTTACAATCTTGTCTTACAATCTAGTCTTACAATCTTGTCTTACAATCTTGTCTTACAATCTTGTCTTACAATCTTGTCTTACAATCTTGTCTTACAATCTTGTCTTACAATCTTGTCTTGCAATCTTGTCTTACAATCTAGTCTTACAATCTTGTCTTACAATCTTGTCTTACAATCTAGTCTTACAATCTTGTCTTACAATCTTGTCTTACAATCTTGTCTTACAATCTTGTCTTACAATCTTGTCTTACAATCTTGTCTTACAATCTTGTCTTACAATCTTGTCTTACAATCTTGTCTTACAATCTTGTCTTACAATCTTGTCTTGCAATCTTGTCTTACAATCTTGTCTTACAATCTTGTCTTGCAATCTTGTCTTACAATCTTGTCTTACAATCTTGTCTTACAATCTTGTCTTACAATCTTGTCTTACAATCTTGTCTTACAATCTTGTCTTACAATCTTGTCTTACAATCTTGTCTTACAATCTTGTCTTGCAATCTTGTCTTACAATCTTGTCTTACAATCTTGTCTTACAATCTTGTCTTACAATCTTGTCTTGCAATCTTGTCTTGCAATCTTGTCTTGCAATCTTGTCTTACAATCTTGTCTTATAATCTTGTCTTACAATGGAAAAAAAAAGAAATAGATTACGAATGAAGAAATTCACAAAGAATTGTGTATAATGGAGATTCGGGAAACCGTTTCTTTTTATATTTTATTTAAGGTGTGTGTGGCATGAAAAAGAAGAGGGGGGGGGTAATATTCACCTATTATTTATTCGTTGCTTTCCATCACCTTGTCTGTTTTGTCACATCCCCCCCCCAGTTATTTTGTCAGCAAATGGCAACCCCCCCCCCCTCCACGCCACCTTCACCCCCTTAGCAGTTGACAAAAAGTTCCAGCAAAGCGCCATCAAAACAAACAGCTTCTGTTATTTATTTATTTTTTTAAACGCAATTTCATCTCCAGTAAATCAAGGTGTAATTAAAAGCGTGTAATTCAGACACTCGGGCAGCAAGCAAAAAAAACAGCGACACCTATAAATCACATCTGTCATACACACACCTTTCATCTTTCTTTTTTGTCTTTTTAATAAATGTATACAAGGCTGAGGTAATGGCCAGGCACTAACGTTATGTACTGTCTCTGTTGTTATATACGTTTAACAAAAATATTGAGTTTTTGGTATATGATTTATGAACTGTTTACAATTGTCTTTTACTTTAAATAAGTCTTCTGATTAGATAAGTCTTCTGATTAAATAAATAATTAAGAAAAGAATCGCATAATTTCTTTAAATTTATATTTATCAGCCCTGTGCAATAAGTCTCAATAACTCCACAACACTAATTTCTGTCGTGGCTACAATCATAACAAAACCAGACATGCTTATTTTAAAATCATATATATTTGCGAAGCCTCTCGAGACATCTGGGGTTGTCGCGTGGTAGTCGACTTTTGCGTACGATCGGTTTAGAATTGCCCCGATCCATTCAATGAGATGATGTTATCGTGATAATAAACCAACGAACAATGCTGACTATCCTTCAAGCGTCACCATCTACTATGGGTTCCTTAGTTTTCCAGTATATACTATGTTCTAGGCGTAGATCATATTCATATCATATCATATCATATCATATCATATCATATATATATATAAATCTCAAAAGGAATATGTGGCTGGCTGGCTGGCTGGCTGGCTGGGTATGTACATACCGCATAATCTTTTTAAATACTGGACATAAAAACGTGAAATTTGCTACAAATATTCTTTGCGTTACGGCGGTGAACACTGTCAAGGTTTTAAAAAAATTAAAATGACCGCAGTGGTCAGTTTGGTCAAAAAACGCGAATAAAACACATCTTTTGATTCACATTGTCTTTGCCAGTACAACTTTTTATAGTTTTTCGTCACAAAGTTAGAAAAAAAAGGATGCGCTGAGATTATTTTTATGACGTCATCAAAGTTTGCGCATGGATTTTTTAGCAATGAAGGGACATTTTTTATTCATGTTTAAATTGACGTCATAAAACTATGTGCATGGATTTTATTATCTCAACTCAATGACGGGAACAAATTTTCTTCATGTTTAAATTGTCTACGTGCCGTAAACATAAATTCTTTACACTACCAATACTGTAGTTGATTTTCTTAATCTATCACTACTTTAATACTTTACACTGTGAATACACGACTTAAAGCTAATTAATAATTTAAAACTTTACAAACATAGGACAAAGCAAATAGATTTAGCATTTTTTTTTCTGTTTCGGGAAGTAGGCTAATACCGACGCCTTACTAAGCTTATTTAAACGCAGTGGTCCTGGTTACACTCTATATTTAAGCTTATAATTATATGGCGTCATCAAATTTTGCGTATTTATGCGTTTAAGAAGGGAACAAAATTTTGTTTTAATTTGCGTCGTTATTTGTGGAATGCAATATTTAAATGGTATAAGTTACCGGAAAATACTTTATCTCCGCTTAAGACTATTGTTTATAACTCCATGGGTTATTTTATCCAGTTCCGAGAACTGGGCACCTTTAGGCTTATCGCCTAGGTAACGGCCATTGTTTAAATTACCGGGCAATGTTTAAATTACCGGCCAATGTTTATAATACCGGGCAATGTTTATAATACCGGGCAATGTTTATAATACCGGGCAATGTTTAAATTACCGGGCAATGTGTAAATTACCGGGCAATGTTTATAATACCGGGCAATGTTTAAATTACCGGGCAATGTTTAAATTACCGGGCAATGTTTAAATTACCGGGCAATGTTTATAATACCGGGCAATGTTTATAATACCGGGCAATGTTTAAATTACCGGGCAATGTTTAAATTACCGGGCAATGTTTCATTTGCCGGGCAATGTTCAAATTGCCGGAACTAAATTTTTAAAGTTTTAATTCGTGTCGTATACGTTTTATAAACATTTTTTCATAAGGGTTTTATTTGTTATTGTTTTACATGTTGAATAGAAAATTTAATTCTAAGTTTGCTTCCAAAGCAACAATAAATAAATAAATAGCAAATAAACAAAAACAACACAACATAGGTCTGCGACTTAATGTTTGTCGTAAAAAAAATATATCAAACAATCATTAAAAAAAAAAAAAGTACTGTCGAATGTTCTTAATCAATGAATAGAACAAAATATATTCATGTTTTAATTTGCGTCGTAATTTATAGCGGGCAATTTTGTAATTGTTATAATGGGTGATGAGTATATGATTTTAACGGGTAATTCATGTTGTAACGGGCAAATAAAAAATTACCTCACGTTTAAATTCGTGTCGTAGGTCATGCGGGCAATCTCATTATAACTGCCTGAGTAGTTAGAGTGTATGTAAACATAACTTTTAGCCGGTTCGGAGGACCGGGCACATAATCGGCTAGTATCATATCATATATATATATAAATCTCAAAAGGAATATGTATGTGGCTGGCTGGCTGGCTGGGTATGTACATACCGCATAATCTTTTTAAATACTGGACATAAAAACGTGAAATTTTCTACAAAAATTCTTTGCGTTACGGCGGTGAACACTGTCAAGGTTTTAAAAAAAATAAAATGACCGCAGTGGTCAGTTTGGTCAAAAAACGCGAAAAAAACGACATATTTTGCGTTCATGTTGAATTTGCCGTTCCAACTTTTTATAGTTTTTCGATCGATCGCGCTAAAAAAATAAAAAAAAGGATGGCGTTGAGATTTTTTTCAGGATGACGTCATCAAAGTTTGCGCAGAGATAGCTAGCCGGCTTTTCGTTATGACGTCATCAAATTTTGCGTATTCATTTAAAATTAACTTTGCTTCAACCTTTGCTAATGTACTTTATGAATGAATAGAACAAAATATATTCACGTTTTAATTTGCGTCGTAATTTATAGCGGGATATTTTTAAATTGTTATAATGGGTAATGATTAATGGTTTTAATGGGTATCTTACGTTGTATCTGGCAAATACAAAATTCCTTCACGTTTTTATTCGTGTTGTATATGTCCACAGAATAGGTATAAAACAGAATGCGCAATCGCATTTTATTTCTGTTTTGGGCAGTAATACCGACGCCATACTAAGCTTATTTAAACGCAGCGGTCCTGGTTACACTCTATATTTATGCTTATTTAGCCTACAACGTCCTTTTCTTCAAATCTACAAGTTCGAACACCCAAAGCTAATATTTCAGGCAAAATGTGCATAAACGGTTGTGTAATAAACTACAACAATGATGCGAAAACGACTGATTATCGTAAAAAAGAGCATGTCAAACTGCATGGCTTTCCTGACTCCATAAAGGATAAACAACAGCATAAACAACCTCATATTAACTCATTATGAATTATATGCCTATTTCCCTTCATAATTTTAAAAGTTTATTTTGGTTTAAAAAGTATATATATTTATGTACCGGTAGCCGCAGCAATTTAGTTACCGGTACCGAGCTACGTCTAAGCCATTTTTTTTTTCAAATCAGTACCGGGTAATAAATATTTTTACATCATATTGGCCTAATCATATAATGTTCAAAACAAAATGGGTAATTAAGTAAAATTTATATAAAACTAAGCCTATAACGAAAGATAATGTAGGCCCTATATATATTGTATATATTTATGGCAGACGTAGATATCATGTCTCATTTTACTATAGTAGCGTCTCTAGCGACCGCTGCATTGCGGAAAATGGTAACTTTTAGTGAGTGCGTATATAGGGATTGTGCATTCTGTTCTATACCTATTCTGTGTATACGTCTTATAAACTTTGTAGCGGGAAATTGTTCAATTGCTAGGCAATGTTTAAATTGCCGAGCTCAACGTTTTAAAGTTTTATTTTATATCGTATACGTCTTATAAACTATGTAGCGGGAAATTTTTATATTGCCGGGCAATGTTTAAATTTGCCGGACCAACTTTTAAAAGTTTTAATTCATGTCTTATACGTTGTATAAACTATGATTCATATCGGTTTCAGTTGTTATTGTTTTTCCTGTTGAATTAAAAATTTAATTCTAAGTTTGCCTCCAAAGCAACAATAAATAAATAGCAAATAACACCAACAAAAACAAAAAAAAAATAAAAAAAATATTGATCTACGACGAATGTTGTAGCAAAAAAATATATCAAACAATCATTTTCGAATTAACAGTACTTTTTAAAAGACATGTGAGTTCTGTTTTACAGAAAGAGTTTAATTACCCAATAAACTCACAAAATTCGATCATAGTGGTCATACTTTGAGCAAGAAATAAATAAAAAATTATTATTATTTGTTTTTCCTTTTTAGTTGTATTTGTAATTGGTGTATAATAAAGTGTGCAAAACAAAAATAAATTTAAAAAATACTGACCACAAAAAAAAAAACATACTACTTTATGTATGTTGCAAAAACAAAACTAAAAAACTATAATGTGTCAAGCATATTCTAAAAAAAAGCCCGTTCGAAGAATCGGGCACATAACGGCTTGTATATATATAAATCTCAAAAGGAATATGTATGTGGCTGGCTGGCTGGCTGGGTATGTACATACCGCATAATCTTTTTAAATACTGGACATAAAAACGTGAAATTTTCTACAAAAATTCTTTGCGTTACGGCGGTGAACACTGTCAAGGTTTTAAAAAAAATAAAATGACCGCAGTGGTCAGTTTAGTCAAAAAACGCGAAAAAAACGACATATTTTGCGTTCATGTTGAATTTGCCGTTCCAACTTTTTATAGTTTTTCGATCGATCGCGCTAAAAAAATAAAAAAAAGGATGGCGTTGAGATTTTTTTCAGGATGACGTCATCAAAGTTTGCGCAGAGATAGCTAGCCGGCTTTTCGTTATGACGTCATCAAATTTTGCGTATTCATTTAAAATTAACTTTGCTTCAACCTTTGCTAATGTACTTTATGAATGAATAGAACAAAATATATTCACGTTTTAATTTGCGTCGTAATTTATAGCGGGATATTTTTAAATTGTTATAATGGGTAATGATTAATGGTTTTAATGGGTATCTTACGTTGTATCTGGCAAATACAAAATTCCTTCACGTTTTTATTCGTGTTGTATATGTCCACAGAATAGGTATAAAACAGAATGCGCAATCGCATTTTATTTCTGTTTTGGGCAGTAATACCGACGCCATACTAAGCTTATTTAAACGCAGCGGTCCTGGTTACACTCTATATTTATGCTTATTTAGCCTACAACGTCCTTTTCTTCAAATCTACAAGTTCGAACACCCAAAGCTAATATTTCAGGCAAAATGTGCATAAACGGTTGTGTAATAAACTACAACAATGATGCGAAAACGACTGATTATCGTAAAAAAGAGCATGTCAAACTGCATGGCTTTCCTGACTCCATAAAGGATAAACAACAGCATAAACAACCTCATATTAACTCATTATGAATTATATGCCTATTTCCCTTCATAATTTTAAAAGTTTATTTTGGTTTAAAAAGTATATATATTTATGTACCGGTAGCCGCAGCAATTTAGTTACCGGTACCGAGCTACGTCTAAGCCATTTTTTTTTTCAAATCAGTACCGGGTAATAAATATTTTTACATCATATTGGCCTAATCATATAATGTTCAAAACAAAATGGGTAATTAAGTCAAATTTATATAAAACTAAGCCTATAACGAAAGATAATGTAGGCCCTATATATATTGTATATATTTATGGAAGACGTAGATATCATGTCTCATTTTACTATAGTAGCGTCTCTAGCGACCGCTGCATTGCGGAAAATGGTAACTTTTAGTGAGTGCGTATATAGGGATTGTGCATTCTGTTCTATACCTATTCTGTGTATACGTCTTATAAACTTTGTAGCGGGAAATTGTTCAATTGCTAGGCAATGTTTAAATTGCCGAGCTCAACGTTTTAAAGTTTTATTTTATATCGTATACGTCTTATAAACTATGTAGCGGGAAATTTTTATATTGCCGGGCAATGTTTAAATTTGCCGGACCAACTTTTAAAAGTTTTAATTCATGTCTTATACGTTGTATAAACTATGATTCATATCGGTTTCAGTTGTTATTGTTTTTCCTGTTGAATTTAAAATTTAATTCTAAGTTTGCCTCCAAAGCAACAATAAATAAATAGCAAATAACACCAACAAAAACAAAAAAAAATAAAAAAAATATTGATCTACGACGAATGTTGTAGCAAAAAAATATATCAAACAATCATTTTCGAATTAACAGTACTTTTTAAAAGACATGTGAGTTCTGATTTACAGAAAGAGTTTAATTACCCAATAAACTCACAAAATTCGATCATAGTGGTCATACTTTGAGCAAGAAATAAAAAAAAATTATTGTTATTTGTTTTTCCTTTTTAGTTGTATATTGAATTGGTGTATAATAAAGTGTGCAAAACAAAAATAAATTTAAAAAATACTGACCAAAAAAAAAAAAACATACTACTTTATGTATGTTGCAAAAACAAAACTAAAAAACTATAATGTGTCAAGCATATTCTAAAAAAAAGCCCGTTCGAAGAATCGGGCACATAACGGCTTGTATATATATAAATCTCAAAAGGAATATGTATGTATGTGGCTGGCTGGCTGGCTGGCTGGCTGGCTGGGTATGTACATACCGCATAATCTTTTTAAATACTGGACATAAAAACGTGAAATTTGCTACAAATATTCTTTGCGTTACGGCGGTGAACACTGTCAAGGTTTTAAAAAAATTAAAATGACCGCAGTGGTCAGTTTGGTCAAAAAACGCGAAAAAAACACAACTTTTGATTCACATTGTCTTTGCCAGTACAACTTTTTATAGTTTTTCGTCACAAAGTTAGAAAAAAAAGGATGCGCTGAGATTATTTTTATGACGTCATCAATCTTTGCGCATGGATTTTATAGCAATGAAGGGACATTTTTCATTCATGTTTAAATTGACGTCATCAAACTATGTGCATGGATTTTTATCTCAACTCAATGACGGGAACAAATTTTCTTCATGTTTAAATTGTCTACGTGCCGTAAACAACATAAATTCTTTACACTACCAATACTGTAGTTGATTTTCTTAATCTATCACTACTTTAATACTTTACACTGTGAATACATGACTTAAAGCTAATTAATAATTTAAAACTTTACAAACATAGGACAAAGCAAATAGATTTAGCATTTTTTTTCTGTTTCGGGAAGTAATACCGACGCATTACTAAGCTTATTTAAACGCAGTGGTCCTGGTTACACTCTATATTTAAGCTTATAATTATATGGCGTCATCAAATTTTGCGTATTTATGCGTTTAAGAAGGGAACAAAATTTGTTTTAATTTGCGTCGTAATTTGTAGAATGCAATGTTTAAATGGTTTAAGTTATCGGAAAATACTTTATCCCCGCTTAAGACTATTGCTTATAACTCCATGGGTTATTTTATCCAGTTCCGAGAACTGGGCACCTTTAGGCTTATCGCTGTGGTAACGGCCATTGTTTAAATTACCGGGCAATGTTTAAATTACCGGGCAATGTTTATAATACCGGGCAATGTTTAAATTACCGGGCAATGTTTAAATTACCGGGCAATGTTTAAATTACCGGGCAATGTTTAAATTACCGGGCAATGTTTAAATTACCGGGCAATGTTTAAATTACCGGGCAATGTTTATAATACCGGGCAATGTTTAAATTACCGGGCAATGTTTAAATTACCGGGCAATGTTTAAATTACCGGGCAATGTTTAAATTACCGGGCAATGTTTAAATTACCGGGCAATGTTCAAATTGCTGGAACTAACTTTTTAAAGTTTTAATTCGTGTCGTATACGTTTTATAAACATTATTTCATAAGGGTTTCATTTGTTATTGTTTTACATGTTGAATAGAAAATTTAATTCTAAGTTTGCTTCCAAAGCAACAATAAATAAATAAACAGCAAATAAGCAAAAACAACACAACATAGGTCTGCGACTTAATGTTTGTCGTAAAAAAAAATATCAAACAAACATAAAAAAAAATAAAAGTACTGTCGATTGTTCTTTATCAATGAATAGAACAAAATATATTCATGTTTTAATTTGCGTCGTAATTTATAGCGGGCAATTTTGTAATTGTTTTAATGGGCGATGAGTAATGATTTTAACGGGTAATTCATGTTGTAGCGGGCAAATAAAAAATTACCTCACGTTTAAATTCGTGTCGTAGGTCATGCGGGCAATTTCATTATAACTGCCTGAGTAGTTAGAGTGTATGTAAACATAACTTTTAGCCGGTTCGGAGGACCGGGCACATAATCGGCTAGTATATATATAAATCTCAAAAGGAATATGTATGTATGTGGCTGGCTGGCTGGCTGGGTATGTACATACCGCATAATCTTTTTAAATACTGGACATAAAAACGTGAAATTTGCTACAAATATTCTTTGCGTTACGGCGGTGAACACTGTCAAGGTTTAAAAAAAATTAAAATGACCGCAGTGGTCAGTTTGGTCAAAAAACGCGAAAAAAACACAACTTTTGATTCACATTGTCTTTGCCAGTACAACTTTTTATAGTTTTTCGTCACAAAGTTAGAAAAAAAAGGATGCGCTGAGATTATTTTTATGACGTCATCAATCTTTGCGCATGGATTTTTATAGCAATGAAGGGACATTTTTTATTAATGTTTAAATTGACGTCATCAAACTATGTGCATGGATTTTATTATCTCAACTCAATGACGGGAACAAATTTTCTTCATGTTTAAATTGTCTACGTGCCGTAAACAACATAAATTCTTTACACTACCAATACTGTAGTTGATTTTCTTAATCTATCACTACTTTAATACTTTACACTGTGAATACATGACTTAAAGCTAATAAATAATTTAAAACTTTACAAACATAGGACAAAGCAAATAGATATAGTATTTTTTTTTCTGTTTCGGGAAGTAATACCGACGCCTTATTAAGCATATTTAAACGCAGTGGTCCTGGTTACACTCTATATTTAAGCTTATAATTATATGGCGTCATCAAATTTTGCGTATTTATGCGTTTAAGAAGTTGTTTTAATTTGCGTCGTAATTTGTAGAATGCAATATTTAAATGGAAGACTATTGTTTATAACTCCATGGGTTATTTTATCCAGTTCCAAGAACTGGGCACCTTTAGGCTTATCGCCTTGGTAACGGTCATTGTTTAAATTACCGGGCAATGTTTAAATTACCGGGCAATGTTTATAATACCGGGCAATGTTTAAATTATCGGGCAATGTTTAAATTACCGGGCAATGTTTAAATTACCGGGCAATGTTTAAATTACCGGGCAATGTTTAAATTACCGGGCAATGTTTAAATTACCGGGCAATGTTTAAATTACCGGGCAATGTTTAAATTACCGGGCAATGTTTAAATTACCGGGCAATGTTTAAATTACCGGGCAATGTTTAAATTACCGGGCAATGTTTAAATTACCGGGCAATGTTTAAATTACCGGGCAATGTTTAAATTACCGGGCAATGTTTAAATTACCGGGCAATGTTTAAATTACCGGGCAATGTTTAAATTACCGGGCAATGTTTAAATTACCGGGCAATGTTTAAATTACCGGGCAATGTTTATATAACCGGGCAATGTTTAATTTGCCGGGCAATGTTCAAATTGCCGGAACTAACTTTTTAAAGTTTTAATTCGTGTCGTATACGTTTTATAAACATTATTTCATATGGGTTTTATTTGTTATTGTTTTACATGTTGAATAGAAAATTTAATTCTAAGTTTGCTTCCAAAGCAACAATAAATAAATAAATAGCAAATAAACAAAAACAACACAACATAGGTCTGCGACTTAATGTTTGTCGTAAAAAAATATATCAAACAATCATTAAAAAAAAAACAAGTACTGTCGAATGTTCTTAATCAATGAATAGAACAAAATATATTCATGTTTTAATTTGCGTCGTAATTTATAGCGGGCAATTTTGTAATTGTTATAATGGGTGATGAGTAATGATTTTAACGGGTAATTCATGTTGTAGCGGGCAAATAAAAAATTACCTCACGTTTAAATTCGTGTCGTAGGTCATGCGGGCAATCTCATTATAACTGCCTGAGTAGTTAGAGTGTATGTAAACATAACTTTTAGCCGGTTCGGAGGACCGGGCACATAACGGCTTGTTATAATATAAAACTATGTGTACTGAAACGATTTTCTTTCTTTTTTTATTATGGGTCAGAGATTATATGTGTAGATTATGGAAAGTTACTTTCTAGAAATTGTATACAACTATCTTGATTTGTTGACGTCATTTTCTTGATTTTTCTTTCATATTCGGGAAATTTTGTACTCTTTATCAAAAGGCGTACATTTATAGATCTATTTAGGGTGCGAGAATTCGTTGTTTATTTGTTTTTCTTTTGAGAGTTAAGAGTATCAAGTATCAACACAAGCACGAAAATGTAACATTACGGGGACTTGCATAATTTATCATTAATTATTGTAAATACAGAGATACAGCTTGACATTTGATCCAAATTTTCGCTGCAGTGCTTGATAATAGACTACATTAGTCTATAAAATAATGTGAAAAATTCATTTGTTTTTTTTAGCTCAATAAAACCATATAGGCATAAGGCACGATACTTCTATATAAACACATCATTCCTACATAAGCCTTTTATTAAGTCCAGGCAATGCCTTTTCTACTTTCCTTCAACTACCGATGCATTATTCACCAATCGATACATTAACTTAATCAATAGCGGAATGAAAGGCCCCAATAAAATCAATTACTTGTTTCTGCTAATCGACAATATCGATTATCTTTATATCAAAAACAAAATGGTTGTATTGAAACTGATGATCAATCATTCATTTCTGTCAGACCAGAGAAGAAAACAAATGTGAAAACAAAATGCCCACCTATGCAAATGATTCAAAGAAACAATTTTAATGTACATGTAACACAATTTTAAAAACGTATTGTTGATCCTGTAACTGAAACTGCTCCGTATTTTTAAAGACTATAATAAGATGGACCGCTTGCTCTATTTTTAGAGCTTAACACTTGTTGTTTTTTCTGTGCGCAGCCAATAACACTGTCTTTAATGACCCCTCAACTTCCCTAAAGACTTCCGCCGTATACAACTTTCGATTTTAATATTAATTTTCTATTGAGAGAATCATAACGAATTACTAAACCGGAAGTCTAGAGGACCTAGAGCGATCGGAAATTCCGAAACTGTTTCAAGTTATACAATAGTAGAAATATCAAAGCAAGCGGTCCATCTTTGGTATTTTAAAGTAGAAGAAACAAAACCATAATTTTAGCGGTGTATGGTAAACGCTAGATCTTATTTTATATTGCGGAGAACTGTTTGTATTACGCTTATTCGTGGTTTGGAGTCTATTCTTGCAATTTGATACGATTTTAAATGCTGTTGGTTTTACCGACAAGTTCATCAAACCCACAATATACTCAACTGCCACAGGAGAAGAGGGAATATTTATAAGAATTTATCTTTTCATGAGGAATAATTTTAAAAAATGAGTAGGCCTACGTCTGAGTATTTTATGAAAAAATTGTGTATTTTTTTTTTTTTTAAATTCACATGCTATTCAAGTACCTCAAGATAGTATCTTTTTAAAATCCTAAAGCCATAGGCTAGAATTTTGCTTTTAAAATATCATCAATAGGTTTATTTATTTAGTAATTTTACCATTGGTGCTGTATCGGATTTAGGTCTGAATTTGTAGGGGCCCACTGATCCTCACAACTCTTTTCTAAACACTTCTTGTTGTGTAAAAAATTTTTTTTTTTAAATTAAAGTCTCAAGATGTAATGAAGAATAGATCTAACTAGTGCTAGAATCTTGGATATTATTAAATATTTATGAAGATAGACGCTGGCTTCATTTCGTCTGATTTGAAATCCACCACAATATTTTTCTATATTATGCATGTTCGATTAAATCCGATATCAAAATGAAGCTTTGCTTAGTAACTTAAAATGAAATAATACTCAAACATACACAAACATCTTCTCTTAATACTCTAACGTGATCACAATGCTAACAAATGAAACTTAGCTAGTTGTTGTTGTTTTCTATTATCTTGGCGTATATTTTATTAAAGAGCTAAATCATGTTTACCTTATTGACAGATGTCCTAATGCCCATTTAATTAATTTTACCGGGAAGACAAATCTCTCACTGAAACAGATTCGCCGTTATTCTTTTCAAGAAAGTCGCAAATATCTTTTTGAAATCTAGTTTATTTTCGGTTTACTGTATTTTCTTTTCGAATCTAATTACTTTTTTTAAAGGTTTTCTATTTATGGTACAGTAATTTGATGATGGGTACGTTGGTCGAGCGGAAGCGCGTTCGACTGGTGTTCCCAGGGTCCTCGGTTCGAATCCTGATGAAGGCTAGGATTTTTTTTCCCTGGACTCGAGTCTACCCAGCTCTGATGGGTACGTGACATTAGTTGGGGTAAAGTAAAGGCGGCTGGGCATTGTGCTGGCCCTAGTATGCCGTGGCCACTGAAACTGGTGAACGCTGCTTCACGGGCCCTATGATCAATTTGGTCCGACGGGTACTTTACTTTTTAATTTGATGATATTTGTATTAAACGACTAAGAATAGTAAAGTTTGAAGTAAATTTTGCCTTCAGTAGCAAATAGTTTGTTTGCCTAAAATATTTATTAGGCCTATATTCGATTCAATTTAGGCCATATTAAAACAATTCGAGGATAGTAAAGTACTTTTCTTTAAGTCTTGTATTCACATTCCTGATTAAGATGTCTATGTTCTATTTCTATTCAAAAGATTAGTCGCCATTGTATATTGCTTAGTTACATAATAAGCTTTTTTCTGTAGCATGTAACGAGGCTGTGTGTTCAGTAGTGTGTTTGGATCTCAAGATTTCCATGTTCTGCTATTTACGAAATAACAGAGGGATAAAATCCCTTTACAGGCATTTAAAATGAAATATTTTTTTGCAGGAATTTCCAACTCCATACAAACTAGATCTATTGACTAGCAATCGGATACTGGATGACAAGTTTAACTGTTGACAACTCACTTGTCATTTACACACTTGTAGTGGGTGCCCATTATGCCATTGAAAAGAAAAAAAAAACTTAAACACACATTGGACTTTTGGCGTGTCCTTTGTCCTTGCACACAGTCCCGTAGGCGCCGCTATGCTGTTTGCGCTTGAACGCTGATCTGTCCAAAGCAAATTGTGTGTGTGTGTGTGTAGGCTAGGTTCACATGCTGGCATCGACGGGTGGATTGGAAGGGGGGGGGGGGAGGTAAATCTTTGACTACACACCCAGTTAATTCTGTGCAAAACAATTATTGAACAACATATGTATATATTATATTATATATTATAGAGAACGTATTTATACCGTTTCATTTTCGATCGTCGGTGCAGTTGACCATGACCGGCAAGGTATAAAATACGCGTGTGTGTGTTTGTGTGTGTGAGAAGACATGGCGTGGGAAAGCAATGTTTGTGTTTTTATTTTCTATTTTTAAAATTGAACTGTAGTGTAATTCAGAGTGTATGTGAGACTGTGATTATAAATGTGTTATTATTTTATCACGTGTCATGCAGCACATACTATTATATATGTCATACTATTTCAGGTCTAAAGTTCTGGGTCTGCCCGATGCGAGCCAATATCTTATTACACTATGTATAAAACAGTATTGCATATAAGCTTATTATTGACCAATTTTTATTACAATTTGAAATGAATTCATTACTAATAAATGGTAATGACCGACTAATTTTAATTCGCTTTTTTTTTCTTAAAACAAGCAAAATAACAATTTGGTGGTTTGGATTGGAGAAGCTGTGTATTTCTTAACTGTATTACACTTGCATTAAACTTTAAACCTAAAGGAAATGATGTTTAGTTTATCTCGGGGAGGAAGTCGTAGCCTTTCCTCCAAAACTTTTAGATAATGAGCCATATATGGTATTCTACATCTATGATTTAGACCTTAAACTATAATATTTATTTATTTAATTCGTAATGTGTTGTTATTCTGAGATATTCATTTCTGTTTTAAAAACAATTTGCATATTAAATTGAAAGTGGGAACATTAAAATTAAGGCTATTTTTGTAAAATAAATTCTAGTTCACAATTTACCAGTATTATTGTTACAATCACGTGATTTATAATCTTGATGGGCTTAAAGTAAAAGAGACGTTAAAAGATTACGTATTGTGAGTCAAGTGTACAGTGACATAATACGGTCGAGGGAGGGAAATAATCTCGGTATTAAATATCAATCATGTCTCAATTACCAGACACATTGTTTTTAAGAGTCTTACAAAAGAAATAAAGTAGCCTACTTAGATCTAAGATTGATTCAGTAAAAAAATCATTTAATTAACAAATTATTATGATTTTTTTTTGCTTGTTAAAAATGTTAGAAAATATAGTCCTGATATAATAAATGGAAATATAATAATAATAAGGAAAAAATAATTTATTGGAAATAATGAATTTTTTTTTTAAATTATTAGTGGAAGTATATATTATTATTTTTATAATGTAGGTATACAAACGCAATAAAAGGGAAATCATCAAAAATGTATAAAGTATATTTGGAACTTGTATCTTATAAGTTACGTACAATCATTTCAGAAGGTTATTGCGTCTAACGCTTCTTTTATCTTATTTGTTACAGAAAAACCTTCTATAGAGAAGGTTTTTTTAGTTTTACACTTGTTCGTGGTTTCATTGTCATTCTTACATTTTGATTCTAGTTTTTAAATTGTGTTTGTTTTACTTTGTTTGTTCAGGCAGCTCATTCCATGCCGGGTGCCACTCAGAAAGAAAGATAATTTATCTACTACTTTGTTCTTACGGGCACTTTGAATAATGTGATGCCATTATATCATATACTTTATTTCTATGGTACATTCATACAGGTGGCCCTCTCTACAGAGCTGTGTAGATGTCTAAATTGATGGCATAGTTGTTAATGTTTTTTTTATTTTAACTTATTATGTTATATACAAACTACAGTCCTAGCGACTAGATACGTAATAAGACATTGTTTTTAAAGAATTATTTTTTTAAGTGAAATTAGTGTTTGAATTTTTTTTTTATTTATTGTTTGCTGATTTTTTTATTTCTCAGATAACAGAAATGAAAATGTAGATTGGTGTTTGGCAGGTGAACTAGTCCTACAGTGGTGAACTCTGGATACACAATGTTTCATACATGATAATTTATGCATATTTTTAAGTCATTTGATTTGCATAATTTATGAAGGAATTGTATACCGTTGACTTCAGTTTTGATTCAGCAGTCTAAAGCGTGTGTGTGTGCGTGCGTGTGTAATTATAAAGAAAGATATGTTTGATATGTTTATTCCCAATTGTATCTTGTATCTTGTATCTTGTGCTTACTCCCGATCGTGTTCAATTATGCGATAAAGATAATGGTGCTACGGGGGGTGGGGGGGATCTCTACCCATAAACTTCTGGTGGAAGATTATATCTACTGGGGTCATTCGTAGATAGATAGATGGATGGCTGGAGGAATGTATAGGTAGACATGGAAATATAGATTGAGATAGATATACTTGTATAGATAGATGGATGGCTGGAGGAATGTATAGGTAGACATGGAAATATAGATTGAGATAGATATACTTTTATAGGTAGAGGCACGGGGGCCGAGCGGCAGTGCGTTCGACTGGCGACACTGGCGATCTGAAGGTTCTGGGTTCGAATCCTAGTACAGGCTAGGATTATTTTCCCCGGGACTTGAGGGTGTTCTGAGTCTACCCAGTCTGATGGGTACCTGACATTAGTTGGGGTAAAGTAAAGAAGATTGGGCATTGTGCTGGCCACACATCCCCTAGTTATGCCGTGGCCACAGAAACTGGTGAACATTGCTTCACCAGCCCTATGATCAGTTTGGTCCGAAGGGTACTTTACTTACTTACTTTTATAGATAGTCTTTAGTTAAGAGATGGTTGGAGGAATAGTGGAATAGATGGGTGGGTGGTGGTGTCGGTGGGTGGAGGAGGATTAGATGGTTGATAGTGGTGACTCGATAGAGGGGTGCGTAGGTGCGCCGATAGATGGGAGGTCCGTATTAAGGACTGGTAGAAAAATTAATAAAAGAAAATTGTTGGGATTACGTTTAGGGGTTTCGTAGATAAATAAGTAAGTAGGCTGGCGGTATTAAGGAATAGTTGATGGATGAACGAATACAGTATGCGTGTGAATGATACAAAGATGGGTAGATAGATGTCAACATCGGCCAATTGAATGAATGCATGGATAGAAGAGATTTTAGAATATTGCGTGGATGAATAATGATGGAATTTTAACGAGTGAATGGGTGAACGAATGAATGGATTCATGGATTTGTGGAGGGAGAGAAAGGTAATATATGCAATGAAGAAATGGCTGATGTATAAAGGGATCGATGCAAATTCGTAATTATGTAAATGTGCAAATATAATATAAATAACATATTTTTTTAGTTTAAAATACATTTCTATTACAATAATGTGATATATTTAAAAAGACGAAACCAAAAAAAAGTGCACAAATAAAATGCTAAAAAACGTTTTTTTTAGTCATAAAATTGAAATAAAAAGTTTTTGGTAAACTCTTCTTTGGTTTCTTTATTTTATAAAAGTCTTGTATTTGTGTTGTTTTGTAGTGAAAGGGATAGTTTTAAATGAATGTATCCACAGCATGCCCGAAGTAATCATGTTATGTTTTTAGTATTTAAAAATCGAATTATTTATTCAAGGACTATATTATATAATGAGAAACCTAGTCCATAAAGGCCTATATGCATAAGTTGCATATATAGGGAAGAAAAATAACACCTTTAGGCAAAAAAAAAGCTCACATCTTACAGTGTAGGCTACACATAAAATATAAACAATATACATCTTACAGTGTACACATTTAATATAAACAATGCACATCTTACAGTGTACACAAATAATATAAACAATATACATCTTACAGTAGTTACAGTGTACACATATAATATAAACAATATACAACTTACAGTGTACCAGGGCCGTATTCAGGATTGTGGGGGCCCTGTTCCCAAATTTATATGGGGGCCCCTAATGGCCTCGCCCATACCTTCCACATACCTCAGAAAAGGGCCGTTAATTCAGGTTACATTCTGTAAAATCATAAATAAATTGTATGTTGCGCTTTGCATGGTTGGACTGTTGCGCTTAAAATTGTAGGGAATAAATGAATTTTTTATTTTACGTTTTTAACGAATAAATGGTGATGTCACTAAAAAAAATATTTTTGGGATGTGTGGGGCCCCCTTTTGTTGGTGGGCCCCTATTCCAATGGAAATTGTGGAACTTCCTAAATACGACACTGCAGTGTACACATATAAAATAAACACTACACATATTACAATTTACACATAATATATAAACAATATACATCTTACAGTGCACATATATAATATAAACAATACACATCTTACAGTGTACACATATAATATAATAATACACATCTTACAGTGAACTCATATAATATAAACAATACACATCCTACAGTGTACACATATAATATAAACAATACACATCTTATAGTGTACACATATAATATAAACAGGGCCCTCGAGAGAAAAAAAAGATGCCGGTACGAGATCTTTTCTGGGCCCCCCTCCCCCCCCCCAACACCTTTTTTTTCTAACACTAGTCATATCTAGATAATTTATTTGTATCACATACGTTTGAAAAATCATTAATCTTTTTAAAAGGGCTGTGGATCATTTTGTGAAACTACCATAAATGTTACTTACCATTTACCATTAGAGTGTAATCATTTCATTCACTGCCTTACATGTCTATTACATAAATACATTAATCAAGTACATAGTTCTTAGTTTAAATTGTTCTAGCTCTAATTGTTCCTCCGCTTCATTATTAACCAGAATTGATCTTGCAAATATTACAAACATGCGTCAAATGGGAAAAATGACTCCCACTGATGATTGATAAGTAATTTGGTTGAAAAAAACTAGAGAAGTATTGGAGGTTTTAAAGTTGAACAATAAAATTGTCAATTAACATGTCATAATTCATTTTTAATATGGATTACGGTAATTTGAATGTGAAAATTGAGAGAGTATATTGAAAATATAAGACACATGTTAAGGTAAGCTACATTGAATTGACACAGCCACTTGATTTGATAATTTGGGACATAGGCCTATCTATGACAAGCGAAACTCTGTAATAAATAAATAGCAATATTATATCAAGGCAATTAAAAAGACTTCAAGTTCAATGCGTTTTAAATTGTATTTATATAAAGTATAAACGATTAACATATTCACAACTTTTTAATAACAAAAAAGTACATAAATATAGCCTACATCATAATCGCGTTTTATGCATGTCTGTGGAATCATTAATTATTTACAAATATAACCTAATCATTCATCTTTTGAATGCTTACTGTTTCGTGAAAAGAAAGAGTCAACAGAAAATACATCAAAAGGCCTACATGAATGATAAAAAAAGACAGAGGAGAAAAAGACTAGTTTTATTAAAACAGGGCTGCCTTAAATAAATTGTGTGCGTTTTTCTTGGCAAAACTACGAATTACAGTGTCAAAGTTTATTTGTCTTGCAATGCCAGACTCAATACTGAGCCTAGCCAAGTTGTTCAGGCGATCCTGACTCATGGTGGACCAATGGAAATTTTTAAAATAGGCCTACCCGTTCTGCCCTACCAAGCTTCCCTCTACTAATGCTACTGTGGCTGGTGCTGTAATGGGACATCCTCGAACTGACACGTATGCTAGGAAAAATATTGTCTAATTTGGAATTTGCCATAGCATTTAACAGTTTCAATGCAACAAACGTTTCTTTACCAAAATTTGCATTGTTAGGTGAATTATTTCCTGAAGAAAGTCTTCACAACGTATGTCATTATAATACTTTTCTGCTATCTTAGCCGCTTTTAACTTCAAGTCTTCTGCTTACATCTTTAGGTTGTTCCAAAGAAAGCTGAATGTGTCAGAAATATCTTTGACTGAATTGAACCGAATTATAAACTGTAAGCCTTCCAATAACACTATCCAATACAACATAAAATATGTGTTTTCGAAAGTGGGCATCCTCAGGGCATTCTTCTGTTTCATTCATCTCATTCACATTTTCATCAGGTGTATGCTCATCATTAAATCCTATTCTTTTTCTTGCAGTTATATTACAGTTCCTAAACAATTGTACTTCTATCTGCAGGTTGGCTGCAACAAAGCTTAGCTTCATTACACGTTGCTTTCCAACTGTTTCGCAAAGCCCCTAGTTTATTTTAGTTTAGCATATTATAAGCTTTCTATGTTTGCAACATCCATATCTATAGTCGCATCACAAGCTTGAATGACTTTGTTGCAGAAGTCAATAGGGACTAGTATACTGTGCCACAAAAACTGACATTATGATGCAAGTGAAAGAACCGACATAACATATAGATTTCATGGATTTCGTTTCTGATTTTCGGGGTAAGATTCAGCTTTAACAGGTCTTACAAAGCCAACCCAACCCTTAGTAGATGAGCTACAAATGGTTTTATACTTTCAATTTGATCTGACCATATGGTGCTAGAAATGCCATGAAGCTTTGACAGTATTTTCCATCTCTTGAGGCTGCAACTGAATAATGTGTATTTACATTTGTCTAAAATTATGATACCTTCAACTTGGCTATCGCACAGGAGATCACTAAAGTGTAAAAGGAATGACTAGCTAGCTTTGACTGCCGTACTAGTATGCAGCGATATGGAGTATTTAGGCCTATGCTACTAAGCTATAATATAACAGGGAATAATGTAAGCCTGTAAGGATCATAGTTCTATATCGGTGTCTCTGGAGAAAAATAATAAAAAAGAGAACCTAAATCCTATCGAAAATAATTAGGCCCTAAATTACAACTAAAGGCTTCATTGCATATTTAACAAAATGTTCAAGTTCACATTCAAAGAATATCAAAATTAAGGGCCCCCAGCGCCACGTGAGATTGTAGGGAGTTTTGAGGCATCTCCTCTTAGCTTAATAGCAATAATAAAAAAATACTTGCGTAATGGCCAATTTAATTTTTAATTTTGATATTCATGGGCTTCATGGACTTCATGGGCCCCCTAAAACTCTTATGGGCCCCGGTACGGAGTACCGGCTGTACCCCCCTCTCGTGGGGCCTGAATATAAACAATACACATCTTACAGTGTACACATATAATATAAATAATACACATCTTACAATGAACACATATAATATAAACAATACACATCTTACAGTGTACTCATATAATATAAACAATACACATCCTACAGTATACACATATAATATATATAATGTAAACAATAGAAAGACTGAACAGTTTAAACCTACAAACATGTAGTTGTTGTTGTTTAAATTAAAACCAATATATAAATGACACATTATTAAACAATAAAATGAAGGTAAGGATGCTTGTGATTACGTGGATGGCAACCACCATGACATGCAGTCTTTCAGAGTAGGCCTACCGGTAGTTTGGAATGACGCTAAGATGGCTGTATCAGATTTAAATCTTTGGAGCAGTTTTGTGTATTGGCATCAAAATGAGACGTTCACCGCAAAGCACTGATCTATAAAAATATAATGGACTGGGCCTGGAAACCATGTTCTTGAAGTTGAAGCCAAAAAGTAATAGGCTTTCACTTGACTTTCACTTATCTATAAAATTAGATTTTTTTAAACACTGACCTGTAAATACATTTCAAGTGACTTAAGATTTCCTTTCTATCTTATAGATTTTTTCGAATCATAGTCATAGGTGGTTTCTTCCTAGAATACCCCCCCCCCACACACACACACCTATTTTAACCCTTACAGTCCCGGGCGCGTATATAGCGGAACCGAAGGCAGCATAGATAGAAGTAGGTCGGTACGGGAAGGGTTAATGTAATACTAGCTATATTTGGTAGTATCCCGTCAGACCAAATTGGTCCATAGGGCCGGTGTAGCAGCGTTCACCAGTTTCCGTGGCCACGGCATACTAGGTGATTGTGTGGCCAGAATTATGCACAGCCGCCTTTACTTTACCCCAACTAAGGTCAGGTACCCATCAGAGCTGGGTAGACTCAGGGACACCCTCAGATCCTGGGAATAAATCCTAGCCTGCACCAGGATTCGAACCCAGGACCCTTGGATCGCCAGTCGAACGCGCTGCCGCTCGGCTACCGTGCCCCTATATTTGGGTCTTTTCGAAATATACAAAGTGTATGATAAAGTGTTTCGTGTCTCTAATTGATACAAAACATCATCTTGCAGTTTTAAACTATTCAGTAACAGCGAGAAAAAAAAATACTCTTGTATCAAATAGTCTTTCGAAATTCCTTTTCTTTTTAAACATTTCACATCGTTTTTCCGCAAGTAGTGCCACAGCTCACTGAATGAATTGGATGTATATTCTGTTCCTGTCTAAGTCAAATTCTTCCCCTATTCCCTTTTAAATCTTAACCTACAGATTTGCTTCAGTGGATATGAAAAGCTCTCGTGATGACAACAGAAGTGGAAGTCGGGCCCTTTAATGGATGTTTACGATCCGCATGAATGACAGTAGAGGAGGGAACGGTATTCAAATTTGTGTCTGTTCTCAACTCAGCGTGGGACTTTATGATGTTCTATAGAATTGAATAGTTTGGGCACTAGCTGCAT
This sequence comes from Anisus vortex, assembly GCA_949126835.1. NCBI lineage: Eukaryota > Metazoa > Mollusca > Gastropoda > Planorbidae > Anisus > Anisus vortex. The sequence continues at coordinate 19,691,966 of OX421493.1, forward strand.
CGGAAAATTTCCTGTTGGGAAGTTTTAAATTCTTTTGATTCTGCAATTGTAATATTTCCACACTTTAAGTCACGCTTGGGTAGTCTCTATTGAAAACTTTAAAAAAAAAACGCGTTTCGACCAAATGAAGAGAGTGTTGTTTTTTTTTGGTCAAAAAGATGTATCTCGCCTGTCCGCATTGGCAGAATACCATTTTATAATGTTTGAGTAATAGATAACAGATTAATAAATGTACACACGTAAGGTAAAGCATCCATTGCAGACCCTGGATTGTCCATAAGTAGGAGAGGTAAGAAACGTTTACGCGGCCACCGTGGATTGCCCAGCCGCCTGGAATTTATCTTGCTGTCTGGTAACCATCAAATTTTAGTTGGGACACAGGGACACTTTCCGGAACTGGAAAAAAAGGAACATCAACAGGTGGCTATATCCTCGATTTGAGCTCTATACCTTCGGGGTGGGCAATTTCGACGCTCTGTCGCTAGACCACTTTATTAGTAACTCTGTTTACGAGATATAATAATTTTTTTTAATGATGCTTATTCTTGACGTTCAGACATAAAAACCTAACTGTCTGCCCTTTGGGGTGTGTACTCCGCAATAGCAGCCATTGGATTTAATAGTGTTTTTATTTAATTTAAGAGATAACACATGTTTCATAATCCTATAAAAAATATCGTGTTTAGAGCACACGACACAAACATGTACATTTGTCATTGCATGATACGGGTCATTGACGTAATTGAAGAAATAATCCTTATCGCATTCTCAATTTTTAATCTAATTGGCGTTTCTTTTTTCTGTAAAATTTGTTAGAAGATAGAACATGATTGACCTACATAACGTACAGCGCCTCGGCACTATTTTGTAATTTTCAATGTTGAAAATAAAGTTCTGTCTGACGCCAGCCGCCTTTACCTTACCCTAACTATCAGAGCTGGGTAGAGTAAAGTACACCCTCCAGACCCAAACGCGTTGCCTCGCGGCCACCGTGCCTCTCGGCAAGGGCCGGATTTAGACGGGAAGAGGCCCTAGGCTATCCCACTTATGAGGCCCTTTCACTTACCATTTTTTTAAGTTTGTAAATTACATGAGAGATAATAAAATACATCTGTTATATATATATCAATAATATGTTAAATAAAACATGTTGTCATTGGTACTAATCTTTATAAAAAATGTGGCACGGATAATAAATAAAAAAAAGTCGAGTACACTTATTTGAACATTTATTCTCAGCACCATGTATAGCACTTGTAACAGTAAGTAATCAAACATAACACAGAACATTTACAAAGATGCGAAATTCAAATAATGTAAACCTTTGACTACGAAAATAAAATACGCAATGCAGATTATCATATTTTCTTTTAAATTAAATATATTCAATACATTGAAGATTAAACGAAATTCAATTCAAATTTATTTCATAATAATTCGCATTTAAAGTTTAAGTAGCCTATGAATTATTATGAATTTTAAGTTTGAAACTAAACCAAAAATGGAACTTTATTCAAACAAATCCACATCAATAAAATGAAAATATCAAATTGTATATCATTTAACTTTTATGTTAATAACTATTTTTTTTTAAGAACTGTTTCAATCCAAGTATATACAATTAAATACGAAATAGTATATTAGCAGAATACTTCTATAAGTTCATCAAAATCTATTTTTGCTAACAATTTGAATGTAGGCCCCTATTGATCTTGAGGCCATAGGCTGAAGCCTTGATAGCTTATAGGAATATCCGGCCCTGCTCTCGGCACTATTTTGTGATTTAAAATAGTATAATAAATAATTGTTTAAAATGTGTCGAGCTCAAAGAAAAGCTCTTACAAAATTGGCTTTTATTTTTTTGTTCATGACACAAATATGTTCAAACATACAGTAAAGTTTATAAAAAAAAGGTATTTAAAAAAGTTCTATGAAGATTGATATCTTGATGTATCATTAGTCTGATGTACACATAGTAACAAAATCTTGATGAATCATTTGTCTGATGTACACATAGTAACAAAATCTTGATGAATCATTAGTCTGATGTACACATAGTAACAAAATCTTGATGAATCGTTAGTCTGATGTACACATAGTAACAAAATCTTGATGAATCGTTAGTCTGATGTACACATAGTAACAAAATCTTGATGAATCGTTAGTCTGATGTACACATAGTAACAAAATCTTGATGAATCGTTAGTCTGATGTACACATAGTAACAAAATCTTGATGAATCGTTAGTCTGATGTACACATAGTAACAAAATCTTGATGAATCGTTAGTCTGATGTACACATAGTAACAAAATCTTGATGAATCGTCAGTCTGATGTACACATAGTAACAAAATCTTGATGAATCGTTAGTCTGATGTACACATAGTAACAAAATCTTGATGAATCGTCAGTCTGACGTACACATAGTAACAAAATCTTGATGAATCGTCAGTCTGATGTACACATAGTAACAAAATCTTGATGAATCGTTAGTCTAATGTACACATAGTAACAAAATCTTGATGAATCGTTAGTCTGATGTACACATAGTAACAAAATCTTGATGAATCGTTAGTCTGATGTACACATAGTAACAAAATCTTGATAAATCGTTAGTCTGATGTACACATAGTAACAAAATCTTGATGAATCGTTAGTCTGATGTACACATAGTAACAAAATCTTGATGAATCGTTAGTCTGATGTACACATAGTAACAAAATCTTGATGAATCGTTAGTCTGATGTACACATAGTAACAAAATCTTGATGAATCGTCAGTCTGATGTACACATAGTAACAAAATCTTGATGAATCGTTAGTCTGATGTACACATAGTAACAAAATCTTGATAAATCGTTAGTCTGATGTACACATAGTAACAAAATCTTGATGAATCGTTAGTCTGATGTACACATAGAAACGAAATCTTGATGAATCGTTAGTCTGATGTACACATAGTAACAAAATCTTGATGAATCGTTAGTCTGATGTACACATAGTAACAAAATCTTGATAAATTGTTAGTCTGATGTACACATAGTAACAAAATCTTGATGAATCGTCAGTCCGATGTACACATAGTAACAAAATCTTGATGAATCGTCAGTCTGATGTACACATCGTAACAAAATCTTGATGAATCGTCAGTCCGATGTACACATAGTAACAAAATCTTGATGAATCGTCAGTCTGATGTACACATCGTAACAAAATCTTGATCAATCGTCAGTCTGACGTACACATAGTAACAAAATCTTGATGAATCGTCAGTCTGATGTACACATAGTAACAAAATCTTGATGAATCGTCAGTCTGATGTACACATAGTAACAAAATCTTGATGAATCGTCAGTCTGATGTACACATAGTAACAAAATCTTGATGAATCGTTAGTCTGATGTACACATCGTAACAAAATCTTGATGAATCGTTAGTCTGATGTACACATCGTAACAAAATCTTGATGAATCGTCAGTCTGACGTACACATAGTAACAAAATCTTGATGAATCGTCAGTCTGATGTACACATAGTAACAAAATCTTGATGAATCGTCAGTCTGATGTACACATAGTAACAAAATCTTGATGAATCGTTAGTCTGATGTACACATAGTAACAAAATCTTGATGAATCGTTAGTCTGATGTACACATAGTAACAAAATCTTGATGAATCGTCAGTCTGATGTACACATAGTAACAAAATCTTGATGAATCGTTAGTCTGATGTACACATAGTAACAAAATCTTGATGAATCGTTAGTCTGATGTACACATAGTAACAAAATCTTGATGAATCGTTAGTCTGATGTACACATAGTAACAAAATCTTGATGAATCGTTAGTCTGATGTACACATAGTAACAAAATCTTGATGAATCGTTAGTCTGATGTACACATAGTAACAAAATCTTGATGAATCGTCAGTCTGATGTACACATAGTAACAAAATCTTGATGAATCGTTAGTCTGATCTACACATAGTAACAAAATCTTGATGAATCGTTAGTCTGATGTACACATAGTAACAAAATCGTCTAAATTTGTTGTCCTAGCTCTACAGTGTTTTAGTTCTCCTTAAACTATCAATTTGTAAGTTATCAAGAAACAACATAAAAAATAAAAAAAACTATTAATATGAATGACCAAAACACCTGGTTTATATACATAATGTATATTTAACTTAACGTTTTTAATCCGAAAAGTCACGGTAATTGGGTAATAAAAAGTAGTTAAAGAGAGATAACTCATTATATTTTCTATTCAGTTAATGGCATTTTGTTTGCGTACCTTTCTATATAGAAGTCCATAATGCACAATGCATCGTTGAGACTAACTCAACTTTCACTGACGTTTTCGAGACCGTCAATACCAACTAACGTATATAATTTATTTTGTTATTCATTTTATCATTTTTTAAATGTTGTTCCTCGATTAAAAAAAATGTATTGATTAGCTAATACAACTGCATTACAGGGTATCTAATAAAACAGTCTAACAGAAAATACTGAAATCACCACTAAAGTAAAATGTCTTTTTTAGACTTTTCTCCAGGTATTATCAATGAACACACGCACACACACACACACACACACCCACACACACATTTCTTTGATATTTAATTTCTGAAAAGTGAAAACTATACTTATAACAACTTATAACACATCTTTAAAAATTACAAAAATTAAAACATTCATATATTTAATATATTTGTTAAAGATTTAGCTTGTTAATATTAAAAGGCAGTACATACATTTAAATTTTACATTACACATGGGAATCACAACGGTGATCGCACTGGTGTTTGTATTAGTGTGTTATGTGTGTTTAAGTGTGTTTATGAGTTTGTAGGCCTAAGTGTGTGAGTTTGAGTGTGTGTGTGAGTGCGTGTGTGTGTGTATGAGTGAGTGAGTATGTGTGTCTCTGAAGGAGTGTTTGGGTGAGTGAGTTTGTGTGTGTGTAAGATTGGTGTTAGTGCTCTGCCCGGAGACAATAAATAATTTGGCACCGAAGATGGAATAGTAGAAACATGCTATTGAAAACAACAGATCTATCGAAATGAAAGCAAATGTCTTCAACTGCTAATAAATATTGGCTTAACCCGTTACAGGTGTCTTAATTCACCAATCCCATGACCGTTGAGTGCGGTTGTCAATAGTTGAGTCAACTGCAGACTGCAGCCCTGTCCAATCCTTGACATTATCGAACCAGCATCTCCGCTGACGGTCTCTCGTACGCCCACCTTCCACCCTTGCCCTGGAGGATTGTTTTTTGTTAGGCTATTGCGCCGCAACACATGACCGAACCATGTCAGTTTGCGCCGTTTGATTGTAGCCATAATGTTTTCTTGAGGGCCTGCAATTGAGGATATTCTGTCCCACACATTAGTCCTGTGTTCTACGTAGGAGATTTGAAATATTTTTCTCATGCATTTATTTTCGAATGCCTGCAACTTGTTTTCAGTTGCCGATAGAAGCGTTCATGTCTCACATCCATACAGAACAATAGTTCAGACAAAAGCTCTGTAAAGTCTAAGCTTTGTTGGGAGACCAATGCTTTTACTGGTCCAGATTCTGTTTGCGGATATGATTATCATTATTTCAATATTTACCTTAGATAACATTTAACATGCTTTAGAAACTTACTGTCTTATTTATGGGTTGGGTCGGTTAATACTACATTTATTTGTTTTGTCTTTTTTAATCATCAATTTAGCTCTGTCACCTGGCCTAGGGTAATATTCGTATTCTTAGTTGTATGTTAAACGCGCTCTGAGCTTACATTATGTTTGTTGGCAGCGCTATACAAATATTATTATTATTATTATTATTATTATTGCTCCTAGATATTTGAAATTATTTACATGTATGTTAAAAAATTAAAGCTATAAAAAGAGGAAAATAAAACTATCATTTTTAATATAATATTAGTTAACTTTTTTTATGTGCTACAAACTAACATTTAGGTATAGGCTATGGTGTTAATTTAAATGGTATTACATACGTTTTTTTTTTAAAAAAGGGAAGCCAACAAGTAAGTGAGACATTTAATCATGGATTATCTTTCTTTTTTTATTTATTCAGTGGTAAGTTCATAAGATGATCGATTTAAATAATATTTTGTATTCTATTGATAGATGAAGCTCGAACATTAGCAAGTCAAGGACAATATTATTACAATGGCCCTTGACAAGCCGCTAAAATGATAACATTCACTTTGGTTTTGGAAACGGCACAATTTATTGAAGAAGAAATAATACCTTTCAGGCCTACGGTGGTTAGGAATAAAAGTAAAATGTTGCATCCAGAATGACCCTTTGAGTTGGCTGTTTTCATTTCGTTCATTCGTGCTTTAATGTTCTTATTTTATTTATTTGTTATTTTTTAAATATAATTTATGCCTTGCTTTAATATGTTTTCACAGCAAGGTAGGGTCCATCATTATAATGTGTGTTGTTTATATAGCCTACTTTTTCTTTCTATGTGACAGAAGTCTATGTCTTATTAAAGTCGATTGAACTATTTTGGCTTGTAGACCTAGGTGTGTGTTTTCATATTAAAAATTTGTTGTAAGATTTCAAAAGTTGTATGTGTGTTTTTGTTTTAAAAAAAGGTTGTCCATGTGTGTTTATCCTAAAAGTGTAAGCTTATTTTCAATGTTCAAAAAATTGTTTTCTTTAACATTTGTTTAATGTTGCCCTTGTTTAAATATGTATACACTCTGCTGGGCTGTTTTCATTGTTTTTGTCTTTTATTTCAGTCTCCGATTATGTTTAAAGCCAAACGACAGATTCATGCGCCATAATATTTGTGTCGAAAGTCGACCATGACCTCAATTTCTACCTTGATTCTAAATATTACGTCTTAGTTTTTAGTAACGTGTATATTAATAATCAGAAACGTTGGGTATCCACCTTGAATATTTTAGGACTTAGCTTTCATCTTAAAATGTATGATTCTTTAACTTCACACTTGAGGAAATCTATTCATGTCAACAGGTCCAAGTTGTGGGAGTATTGTTTCATTTTTGTTCAAAAATTTCATCGCTTTTTCTAAAGCAATAGTTCTATTGTCTATAATGACGGTATTATCTAAGCTGTATGTCCATGAGTTATCAAAAGATGAAAGTTTAAAGTATGGTGGGTTATCAATAAGTACATGGGGAATGTTTAGAAGAGTAGACAAAATATGTCCATGAAGTCGATCTGTGACAACGACCCTCCCACGTTGTAAAAACTTGATCCCAGAAAATGCAACAAGAAAAGAAGTTTCCATGTCTCTAGTGCCAACGTTCGACGTCCATTGATTGGTCCAGTCAGAAATATGAACTGAAATATTTGTAGGAAAATTTGGCAATGCATATTTGCTTGCCTCGTCATCTTTTCTTTGAAGCCAAATAATGTCATATATTGGAGGCATTTGTCTATTTAATGCACCCAAGCCAAAAGCTAAATCTGGAGCTAAAATTAATCTAATTCCATGGAAATGCTTTTTAGCTATTTCAAAGGATTGTCGATCTCTGAGAAATATAGTCAAATTAGTTCTATTGCTATAGATCTGCTGGGCATTTATTAAACTACCATTGTTATTTCCGTTCAACCAAATGCTTTGCGAGAAAAGAATTTTTCGATGCTCTATATATCTGTCCAAAATTTTTCTACGGTTGTCGTCCATGTTGTCATAGCCAACAAGGTTTCCACCTCCCTGCATTAGAATAACAAGATCGTCTGCTGTGTAATGTTTGCTAATTTCAATCTCCTGTTGTAAATGTTTATCGTTGCTACAAGTGTAGGTTGAACAATAATAGACAATTGTTTTGTTCATTTTTCTTAGCAGCATTATCTCCCCTGCAGTTATGGCTGGATCACCTTTATTACTGTACGTTGCAATCTCCATTAACATCACGTGCTGAATTGGACCAATCAAATCTAACAGTAAATTCATAAGCACTCTCTGAGATTCTTCTATAATTTCTACATTTGTGGTCAAGGTCTTAGCTCTCAGGTCGGTCTCCTCTGGATGATCGACAAGGCGCCATGTCAGAAACTCCTCATTTGATACATATTTCAATTTCGTTGAATTTGAACGGTTATCTCTCATGTTTAGCTCAGCTGGCCTATAGGAAAAATAAATGGCGCCTCGTTTGGTGGCCGCACTTGCTGTCTCTAGATTCCAACCGCTGCTATTGCCACGGAGACGAAAGGAGTTTACATGAAAATTCCTAGAGGCGTTGATCAGAGACAGTGCTGATATTACACAAATGAATAGTAAAACACCGCGGTGGAAAGATTTAGAAAATCTGAGAGCTGAAAAATAAATAGAAAAGTTACATTACAAAGTATCGGGATATAAAATAAATAATACTCAGTACACAAATAATACACTATGTAAAATAGTAAGTATACTATTGTGAGAAACTTGAAGCGGCGTAACTAAAAATCTTATCAATTTTTTTTATTGTGAACTTTATAATGAGCATACTTGAAGAAAAGATGAGATCAGCCTTAATGATTAGCCAGGCATCGAGTGAAGGAACAAAAAACGAATTTGAAGAATAAAAAAACTCAGAACCCACACAACCTACCATTTATGAGCGCGTCTATCCTTTAGTAAAAGGGCATAAAAGTTGATGTCATCCCTGTGTTGCTTGTATCTAGGGAGAGTCGGTAAGTGTTTCTTAAATAGCTGTAGTAGTCATCTTTAAATTTAATTTTAACGCGTTGAGTTTCACAAAAAACATTTAATTTTAAAAAAACAACAGTAACCCACAATTATATAAAGATTGTTACAGATACTAAGAACTACGTTTCTCAACTGCTCTATCAAAAGACATATAACTTAAAGAAACGTGACATCTCTCCAGCAAAGACAGATCGATGTCTCAATCAAACCTGACGACTCTTCCAGCTTTTACGTCCAGGGTGTAATGATGTTAAGGGGGGGGGGGGTGGGTGAATCAAGGAAGGGGAGGAGGCTAACCAAGATCCTGTTCGAGACTAGCCATCACGGGACACACTGATAGGGCGGCATTCCCTTGGATCATTTACGTGTTGGCTCGCTCGTTTACCTGTACCAATTCCAGGCTATAGACGGATAATATTATTTCAGACTGATAGTATGCTAAGCAAGCTAATTGAGCATCAAATGTGATATCTATACTAATATAATGTATCTTGTGAGAACTTGGAAATATATTTAGAATTTCTGTTTAATCGATAAATGTTAAGTACACCGTCAAATTCTCTGGATTTAGTAGGATAGAGAGAGAGAGAGAGAGAGAGAGAAAGAGAGAGCATGACCTCACCACGATGTCCCGTGGCATAAGCGAGGATATATAATAACAATTATTATAATAAATGATTAGACCTTCTTCTACCAAATTAGTTTTTTTAACATAATTAACAAATTATTTTAATAGGGCCCCCATTAGTTTGTATCTTCTTTTCGACACCTCAAAGCATGCCCATAAACGAATTCGGTATAAGGTAATATGCATCCCTTATGTTACGTAGAAACTTACTTGACTGTCCACTGTGATAGTTAGCGTTTCGTAAATCTACTTTGAAATTTCCCCTTAGGTAAACATAGAGACCTACGAAGGTGATGAAAAGGCCACAAAAGTTCCAGGCCGTAGCAGACCTTTTCCCGAAGGAATAAAGTAAGAAGACAACCAGAAGGCGCTTGACAGTGTTTGCTACTGAGTGACTGACAACTGTCATCACCTGTAAACAAAAAGACCAACCAAAGAAACATACTTTGCTTTAATTATTAAAACAAGGGTTATGTTGTATGATAGGTAAAGTGCGATAACAATAATTCAATATATCACAACATATAAATATGACAACTAATAGTTTACTTACTTTTAAAATAATATTTGTAGAAATATACGAGTAGGTCATGTGACCAATGCCAGAGACAAACATGGCTGCCAGGATGAAGCAAGACTTGGCTGGAACAACGTGGTCATTCTCCAGGATGTACATTACAATCAAGACTACTGCCTGGACACAAAGTAGTCCACAGACTTGAGACGATGAACGCAACTGGACAGGTAAAGTTGTCACCTGTAGTTTCTTAATGGCTACATTTCTGGCAGCAAGAATGACATTTGTCAAAAGTGCTAGAGTTATTCCAACAGAGTCTGTACTGGCCGTTGTTATTCTTACTGGAAAGAACCAAAAGCAAAAAAAAAAGAATATTTTGTAACTGACCTATTCGGGATGTCAACTAATGGGCGACCGAGATTCGGTTTTGGTTGATTTCTTTGCCATATTCACCTCTAAAATGTTTTAGTCTAGGTCTGATCGTTGTAGTGAGAGGATCGTATTTCTCTTTTCCTTGGAGTTCAATTAATTATTGTAGCCCAGTCACTAATAACTTTGTATGTTTTATTATATGTTTTCTGTTTTGGATTCTTTACATATTGGATTTGCATCTATGTGAATTAAAGCTCTGTGTTTTAATCTATAATTACAACATGTTTGACTATTTTGTGTTATCTCGTCGAACTATTAAATGCCAACTTTCCTACAGGCTATTAATCAATTATATACATACAATATTGAGTCAAGAAATTTCTTTACTATTTACAAGGAATCTGGTTTTACAGCTGTGCCAACTTCAAGTATCAACTGTCGCAACCATATGGAATAGAATCTGATTTGATCCTGGACACATATATATTTATAATCTAAAGAAAATTGGAAATTTAAAAGAACTCATTCTGCATAACAACATACAGGAGCCATAACATTCATTTTTAATAATACGCGTATGTAATAATACCTTCAGATTATGGCTACGATAATTTTGCTTTGCCACAGTTTCCCAGGTGTGTGATCCGCTCGTTGCGGATCCTATCCAATGCCTGGGCCTTTCTAGCTTTGAATCGTCTCAAGACACAATCCAGTTCTTGTCCAGAATTGGGAACCGTGAATGTGTTAGCCTCACCCTCTTCCGTCATGCTACGTTCGTTTGCCTCCCGGACTTTGTGGCCTCAGACACACTCGTTCTACCACTTTCCTTGCCAACGCTCACAAAATGCCGATTGAGTGTTTCGGCCCGCTTGGCATCCGATACCCTGGGGCCTGCGCCAGTAAACGAATCTGGAGCGTTCCTTGCTAGCTCAGCTCGCTCAACGTTGTTGATGAGGTCCCATGCCTTTCGGCGGCCCTCGGCCATCTTCCACCTGCTAATGTACCTGCGAGCAGCCTTCCCTTTGAGGACCAATTCTCCTATTTGGTCTGAACTTGCGCTTCTCATAGGACCTAGGTATCGTCTTTCTGGCTACTCCTAGTATGGCTTTTACGATCGTGCTATACACTGAGTCGACGTGTCCATGCTCGATCGTCAAATTTTCAGTAGCTGCTCTGTACTCGTCCCAGAGTGCCTTCGAGTAGATCCATTCCTGTGCCAGCTCTGATTGCCTTTCCACTGTTGACTATAGCCACAATGGGCAGGTGGTTACTTCCAACACCTCACGAGCTTGAGATCTGGCCACGATTCGCTACCATTTCCCGTAAATTATTTTATGTGTAATTAAATTTTGGACACTTTCCTCTGTCCTAACGGGGTCTCCACAGTAATATGAAGAAGATGAATGCTATATTTCACGCCAATCTTTTAAAGAAGAAGGGTACATAGGCTTTCTATCACTTACTTGAAAACATCAATGCTCCAAAAATAATTAGTGGAAAGCTCACTATGGTCTCCATTGGAACTGGTGTTTTAAACACAATATGGTGGGCTATTGCCATAGTAAAAGGCTCTATCAGTTTTATAGTCAACGTAGAGGCAGCCTAAATGAAAGCCAAAAACAGAAAACAAACATTGTATTTAATATTCAAGATTGTATGTATGTAAAGTAGACTGTCTGTGCAGACTCCGATCCCCATTGGTTAATTTAAAGGCACGTGATCTTATTGTCTCATATTTTAATTTTCTCGCTTCCGGTATGTGTTTTCCCTAGCTGAGTGGTTAGCGTATCCGACTGTCATGCGTGTGACCTAGATTCAATTTCCCACTGATAATTTTTTGTCGTTTTCTACTTTTTTTTGGTTTCCATTAATATAATCTTTTTATTTTTAAAGATTGTAAAGAATTTCAGGACTTAAAGCTTTCCTAAAATGTTTTCAGTATGTAAAATATAATAATTATATTTTAGACGCATGCGGGAGATGGGTGTTCGACCCCATGCAGGGTTAGTGAATTGTGCTAACTTTTTGTTAATTTAAAAGACATTCTTTTTTTTAACCGATTATAAGATTTATTTTAAATTAGTTTCTTAATGTTATCGGTAATTAAGAAATAATAATAGTTTTAAAAGTATTATAGCTTTCTGTTATTGTAGTTTATACAACGCCGGGCAATTTAGATTAACTGAATTGCATTTTTAAAGCTTTCCTAAACTGTTTATAAAAAAGTAAAATCTATTAAGTTAATTAGGCTATATTTTAGACGCATGCGGGAGATGGGAGTTCGACCCCATACAGGGATAGTGAATTGTGCTAACTTTTTGTTAAATAAAAACACATGCCTATTGATAACCCGATTACATTATTTATTTTAAATTACGTTCCTAAATGTTTTTGGATAATAATAATTTTATTTAATGTAGGTTTTGGCCGGGCAACGCCGAAAACTGTATAAATATATGAAGGATGAGCATAGTCACAGGTTTTTACTTTCGAGAAAATCGTATTTTTAACTTTGAAGACTTTATGAAAAAAAAATGTATTTGTTTTTATATCATTTATTTACTAAAATGCCATTTTTTTGTGAATAAGAAAACCGAAAGTCAATTATATTTATGCACAAATAAATTTTTTATGGTGTTAGGACTCGTTAAATCGGATTCAAATAATAGTGGTATCTTTATAAGAAGCTTCTAAATTCTGTTGATCTGGAGTCCAAGCTAAGTATTACTTGACTGACAGGTTTTATGCAGTAATGTAGTAATATTCTGTATAATTATTTTCAACACCTTTCTTTCAGCAATGATAGATGAAACAACTTCAGTTGTTGAATAAACAATTTTATTTAAATTGTAGACTCAATATACACTTCAAATAAATGCAGCAAACAGATAGGCGAACATAAGAGTTTCATAAAATATACAATTATCAATAGAGCGACTGCTGTCTACGAACTTAGAACTGAACTAATTATTTTAAGTAGGGAGCTTTGCAAAGAAAACTATCATCGAAGGTTCCACGGGGTCCTAATACGCATTACAATTGAACTGCGACATAGAATCTAATTCTCAATTTCTACGGGGTAGACCCAGGATTTGGTTCAATCTTCCCTCAGAGCATGGAGGTCAAACCTTGGCCTGAAGTTTAACATCTAATACGCACTTATAAAAAAGGTCAATGCCCTGTTTAGTCATTCATCTATAACTGAGATATTGTACAATGGTCAAATTTCTGAACATATCCTAATTATGACCATGCACGTTCTGCCAAAGTTTTCATACATTTTTATACATTTTTTTGTGTACACTAACATAAAAGAAAATTACCAAACAAGTCTTAAGACTATTGTTAATACTTTGCTTTAGTATTTTAAAATGTAAAAAAAAAAAAGAAAGCTAGTTGTTAAAATCTTCTTTGTTCACTTTTGGATTTTGGCTTATTTGACATAAATTGACAACCTTCGTTCAACATGTCTTTTATAAAAATAAAAAAAACATTAACTGTAGTCAATGAAAAAATATTAATTTAATGCAATTACACAATTACAGCTATTACAGTTAACTGTATCCATTTGGCATAATTTTGCATAGTTAATGTGATGTTTTCTGTTGTGTCCATGCTGATAATATGTAAAACCTTGGCTTATACTCCGTAACTTTAAGAGCGACAGGTGCACAGTCAGGTCATCTATCAGTCTGTTTCTGGTATCAGATTTGATAATTCGAAGTTGAAAACAACTGTTCATAAGCATAAGATGACACAAACAAATTAAAAAGTGCAATGCCAAGTGCTTTCATTGATTTGAAGTCATTTGGCATAGAATTCCACACTTTAAGGATTTCAACATCAGGGCTACCAACTGTGCTGTCTTTTGCCATCCCTTTACACTCGTGATAAAATACATTTTTCTTGAAATTCCAAAAGCACCATTTCCAAATTTCCTAAATCTAACATCAAGTTTTTCAAATTCGGCTTTATCTGGGGAAGTAAGAAAACATAGGTTTGTCTCCATCTTACGGAACTGTACAATCTATTTGGATTGACAATGCTAGAACATTCCTTGTAGATTTCCTGATGACTTGTAGGGTTGTCGGTAGATGTTATAGAATTTTGTAAGTGCATTTTTACATTTGGAAAATATTTTAGCTGCCCATTTTGAAGTTTTCATTCAAATGTTCTGATATCGCAAAACATCATTTCTGCTGTTTTTTTGTGAATCTTGCAGTTTTTTACTCAGTTCAGTGGAGTGTGCTGCAAAATCCGTAAAAAAAAAAAAACAACAACACTAAGCTGTGGTTAATCCAGCCCATTTTGAAACATAAACAGCCTAATTTCACCCAAGCTTGCTACAAATCTCTCCAATAATCGTCCTCTGCTCAGCTATCTGACAGTATTGTACATGAGTACAGTATTAAACTTAAAAGTAAAATAAAAAGAATATCGGCGAAAATAAACGAAATAAACATTATTTTAACAAATCGACGAACCAATCCCTAGCGGTGTGGCCATAACTAAGCTGTTCCATTTTCGGTAAATGCTCGCCTGCCCATAGAAATGGCTCTGCGTGCCAGCTGTGGCACGCGTGCCTTAGGTTTGCCATCGCTACTTTAAAGCATTCTAACACTTTAAAAAACTTTGTAAAGAGTGAAGCGATTCCGATGCAGTTTTATATAGGGCCTGCTAATTAAAAAAGAAATTAAAGAAATATGTTATATAATATTTCTCGATGTGATCACTGGGTGATCATCCCCCTCCCCCCCCCCCCCCCCCACCTCTCGCCCGCACATAGCCTCGGTATTTGGTTAACATCTAGAAATAAGAAAATATGAAAACATAATTAATAATGATAAAACTATAGGCACATTTTTTTTCTTATATATTACATTGCGGACTAAATATAGACTATTAGCATAAAAACAATAATCTTGAAGTAATTTAAGTACATAAGATCTAGGCCTAGCCAACATAATTGAAGAGCGTAGACTATGAAACCTGTTTATGAATATTTAAAACAATATTAGTTATCTATAATAATTGTAACTAGCCTGATAAGTAAGTTTTGATTGTTAGGTTGTTTTGAACACAGTCAAAATATTAAAAACTTTAAAGAAAGCTTGAATGCTTTCGCTTCCTTAGGCCTTACAATCATAGACTAGTCCTTTAGACTTAGGCATATCCTATCGGTGAACTTAAACATTGTTCGCCGAGTCGTAGGCCTAATCATAAGGCTTAGCGATTTTTAAGTATCATTTATGGCCTTTTTAACAGTTTTTACATTTAACTGTATGTATTATGTACTTATTTATTTTAATGAGCATTATAACCTAATTATAAGTCATCGAAACATTTAATCATACCCTGATAGCACAGGGAATGCGGACCGAGCTAGATTTTGCTCGGTTCTTTTTCGGCACGCTCGGCTTCCGTCTTTCGAATGCTTTTTGCATTCGGTTTGCATTTGAAAAATTTCGGCACTTTTTTGGCGCCTCCGTGCTTTTTATAGCCTACGTATCGCATTTGGACCGATTATGTGCAGTCGAAAATGTTAAAGTTAAAAAAAAATTATTTTCAATTATTTTTAAGAAAAAAAAAACTAATGTGAATATTAAGTAACATAAGGAATTTAAAAGATAATAATTTCATTATATAATTATAATATATAATACATTTTATCGGTATTATTAGAATTTTAATTTTTTTTTACAAAAATTATGGAAGATATAGGCTACAGTACTACAGTAAAAAAAGAAATTAATTTTAAACCGCTAGACACTGCCATATTGAATCGACAACGAGTTTAGTAAAATTTTCAGACAAGATGGCGTCACGCTGTTGTAGTTTCAAATTGATGAAAAAAATGAAGAAACAGTGGTTAGTCCGCATTAAACGTGACGAAGGGCCACTTTACAAGGTAAGCCTACAGTAAATATAGATATATATTAAATATTATAGACTCGATAATTCATACTTTACTACTGACTTTCAATAAAAGCCATGCTGCATTAATTTTAAAATTTTCACTTTCTTTGTAAACCACGCTGTCTACTAACGTCTAGACTAAACTAAATAGATATTACTATAATTAAATTAATTATTTCTATATAATAATTTATAGTAAGCTAGAAGTCTAAACAATTTAATTTATATAAGATATCATTTCGATGGAATATTAAATATATTTTTAGTACGTTTTAACATTTAGAGTATTTAGAGTTTAGAATTAGAATAATATGAAGTATTTACTATTGAGTCTATTGTCACTATTGTGAATTGTGGTTAGAGTTAGATTTACTGGCTATGCTCAATGCTATATAATATGTTTCAGCTTTTTCATATATTGTATTTGTATTATATATAATAATATTATTATAAATTAATCAAATTATAGGCCTAAGTCTAAGTCTCAGTAATAAATAGTAAATTAAAAAGAGTTAGGCCTATTAAATAGTTAAAATAGTAAATATATTTTAGATACGTTCCTTTTAGATAGAATTAGGCTTATTAGGCCTACTATTAATTTAAATTTTTAATGATTTCATGTCGTTCATATTATTAATTTAGGCCTATATTAAATTATTATATTTAAATTACTGTATTTAATTCAGCACTGTCAGCACAGGCTTACTGCTAGCTATTAAATCAGAATCTTAAAATGATTTTCAACCCTAGTTTACTTATCAACTAATGTCTGTTTTTTTCTTTCTAGTGTCTAGTCACATCTTTGCAGATGCTATGGCTATCAAAGAGTCACAAAGCGTAAGAGCTTCGTAGGTACTTCAAGTAGGCCTAAATGTTTATGGCCAACGTTAAGGACACTACAAGGATTACAAAAGCTGCAAAGAATCAAGCTGAGCCAGAGATGACCTGGAAGAGAATGAGTGTTCAGAATTATATAAATATATTCAGGTAATTTATATTATAATCAGTTATATCTATGGAAAAGTAATTAATTGTGCAATATTTAATTAATTAAATATATTTTCTTTGCTGCTTTTTTAAATTTGAGCAAGTAATCTAAAAAAAGTATTGTTTTCATAGATTATTGTGACATGGCCAGTAAGTGACTGAGCAGCTCAGCGAGCTGGGGACAGCAGGATGAAGCAATGTGGCAAAGGAAAAGTATGATTTAAACAGATATTGATATAAAAATAATTTGATGTTTTATCATTTGTTTTTGTTACTTTCTTTAGTAATGAAGATAATGTATTGATTTTTTTCTTCTTAGGACAATTTGATTCCTCCAGAGATGAAGATGAGACACTGACTAGAATAACCAAGTAAGTACACGCACTTAATTTCAATTATATTTTACGATTACGTATTTATTAAACTATTATTTGTTTTAAGTTTCCAATTTGTCTAAATAAAATAAAAAAATATAACATTCTTACTAGTAATAATTTGTATCCATATATTTTTTCGAATTTTGAATGTTGAATGGAAAATGTGTTTAATTATGACTGACATTCTATTTAGTTCATAATATAAACTTGCTAACTAGCATTTAATAATTTTTGGATTTTCTGCTAGGCCTGTCAATTTTTAAACTTGAAAGTTGTATTTTTATTGCTTGTTAATTTATTTTAATAGATTTAAGACCACCTACTCCATCAAAGACAGCCTGCCATTCTAACCAGGTATATTTTAATTATAATGCTTAAATTCTTTTAGGATTTAATATGGAAAATTGTATAAATTAATGAATGAATTAATTAATTTTTTCAGTATGAACTGTTGATAAATGCCATTATAAATATATATTTTTTTTTACTGATATATAGCTAGAACAGAGAGTGGAACATGTACTTGTGGATATGGAGTTAGAGCATCCCAGTGTATGTAATACATTTTATTCTCAAATAATAAAATATTAACCTTTCTACTAGTACCAACCTACTTTCCTGCTATGTATACCTTGTATCTTCTTCTATCCCATAACCCAAGCATTATTTTACTAATTATTCCCTATGGCCCAGACTTTATTTCAAAATGGCTTAGACATCAATAGTTTTTTTTTTTTGTTGTTGGTAAAAACTGTTAACAACACATAGAGAGTAAATTGCTCCAAACATAATAATTGACCGTATTTGAACAATCTAATTAATAAAATAATTGTATTCATTCGTAATATTAATTCATAAGAAAAAGTTCCATCAACGTGCAAGTCCATAATAAAGGAAGGTAATTTGGTAGCGTCCATTAGGAGTGCAATTTAAATTTTGTCTCTATATTTTTTAAATATTTGTCATGTAGGCTTATATGTTTTTGTATATAGGCTACTTGTCAATCTGTTGTTTTCTCTATGCTTGTCAACGTGTCGGTTTTTTTTAATATGTGTAAATGTGTATTTCTATTCTTGATTAATCTATCGCATAGCTTTAGTAATTTTTTTTTACTCTCCCTAGATTTAGTTTTTTTCTAATCTAATAGACCTTTTAATTTGTCTAAGTGTAATTTTTTTTTTTCTGTTTTGTTGAGTATTTATAGTAATCAATTTTGTAGTGTGAACTGAATTATTATATGAAATATATTTCACATAAATTTAAATTACTTTCTGTTTTCTATTTTCAAAGGAAAGCTTTTAAATATTATTACATGTGATTCTAGAACTTCTTGATATTAAATTACGATCTATCAATGTGGTTTTTCTTTCTCTTTTATATGTGAATCTTCATTGTTTCCTTGGAGTTGACATTGTAAAGGCTTTCGTTTTCAACTCTATGAAAAAAGTTTTCACCAATGGTTTTGCAGCAACAATGTGTTGGTCAGGGAGTAGGGGCAAAACAGAGTTCCGGACTTTACGTACCATATAAAAGATGTAACAGTCTGTGAGTATTTACAATTGTTTACATATCACCCTTCTGACCTTTTCTTTTATTACCTTACTCTGTAGTATTAATAGTAGTGGGGCATTGTGACAGAATAACATTTTTATGCCTATACATAGGTCCCCAGCTTTAATCCAATTAGATGCGCTGGAATTTTCGCCCCGATCAGGTGTGCCCTTGAGTCTAGTTCAGATTCAAACCTGACACGAGTTAGGGAAATGTAAATCGCATGTTTCACTATCCCCATGGATCCAAATGATCTTAAATTAAAGGTTATTTTTTAATTTTTAATAGTATTAAAGCTACATCAAAATGTCAATAAAATGGATCCACACTTTACAAAAATAGGCAAATTAATTAAATACTGTCTTAATTTAATACAATTTTGGTTTTATGTTTTCATTACCTTTTCCACTCATAATTTTACTAATTACTTGGGTAAAATAAAGATGTCCACCCATTAAATTTTGCTTGATTTCTTGAATTTATCAGCCAAGAATTACTAAGTTTGAAGATTTTAAAAGAAAAAGAAAATAAGAATCTCAATTAACATTAATTTTTATAAAGCTTTAGTACAGGGTGTATTACAAATCTTTGCATCTGCAGTAGGCCTATTAGGTAACTTATGGAAAAAAAATTTATATCAACAGTACCAGTATATCAAATGTAGTAAGATAGTATCCTAACTATTTGAAAGTTATTTTTTATGCATTTACAATTGTTTTTAGATGCAGGTAGATGTCACAAGAGTGCAGCCGAGGAGGAAATTAATAAAAGCAAACAGATGATGGTTTCACTGCAGACAGAGATGGTGGCAGACGAAGACATGCCAAAGAGGCACTTCTAAATAAAGAAATAAAAGCTTTTAATTTTCAATAAAAATTTGCTTGCAATATTTTGTTCTGACCTTTTTTCATTACTATATGTCAACGTGTCTGTATGTCTATTACTTTTATGTTTTGAAATTCTGAATGTACAATATTATGCATGCTAATTTTATGATAAATCTAATTCGGACCACTTGTGGGTGAGTGTCGGCTATAAGCAGCTAAGGTTCGGCGAGGGGGCGGCTATAAGCAGATACGGTTCGGCAAACATTTGGTTTTGCTACTGTTGCCGATCATTTCCGATCTGTAGCCGAGCTCTGCCCGGATGCTTTCGAGTTAGCAAAATGGCATCTGGGATGGACCTCACTGCCGACATGCGCCCGAGTTTTTTGCCGAGACCTTCCCGAATTTGGCCCGAAGGTAGTGTGCTATTAGGGTAATTCATAAAGTTTTGCCACTAGCTTAGGCTCTTTTTCAATTGTTGAACACTCAAAATATTCATATTATTTTTACTAACCCTATTTTTCTATACGAATTATTGTTGATTTTTTTCAAATATTTAGGATTTTGTCCTCTTTTTTTTTTTCATTTTTAACCTAAAGGCGGCTATAGGATCGGTAAAATCATAGAGTCTGCTAAGCTGCTTTAATAATTATGAACCGCGCGATGCGACGAACAAAGACGATTAGCCAATTAGTGTCAAGTGACAAAAAAAAAAGAAGTATGCCCGTTCTACCAAAGTAAACGTTGGGCTATGATATTATTTCTGTGCCTAATATCTCGGTAACTTGAACGAATGAGACTTGGTCACATTGTAGAGAGACATATTATGACGAATAACATTAGGGTTATAACTATAAATTGACCAAAATGTGAATATGCACGTTCTTTCAATGTAGTCTTCATAAATTACAGAGATTAAAGTTACATTTACCTCAATATAAGACAAACTGTAGTTCGTAATCCATGTAACCATGACATGAGAAAGTACGACGACAATCGTTATCGTAGATCTTAAGTCCATTGTCATGCTTATACTTAAAATACAAGTCAAACACTGTGGGAAAGAACATATTTATACATTCTACATTGTCTATATGTATATGAACTATAATATAGGCCTACATTTCATATAGGCCTTTAAGTAGTACAAAACTAATTTAAATTAAATATCAATGTTTCACAAACATTTTCTTGTCTACGAAACCTCCCAAAGGCCAACTGAAGAGGTTTTTCTCAAAGTGACGTGATTCGAAATAGCCCCATACCAAAGTGCAGGAAAACAAATACAAATAAATCATGACCCATCAAACATATATTTAAACCATTTTGCTACAAATAAGAAACGACAATAGATTCAAAACCAGTGACAACAGATTTAAAAACTTTGGCAATATGATTTTTTTTCCTACACGAGCTGCCAATTAAAGACGTAACGTCCCTTTGTTGTAGAAAATTAAACATCTCAAATGGCTACGCGATTTGGTTTATTTTTCTCCAGAAAAAAACACACATATTTAAGTGCTAATTTTGAACTAATTACTCGAAAGATATGTTTACTATTTTGTATTAATCTAATACTGAACGTTAAAATAGTTTGCGGGTTTGATATAAAAAAAATATGCCGTTGGTCTTATACAATTTTTCATTTGGCACCTATAACATTAAAAAATACATTTTTTCACAGACCTTTAAAAATGTGAGACTTTCGAAACCAAAGATTTGATTTTCAATTCGCAGTTAATCGACAACAAACTCTCATTTCTTTTTTAACTACCATAAAAGTATTTCGTGTTTCTTAAAATTTTTGCAATGCTAAGTTCCCTGCGGCAGCAAAAAAAAAAAATTTAAAAAAATCAACATCTATTTGCTTCAACTTAGAAACTGTCTAGATATAATCTAATATCACGGGTGCTCGCGTTCCTCGAAACCTGAATGGGAATAACTGAAGTATAGACTATTGCATCCGTTGAAGACGGAAACACTGTGTGTATGGACAACTTACCTGTGCCGTGGTCAGAATCACTGAAGCCATGAAGTGTAAAGCTGGACCAGCATCCTCGTCTGAAGATTTCTGTAGAGTTTGATAGCCGGATAAAAATAGCTTACCACACTCATGACACAGAAATGATGCCACTGTCCAGGCCGCAAATGCCACGATGACAGCTGCCGTTTGATTTTTCATCACCAGCCACATGATTTAGAACCTGGGACTTACATGAGAATATATATCAGAAAGGCATTGAATGATCTGATTGTATTTTATGTTACGAGAAAAATAGTTAAGTTTCACGCTTTTCTTTGATTTGAAATTAGTATAGAATTTTTGTAAGTTTGAAATAATGTTGGTTCACCTGAATACTTCTGGCAACACTCTCTATCCCCAAATGCCACTAAAGAATACCGAGCGTTTATATAAATTAGTACTTGTATTTGTGTTGGCTAACTAGGGCAAAACTAAACACTATTTCAACAATACAATCGCCACTATAGGCTTATAGCCCAAACTACGATACAAGTCGGGGTTAATATAAAACTAATCTATTAAACTTTACTATATAAAATAAGATAAGATTGCTTTATTGATAAAAAAAATGGAAATTTGATTTGATTACATAAATTCCGTCTTTCAGCATACTTAAAACAATATTAAAGAACCATTTGTACTCAAACACAATAGACATTCGCGCAAACTATCATACCATTTATCATACAAGAAAAAAGTAGGCCTATCATTTAGGAGTAGCCATTGAGCCATTCTATTTTCTGGCTGAAAGATGCTTCTTTTGAAAGTAGGCTTACAATTTAAATCTTAGCCTTTATCAAATTCTAAATAGTCACAGGCCTATTTTTAACAATAAATATCAATTAAATTTTGACTACTACATTAGCTAATAAAATCCAGGTACATTTAACTATTAAGTATTAAGAAAATGAAACTTTTAGTCCAAATCCTAGTCCTATTTCTGGGTGAGTGCACTAAAACTAGATTACACTATTTTTAAAAGATCTACCCAAAGTTGAAAATGTCCATAAATAGATAATAATTAACCATTAAAACATTAAAGATATTGACAACACACTTATTTGAATCACCCAAAAAAAAAATAACCCTAATCCATTTAAAACACAAAATTTGCAGGTACAGACAGAATCACTTAATATTATTGTCGCTCTAACCCGGGCCCAGTCAAGCCAGTTCGAGATAGATGTAATATTTGCAGTAATTCATGCACAACAAAATAGCGAGCCATTCAATGTGACCCTTGTGTTATGTTATGGTGTATAACATCATAGTTTAAAACACCCATTTACTACTTTTCCCCTCGACATGGTTTTCTACTTAATAGCACGACTGCTTTTGACTTGTGCATTAATTTAGGCTATCAACACTTCATTTATTAAACCAGTCCAGACCAGTAAAATCCTAGATATTGTCTGCTATTTTACAACCAATAGATACTCCAATATCGCCCGCGAAAGTTATTAATATTTTTTCTAGAATCAAGCTGTCTGCTTAAATGCAAACTTCTGATTGGTCGTCTGCAAGGGTAGCCTTTGACGTCTTATTTCGTTTTTTTATTCATTGTTCCTATTGACCTTTTTACTTTGACCCGGAAATCGGAAAAATCGGAAATTACCCTCAAAAGTCACTGACATATTATTATATTTCTTTGGGGGCGGAAGCAGTTGTTTATTCCTCTTTCCTCTTAGTATCTTACTAAAGGCTACTTTAGCCTATTATAATATATAGCCTATAGCTAGGTCTACTAATATGTTATAATATGCTTAACTACTTCTAAATACAATATTTCAACGATAAAACCCCAGGACAAGTCAAACAATAGCTTAGGCCTATGGGACATAGACCTAGGCCTTTTCAGAATCAAACTGTGATGAGCTTAACTTTGACTTTTCAAGGTTCTTTTGTGACATCGAAATCGAACGATCAAAAAAAAAAAAAAAATTAAAAGTTATGATTTCTATTGCTACAAACAATAACTTAATACAATATAGCCTACGTGTTGATACTTCAACACAAACAAAGCTTTATAAATTTATAACTATGTAAAATTTTATTTGCATGCTTAAAGACGATTTACTGATCGCTCGACGCCAATATGTATTAACATGGTAACCATAGACGCATTAGGCCTAGAATGTATAATAAATGTTTGGGTTAAAAACTGGTTCAAAAAGTAAAAGAAAAGTACAGTTCGCTCCCTAGCTTCTGGGTATAAAGTTTTTTTAATTAGTTTTTTTTGTAAAATGAAAAGCTAATATAATTACGCCTAAAAACCACTAGGCCCCCAGTAAAATAACAAAAGCGAAGAAGGTTTTATTGACAACTTCAGCCCCCCAGCGAGTGCGCATGCGTAGACATTGACCTTTTTTTCTTTGGAATAATTAATAAAATGAAAAGGTCTATAGCGACTCGTACAACTCAGCGCCGCTTGCTTTTTGGGCGGTGAAAGGGTATAAAAGGTCAGACTACCGGCGGACGGGTCTCTCTTTTGCCGGTCTTTTGCTAGCTAATCTTTCGACAGGACAGACATATTGTTTGTTTGGACTGATCATGATACCTTTATTGTCTACATTTGCATTTTTCAACTAATACAATTCATTCAAAGTTAGAAAAAGTTTCTGCATTTAAATAACAAGTCAAGGAGTTTGTTTTGAATAAGAATTACTGTTGAGATCATTTGGATAATGCCAACTAACTTAACCAACTGCAGACTATTTATCAGACTGCAGACTATTTATCACGCTCAGAACGACGTGGGTTCTCCCTGGCCTTAAATAATCATACTCTAGACAACCGCCCAAAAGGATTGAAGTGGGAGCTGCAATCTAACACTTGCGATGAATGCTGCATGCATGCATATAAACACCCCGATTTATAAAGCCTTAGGAAATAACGACGCCTCTTGTCACTGTGTAGAGTGTAGAGTGTGGTTTGCCCCAATTAAGTTCCGGTCTGTTGAATTCCCATGTCCTTGGATACCACCATTGATCTATAAAAATAATGGATTAGGCACGGAAGTAGAATAGTTGAACCAAGCTTCCGCCATTTTTTGAACTATCACTGAAATATACAAATAATAACTATTTACATTATCTTTATACATTTTTCTCAAATAATGACATTAAGATATTATTAATTTCAATACAAACATATAAGTCAGTAAAATTCCACAATGTGTTGTCTATTTTATATTACACCTTTTAATTTAACTGATGAGCCTAATTACTATAGATCTACTTTGAATTATCATTTATCAATATGATTTATTCAAAAGGTAATTGAAATTAATTAAAATGCCGATTATAAATAAATAATTTGAACCGATGTATTCCAATGCAAAATAATTTTCTTTTTTTGTTTATATGTATCTACGTATTGTCTTTTTTAAAAACCAAGAAGTGCAACTCTTGACTAATTTATTTTATAAACAATGTCACGACCTAACTTGCGCCAGGTCGGACACAGCACGTAATGAACTTAGAATAATGAATATGTTCAAAACATGAAGAATAATTCCTTTTAGGTGTTGGTTATTTTTAGTTAGAGCGTATATCTCTTTTTTTTTCCGTGCGCAACCAATAAGTCTATCTTCAATTACTCCTACGATTGCATTAAAGGTTTCCGCCGCTGTATACAACTTTCTATTTTAATCTTAATTTTCCATTCAGAAATATCTTGCGAATTACTAAACCGATCGGAAATTCCGAACTAAATGTTTCAAGTTATCAAATAGCAGAAATATCAAAGCAAGAGGCCCATCTTTTTATAGTCTTTGGTGCAACCAATGCAGATATTTAAAAATGACTTATAAAACAAATTGTCTCAATCTTTTTGGATCTATAGGGCGTTTGCAATCCCGTGACAAAAAGCACGTGATTTGTGTTTACTTTGAGTAATGGTGTACAAGTAAATATGGCCGCTGTATTAATAAAGTTTCATATAGGCTCGAGCTTTTTTTAAATGATGTGTTGTGTTTTAAGTCTCATTAAGATTTAAGCTGTATTATGTATGTTAAATAAAATAGGCTATTTTATTATTATCATAGACATAGATCATAGACGATGTGAGCCTAATAGTGACTTGACTAGATAGCCTATTCACCAACAATATCACTTGACATCGTAGCCTAGCCTACGAAACATTAAAAGTGTAGGCCTATAAAGTGAAATTGAAAGTGTAAATAGGTCTAGCCGGCGCTAGCCTAATCACATTAATCAATTAATCTACAGTACTACTATTTACCTCCTTTTTTTTGAGTAGGATAGCCAATATTCAGATGTGAATTTTGCATGATAAAGAAGTACTTCACTTTCACCACGTTACATTTGTACCTCAAGTGGCTTCTTTATTTACACAAATACGTCACTAAAAACCTAAGCCACGCCCACTAAAAACGCTCTATTCTCTGTTATGTTTCCAGGTCACTCCTACTCCTAGGATTCGAACAAAATTGAATCTGAATATTTATACAGATGTCTACACACATAAATTTATCTTACCTTGTTATCCTCCTAATTCCTCTGAATGTACATAATTGACGATGTAGATCTACGAACTCGAGCTTTTAAATACAACTCACTACTTTGTAGTTATATATTTTCTTAATTCAAATCGTCTTACTTAACTTTGCACGCTTTGTTATTCGTTAGATGGTGATATTTATTAATGTCAAAAAGTATAATTATCATTGAGTAACGGATAATTGCATAATAAATAGAGATTAAGATTAGTAGGGTAAGGTTCACCAAGATGTCAATTGTAATATTTACACACTAGAAGGTGTAAAGAATGTCTGGTTGGAACTGCGTTCTTTAGTAAAAAAAAAAAAAACACTTTTTTCGGAATTGTTATCCAAGTTTCCCAGATGACTACCAGTAAAGAACGCAGAATAATAACGTCTGTCGCGTTTAAACTATTTTACTATAACTGAATTGAAAGAAAATAGAACTTCGATACCAACAAGACTGTACCGGTACTTCCCTTTACAGTGGATAAAAAAGGCCAGACGAAATTCCATTTAATAATATATAGCTCAGTGCTTACTTGTGATAAGAAACTGTAGAAAATGTTGGCCGCGCAACGCTATGCACGACGAGAAAGGGACTTTTATTACTTATTCAAAAAAAAAAATGAAATATGATAGGCCTACTTATCTCTCTCCGCATAATCTCTCCTTCATTCTCTCAATCCCGGCGTCTCCCTACAGCGCCTACGTTGAGAATCATGTTATAAGGTCTATATTGTTAAAACACCACAGAATATACCTTGTATTGCTTATTAGATGGCGACACACAAATATAAAGAACGTCGGACGTTCCTGGGGTTGATATGGAGGGGGGGGGGGCGGTGAAGGGCGAGTGGGCTGTACAAAAATCCTTTAAATAGTTTGAACACCACTGCTATTTCAATCACTAAAATGACAAAATTTAGATGTGTTTTTATCATAACATGGGTAATCATGAGCTTTAAAAAAAAAATTATTCGACTGTTTCACTACTGTGTGATTTGTGACGTAAAAGTCATTTAAAGCTTTTTATGTTAGTAACCATGATCTATTACTAGATTTAGACTGTTTCTGAGAAAGGCATATTGTCGGGGGTGATTAGAAAAATAAAATTTAAAAAATATAAGTTGAGCAATAGCACTATGCAGAGATAAATAGATGAAATGGCAAGTGATGAAGAGAGTACATTGTCATTCATTCTGGTGACTACTGAAACATTGCAATTTTCTTTACAACTTCATGGGTCCATCAAGCTACCAGACAAGCAAGCGTTACTTTTAGTTTATTATAGTAGGGAAACTTTGCCAATTTTGCTTTAAAAAAATAAATATAGCTCACTATATTATTTCAACTAGAATGCGTTTATTAGGGGAGAATAAATTCCTCCATCGGCGATATTATTGTTCTCTCATGGATTGGTGTCGTAATTAAAGAAGTCTGTGCCAGATGTATTAGCTGTGTGATTCGTCAACAGCTTTTAGTATCTTATGTCTTTGTTATCGTCTGCGTCGCACACTATAATAGACCTACGTAATTACTGCAGTAAACAAAACTGAAGCAACACATTCAATGATAGATTGTTCAGACAGTTTTGCATTGAAATTTCAGAAAGCAAAGACGATTCTTTGAGAAAAATCAAATAAAATTGAAAACTGATATCACTGAAATAATTCATTGATTTATAATCATTAAAAAAAAAGGATTTCAGGGTGATGTCCCCAATTAAATTAAGACGAATAGTGTTTTTTTTTGGCATTTTATGAAGAAAAAACTGACGAAGATAAACTAAATTATTGTCGTCACCACGAAGCACTTAATGATGACTTCAACAGACAATTTTAAGACATTATTATTATAAACTTGAACATTTTTGGTTGAATATTAGACCCTCTTTTCTAATGGTGAAGTGTTAAAATCAGTTTTTCCTTCACAACTGTAAGATGATTTGATCAAATTAACACACAATGACTAATCAAAATTGAAATTTGTAAGAAAATGGCTATAATCACAATTTTGGTTACAATTGGACATCCATCAATTTCAGTAGGTCTTTTGGTTTTGGTGCTGTTGTCAAAAAGAGAAGCAAAAGGCAAGTAACCCAAAGGTTTTGGAAACCGAAATTGAACCAAACATAGACAAACTGCTAACAGCATACCAGGCACACGCTTCACTTTTTTTTAATTATTCATTTTATTTAAAACAACAATCAAACAAACCTGTTATTTCAGCTCTTTTTATTATCATAAATACGCACACAAATCTAGTCGGCCGTTACTTAATTTCGGAAGAAAAAAAAAGAGGGGGTAGGGGCGGTGAGCGCTAAAAAAATGAAAAAGGGGGCGGTGAGCCGAAAAAGATTGAGAACCTATGAATATGATAGAATGTGTTGCGTCTCTCATCGACATAAAAATCTCTTGCAGCTTGAAACCTTACAGAAGCAATAACAAAACGGAGTGATTATACGGCGGATCCGCCGTATAACGCTCAGCGTTATTCGGCGGATTTTTGCGTGAACTCCTGACCTATATTATACATAATTGTTTATCTGGTCTTATATGCTTAATTACTATTTTTTCGTACTATTTAGAACAAGGTTTGTTGGCCCAATGGTTAGTAGCTTGCGCTGTCAACAGGGGTGACGCAGATTCAAATCCAGTCAGCTCTGACATTTTTTTTTTTAGTATTATAAAAAATACACCGTAATCACTCCGTTCAATTATAGTAAAACGATAAATATTTTTTAGTTAAATTCGTGATTTTTTTTTGTAAGTAACCATTTGTCATTGTTTATAATTTATTAAAACATAAAGGTTACCCTATTACTATGGCCTATGTCTCTTAATCACAATTAGAAATTGATTTTACGGTTAGGCCCGGTTAGGGTTAGGACTTAGCTAGGAATATGATCCTAATTAAAAGCCTATAGAGTCACTATAGACTATAGAATAGAATATAAAGTTTTAAGTCATAAGTATAGCCTAACTCTCACAATTTTTCGTAAATTCGGTATTATACACTTTCGGCTGTTTGAATAACGCTTCACAAAAATTAGTGCTTCGCGTTGTAGGCAGTGGAAAAGATCCTGTATAATATAGGTCACGAGTTCACGCAAAAATCCGCCTTATAACGCCTCCCATAACAAAATCTCTTGCATGAAATTACCTTTTAAAATTATATTTTTAGACACTTGTCATAGTTTCAAGTAGTGACACCGTGCAATGAATACATTTCTTGCATTTTTTGGTACCCTGTCTACCTCATTATAGCTTACATTTTGTGTTCCCCCCCAAAATTTTTACATATGCTTCAGTGGATATGAAAAGGTCTGGGATAACAGAAGAAGTAGAAGTTGGGCCCTTTACAATCCACATGAACCGAACACACCCAACTCTGCCTAAAGACCAACCGAACTGAACCAGACATTAAAGTCACGAACCGAAACGAACGAACATAAAGTCTAGGCCAGCATGCGGCTCTTTCGATGTCAAGATGCGGGTCCCAGTTCCATGCGCAAATATTAATAATTATATTACTTTATTTACAAAACTCATAAAAAAATATAAAAATCTGGAAATCTTTGTAATATCACTACAAATTGCAAAAAGAGGGAAAAAATTCACAGGTAGTGAGTACGTCAAAGATAGTTGCATACGTGGAGCTGAAGAACTGTTTCGTAATTTCAAAAACAAACAAAAAATCATGAAGGAAATCAAAGATTTGCCATTATCTGCTAAAACAGTACAACATAGAACTGCTAAATATCTTCACATGTAAAACATATGCAAGTGGAAGACATTCAACTGGCTTCTGCTTTATCACTTGCTATGGGTGCATTTTGCGACACAAAAGACACGGCACACTAAGTTACACTTTTCGTTAGGTATACGTAATCCTAAGGTATGAAAGAAGAACTGTTAGGATTATTGGCGCTCTCAGGGCAAACTCGTGGAGATGATATAGCAAATGCTGTGCAAAAATGCCTGGAAGACAATGAAATCGATATAAAAAAAATCGTATCCGTAGCAACTAATGGAGCCAGAAGTAGTATGACAGAATTCTTTGACAAAAACAAACCACGAAATTTCAACGTTTCACTGCATAATTCACCAAGAGGCCCTTTGTGCCCAAACATTTCCGGCCAAAAAAGTTCAAGAACTTGGCAATTAAGATCATTAACAGCATTTTGCAAAAGCACTCTACCATTGCCAGTTTAAAGAATTTCTGAAGAAACAGATAGCTAGTATTCTGACCTACTTCTGCACAATATTATAGAGTGCGATGGCTTTCTAGGGGTAACGTATTAAATCGTTTTGCTTCTTCCTTGAGTGAAATAAAAACATTCTTCAATGAAAAAGGCATTGTCCATCCCGAATTGAAAGAAGACAAATGGCTGCCAAAATTCAAACTTTATGGTGGATATCACAAAGAAACTAAATGAGCTAAATGTAAAACTGCAAGGAAAGGGAAACCCAGCCTATGCCTTGCTTGAAGAAGTGGTTTGCTTCGAAAATAAATTACTTCCTTTTGTCAAAGACATGGAGAGCGGTAAATTACTTCATTTCGAAAAATCTGAAGCAATATCGCGATGAAACCAATGCAACTATTGACACAAATTACTTCAGCATGGCTATAAACAAAATGAAGGATGGATTCGCTGAGAGATTTGAGCAATTCAAAACAAACGCAAGTATTCTGGCGTTTATAGTAAATCCTCTCAACACAAATACAGATAAGATGCTGGTTCGCTTTAAATGCAATTGCTGGATTTGAAAACCAAACACTTGTGGAGTTGCAAGTTCACAGAACTCAAGAGCAAGCACGTCACGCTGCACAACTGGACAGCTCTAAAAAGAGTTGCCGCGAGTTGAGGCATATTTGACGCATGGAATAGTCTTCCAGAATGCTACAGTGAGGTGAAGTAGTTGGCATTTGGAGTGCTGACGATCTTCGGGTCAACATATTCGTGTGAGCAAGCGTTCTCTTGCATGGATATAATAAAAAGTAAAGTAAGAAGCCAACTAACAAATTGTCTCAAGAGGCGAGATTGAAACTGAAAACAACAAGTTATGAGCCAGATTTAACCAAACTTTCAAAAGACAAGCAAGGCAAATGCTCCCATTGATGTAACTATTGTAACTATCTATTATTCAATAATTATAGTTATGTTATTTGATTACTAATTTTATTATGCCAGCAGAGATAGCTAAAATACTTTAATATGTTTTGTGCGAAACATTTCTATGTTTTTATATGAATCAATATGATTTCATATTTAAAGCTATTTATTTTAAATCAAAAATCAAATTTACATACCTAATTCTAATCAAATACCATAATATTGAGAAAAAAATTTTTAGTGGCTCTATTAAAAGATTGGCAATTTTGTAAATTGTAACTTTTGGCTCTTCGGTCTCAAAAGGTTGCCGACCCCTGGTCTAGGCCCTATCAAAGTAACAGAACCAAAAAAAAAATTGTCATTAGCAAGCATACGCCAGTAATGATTGCATTTGTATTGATAGACTAGTAATTTAAAACAAAAGAATTATTTTTTATAACCATCCCTTGCACCCTTTGACAAACCAGTTGTACGTAGAAATGCGCGGCAAAAAAAAGAAAACTAAAATTTGCTTAACACAAACATCGAGTAAAACCGTCAACGCAAGTGACCTAGATAAATTTATCCCACGAGTATGATTGCTCTCCCCGCCTCAGCGATTTTGTATGTGATCTCCTCTAGTGTCATCACCACGCTTCCTTACCGCCTTTCGCACAGCAAAAATAATTTGCGTGCTTATTATAATAACAATCAGTTATAACTATCATTGTTATTTTCCCAAGATCTCGTTTTTTTCATTCCAGCTTTGGGATATTGGCTTTTATTTTCATATAACCTAGGCTCTTTACCTTGTTGGGTTTTTTTTCAAGAAAATATTATATTTGTATGTATACTATTGACCAAAATGTATTTTGCGAAGCGAAAAGAAGATTAAAAGTATGTCAACTGCATCACTACATCAACGACACTGTGGCTGAAAATAGACAAGTCTTAACGATTATGCATTAATAAAAGGTCGAAAAGAAAAAAACATTCTGTCCCCATTCGATCATTTAATTTATATAAAAAATGGCCGTGTGTTGCGTTATTGGTTATACCATAGATATAAATGGTTGTACGAAAAGATGTAGGAGATTTAATTTTATTTCTTTTCCAAATGATTTTGCCAAAAGAAAACGAAGGATTGTGAATGTCAGATTTGAAGAATGACCTATTTATAATCCCAAACTAATTGCTTGATGCAAAATAATGTTCGTTTTTTTTATATATTTTTTTTAAAATATAATATGCATTGTGGGTTTTTTTTATAACCAAGGGCGCAACTCTTGACTTCATGATCTCTACCATTTGAAAAGGTCATACCTCATTAAAACTTGACAATTGAGGGAATGGGCTTCGTTGCAACTAGGTGTGGGAGATGAAGAGGTGTATATTTAACCTAACATTTGACAACACCACATACATTGACCAGACAACATGACAAACCTTCCAGCCGATTATTGTGATTGAAGAGGATAAACTGGAAGAGTGTCAGACAAAGAACATTGCGAGGTGGGAGGCGAGACAAATTGAGTAAAGTAGAGGGGGCTGAGGGGGTAGGGGCAAGTGATAGCACATTTAATGGTATAAAGGGAAGGGAGAAAACATTTCAAATGGGAAAATCGTGCACGGTTTGGGTAAAGAGAGTTGTACAGGAACTCTAAGATCCTACTTTTCTATTCAAACGTGAAGTCAGTCCTACTATATGGAGTGGAGACATCGCAGATGACAAATACTACCATCAGGAAACTCCAAGCATTCACCAAACAGCTGCCTTAGAAGAATCTTGCAAATACGATGGCCTGACACCATCAGCAATGTCAGCCTTTTAGAAATGACCGGCCATACCCCAACTGAAGAGGAGATCAGGGAGAGCATTTAAAACGATTTTCTGGTTAAACGTGCCATAATTTCTGGATAAAGGCCCGCCCCTCTCGTTTCAAATCGAAGTTCTGTTATATTTGAGATTTGAACAACTGCCCACAATCTGGGCAAACTTTGTGAGCACCAGCGACATATTACCTGTTCAGCGACCCACTACCTGTTCAGCGACACACTACCTGTTCAGCGATCCAGTACCTGTTCAGTGACCCACTACCTGTTCAGCGACCCACTACCTGTTCAGCGACCCACTACCTGTTCAGCGATCCACTACCTGTTCAGCGACCCACTACACTACCTGCACTACTAGTTTATTTGTGTTGTTCTTGTTTGTTTTAGTATTTGTTTGTTGTTGTTTTTTTGTTTTTTTTAATGATTTTTTTTAAACATCATGTTGAGAAATTAAGCGCCAAAGTCCTTTAGTTGTAACTTGTAGGAATCATACTTATCTCTGATAGAAGCCATAGCATATAGCCATTTTTTTTTATCTTCACTTATCTTATACCGGCTATCTATATAAATGAACGCAAAGAAATGAAAGTTGAATATCTATTGGCAATTTATTTCTTCAAGCAAACGAAACGAAATACACATATTATGTTATATTTTTGTATTTGAATACAAGTTTGTTTTTGGTACTTTTATGTATACGATATATATCTATAGACAGGTAGAGGTAGCACAGTTTGAATAACACCGACATTTGAGCATTTAGCACAATTATTATTATTGAGAACTGAATTCTTACTTTAAAATTGTGTTTATTTACAAATAAAGTCTATAGACAAACCAGGCTCGCACACAATTGTATAAACATATTTCATACAAGGATGTCGTCTGTACACACATTGGATACACACACACACATAACGAGAACACACATAATAAACACACTCATAATGAACACACACACACGATGAACCTACTCTCAAATGCATACAGGGTGAGCACATGTTCAAAATGAACATGCACACCCATAAAAGGAACACACAAACAAAATGAACTCACACACGAAAAACACACACAGAATGAGCGCACGCTATATCTACACACAGAGAATGAACACATTCGCAAAATGAACACGCATACACATTAAACAAACAAAACACACGTTGACCACACACACATGAGATAAACATGCACATTCAAATACTTAAACGTTAAAAACAGATTTCTAAAAGGGTAATTACATCATGAAAGACATCTTAAGTAGGCTAATTACACAAGTCTAAACATTATTAAGTTACATTGTTTTTAAGATTTAACGTATACAATTTAGAGACGTACATACATTCATATGTTACACATTGAAGTTATACAAAAATAATTTGTTATTAAAGTGTTATTATGTTTTATTGTAAATAAAGTGTTTTTATGTTTTATTTGTAATAAAATTGTTATTATGTTTTTTTTTGTAATAAAAGTATTATAATGTTTTACTGTAGTTAAAGTTTTATTTTTATTATGTTTTTGTTTAGGCTTATGCCTATGTATGAGCGTGTTGTCGTCTGTATGTACCGGTATAATGTATGTGTAGGTTGGGTGTTTGTATGCGCAAGTGTTCTGCTCGAAGACAAATAATTTGGCACACAATATGGTAAAAACATAGTAATAGTATTAAAAACAATATCTCAATACAGTTACCAAAAACAGGTAAATTATACACAAGTGTTGTTTTTTTTCTTGACATATCGTAATAGTTAACTCTAACTTGTTTTTACACTAATTTTTTTTATCGTAAGGGAAGATAACATGTCACTGACTCTTTTATTCGCGGATTATCTTTCTTTGATATAGTGTTGATTCCAAATACACATTTATATACAAGGAAGTTGTATTTCATATAGTAATATATCAAATTGTTTTATTTTAAGACACGTGACCTTATTGCCTCTTATTTCACCTTTGCAATTTGAATTAGCACATGTCATTGTGTCCTCACTAGCAGAGTGGTTAACGTATCGGACTGCCATGCGGTCGACCCGGGTTCGATTCTTGAGTAAAACTTATACTTTTTAATTTCTAAAAAGGTTTTATTTCAATTAATATTATTTTAAAAAAAAAAGATTGTAAATCCAGGGTCAACACTGGGCAATTTAGCTTTTCTTTAAATAAAAGACTTACCTATTAGTAATTACGGTTACAATATTTATTTTAAATTACTTTCCTAAATGTGTTCAGTGAAAAATAATAAAGTTTTTTTTTAAACGATTAAATCTGTAGCTTTCTGTTCATTTTAGTTTATACATTTTTATCTGTAGCTTATATAAGCCTGTTTTAATTACCCCCGGTCAACGCCGGGGGATTTAGCTTGTTTATAATAAAGTAAACTTGAATGTGAGCACCAAGTGGGGTCAAGGACAAATGGCTAAAACAATATTAGGCACTTTCTTTTTTTAAACAGCATAATTTAATGACGTAATGATATTACGATGGTAGCTGAAGATATCCCTTGTTATTATTTTGTATTATTATTAATATAAGAATAACAAAAATATTGCAACTAGAGAGGGATTATATCGCCTCTAGTCCAACTTTAGGGTGGGGGAAGGAGTGATTATTATTCATTTTGTTGTTGTGCTAGCAATTTTTATTTCATTTTTCGTGCTGTAAAGTTGTTATTGTATAAGCTATTTTTGTAACATGGTTTCAGCTAGACAAGCCCCACCATTTGATTCTGTGTGTGTTACAATATATCATTATGGTTTAGATAATAATGTTTTCAACACCTTGTGTTTATCTTATGTTATTTTTTTCGTTGGTATTTTAAAATATCATTCGAATATACTTTTCTTCTGGGTATTAAATCAAACGATATGTGAATGTGCTATAGGTCAAAGGTCAACCATGACACATATTCTTTCTTGATGGTTCTAAGTATTTTTAGGTCATGTCGTTTTTCTTTCTGGTAATATGTATAGATATAATTAGAAACGGTGGGGAATTTTTCATAACGCGTGTGCCTTGGGCACGTGACTTCAGCGAGGTCACGTGGAGGTAAAATCCAACGAGAGTTGACGGGCGGTAGTCTGGGTGTGAGTAGATGACAGAGTGTGTGAGCTTGTGTGTCACCCTTGTCTCCAGCAGCCGAGCCACCGGTCCAGACCTTAGTCCAGTGTTTCCCCAAACGTCTTGACCCTTTTAGGGTGTTTATGTGACCTTTATTTTGTGACCTACACACATTGGTATCGTCCATAGGCTTACTACCCTGTAAGAAATATAAAAGTTATGCATTTCCGAACTACTTTCGTATAGGATTAGAGTATATTGTTACCGGTATGTTTACTCGCGAGAGCTGCAGATAAGTTAGATTCAATTATCACATTCGGTTCGCTCACGGTGATATTTACTATTATAAATCTATATATATAGTAAAACTCCATAATAAGTAATTATATTGTTTATTTTAATACAGGTACTTATTTTACAATGACATTTAAATAAATCGGAACTATGGTAATTTAGATATTGAAACTATTGTATGGGGGGGGGGGGGGGGAGCAATTTGTGACGTTATATCGGAATGTGAGTCTTACTTTTTGTAACCGTTGGGGAACAAGGGGTTAAAATTGAGTCAAAATCGGTTGACGTCATTTAATGACGGCCATTTATTTCATTTTTGTTTTGTTTTCGCATTGTGCATGTTAACCCTTATAATGTGTTAGTGGGTTTGCATGCCTACATGTGAGAGTATATAATTATAAATGTTAAGTAAGTTAAATACTTATAGTATAATAAAAAAGAATATATGTGTAATTTTAATTTGGTAATTTGGTAATTTATATAGCGCTTCTATCCATGCTATTTTAGCATGCTCAGTGCGCTCTAGAAGACTATTAATCTGTGAGAGGTTTCACTGCTGCCGGTTAAGCGCATGTGATAACAACTCAGCTATGTAAGAGAGTATGTGTTTGTGATTAATGAACTATTTAAGTTCAATGTGTCATGAGTTAACCTTCTATAATATTCCTTTTCTAGTCCCTATGTACTATGTAACAAAAATTTTTTTTTAATTGTTCATTTATTAATTGTATATTTTTTATACGTTACAAAAGGTTTTAACACTAGTTGGTCATATTTACTGTTGGGGTGTGCAGATTCAAGAGAAATTAAGTTCACATGATTACAACGTATTACACAAATTATGCCCAATTTAACATTTACAAAGCCAAGAATATTCAATAAAATAATCATTTACTGTTCTCCAAAATATTATTAAACAGGTTGGCTGAAGCAGAGTAATGTAACAAAACATTTTTGTTTAATTTAAATACACCAATCAAATAGATGATACGGTGAGTAGATGTATTTCAAACAATTTTATTGGACGTGACATAATTGTTATATAATTATTTCACAGCCTTGGGTACATATAATACAATATTGGTATAGTGTTAACAAATAAATACAAACGTATTGAACGAAATTGGTTAAAACGCAATACACCGTACATAGAATATTTACAATTTAGAATGTATGATTTCTTCTTTTTACGACAATAAATTGTTTTTTCTTTGTAAACAACTGAACATACCACAGCACATTTGTTGTAAAAGCACTTTAAAATAACGTAACACTTAGTAAAACATAAATAACGTCCAAACAATTGGTCCTATAACTTAAGTCTTTATTACAGAGTTACGCCTAGCAGTGTTCAGGCGTGGATTGCCGAATGCATCTCTTTCTTCCATCGACATTTCAACGGGAAAGACCTGATGTTATTGCCGGATGCCTCGCGTCCTGAAGAATTGTGCCAGGAGCAGCTTTTGTTAGCGTTGCTGTCGCACTCCGGAGACGAGCTGTCTCGAGCCGGGGACGAGCGAGTACTGGACTCGCTGGTCAAGTCCAATGCCCCGTTCTGGTCTTGGCGGACACCGTTCTCGGCCGGACTGTCCTGGCAGCTCCTGGAGTCCGACATTGAAGCCGATGACGTGGAGACGGACCTGCCGGTCGCGCTTGTGACGCCGAACCTCTCTGTCAAGCCAAGTGATTGGTTTAGCGATGAGTCGCTGCCGAGGGAGTAAACCCGGCAGTCGTCGTTTGACCGCGAGTCGTCCGATCCGGTGCTGTGAAGGTCGAGGTCGTCTTCCTTGTCAAGTATGTCTTCCAGCGAAGACGATGACGGGAATATTCTACCCTGGGCAGCGTGCAGCTTGTCCGTTGACTTGCAGTCCGGAACCTCCATGACACCGAAACGCTTCTTTAGAGCTGCCATTTCATGCTTGAGCTCAATGTTCTCTTTCTGGAGATCCATCAGTCTGGTCTCCATCATTTTCTCCAAAGCCTTTCTCTTAACCCGAGAGCGTCGAGCCGAGTCGTTGTTCTTCAGCCTCTTGGACCAATAGCCTTCGTCCTTTTTCTCGTCCGGGACAAACTCGCGTTTCGCTCTTTGGTGACCGCTGGACGTCATGAGATCCATCTTTCTAAACGGCCTGCAACTTTTTGCTAGCATCGCCGGCACTGCAAGCTTCCCGTCGCTTCCCTTTAGTTGTAAACCGTTGAAGTCTGAGGGTGCGTGCGTCGATCCGTTGACCTTCGCGCTATTGATGGACATGCTATGCTGCGTCTGATCCGATAGCCCCACCATGTAGTGATCGTAGTAAGGGCTTCTGTCTCCCTCCACAACGTCGCCAACTGACCTCATGCCGTGACTCTGTCGGTTGGTCAGGGTCATGTCAACTGGCAGTTCTGCGGCATCGTCTAAAAGTTCCAGCTTCACGGCCACAC
Organism: Anisus vortex; assembly: GCA_949126835.1. Classification (NCBI taxonomy): domain Eukaryota; kingdom Metazoa; phylum Mollusca; class Gastropoda; family Planorbidae; genus Anisus; species Anisus vortex. The sequence goes on from OX421493.1 coordinate 19,731,050, forward strand.
CGCTCGACGGGTATATCCCGCGATGCTCGTTGAAGTAGTGACCCCGGGAAGGGGGGTACATCGAGGTCATCATTGTCGGGGACCTGAGAGTTCTTCAGTGATTAAACGGCGATAGACAGTGGGCGTGTCTTAGATGCTTAGATTGAAACGTCTGAAAATAAAACAAAGTAATAAATAATAAATTTGATTGGTTATTATAGAAGTCTATACCAGTATCCGATTTAAGTTATCTGCGATTTCAGGCATATTATTTTTGTATTCTTTGGCCCGAAGATGATCATGTACATAATATAATGTAACATAATCATTTTGAAATCGATGCATAGTTAACATTATATAGTAAAAAGATACTTAAATATTTGAGAAATAGTATACATCAACCCCCCCCCCCCCCCCCGGAGCCAGCGCCAGACGTGGGCCCCTGATATTCAATCGACTCAAGAGGGCTTAGCAAAAATGACTATTATCTAGTTTGTTGCTATGCATGCAAAATGTTTCTGAATCATTAACTGCTCTCGGCCCCGCTTATGACCCTCGTCTATAGCCTATGGTCCAACATATGACCCTCGTCCTATGTCCTGCTTATGACCCTCGTCCTATGTCCTGCATATGACACTCATCCTAGGTCTGGCGTACTGCCACGACCGCCCCTGAAACCAAATCACAAAGCCCGAGTGACTTTTAAAAAAAATGAATCATTTGAGATTAAATTAAAACAAATAATTTTAGTGTTATCGTATATTTAATTTTTTTTAATGTTTGGTACTTCCCGGTGTCACAGTAAACATAACCCGTCAGTTGAACTCGACTTGATTGTGAAAGAAACTTTATGAAATAGTACGGAATTGAATTGAAATTTGATATAAAATATATAAGTGCTCATTAACTCTGGAAAATTTGATTAGCTGATTACAATAACTGGTAGGAGAAAGAGAAGTGGAGAGAAAAGGAATGGGGAGAGAAAGAGATGGGGGGGGGAATACAAAAAGACATGGAGACATAGAGAGAGAGAGAGAGAGAGAAAAAGGGAGAGAGAGAGAGGTAAATATATTTATTTCAATGTATCGATTTCAAATGCCTTATTTGTTACCCTACATTTGATTTCAACTGAAATGTAAAACTTGATTCGAACTCCAGACCAGACAGCTCGGGATTTGGTTTTCAGTTTGGTTTCAATTTACGTCCACTTGGCATCAATACCAGACAACAGGAGTCAGGTCATTGTGTTGTTATGTGTCATGTCATTGTTTTGTAAGGTTGTCATGTCATTGTTTTGTAAGGTTGTCATGTCATTGTTTTGTAAGGTTGTCATGTCATTGTTTTGTAAGGTTGTCATGTCATTGTTTTGTAAGGTTGTCATGTCATTGTTTTGTAAGGTTGTCATGTCATTGTTTTGTAAGGTTGTCATGTCATTGTTTTGTAAGGTTTAAGGTTGTCATGTCATTGTTTTGTATAGTTGTCATGTCATTGTGTCGTTAGGTGTCATGTCATTGTTTTGTAAGGTTGTCATGTCATTGTTTTGTAAAGTTGTCATGTCATTGTTTTGTATGGTTGTAATGTCATTGTTTTGTATGGTTGTCATGTCATTGTTTTGTAAGGTTGTCATGTCATTGTTTTGTAAGGTTGTCATGTCATTGTTTTGTAAGGTTGTCATGTCATTGTTTTGTAAGGTTGTCATGTCATTGTTTTGTAAGGTTTAAGGTTGTCATGTCATTGTTTTGTATAGTTGTCATATCATTGTGTCGTTAGGTGTCATGTCATTGTTTTGTAAGGTTGTCATGTCATTGTTTTGTAAAGTTGTCATGTCATTGTTTTGTATGGTTGTCATGTCATTGTTTTGTATGGTTGTCATGTCATTGTTTTGTAAGGTTGTCATGTCATTGTTTTGTAAAGTTGTCATGTCATTGTTTTGTATGGTTGTCATGTCATTGTTTTGTATGGTTGTCATGTCATTGTTTTGTATGGTTGTCATGTCATGTCATTGTTTTGTAAGGTTGCCATGTCATTGTTTTGTAAGGTTGTCATGTCATTGCTTTGTAAGGTTGTCATGTCATTGTTTTGTAAGGTTGTCATGTCATTGTTTTGTAAGGTTGTCATGTCATTGTTTTGTAAGGTTTAAGGTTGTCATGTCATTGTTTTGTAAGGTTGTCATGTCATTGTGTCGTTAGGTGTCATGTCATTGTTTTGTAAGGTTGTCATGTCATTGTTTTGTAAAGTTGTCATGTCATTGTTTTGTATGGTTGTCATGTCATTGTTTTGTATGGTTGTCATGTCATTGTTTTGTAAGGTTGCCATGTCATTGTTTTGTAAGGTTGTCATGTCATTGTTTTGTAAGGTTGTCATGTCATTGTTTTGTAAGGTTGTCATGTCATTGTTTTGTAAGGTTGTCATGTCATTGTTTTGTAAGGTTTAAGGTTGTCATGTCATTGTTTTGTAAGGTTGTCATGTCATTGTGTCGTTAGGTGTCATGTCATTGTTTTGTAAGGTTGTCATGTCATTGTTTTGTAAGGTTGTCATGTCATTGTGTCGTTAGGTGTCATGTCATTGTTTTGTAAGGTTGTCATGTCATTGTTTTGTAAAGTTGTCATGTCATTGTTTTGTATGGTTGTCATGTCATTGTTTTGTATGGTTGTCATGTCATTGTTTTGTATGGTTGTCATGTCATTGTTTTGTAAGGTTGCCATGTCATTGTTTTGTAAGGTTGTCATGTCATTGTTTTGTAAGGTTGTCATGTCATTGTTTTGTAAGGTTTTCATGTCATTGTTTTGTAAGGTTGTCATGTCATTGTTTTGTAAGGTTTAAGGTTGTCATGTCATTGTTTTGTAAGGTTGTCATGTCATTGTGTCGTTAGGTGTCATGTCATTGTTTTGTAAGGTTGTCATGTCATTGTTTTGTAAGGTTGTCATGTCATTGTTTTGTAAGGTTGTCATGTCATTGTTTTGTAAGGTTGTCATGTCATTGTTTTGTATGGTTGTCATGTCATTGTTTTGTATGGTTGTCATGTCATTGTTTTGTATGGTTGTCATGTCATTGTTTTGTAAGGTTGTCATGTCATTGTTTTGTAAGGTTGTCATGTCATTGTTTTGTATGGTTGTCATGTCATTGTTTTGTAAGGTTGTCATGTCAGTGTTTTGTAAGGTTGTCATGTCATTGTGTTAGCTACACAATAGGTGCATTGAAAACGACTGTATGTATTTTAAAAAAAATTATAAAGTTATTGTGATGTAATTAATACGACACTGTATCTGTTAATTGTATTATTAGGCTTTATATAGAACTTTAACAAATGACGCCTTTCCTCCCCCATGTATTATGAAGATGGTTAGGATAAAAAAAAAAGTTAAAGCAATTTGTCTCTTTTTGTGTAATTCTACATACTAGGAGTAAAGTAGTGAGTGAGTAGCTTATCTCAAGGCATGAACCATCTAGGGAACTGCGATCTTCAACACAGACACTCCTCAAAACTCCTAGTTTGGATGGACACAGAAAGAAGTACCTGGAAGTGCTCTCATTTGAGTCAGTGGCGCCTTCTTTATGGAACAGTCTATCTCAGACACTGAGAGAATCTGGGACAAGAGAAACTTTTAAAAAGAACTTGAAGACCTTTCTCTTTGGCTAATACAGCTGCCACTGCAAATCACACCAAGAGCGCACTGAGCATGCTAATTTAATAGCATGGATAGAAGCGCTATAGAAATGCCCATTCTTATCTTATCTTAGGTATCCCGTCAGCCCAATATTATCTGTAGGGATTATGAAGCATTCTCAAATTTCCGTTGTCATGGCATAATAAGAAAGTGTGTGGCCAGCGTAATGCCCAGCTGTCTAGACTTATCCTCAACTACTCTCCCCTACCAGTCAGACCCAAGGACACTTTCCAGACTCCACGCCCAGGTGCAAATCCTAGCCTTCATCAGGACTCGAACCCGGGACATTCGGTACGACACCAGCGGACCTAGCTGTCACTAGATAATGTGTCCCATACATATATTATAAATATGATAACCACCGACATAATGGCGTGGGCAGGAGTGCATTTACTTTCCAATTGATAAGCCGCGCGCTACATGTCACCTACTGGTGTTACCTTGTAAAAAGTCTCAAAACCCGGACGAGCCGAAGCTCTTAAGCCGAGGCGTAACGCTTTAGAAGTGGGTTATTTAAAACCCTGTCCGGGATCCAGCCCCCCCCCCCACGGCACGCAAAAGGCGTGGCGTGCCATGTAAAAGGGAAGGATTCCGCAGGCCAGCGACCGTTCACTGCGGTTCCCCTAAGGATCATTATCGTGGTGGCTCTCCCGTATATCTGCATTGTCACCCGGTAGCACAAATCCTGTACTATAGGCACAGGCATCCAGGCACCGGGTGGGTCGTGAGACGGGGTTGCAGCATCCATTGCTTCCTCCCCACCGAGACCCGGTGGCCTCTCGGCAGTGCAATGGATCTCGGACATGCTGCGGGGGCTGTCCCCCGTGCGTTAGCCCGCCGGTGTTTCAAAGAAATTACTGGCGGTTTACACACTACGCCGCTTTAAGGCCCATGGGTACAGTGGTGACTGGTGTTACCAGACTTCGCTGCCCATGTTCTTGTCTCAGAAACTGTTATGGAAAGGTAGGGTGTCGGGGGCCGTCAGAAAGTGAGATGACGCAGAATTTAAAACGATATTGTGCAAACTCACATGAAATCACCCCGTCTCGTCTCTACATGCAATGGCACATAAGTTTGGTTTTCTCGATATGTCTGGATTTTACAATTCATAGCCAATTCAATAAAAGTAGAGAAACGAAAAAAATAACACACAACGAAGAAAAGAGCAAATAGTTTAGAGGTCTACCAATGCGAAGAAACAAGGGAAGATAGAAATTAACAAAGTAAGACTTAAAGTAACAAAGTAAGACTTAAAGTAACAAAGTAAGACTTAAAGTAACAAAGTAAGACTTAAAGTAACAAAGTAAGACTTAAAGTAACAAAGTAAGACTTAAAGTAACAAAGTAAGACTTAAAGTAACAAAGTAAGACTTAAAGTAACAAAGTAAGACTTAAAGTAACAAAGTAAGACTTAAAGTAACAAAGTAAGACTTAAAGTAACAAAGTAAGACTTAAAGTAACAAAGTAAGACTTAAAGTAACAAAGTAAGACTTAAAGTAACAAAGTAAGACTTAAAGTAACAAAGTAAGACTTAAAGTAACAAAGTAAGACTTAAAGTAACAAGGGAAGACAGAAAGGAACATATAAAAAGGGGAGAGATGCGTGTGATTAAAATGTATGGATTGCGTGTTCTATATAAAATATAATGGGGATGTGGGAGGGGGGGGGGCGAACTCATTTACTTTGCCTGATTAGCCTCATAAGAAAAAAAACTCCCCCACCCCAATCCTCTGCACACGACCATGTGACCTTGTAATCCAATAAATCCCAGGGTTGAGACATACACCCGCTTTGATTAGCCTAACGACAGGCATTATTAGTATGAGCACTAAAAATACAAGAACACTCTAAAATAAATTATTTTTTTTCAATACCAATGGTAAACAGTGAAAATAATTCTTCCAGTGTCCAGATTCCAAGCCACACACAAAGAGACAAACATAACAAGAGAGAGAATGGAAACATGTGACCAGTAATTCAGTTTGCTTTATCAGTTGTCGCCATAGAGACAGCTCAATGACGCAACGTTATAGCGTTGTGTGTGTGTGTGTGTGTGTGTGTGTGTGGAGAGATGGGGGGCGTGGCTTAGTTCTCAAATATATAGAGACGAAAGGAACCCCTCCCTCCCCACTTTCCCAAGCGATGGACACAAATAAATGTTCCAGAAATAGTACAGTATTACATTTGTGGTCTTGCTTGATTTTGTTTTTAGCTTTAGTTTTTTTTTAACTAGATTATAGATAGACCATTTAGTCTGGCTTTCAAGTCGGTCAGTGCCGGTACTAGGTACCGGCGACATATGCATTTGTCCAATGTGACATGTGCACAGGGGTCGTCAATGATCTTTTAAATTAGGCACTTTGATAAACAAAATTCAAAGTGCATCTATGCAATTAAAGGTATATCTATATGGTAGAGCATGTCAACAGCTTTCCAATGATACCAAGTTTGTGAAGATATCTTGACTAGAAAACAAGTCATGAGCAAAAACAACGCCTTAATTGACCTTGGTAATTAATTTTTGTTAAATTGTGACCGAGAAGGTCAATTCAATATTCTCCCTTTACTTCTCATAACTTTAAAAGGGCTGTAAATAATTCAATGAAATTTTCACAGCTTATATTTTAAGAATAAATACTTTAAAATTATAGCGTTGATTGAGTTTTGTGTGTGTGAAAAGACTAATTTTTTAAATATATTTTTTTTATTTTTTGGTATTTGTATTTTTTTATTTGTGTCCATTATCTTAGACCCAATTAGGCCTAACATAGATCTATATTATTTGCAATTGTATTAAATATCAATCCCATGTATGGGCGTTGAGCAAAAGTAGGCTAAACCATTATATTATTGAAAAATAAAATAATTACGTAACGTTCAAGGTTGGGTATGATTAGTTGTGTTAAGCTTAGAAAGTTTTGAGAGTCCATATAATAAATAAATAAACCAGCTCGAAAAGTTAACCATCAACCCAGACAGTTTATTCCACTTTTTTTTAAAGTAAAAAATATCCTGGCTAGTCTAATCAACATTTGCGTTTGTATCTATTTCAATCATTACCCCTTCGTCATCCTCTTGGACACTTTATTTTCATTGGCTGGGCAAGTCCAGAGGTTCACACATTTTCTGTTCCCACACAAAGAGAAGATAAACAATGACTAGGACTATTGGCGCATTTACTTACGCGGCGACTGATGAAAGCTGCATACTCGTGTGCACTGAAGCAGCGTCAGATCTATGTGCATGTCTTGTCAGTGTCAACTTTTGTGGATTTAGAATGGGGGGGGGGAATATGCTCTTTCCGGATAAAGAAATCAATTAGGCTCTATAGATTATTGACTAATGATTAAATGTATACGAATAGATTGGGTCGACAGCACGGTGTTTTAAATCGCCGTTTACAATTTTACATTTACCTTTAAGCCCTTTAACTACCGCATGTTTTTAATATAAATATTTGATGACTTTGCATAGCTTTACCTTTTCTGTATTTATTTATGACGTTGATGTGACGTCCTCGGTATTTAAGTGTACGGAAATGATGATGTCGAAGTGACGTCCATAGTATTTAAGGGGTTTAAACAAACGAACTGAAGTTTCATTCAGCCTTCTGAAGTGATCTGAGTGATAGGTCTACGGCAAAAAAAAAAACAAATAAAAAACGGTTGTATTTTACCTGTGCGCTACTAGTCAACAGTTGAGTGAATGGAAATCCAACGTAAAAAGAAAACGTAGAAATGATACCAGAAAATATTTCAGAACAAAATGCCCCCATAAGGCATTCCTTGGTTCCTTCTGTTTTCGTCCCTAGCCAGGAAAACGACATCGAGCTCTGTTGGTAACGCTGACGTCGCTTTTAATCTTTATGGCCATTCACCATTAAACCTACAGTCAGCACATTTCATTCCACGTAACCCTTAACTTAACCTCCCCCCTCCCCCATTCCTTTCAACGCCCACCTTCCCCCCAATTTAGTAATGAGCTGTACAGCTACGTCATCTGTATACCTCTACGTCCCACTTGTAATTGGTTGGATGGGTGAAATAAGGTTTCGTTGTGGTGGTGGGGGGGGGGGGGGAAATGAGGGAATGGGGAAGGGGTCGAACGGTCAAGAGCCCTACAGATTGATCTCATGACGCAACTGTAAAGTTAAGTCATTCCGATTCGAGCGATATGAAGGGGTTGAACCGAACACGCCAGAATGTGTGACCTCATAGGTCAATGCAAACTGGAAAAAGAAAACCCTCCGTAACATTACGTGGCGGATTTTTTTTAGATCGCTTTTACTTCAGTGTAACAACCACCGTCCCTCCTCCATCTCCCCTTTTTCTTCTTCTTCTGCCAGTCGGTAAGGAGTTACACAATATGCCCCCCCTCCACCCCCACCTGGGGGCTTCAAGATACAGCGGTCAGTTGGTAGTAGAATTATTTTCTCTTTCCTGATGACCTAACAGAATGACAGTAATGTCAGTAACTGGCTAGGTCAGATCCCAGTGTAAACATAACCACTAGCCACGCGTGCCGCCCCCCTCCCCCGCCCCTCGTCGCAGGGTGAAGGTAATAAAGGTGAAAGGGGCGCCCCCCCCCTCTCGAAGTAATGTACACACACACACGCACGCGGGTTTTGATGTAACGTGACGTAGTTGGTGGAGACGGATAACGAACACTTGGGATTAACGAGAGGCCGTAATACAACTAAATGGATGAAATAACCGACACTGCCGGCGACGTAAGGGGAGATGGGGAGGCTGATAGTGACTTCACATTGGTGGGTGAAACAACGAGGTGGAGGGTGGGATAAGCCTGAAATGGTCGCTCGGGCAGCCAGGGGCGTTGGGAGGATGGGGGGGGGATTCATTATGAAAAACATGTATTCTTTGTTTTTCTTTTTTTTAGGAACAGTCTGTATTTTTTGCTTTTGTTTCAATTAAGACAATGCTTCAGAGATCATCATATAAAATAAATCGATTATAATAAATGTCTGAGTTGTGTAGGTTTTGGATGTTTGGTCGTGTTGGCGTGTGGGTTTGTTTGTGTGCATGTGAAAAAGCGCGCAGTTTGTCGAGAAAATATGGTATTATATAATGGAAGCATGTTTCAAGTTTCATGTAACATAATCATACAACTTTACAATACAATCAATTGTTCCAAAGCTTTTTTTTTTTGCAACAAAGGATGGTTTAAAGTACAATCTTAAAAGTATATTTAGGAAATCGGAATCTAAGTTTACCAAATGGCTCGTTAAGATGAAAATAGTTAAGAAATTCAATGCGCCCGTCGATGTGGTTTTCTCTTAGCCATTGATTTTTACTATAACCAGTCTTTCCTAGCCTCTTTTCCTTGCCATTATTACCGTTTACTTTTAGACCGAACAACACAGACTAGCGCTTCTAAGCAAGATAGCGATAAATAGTGGGGAAAAAAAACAAACAGAAATTCAAGTATCAATTTCGGCTGGCGATTTTTTTTTAATTTGACAATGGCCAAATGATAATGACTAAATTGTCAAAGATTATATTATTGTGTTTGACAAATTGAGCAGCAAGTAAGACCCAATACTTTCAGTAGTAGTATGTGTTTTTCATTTCTTATCCTTGGCACGTGACAATGTTCTAACAAAAAAAAAGAGAGAGATGCAATGAACCAAAGATGTAGATCTAATTTAATATTCCAAACAATTATAGAAAAAACTACTATTTAAAAAATCTACAGCAAGAAAACTACTAAAACACACAGAAAATGTCGCCTAAAAATAGATTCACTTATAATTTTTCTTTCTTTTATTATCAAATCAATGAAAGAAAACAGCTTTATTTCCCACTAAGGTGACACAAAATTGCCCAATACAACGTGGAAATTCGATGTGTGTGTCTTTTTTTTTAAGATGAAAGATGTGGGAGAGGGGTAACTAACTATTTGGCCCAACCTTTTCTTTTTGCCTTCGATTCAATTTTTAGTCACGTGCTTAAAGACCGACAACCTACATTCTTTTCCTCGTTCCAAAAATGTCGCCTTTCAAGAAAAGTTCCGCCACATCTTTTTTTTTTCATTCCTTTTTTTTTTCTTTTTTGATGATATCTAGCCGTCTGAATAGACTGTTTCCGTTTCAATAGCATTGCGCCATTCGTTTCACGCACACACACACACACGCGCCAGTGCGCGCTCAAAATCAATCCCAAGAAGATGGAAGCTGCGTAACGTGAACTCCCGCCGACCTTGACATTGTTTCTCCAGCAAGCCTGTTTACGACAGTTATATAATGTAACTGGGGGGGGGGGGAGAGAGACTTTTAGAAAGAAGAAAAACACACACACACAAACTCGGTGTGGGTGGAGGAGTGAGGATGGATGGCAGTGAGCTAAAATGTCAGCTCAACAACAAAACCAAAACAAAACAAGAAGTCTAAAAATAGCTGCGCGCGATGAGATTACATTAGAATAAAGAGAGACACAATTTTAAAGTGCAACGACAGATGATCTTCGTTTTTCGTAGCCCTATAGCTGTTTAAGATTTCGGTTCTTTTTATAATGATATGCCCGACAAAATACAGAAAAGCTGGAAATAAAAAAGTGTGGTTTGTTTTAATTGTTCCGTGATTGCTAGCCTGTATTCAACGTTGTTTTTTTTTAATTTTCCCACCTCCTCTCCAACCCCTTATCCTCACAAACAGGGTTTTGGAAGGGAGAGGGAATATATTTATTTGTCGATGTTGTGAGCTATTTATAAAATAAATTATTTTGATGGTAGAGGATAAGTGTCTAATAGAAGTGCTAGATTTTAAAAAAAAATAAACTTTTACAAGACAACGACACTTTAGTACTTTAGCTGGAAGAATCGATTGGACAGTACACATCTAACGTACTTTCTGGACTTGAAAGTTTATTTTTAGTACACAAACGTCAATTATTTTTGTTGGTATTGTGTACACATAAATTATATATATATATATATATATATATATATATATAAACAGCAACTAGAAACATAGAAAGAAGACGTTCCCTTTATGTTTATTTAATGAGCCATGGCTCTACGCTCTATACGTGTTTAAACAAGTATTCACCGAGGCTCTGCCGAGGGCCTATAATATTAGGTATTACGTCTTATAATATTCGACCTTCTTGCAGCAAATCTTCCCCTTTTTTACACAATATTTCCCTCTCTCTTTCTGTCTCTTTATCTTACTTTCTCTCTCCCTCTCTTTGGTAAGGAAAGGGTTACAAACTGAGTTTGTTTTAAATGTTTAAAAAAAAAGTTTATACAAAAAAAAAAGAAGATAACCAGAAACAATCGCCTTCTGTTTGAATTTTTTTTTTTAAATCTATAATCTGACGAGATTTTTGTGGGTTGTTAGGGTTTAGAAAGAAAACGAGAAACAAAAATAAGGTTAATATATCTACCCCCCACCCCACCCCATACACCACCATCCGGACACGCTACACGAGTTTCACATCTAAATAACACCGTAGCACTTTAATTAATGGAAACGCTGGTGTGGGTACCATTGATGCTTTTATTAATCTATTGCCATTTTAAAATTGTCAATTATAAAATATAGATGAAAAGCAAAGCAATGACTTCTGCTTATAGTCTCTTCCTCCCCACCCCAACTCCTTGCTTTCCCATATTACAACATTAAGACATTTTTGTGGCTATTAGATCGTTCTTTGTCATTAAATAAATGAAAATGACATAAACCATTAATACAATGAATCATATTAGTAAAGAATTTTGTTAGTTACTTAATACTAGTTTACATTATATCACTGCGCCAAGGGAGTGTATCGCTACTGTTAAAAAACTGGCCTTAGCTAGGACGTCAGAAATTCAAGCTTGCACGTCCTGGCTTAAGTAGTCCTTGAGAAATGCACATATATTCTATCTCTCGGTTTAATATAACTTTGTATGGACACGAGGTATTTTTAAACATTTGACTTTTGAAGGATCGTTTCGAGACATCCTAATTTAAACGTCTGCTTATACCTTTTTGATACAATCTATTGAAATGCTATATTTAGCTCTTAATTAAGAGAATATTTTGTTTTAAAAAAATAATTAAAAACAACAGTCCCAAAGGATGACCGTCGACTAAATTAGTATCTAGCCGGTCAAAGGAAAATAAAGATCATCGTGCTGCACCATTTTGGAGAAGGTTCTTATCAGTAGATCAGGAAATTATTTTTGGAACTAACATGCCAGTGACTGATTGGAGATAATATACTGAAAATATACGTCACCAATTAGAGTTGATATATGTGTTTGATGAAACACATGACCTTAAGAAGACAAAATAAAAATAAACAGAAGTCTTAAAGTGGAGTGAAATCAATAAATTATATAGAAACATTTATCACAGGGTCAGCCCATCGCTCTGCCCCCCCTCCCCCCACTTTTATTTACCACATGCACCAAGGATTGTGGGAGGGGGCCTGTTCTCAAGGGCAAATTGATGTGGGGGGGGGGGCCTGGCGGCCTCGCCCTTACATTCCGACATTGCTGTATCAGCCGGTGTTTTGGGTTGTGTGTGTGTGGGGGGGGGGAGCCTGTTCCATGGAACATGCCTAAATACACATCTGGTCACATGTCACTTAATTGTTTGAAATATTTACCTGCTTTTTTTCATCCAAGGCACAAGGGAAAATATTGTGTGGCCAGCACAATGTCAAGTATTTCGGCAAGAGACAAAAACGATGTGGATTCACTACCCCTCCACCACTGCCACCAAGACAAGCCTGAACATATTTAAAAGTGCTTATGTTGCCTATATATAAACTACAAGATTATAAGTTCCATAGGTTAGATTACTTAGGCAATAAAATGAATGGAGAAGACCCCCCAAAAAGCTTAAGTGTTTAGGGCCTCTCAGTCTCTAAATCCGGCCCTGCTTTAACCCGTGCTGATAATATAATATATCAATCATCGCAGTAGGTCAAATGGGCCCGGGAGTTTGTTTCCATTGTCGTGCGGTAAAAAAGAATATCTGTCAGTACACTTATTTGACTACCAGAGCGTCACACTTGTCTGTATTGTTAGATAAATGATAAAGCGAGAAGGAACAAGGGGGGGTGGGTGGGGGGGAAGAAGCTCAAAGTTGAATGAAGCGAAAAATAAAGCCAAAAGAAAAAACAACAACAAAAAAAAAACACACAAAAACAAATGACCAATCAACTTGTTTACGCGATGAGTATTGATTATGATGCTATATTTATACACACACACACACACAAATCAGCCGTGTTTATGTGTGTGTGAGTCTTATTGTGTATCCGCATCGATCGTTTATTCAGTCAACTAGTGCAGATAATCGCGTGACGGAAACTTTTTTTTTTTTTGCCGGTCTCATTTAGGCGGACCAACGAGCCGAAAATAGTACTGACGTTTTGGGAACTATTTTGCATTGTTGTTTAAAAGTTTGATACATGAAAAGTTAATTGGAACTGTATTTAAATGTTAACCCCCCCCCCCCCTCCCTTTTCAATCGTCTTTTTTTAGAGGCTTTTCCTCGCACACCTTAATAGACTAAAAAAAGAGTTTCCCGAAATGCCGGGTCGTGGCACGGTACCGGGCCATGAAAAAAAGGTTACCCGGTCGTAAAAAAAAAAGAAGAAGAAAATATTAAAATCTAAGTCAGATTTTCCTGATGTACTAGCTGAAGACCGACATAGTTCACTGTGCCCTAAGCGCAGGGGCGAAGCCACAGGGGGGCTGAGGAGCGTGGAGGGGGGGGGGGGGGGCTAAGTTCCCCCTGGAATTTAAAAAATAATAATTTTCAACAGATCTTTTAAAAATATGTACTAAATTTGCTAAAAATTTGGTAAATATTTGTCACGCGAAAGTTCAGCGCCCCCCCCCCCCCCCACCCCGGCCCATGTAAAAAATATATGGCTATGCGTACGAAGTGCGATCCTGCTAGCCTATATTAATTAGAACAATCCTAAAGTTTAGATGGTACTAGTCTAGAAATGTGTGAGGTCATTTATAACTGCTATATGCCACAGATTGGCTAAACTAGGCGTAAACAAAACTATTATATGTGACACAAAGTTTAATAATAAACCGTACACGTAAAGAAAAAAAAAGTTTTGAAACATTCTTTACTACAATATAAATTTATGAGAAATACATACAAAGGGGACATTTTAGATCGCAACAATATCAAGACGTCTTTACCTGACAATACCAATCCGATTTCATCTTTTCAACATTGGCAAGACGTCATTTGTGGACAATCCGATTTCAACATTTCAACATTGGCAAGACGTCATTTGTGGACAACCCCTCTTAGGTCTTCATTTCCCCCCCCCCTCCCCCAACTCCCTAGATCGCAGAATTTTCTTTACCTAGGCTCATTCCTTTTCCCTTTCTAACGTCAGTATATAGTTAAATCCATTGAAATGCGATCTTAACCCTTACAGTCCCAGGGGCGTATATAGCGGAACTGAAGGCAGCATAGATAGAAGTAGGTCGGTACGGGATGGGTTAAGATAGTTTCCGACAGTCAAAAATGTATAATTTATACTATGTAATTAGGCAAAAACTAGTCAATGTACATTGAGTAATAATAAATATGTTGAAAAAGACGGAATTTATGCAATCAAGTCAAATGAGCATTTGTTTGGATCAATAGTATCTTATTGTTATCTTATCTTAAATTTCTGACAATAACAAATCTTTCTATTTAAACGAATATACCCACAGCCAATTAGCATAGCAAGTGCCGCGTTGAGGCAGGGCTAACAAAGCGATTTGTTAGATAAGAGAGTCGGCAACCAACGGTCGCGTGCCACACATGGCGTGCATAGCGATATTCACGATATTCAATGGCACGCACGAGACCCCCCTCCCTCCTCGCCTTGAAAATGAAATTCACATCTCTTCTACGAGAAATTGAGTGCTAGTTCAAAATGAATTTTAGACTGTAGGCGCGCTAAGTGAATCAGAAATCTAAAAAGTTTGCCGACCACCCAGTGCTAGATATACAAGACATCTCTAATGTGAGGTCAAAATATCCTTTTAAAATAGTTGACAGTCAAAATATGCCTTTAAAAAATCGCTTAACAACATGAATTTTTTTCTCAGGTGCCCTGAATACGACTTTAGACAAATGTGTCGGCTAATTTAAATAGCGTGAAAAGAAACTTTTAAAGGAAACAAATTAATAGCAATGAGTTAAAATAAATATAGAGTATAATATAATAAAACATAATATAATATAAACAGACTTACCTTAACATTGAAAAGCAAAAACACCAATCACTTGCCAACTTTGAGAAGAACAAAAGTACTGAAACCTTGAAATTTCTGCCCCTAAATACTTTAACTTGAACTTTTCGGAGCGATAAAAAAACAACTAACACTAAGGACTAGTCTAGATCGATATTATGAATGGTTGACAATGACGTAATGTTTTCATGCACGTGCAGGAATTAAGTCCTGGTAGTTTATACAGTTATACTATTGACTCATGAATGAAACAACTTATACACAGACACTGTTGTGTTATAATGAGTTGTTTAAATGTGTACAAGAAATAAAGATATATTTTTTTTACAAGGAAAGGTGTCTTTTATTTACCGAGTTCTCGTGAGATTGTAAACAAAATTTCGGAGAAAGTAACATGTGAGCGCGTTCAATAGCTACGAGGGCTTGAGTGCGGCTTAAAGTTATATTATTTTGTCCAATCAGGCCGCCTCTTCGCTGACTAAACCAGGTTCAATGTCAAACGGGCGACAACTCTGGCGAACTGGTCTATAGCCGTCATTGAGGGCGGGTAGAGCGGCAAGATATTTGTTTTTGAAATGGCGATGACGGCGTAGTCACATGTTGTTTTGTTAGATTTAAGATACATTTGTTGCGGGATTTTTAATTTAAAGAGATACAGCGAGAGAGAGAGAGAGAGAGAGAGAGAGGGAGAGAGAGAGAGAGAGAGAGAGAGAGAGAGAGAGAGAGTGAGAGAGAGAGAGAGAGAGAAAACAAAAACAGAATGAAGGAAAAGAGATGAGAGAAAGAAAGAGGTCAGAAACAAAGTAAAACAGAAAGGAAGAAAAGCAAAATAAAAAGATAGAAAGAGAGACAGGAAGAGGAGACAGAAACAGAGAAAGAAAGAGAGAAAGAAAGATTGAAAGAGAGAGAGAGAAAGAAGGAGTGACTAGATAGATGTTACGGACAGATAAAAAAAAAACTAAGAATTTAAGAAGAAAAAAAAAAAAGAATAAGTGAGAGGTGGATGGTAAGAAAGAAACAGAAAAGAAGAATGAGTTACATAGACAGAGACAGAGAGATTCACAATCAGGGAGAGACAGATAGAACGGAAATAGAAAGAAATAATAAGAGACAGAGAGAAAAAGAAGAACCTAGAGAGGATGCGTGCAGGAGGAAAAAAAAGATACAGACTAGTATGTTAGAAAAAAAAAGAAAAGAAGAATAAAACATCTTCATCATCACACTGAAGGTCAAAAACAGCTATAACAATTAATAATACGCCAGGTATAAAACAGGTAACCTACACCAATGTTATTATGCTAGTGTACTCTATGAATCATTAAATTTAATGTGAAAAACACGTCTTTAGCACGCCAATAAATCTCAAGAAAAGGACAAAAGTACACACATATGAAATAATAGTATAATAATAGTACTGTATGTACTACTAATAATAATATTTGTATAGCGCTGCCAACAAACATAATGTAAACTCACAGCGCATTTAGATCTAACCAAAAACTCTCAATATATATAATTACCGTGAGTTTGTTCGTATGTTTGTTTATATATGTACTAATGGTTATGCTTGTCAAATGACGGAGAAACGAATGACTACAATATGTTTTGCTAAGAGAGAAAGAAAATAGAAAATACTACCATAAAAACTGGAGTGAGAACGTTTCTTTTCGGTATTTAGTTTGTGTTATTTTTAATTGTTTCTCACCGCCCTGACCCTGTCATATGCATAAGAATGGTTGCTGTCAAGCTTCTGGTTTTAAAAAGTAGCGAACAGCTGTGTTGACCTATTCTAGGTTTTCCTTTTGTGTTTTCAAACCCCGCAGTTCGAGAGAGTTTTTGGTTCTGCGCCCAGCACCTGCGAATGGTAGGCCTACTCCGGGATCGGGCTACATTGAGTCAGGGCTGAGGTGTTCTGAGGTGGGGCTAGCCCAAGGTCCATTCTCCGCCATCAACATAGCTCTCATAATGGTTATGACACTCATCTGAGTCATTTAGTTTTTTTTAGATTCTAGGAATACTCTGTGAAATTGTCACATCCTGGATATTCAGGCCCCTCCACGATCTTACTCACACCCATCTCCATGCTACCAACTACCAACACCAGAGCCCCCCCCCCCAGCAGGAGGTGCGCAAAACCTCTATCCAGGGCAGTGCAATTTGGATCTCTGTTGAACTGCACCACAAAGGGGGGCACAAGTTTTATGTGCCTGGGTTTTGCCATATGCACAACCTCATATTATTCTTTCACCTGGTCATTTAGGACCCCGATACCCACACGGGGGCAATTATCGCCATGAACTCGTCTAACACATGATAAATTACGTGGCGATTATTCGCCATTTATGGTAACCGCTGTCAAGTAATTAAAGTATCAAATTCATACCATGCTGGCCCATGGGGCTTGTGAAGCAACCTTCACATGTTTCCGTAAGCCACGAAATACAAAGCGATTGTATGATAAACACAATGCCCAGCTGTATTTCATATCCCAAATGTCAGGGAAAATACAGTTAGCTCATTTTTTTTTCTGAAGACTTTTCTCTCTCATGGGGTTAAGAGTAGGCCTATCTGACCAAGATATATCTACATGTTTTTTAACTATCTATCTTAACCCTTACAGTCCCGGGCGCGTATATAGCGGAACTGAAGGCAGCATAGAAAGAAGTAGGTCGGTACCGGAAGGGTTAATATCACTTTCCTTTTCTATATTATATATATATATTCTTTAAACTAATAAGCCTTTAATCCGGAACGGAAAAAATGTTTTTCCCCTATGATGATACAGAGTTATCTTTCTTAGAAAAACTAATTATCCGTAGAGAGTTGTTGGGTGGAGAAAAACAACAAGAGGGTGGAGGGGAATTCCACGGTTGTACTCGCCATTTCCCTGACCTCGATTGATGCCCTCTTCGCGTGACCTTTGCTAGCCGGTGAATTTGATAAAACCATTTTCTTTATTTACAACGTTACAGTTTCACCAAAAGAAA
This sequence comes from Anisus vortex, assembly GCA_949126835.1. Classification (NCBI taxonomy): domain Eukaryota; kingdom Metazoa; phylum Mollusca; class Gastropoda; family Planorbidae; genus Anisus; species Anisus vortex. The sequence goes on from OX421493.1 coordinate 19,748,906, forward strand.
CCCGAATAATGTTAAAACGGAGACCCCCCCCCCCCCCTTCCAAAAAAAAAGAAGAAAATAAAAAATTGGAACAGTGAAGGACTTGGCGAGCCACGGCCTTCACGACCTTAGCGTATATCATAAATGTGTTTTAGTTTTCGCTCTAGAAATCATACACTCAAACCGTAAAAAAAAAATTCATTAAAGACCACAAAAATGGCGGATTGTTATTTTCCTTATTCGATTTTCAACGCCGCTACTTCCACTTCACACTTCAACCCCCTCCCCCCCCCCCCCCCCCCAGCTAGTTTTTCTTTTCTCGTCTTTCATAAAATTCTGTAAAGTTCTTTTTTTTTTCCTTCTTCAAACCATCTTTCTATAATTTGTACCCACGTAACATTACGCCTTCTCGCGCGCACACAGCCGCCAAAAATATCATTAAAACAAACACACACAGAAAAAAAAATTCAACAACCTCCAACCGTCGTAATTTCATGGCATTCTTCCGGAGAGACTGAACCGCCTGCACGTGAGTCCATAGCCACGTTTTGAGGTGAGCGCACGAGAGCGACAGTCACTTGCTAAGCAGACGGCAAAAGAAAGACAACAACACCAAAAAAACAACAAAAAAAAACCCACGAGTAATGACAAATTTTCCGACGGCTGGATTTCCACCACTCCCCCTTTCACATCGCTCCCCTTGCCCCCTCCATCTCCTACCTTGCCCTCGCTTCCACATCCAAAAGCAGCCACCATTTTCATGTTTCTATTCTGGTCAGATTATCGCCATTAGCGCGCGACATTTCAGGATGTGACGTCATGAATAATTATCAGGCAACAAAAAACATTATGCAATGTCGATGGCCAGGGTTTCGCCGGTGTGTGGTTTTATCCGCTTTCTTCTTTTCTTGCCGATTTGTGTGTTTCGTTATTGAGTGATTTACTTCAAGACTCACAAGTAATCACGGGCGTTAACCCTTAGCCCTTTTTTTTGTCTAAGTGATAATTTGAGTGAATTTGTTGCAAACCATTAAAGTAATACTTTTTGTTTTAATGTCAGACACACACCACACTCACACAGATACACTCACACATATGAACATACAAATACATTCTTTTATACACATAAACATAAGGACACTAGGGGTCGTCCACATGAGAAGTCACGTAGATTTTTTGTTGTTGTTTCACCCTCACTTCCCACGTTTCTCCCTTTGTTATTTTGTTACTTTCCTTTGTGCATATTTGTGCCTGTTTATAGAGTAGGATTTCTTAAGTGATATCTTTGATTGAAAGATATTTTTCTAATAGTTGCGAGCATATTTTTTTCTTTATTTTAAGAGAAACTGACATACATTGCTACAAACTATTATATTATTATAGACCGATATAGATTTATTGATGCATTGATAGACAGATGTGTTAAATAAAAAGAGTATAGATGGCTAGATGGCCAAATCGATAAATGGATAGACGGATAGATGGATATTGTATCTGGATAGATGAATAGTTGGATTGTAGGATGATACGATAGTAGGATAGTTTATAAATATATAAATGTATAGTTCTTTATCTAGCAATTTATTTCTTTCAAAAATTATGTTGTTGTTTTTTTCTTAAATCTACAATTATGTTATTAACTAACATACCAACTATTAGTCAATTAGGTTACATAAACTATCAATAAAACAAACGTATGCTATTTTATATTATATTGTAGTCTTGAGCTTTCAACCATAAACATTAACAAATTACGCTGATGTTTGTTAACAAGAAATTAATAAACATTAAGCATACCATAGTAAACATTATTTAAAGAAGACAAATTTTTGCTTTCTTGTTTTACTAAACAATGATCAACAAACATTACATTTACAGTATAACAAGAGTAGGTAAATAAGATGGACCGCTTGCTTTAATATTTCTGCTATTTGATGACTCGAACGACTTCTTTTTGGAATTACCGATTCCCTTTTGTACTGTTCAGTTCAGTTTTTATTTAATCGCTATGATTTTCTCATTGAAAAATTAAAATTAAAATCGAAAGTTGTATACAGCCGAAACATTTTTGCAAACGTATGAGCGTAGAAACTGAAACGCACAGAAAAAAGAACTTATAAGCTCTAAAAATAGAGTAAGTGGTCCATCTAATTATAGTCTTTGGTATTACGTATAATATCTTATCATATTGAAAAGTTGCAATATATTTTCGTTGGGATTTGAAGATTGAAGGCCGGAGTCTCGATTAATATGAGATACGGACGGAGTGCGCAAGCCCTTAGATCCGCTCTGATTCCGTACATAATCGTAGGCGACGCGACTTAACGGCGGGTAATGAAGGTACACTCTGTGACCGACCTAGAATAATTACCTTATATGTACCTCATTAAGTCATCAAATGTCTAAATATATGAATATTAATTCTCTACAACTTCACCAATGTCCCTCTCTTTTTTTTCTTCTTCTTTAGCCTCGAAAACTGATAAATGTCATGGGGAACATATCGAGGTCACGTGAAGCAGCGGGGCTGGGTGGGGTGGGGGTGGGTTGGGGGAGGGGCAACTTGATGTTGACATAATTATATCATTACTGCATGGTAAAAGGTCGCATATTGATAACATGATAATCAACTTAAAGATTACTAAAGTTCAGGGCAACCAATTGAGTCGGATTAATTGTGTGTGTGTATTGAGAAGGAGAAGTGTGTGTGAGGGGGGGGGGGAGGGCTGCTTCCAAAAAGTTGGAAGTTCTGAACAGTGCATTGTGGTATTTTGGTCGCGGTGGCGCAACGTTGTTTTTTTCTGGGTCGGGGATTGATTCCCTCGCGGAGTCTCCACAGCTCTGATTTATACGTAGCGCTAGTTGAGAAAAAGTCAAGGTGGCTGGGCAATGCTATAGATAAGCTATAGATGTATATAGATTGATAGATAGATATGTAGATTGATACATTTATTGATAGATCGATATATCGATAAATAGATTGATAGATTGATAGATTGATAGATTGATAGATAGATTGATAGATTGATAGATTGATAGACTGATAGATTGATAGATTGATAGATTGATAGATTGATAGATTGATAGATTGATAGATTGATAGATTGATAGATAGATTGATAGATTGATAGATTGATAGATTGATAGATTGATAGGTTGATAGATTGATAGATTGATAGATTGATAGATTGATAGATTGATAGATTGATAGATTGATAGATTGATAGATAGATTGATAGATTGATAGATTGATAGATAGATTGATAGATTGATAGATTGATAGATTGATAGATTGATAGATTGATAGATTGATAGATTGATAGATTGATATATTGATAGATTGATAGATTGATAGATTGACAGATTGATAGATCGATCCAGATGTTATTGAGTGGTTTACCAATGATTGGATGTTGCGATCCTGGTTAAAGAACAAAAAAATGCTTATACTTAAACTAATTTATCGCGAAAAAAATGTAGATGACATAGAATATATAATTATAGATCTAGTATCCACAATTTAAAAAACAACTGAATATTTTTAATCCCTGTATTTAGTTCTTGTGGTTGTCTTGTTCAGAGGCTATTGAGAATCGTTGCCAGACTTGGCACGCCGATTTATTTTCAATGGCACGCGGAAGAGGCCTTAAAAGTCTATTCAAGTCTCTTCTACAGGATATTTAGTGCTACAGCAGGCTGACTTTTAGGCTGTTGGCGCGCTGAATGAATTATAAATCATACTTTGGCACACTGTTATCAAAAGGTGGCCGACCCCTGTCCTAAGCCACGCGTACCAAACTTTGCAGCAGAGCAATGGAAAAATAATAAACACACAACATTTTCCGGTTCCGAATGAGGAATACTGACTGTTGATGCCGATGTTTCTGAATAACATAACGACATATTTTAGTGAGTTGAACTTGCATTTACAATGACAGGATCAAGCAACACTTAAACTGTTAAACGGCTGGTGTGGATTTGCATAATCTTGAGTGAAATCAATTTCAAAAAATTTAACTATATGTGATTATATTAACATAGATTATGGCTGGACATTTTCAAATTCATTGGACTCATTATTTCTTACCTCAAGCCTAACTGGCTTGACCTAACTACAACCTTCTTATATGTAGATGTATTTTAAGTGGATGGATATTGGCGATTTTAAAACACAGCAAGTTGAATTTTTAACATTAAAAAAAAAAAATGGGCATCAAAATGTGATGATTTGCTGGAAAATCTGGAAGAAAAGTCATCTGCTATTTTCAACTACTTGGCATTCGCTCTACTTTCAGCTTTTCGTTCAACCATAGATATATATATATCTATGGTTCAACTTACACTTGTGAACTGTATTTATTGCAAATGAGAGCTGTTTTAAGCATTCAAAGAGGCCACTTACACTTCACTACTCAGGAATGACTAAATATGTATCTGTCACTATAATATAGCGATGAGAATTCAAGGACAAGGCGCTCATCCATTGATACAGACTAATTACATTTAACTCTATTTTGCTCTTCTTCTTTAGTTAAACATAAATATAAGTAATTATAAAACTAATTTTGTTTTTATTAATTTAATAAATATAAGAGAATTTTAAAAAATAGTTTTATTATGCAACGTTTGTAATTATTAATGTTTAAATGGACAAACAATTAAAACAAGGAAATGTAAATGCATTGTAGATTAATTTTTACCTCTAATAATTAAATCTTGTAATGAATACCACAATGTTGGATTTATATAAAGACATAATAATTATTCAGTAATATGCCAAACAAGTTATTTTTTGTAATATAACAAATAACTATTGAATCAAATTAGGATACTTATTTTTATTAAAGGGAGATAATTAACCCGTTTTAGTTGTGCAGATATGTCTAATATTATGTTTCTTATTTTACCTTTATAAATAAATAAATTGCCTAAAAACTTATAACTTTATAATACCAAATTGTAAAAGTAGTTTAAAATTATATAATATTGTATGACAAAAAAATATATGCACGTTTTTGAAACATTACATTTACTACCCAGTTTGTATGACTACTTCGTATCAATTCGAAAACTGATAGTTAATTACTTTCAAAAGTATTCATAAACTGAACCAAAGAAAATCTAATTTTAAATGAGAACAAAATATTATCAATATTAGGAATTGCACCTTATCTTGGCAACCAAATGATAATTACAAAATAATTACCATACATGTGAAAGTTTGTTCATTAAACGTACATACTGTTATAAATGCAAATAAAAAAGGATGATATTAACAAACACGTAAATTTTATTATTACAAAATATAAAACGCTTTAACGATTTTTTCTATAGATTTCTTTTGTTTTAGCCTTGATCTTGCTATGGAGTTAAATAAATTGTTTTGTTAAAAATAATAAAAACAAAGTATAATAGAGCAAGTTGACTTTTAGGCTGTTGGCACGCTGAATGATTTATAAATCCTAGTTTGGCACACTATTAGAAAAAGTTTACCGACCCCTATTCTACAAGATCGCAGCCACTGTGCTTTATATATAGGTCAGTGGTCGCAGCTTTCCTACTGCGATTTATTCCTAGGAGGTTTTTTTTGCAATGCTGTTCATCAACACCTAAGCAAACTATAGATTTAAATTATTTTATTGAAACAAGAATAATGTAAAGTCGGACCAAATTGATCCATAGGGCCGGTGAAGCAACTAGGTGATTATGTGGCCAGCACTATGCACTGTCGCCTTTATCTTTACCCCAACTAAGAGCTGAGTAGACTCAGGGACACCCTCAAGACCCGGGAAAATAATCCTAGCCTGCACCAGGATTCGAACTCAGAACCTTTGCACGGCCACTGTGTCCCCAAAACAAGATGTAGGACTAATTCATATATTTATCCATACAATGTGCACACGTGTATGTACAATACATAATACATTCATACAATTGCCAGTGTAGTGAAAGTAATTGTATATCTTTAAAACGTTTTTTGTTTATTCTAACTATAAGAGACACGGTGGTCGAGCGGCAGCGCGTTCGACTGGCGATCCGAAGGTTCTGGGTTCGAATCTACTTTTACTTTACTTTATAAGAGTAGATTTATTGGAATTAGTTTTGGTAGTATAGGTTAAATAGTAATGAACAAACAGTTGGCAAGTAACAATACACATTATGAATGATGGCCTCCGGTTATGATGTCTTTTTCATACATTGCTACGGCCTTGTCTATCGTTCAATTTCACCGGTAAAACACATTGCCTGGGGACTGTAGACTTAATTCCTTTGTAAAGCTGCTCTGTATAAAGTGCAGACTCGAGCTCTGTAGCCTTGACCCACAATCATGAGCCTCAACGCGGAATACTAGCTTAACTATTTTAGACCAGATCATCAGCTGGACTAGATCTATTATATTTGTTTCGTACTGTTTTGGCGTAAAGTCACATTAACCATCTGCGTGGGAGGCTATAAGAGACAATTCACTGACGTCGGATGACCTTAAGTAACTAACTATCGCTGATACCAAAAGCAGCCCCTACAGTAGTAAGCGGATCTTCCCGGCTGGTCACGCCAGGTCTACTAGAAATAAACCCGTAGGTGAGGGGTGGGGTGGCGAAGGAGTAGCGGAGAGGAGGGGCATACACAATAAAAAGCAATGATTTGTAACGTAAAGTAATGATTTGTAATGTTTACACAAAGGCTTATAAGAAACATTTTATTTTTGGTTGTTGCTAGAAGTTAACTCAAATCCTTAGGGCGTGGGGCGAGGGTGCACGTGAAAAAGCTGCTCAAGGGGTAGAGGAGTTACAGTCGTAAGCGACTTATCCCAGTCTTGACGTCAATGTGGAAGTAAGTCATTCTTTTAAATAGAAAAAAATCCGTGTGTACAAAGCACATTATCTCATATATGTAATATATATATATATATATATCGAGAGAGAGAGAGAGAGAGAGAGACAGGGAGAGAGTGAGAGAGAGAGAGGGGGGGGGTATAGATGGAGAAAGAGATAGTGTTATAAATAATGGTTAGCGTTTCATGGAATATCTTTAGAGTATATATTACCTCTCACTCTCTCTCTCTCTCTCTCTCTCTATATATATATATATATATATATATATATATATATATATATATATTCATTCATTTATTCACCATGAATGAATGAATAATAATAATAATATATATATATATATTTATATATATGTGTGTGTGTGTGTGTCTGTGTGTGTGTAACATGTTTAACTAGTTTTCATATATTTTATTTATGATAATAACACCAATATGTGATCTTGAAGTCTATACAACTTCTTTTGCATTCTGAAAACTTAGTGGATAATCCATTCTAGCACTTTCTGCACCAAAACATATATATAAGACACACGGAGGTGTAGTTAGTTGTTATTGTTGTTTTGCATAGCGATGAAGAAGCTAGTGATTATTGACTAGAGTAGTAAAACGTTATTATTGTTCAAGCATTACATTGTTCTTTAAACGTTGATCAGTTGATCGAGTGGGTGTATCATTTCATAGTGAACCAGACCATAGACAGACAAAAGATGACACGGGTCGTGCAGATAATATTTATATATAATATATATGTATATTTATATCCATACATATACATACATATATATATATATATATATATGTATATATATATGTCTTGTATTTATTTTATAATATTGTATATACATTTAGTATGCAGCTGGATGCGCGAAAATTTGTTAGTCACGAAAACAAAAACAGAACTAAATAAATGAATGGCGCAGTGTTGGGGGCTAGGGGGAGTTGTGGGACTTGTAGAAATGGTTTTGGGCCCAGAAAAATGTAGAGTCTTAAATCGGGAAAGAGCTCGTTGTTTTAAAAAAAAGCTACAGACATAGCATTTTGTAATACATAAAGCTATCAAAAGTAGTCAAACTGTAAAAAATATGTAAAAATTAAAAAAAGAGATCTATTTAAAAAAAATGTTAAATTATCATTTAAAAAAATTCATCTTTTTAAGTAAATTATGCTTTAGATCTCTCTCTTTTGCATACATTCAGCTTAGCTGTAGGCCTAGATTACAGGTTCTCAACCTTTTTCGGCTCACAGCCCCCTATTACATTTTTTTTCCGCTCACCGCCCCCCCCCCTCCAATTTCTTTTAGCTCCCCCCCCCCCCTTTTCGCCCGTCTGGACTATAGTTTCCGCAATTTGTTTAGGCGGACAAGACTCTTAGTGTGCTTAATTATCTTTAAAAAAAACTTAAAAGGAAACATATTGTAAGAAGTAATAGATCAAAAAATTGCCTAAACAAAAGGTTTAAAGTTTAAATAAATCAATATTAATGTGAATCGTTTGCCTGGTGTGTTGCTAGCACTGATTGCTAGCAATTTGTCTATTTTTGTTTCAATTTCGGTTGCAAAAGGCTCAGGTCTAATAATCAGTAATATTTGTTATATTACAAAACAGAATTCGTTCGGCATCACTATTGAATCAAATGTGGAAACATTATTTTAATTAAAGGGAGATAATTAGCCCGTTTTATTTGAGGTAATATTTCTGTTTTTTTTATAAAAAATAAATGGCTTACAATTTATTACTTTGAAATGATCAAACTGTAAAAAGTATTTAAAAATTATATAAATATTATATGACTAAACAATTTATATGTATATTTTAAAGCATTACAATAACTACCCAGTTTGTATGATTTCAATTGATCAATACCACTTAATATTTGAAGATATTCTTGCATATGTTTCAAACTCATAGACACCTCGGTAAAACAGATCAAAATATCATTAATATTAGCAGCTGTTAGGGCGATAGTGATCGGTCAGTAGGGTTGACAGTTGACAGTCCGGTGAACCAACCACAGGACCATATTTGCCAAAAAGTACTGACCCCTACTTCATCGAAAAGTCATTGCAATTCCTACTTCTTATTTAATATAATAATATGTAGGCATACTGTTGGGGGATATCGATGGGGATATCAGATATTTGTTCAAATTATATAAGGTACGTTTGTACCGCCCACTTTCCCTTCACCGCCCCCAATTTGCCCCCGAGAATGTCAACGCCCCCCCCCTTAAAGCTTCTCACCGCCCCCCGGGGGGCGATATCGCCCCCGTTGAGAACCTATGGCCTAGATCTAAGTTTGCCTCTTAGCGGATAAAATAAAACAACAAATTAAATATGAATCTTGATCATAATTTGTAGCTTAGACTGTAATTGTTTATCATTTGAAGTAAAAACAAAAACCAACAATATCTCAACAAATATTGGTACATACCAAGTTAGTTGTTGCTGTTGTTGACTTGCATATTTTGGATTTATTGGCTGTGCTGAAAATTCGCAATGCGAGAGTAGCCTAACAGCCTAAGCATTGTACACTATTGTCTTATCTAAACATAAATGATCGTCTGTAACATATAAGGTAATTGATTATGTTTTGTAAATGTGATATACATTAAACAAAGAATAAAAAGTCATCTGCTTAAATTTTCAAGTATACAAAATATACAAATAGGCCTATACAAAAAGTGTCATGGATTATTCCTCACTTCTTATCATTACAAGCTTTAAGACAGGGTTCTTCAACCTAAGAAACACGTGCCAGACTTGGCACGCAGGACGATTTTCAGCGGCATGTCTTTCAGTGGAAGTCTCCCCCCTTAAATAAAAGCAATTAACGTTTCCTCCACGTGGAGTTGACTGCGAAAAGTGGATGACTTTTTGGCTGTTGGCACGCTGAATGAATAAGAAATCCCATTTTCGGTACATTATTATCAAAATGTTGCCGACCCCTGCTTTAAAACATTAACCAATACATCTTTCAATGCATACAAATGTTGTTAGTAGTTTATGTAGTATTCTTTTTAGTTTTATGTCATTTGCAACACACACACTTATACAATGAGATTGAAATATTGAAACCAGGCATTAAATTAGAACGACCTATTTATTTCAGTATGCACACATTACTAATAGTTTAAAATAAATGTTCCCATAAGTCAAGCTATTTACTAGGTTAATTCCCTTTTTGGTTAGTCAATACATTCTCGATTCAAAGTTCTCGAAGTATTTTTTATAAAGAAAACAATTAATTATTTCCCCGTTATATCTAAATTATTGACCTGCAAATATGTTTATTTGTATTTATTTCTATGGCATGTTTCTTTCTCTCCTTTCTCCCATCCTCTCTCTTTCTCTTTATCTCCCTCCTCTCTTTCTCAGTCACTTGCTCTCTCTCTCTCTAATGGGGGCACATCTTTTTTTCCCAACCTCCCTGTTCCCGTCTCATTGTCCGTTTCTTTCTATCACTTCTGTTTATCCCTCCCGCCCTGTCTCACACTTACGTTCTCACGTTCTGTCTCCCTGTCTTTGACTCAGTGTCCATTTCTTTCTCTATCACTTTCTAATCCCTCCCGCTCTCTTTCCTCCTCGCTCTTTCTCTCTCTTACTTTCTCTACCCCTATCGTGGGTACATCTTCTCTTCTTCTTCCAAATCTCCTTGTATTCGATTCGGTGTCCCTTTCTTTCTATAACTTCCCTGTTTATCTACCTCCCCTGCCTGTCTCTCTCTTTCTCTCGCTCATCAGTCCATATTCGCTATTCCTCCCAATCTCATTGTCTACGTCTGGATCACCGTTTCTTTATTTATATCTCTTCTTCCCCCCGTCCCACACCAACTATCTCAACCCTCCCCCCCCCCCTTTGTTATTCTCTGCTCCAGATATTTCAAACGAAAACCCTTTGACGATGACAAAAATTTATTTTAAAGCGAAAGAAACAAAACAACATAGATTATAACAAAGTTTAAACAACACTGCATCTCTTGTCCTGTGGGAGAACATCAAACAGCCGGCGTGTCGCATGTGAAATAAAACAAAAGTATAACGCTCGGAGAAAGAATAATCTAAATATAAGAGATCCAGCCACTGACAAGTGTCATTTATTGTCAGCTGACAGGGGACATTTATGTCGTGACACGTAGTAATGACACAATTTCTATAAAAAATAAAAAAATAAAAACAAGAACGAAATTATGTGCCTTTAGGTGGATGGTGAACCAAACTCTGTCGTAGACTACTGGATCTGTTGACTCGTCTACTCATCTATGTATTCTAGTAATCATTTAATGAATAGATGTCATTTCATTGTTGTGTTAACATGCTAGAATATTTGCGGTGACATGTCATGGCATTATTTATTCTATCTTTAACGCGTCGGTGCCTATTTTGACACGGAAATCTTGGTATGTTACTTGATAATGGTGGCAATAATATATCTGTTATTGTCTTGTGTATCCTCTCCCCAAACTCCTTTCTCTTTCTCTCTCATTCCCCTATAATCCTCTCGTTATCCTTATGTGTCTCACCCTATTTCACGTGTTCATTTCTCTCTAGCCCTCTCTAACTCGTTAGCCCAACACGTTACACTCCCTCTTCTATTTCTCTCTAATTTTTCTTTCTTACCATTGCGCCTCTCATTTTATGTCATCCTGCCCCATTCTCTCTCTCTCTCTTTCTCTCTCTCTCTCTTTGATTTTTGTAACGTCTATGACAAGTAAATCACGCTCTGCCCTTTGACATGACGTGCTATTAGCATAAGCGGAAATTCCCTTAAGCGTTGCCCACTAATATATATATGTACCTAACTTATCAACACTGATTTACTTAAAAACAAAAAGAAAACAAACATTATCTATAACTATGTATCCACTTCGTTTTTAATGGGTGGACGTCAGTTATGTGATGCAGAGTTCACATGGCCAGGCGATCAACGTGAGCCGTTTAATGCCCGCCCTCAGGACGCAAGAACGAGGTCATCTGTTCATAGCACTGACCTATGTACGCTACGTTCTTTTTTCAGTTGATGTTTTTTTCATTTATTTTTGTTCAAATGAATTTAAATTGAGTTATCAAATATGAATAATGCATAATGAATACACCAGAGTTGTCTTTTCTTTGCCTTTTTTAACATCAATCGATGTGATTAGTTATTGTTAACCATAGTTTTAACTACTTTTAACTAACCTTTGGCGGTCACAACATCTAGTTCACCAGAGATTGATGTGATGGAAATTAAAACTAGGTGTTTGGCAATGCGTGTACGTCTAATTAAAAAGACATTAGGAGCTACAGTAATTCAGGCAGACAGACAAAAACTATATATTTTTATATATATATATATATATATATATTTGTATATATATATATATATATATATATATATATATATATATATATATATATATATATATATATATATATATATATATATATAAATTTCTAGCAATACTATTCGTACATTAGCGTACACAATAATTGTTGAGAATGAGGCAAAAGAAATAATCTTCTAGAAAATTAAAAAGCAATGGTGGTGAAATAAAGTTTCTTAGTATCGTTAGATAGTTTAATATAGTAACTTCGTGAACCGCTCATATGGACTTAACCTTGCTTGTGTGTACCGACAAATCGCTAAATAAAACAATATTGATGCCTTGCTTTTAGTATTGCACAGGGTCGACTCCATGGTTTCTGGTGCCCTAGGCAAACTGAACTGCGGCAACCATTTTACGTAAAAATGTATCCCTTACGGCCTAAGAGTACAACAGTGCCCCCCCCCCCCCCCAGATCTACCTGGAGAGGGGTGACGTCTGCTAGAGCTTACATAACCCTTTTTAGATTTAAAATTGATTTTTTTATTTTTAAATTGATTTTCACTTTTATTTTTCGACGATCCTTGGATGGCACCCCATATTATATTTCCATTAAGCAGGCTCTGGAATTACATTTCATCATTTTAGCTCCAACAAAAAACTAATACTAAAACGCCAAAAATTCTTTAGCAATTATTATGGTCACACTTGAGACGTAACTGTTACATTGGTCATACCTAAATTGTAAACACATCGAATCAAGCAATTATTAGCAATGAACTAATTATTTGGTCACTTGTGTGAGAAAATAGCTTCAAAACATTATGTCTAATTATTAATGAAAGCAAGGCCAACGACTCATAAAAGTTCGAAAATGAGGCGGCCAATAATTAAAGGTCTCCAGTCACGCGATCGCCGTGGTCATGACCTACATAACGCACGTGCGGCGTCCGTTTACATTAAATGATCTCTAACGTGTGGGAGTGCTTTCAAGAACAATAACTCAAATCGACGATGCTTAACTTAATGGAAAATAAGTTATAAAGAAAAATGTAATCACTTTACATTCATCTTCTTACACGTTAAAACCGTCTGACAGAATAGGATACAGTACGGTGTTAGTTATTTTAGATGGATCTATAGACAGTACTCACTACGGGACTTTGGATATCTTTTTTTGATGCAATTAATGTTACATTTTAATCTTGGACAATTAAAGGCGCTGTCCTCATGGCTGAAAGAAAGAAGTAACATTCAAAAACATTAAATTCTAGAAACAATCGGTCTACAAAATATTCTAATTTTTTGCGTATTGTTGTTTTATTTATCCAGTGTTTTATATAAGTTTATTAAACTATAGGCCGATGTATTTTCTTTCTTTCTTTTTACACATCAATATTTTCAATTGTGTATTGATATTTACTTGTTTTAATTTTGAATATCACATTAAAAGCTAGCTGTATTTATTTATTGTTTGACATTATGGCATGGTGCAAGATGAGCTGGTAACGCCCGGGACCGGGTGACACGACCGGCTTAGTGATTTTCTGCACTGCATTGAATGTGTGTGTGTGGGGGGGGGGGGTCTCTCCATCTACCTTACATTAGTTGTTGCAAAGTGTAAGGTGGTTGAATATGTCAAGGTCACGAAAACTTGGGAACGTTGATTTACAGATCCCAAACAAATCAAATTGGTTTGGAGGGGTTTCTTAGTTTAGCACACAAGTGTAGAGGATATTGAGGGGTGGGGATTGGGGGGGGGGGGAATAAGTAATAAATGGTTTTCTAAACTAGCACATGGGTGTGTAACCATTCTGGTCATTGGCTGTATAAGAAGTTCCATACAACAAGATGGGTCACATATTCTTAAATTGTATCCACTTCATTATTACTACAAGAATTTAAACGAATGCAGCTAAAAGCTATGCTATAAAATTGTAATATTTAAATACTAAATACTATATTCAAGAACCCATAATTTTGTTCAATGTGCACATTTTCATTTTATTTACACATTAAAAATATATTTTGAAAATAACTAGCAAATTAGCAACAAAAAAAACAAACAACAATAACTGAAAGTTCCAGGGGAGACGACAAATAAATGTGACTTGCAAACAACAAAACCTGCATAGAGCAACACAGTACATGCACACACACACACCCGGGGTTAATGAGCATCCGTTATTCATTGTATGCATTGTTAATAACGTATTCGCCTATTATAGAGATGGAGTATTGATTATTGATCCAAAGTGTTTGACAAATGAGTATTGAATGATTGATTCAAAGTACATGTTCAATCGGTGATTCTGAAACGGTATTGATTCTTTCTTTTTTGTGATTAATAGCTAAAGGCCTTTAAAAATATAAAACATTAAAATTAATAAGATCCGTAAACCCATTTATTTGTACATGAATTTTTTTTACATTTTCATTATAAATACGGGTAAATTGAAGGTTACCGATTTTCTTTTGTTTTAATTTGTTTAATTACTTCCCTTTGCATTTCGCTTTGAGAAAATAGTTGAAAAAGACTTAAAATAGTATCTCCTCCACGAAAACAACAAGAACATTTTGTTTCACTATTTCATTGAAATGATAGAGTCTAACAGAACAATTTCAGACTTCTAAATTAAATCTGGTCTTAGTCAATCATAACTACCTGTGTGAATACCATTAGCATAGTTCTGTGTATATACGTGTTCAGCATGTACACTGTCCCGAACAATAACAGCAACAAGAATAATATCATTAAAAAAAAGTAAGCATCTATTTATTTTTTTTTATTATTTTAAAGGCAACAACTTATTACTGTTGGCATATTAATTAGCACCCAGCCAATTCCACAGCTAGGCCTATAACTTTGGAAAAACAAACATCTGCCTGTAATATTGGATTTCCTTAAATCGAATTGGATAAAACCAGAAAAAAAAAGATAATCAGAATAGAAATAAATGACTGAACTCTATTGTTAAGATTGTTGAAACTTTAAAGACCGTTCGGGAAGTTCTGAAGATTTTAGTGAAGACTCTCCAGGGGCTTCCTGCGCTTCCAGAAGATCAAATAAATAGTTGGATATGGACCTCTTAAATCTGCGATTGTTTTGTGGCGTCAGCTGCCTGACAGTGGGGACAAGCCCCTTTAGAAACACCAGGTCGTCATCAGAATCTGATGTCAAGAGCCTCAGTAGGGTGTCCGTCACTGGCATGGTAGCATCGTTGAGGCGTGTAGGGGTCGAGGTTTTCAGTCTTTTGGGGGCAGGGGGCGCTACGGGTGGTGAAAAATATGAAGAGGAGGCGGAGTCATTTGAGGACTCTCCCTGTTCCTTTTGTTCTTCCTTGATGTAGCAGTCGACAAGTTCCTCAGCAGAAGGCCCCATCTCGTCATAGCCGTTGTGGTTTCGGCATGTTTCGAAAGACCCCATGGTAGACATGTACTCCCTCAGAAACTCCATCTGGTCCTTGAGATACCAAGAAGACTTTTTGCCAGAGCCTGTTAATCCTATTGACTTTTCACCTGCCAGACATCTTGTGTAGGAGCTTCTTAAGTTCTGCCAGGTTTTTTTAGCCACATAACCTATTCAGAAACAATAAAATAAAGAATGAAACTTCAAAAAAGCAAGTTGTTTTTAAAGTAATGACTATAAATGTAAGTCAGTAGGCCTACATAGATTTCTACAGTAATGTGATATAACAAACAACAAACGTAATGTTTAATTTCACTGTTAAAATATATTTATTCCCCCAGCTCTGATGAGTACTTGACATTAGCTGGGGAAAAGTATAGGCGTCTGGGCATTGTGCTGACCACACAACCCACAAGTATGCCCAGGAAGCGGAAACTGGTGAACGCTGCTTTAACTGCCCTAAGGATTAATTTGGTCCAACATGATTACATTAATGTATTACTTACTCATAGAAAACAACAACTCAGAATAAAATATAGGTTACATATATGACTAATTTGGGTTGAGAAAAGCTTCACAAACAAGACCATTCAATGAGTTTACTGGGGAATGAAGAAAATACTCACCAGATACACCTAAAATACTCACCAGATACACCTAAAATACTCACCAGATACACCTAAAATTCTGCCGATTTCTGTCCACTCAGTTTCTAGTTTTTGCCTGTCTTTGTAATGTGGATGAGTTGGTACATACAAACATTCTCGGCTTTGGACTTCCTGTATCAGAAGAGAATAGACCTCTCTGTTTCCCTTGGGCATCTGAAACGTACATTTACCATTAGAAATGAATTGAACATATTAATTATATTATAAGAATTAGTTTTACATTATGCTTAGGCGTAGACCTATACGACTTTACTTTGTAAGAACTTATACAAAAACATGTGCTACCATGTCAACTATAAACCTAAGGATCGCTTACATTGACATTGGAGTTTATATTATTTCTCCTGGATTTTGTTATTGTTATAGTCTGTAGACACCTTTGATTTTTTGTACCGGCAAAGTGCGTATACTAATATGTTGCATTCCAATAATGTTTAAGCGTATCTGTATACTGTGTATTGTTAGGAATCAATGGATTTATTCCCTTTTGAAAAACTTTGTTAGATACGCGATTCGTTTGGTAAATATATTTTTCTGAATCATCTCCTATGTCAATGAATTGGCGGAAAGTATTAGTCACAGCTATGGTCCTAGCTATCAGTACTCAGTTTAATAATAGTCCTGGTCTTGTCGGGTATGGTTGGACTCATTTTACTGACCGTTGAAAGATCTTTCTTATTCTGGTTGATACAAATGTCCACAAAATATAACATAGCAAAATATGCGGAATTTAAAGTTTGTAAATAGTAGAGATCAGGCAGATATTTCTCTATCTTTATCTTGTCATTTTTTTTTTCGTTTGTCTAATTGATAGGATTGAAATTGGTTGGACGGTTTTCGTCTAACTTAGCAATAGTTGTTATTTATGTTGCAATAACAACTAGACTAGAAATGTTATTTTCTGTTATCTATTGTGCCCATATTGTTAATGGGCAACATAGACATTGCAAGCGCTAAATTAAATAACTAGAATCTAAGCTTTTTAAATTAAAAATAGGCAAACACACATAATGAACGCCCGGGGCGTATGCAGGGGGGGGAGGGGAGAAAGTGTTCACGATATGACAGTTTAAACAATCAGGGTTCGCCGCTCCATCCCTCCCGCCCCCCCCCCCTTGCGTGGCGCTACACCCCATTTATGGAGTGCTTTAGACTGCTTGGTCCCTCTCCCCTTTCTACTCAGACCTTTCCGATGTTTACTTGTTGTCTTTCAGGTTTGGGCAAAAAGCTTTCCCAGATTCATCTCCACGCCATCTATCTATCTTCCACCTTCCCGCTCCCCCTCTTTAGTAATTCCTCGTGAATGCTGAGACAAACGAACAAAATAGAGAGACGTGGGCGAATGCGATTAACTGCAAGTGTTGTGGCAACTGATGCAATTTCACACCCTCCCCCACAACTTCTCGAGATCTTTACGTATTAATTGTTGTACCATATTTCAGACAGTAACAAAAAAAAATCAAATGAACGGAGTGAGTGGGATGCGGGCTGATAATGACGGAATACAACGAAACATTAACGCTGGGAATGTACTGGATCTGGCAGTTAGGATGGGTGGTTTCAGAAGAATTGGTGCCATTTATATGTTTAGGTTATAATAGCTGATAGATGTCACTTCTTATACTTAATTTAATACTAAATAGGCCCCTACTTTTTGTAACGGTAGATTTTAGTTTGTATGTGTATGATTGCTCTAATGTTCTGTAAGTGTAGCCTAATGGAAGAGAAAAAGATATAATAATAATAATAACTTTATTTATATAGTGCTGCCAACAAACATAAAGTAAGCTCAAAGCGTATTTAATACTTAGAAACAAAATCATCATAGAGCTAATATTTAAACAAAAACACGGCTACGATTTTTTTTAACTAATTTCGGTTTACATCGAATGATAGCCAATATAAAATCTAACACTAAGACTTTTTGAAAAGAATCATAATAAACAAGAAAATAAAATATACTATTTACCCACTTAATATAACATTAGATCAAACGTAAAACAAAGGGGGTCTAAAAACGTGAAGGTGTATCTTAAAATATTTTTTTTTAAAGTTCTTTTAAAAAGTTATGATGCAACGTTGTCTGGTTTACATGTTGTCTGGTTTACCTCTCGTCTGGTTCACATGTTGTCTGGCTTACCTGTCGTCTGGTTTACATGTCGTCTGGTTTACATCTTGTCTGTCTGAGCTGGATGGAGAGCCAATTCCAGACTTTCGGGCCAGATGTAGAGAAGGCTCTCATTCCAACGGTCATCAAGGAGAAACGTGGCACTTCCAAAAGTCAGGTGTCAACAGAACGGAGTGCATAGGGTTTGATTAGTTCCGTGAGAGAAGACGGCATTTCATCATTATGTAGACACTGATGACAAAGTATCGCCACTTTATATTCTATTCTAGCTCTCTTAGGGAGCCAATGACTAGCCGGAAGGCACGGTTTTGAATACCCGGTATTCAAATTTGGCGATTTCATTCCCAGGTATCCTAGTTAGCAGAGCATTACAGTAGTCAAGGCGAGAGAGTAATTACAAAGGCAGCAACAAGTTTCTTTGCGGAGATACACGACAGATATGGTCGGATCTTAACACCGAGTCTACGCAGCTGTAAAAAAAAAGGCATCTGCACAGATTGCTTATGTTGGCGTCGAAAGACAACTGTGAGTGAAGGAGGACTGCCAGGTTTCTTTTTACTTTTTCAACAAAGGGGATATGACAGTTCACAACCATCAGTGTTTCAAAACCCTCAACGTTTGCCTTTTTTATTCTTTGTTTCCAATTTGAATGACCTCGGTTTTATCCTCGTTAATCTTTAGTCTATTTTTCACCTTACAGGTGCAGACACTGGCAATGGCACAGCTGAGGTTAGCTGCTAGACGAGGGACTTCAGAGGGAACAGCAGAATAATATATATATATACAACTGCAAATCAACGGCATAGACGTGGTATGAAATACCGAAAAGCTTGATAGCATCACCAAGTGAATAGGTGTACATCAAACAGGGAAAGATAATTAAAGTGCATGGGAGTCCACTGGCACAATTATGACAATAGTCTACATACTGCAATGTTCTTTTTTTTAATACTTTATAGTTTATAGACTATTAAATTCGCAAAACTTTCTGACGACCAACGTTCTTTGTTTACGGCTTGATCTTTATGAATAGTTAAGTGATTTCCCCTTAATTTCAAATCATTAAATCATTTACAAATTCATTAATTTAGCTTTTTTATGTTTCTTCCTTTGTGAGTAGTAAAGAGCAATAACCAATGATGACTAATACATAACTAAAATAAAAAAAATTAAGCATTTAAAAAAATACAAAAGGATTTGTACGAAAAGCTTTGTTTTTAGGGGTTGTTAACTATTTAGCCAAACATTTCCCAATATTTCGTTTTCTTTTGCATACCGCCACCACCCCTGCAGTCCCATTAGCAAAGCAAGAAACTATAGGGAAGACACTGACCCAAGTCACCCTTTAAAAGACTGTTGACGCCCATTTAAAGGGCATGAGTTTTTTTCCCCGTTTTGAATTGGCGTGCAGTGGCGTAGCCGTGATCTCAAGGTTGGAGAGGAGGGTGCAAAATGTTTGGTAATTGTGCACGGAATAGAGGAAATAGTAGGCCCTTTTCTGAACTAGTACACAATAGGCCCCATCACCCAAATCTTTTGAAAAAATTAAGAGATTATTTTATCAAATTATCAATAGTTGAAACATAAGCATGCACTAAAATGTTAATTCTATAGACCATATTATATTGTCTAACTGGCTTGAAAATAACCGGAATATTTTCTTAAAGAGAGAGAGAGAAAAGTTAAAAAAAACAATGATCAGTATTGGAGAAAAGGTGGGTTATTGAAAATTATATGCCGGAGGGTCGTGTCCCGATTATCCCCCTCCCTTTTCCCCTTGGTTACGCCTATGTCATGAGTTGTGACCAATGATAGGCGCTAGGCGCATAGACATATGTAGCCTATGCTCACACTCCCATATTTCCGGGGCACCCCTGCTGACGTCAAGTTGAAAAGCTCTATAAAAAAATATGTCATTCTTGAAAGGATAAAGATTTATAATTTCAAGAAATGTTTACATTAATTTTTAAAAATTAATGTTCAACCTAGATCTATACATTCTAAAATGTTCAATACATAAAAAACTATGATAAAAGCATTCTCGTGCAATAGTAAGACATACATCAGGAAAGGACAAAAATAAAGGGGAAAAAAAATTGGAAGGAGAGGAGGCGGGGAGAAAGATTTTTTTTTAAATGTGAATTACCTTCGTATAAACAACAACAAATATACACTAAAAGAAAATGAAAGGTATAGACCTAAAGACCTAGTATTGAGAAATTGATAGTTATAGACTACCATTTGGGTGTGGGTCATTCTGTCCTACTTTTGACGCCTACATGGCTAATAGCTAATAAGTGTGTTAGCCTATATTATATTCCTATATGTTACATTTGAAGATGTAAGTGAAGTTTAGCCTATATACTAGTATTAGACTAATAGTATTCTAGTAAGCCTAGGCAATAGGCCAATGTCTAAGAAATTAAGTGATCGTTCAATTGAAAAGAGCTCAGTCTCTATTAACTCATTTAAACAAGGCGTCCGTGTAGAAAGGGGGGGGGGATACGTGGCACAGTATTTACAGTTGAACGGTAATGCCAGAGATTTGATCTATTTTAAACTATTGAATGTCTACATACCTTTATAGTATAGTATTACTGTATTGTTATTGTTTTTAAAATGTATATTATACGTTCCCGATAGCAGCCTCATGGATTTATATAACTAAACACTGCATCTAGTTAACGGCGTCGAGTTTTGCCTTATGACTGATACAACATGGCGGATGACGGGGGAGCGCGGTGTGTTGTGTGCTGGGCAATGTGCTAGGCGATGCGAGGTCGGAGCGATCCAGCCATGCCAATGGCTTGGTTGTATGACAGACGAACGCACGTTGTCGGTCCTGCGTGTAGGCCAATAGATTTGTAAGCCGCGGAAAGGAAGGGAGGGTATGTGTGTGTGTGGGGGGGGGGGGGTGTAAAGTGTAAAGGGAGACAATTCACGTTGGAGGGGAAAAGTTATTATGATTATCGGTTTGTTTTGTTATAGTGGACGCTAATATATTATATCGGGTTCGCCGAGCGTTCGCCAGTTTCTGTGTTGATGGTATTCACAAGGGGACTGTTTGACGAGCACAATATTACCCACCCGCCTTTTTTTAATGCCAGCAATTAATGTAAGGCGCCCATCAGAATTGAGTTGACTCACACTTTAGAAATCTCTAGCTTTAAGTTAATTTTGAGCTCAAAACCCTTCATCAATCCAAAAACATGCTACATGCTACTGCTTGACCACAACTAGATGAAGACTTTATAGTCACATTCAGCCCCGATATAGGCCCTTACAGTTTCATCTTTTGTAAAAGAGTTAAAACAGGCCTGTAGCCTATAGGCCTACCCACTGTCTTCTTCATCCATGCATCTATAATCTTTATAGCTATTATCAGTATATAATCTTGGGGAGCGTAATATCTTCTTTACGAAAAAAAAAATAGATTTACATAAGATGTAGGCTATTAGATTATAAATAGGTTCCAACCCTTCTTTGGAATATGTCGTTGCAAAAAATACCAATAATTAACATCATTTAATTTAAGGGTGAAAATCTAATCAAATACGGTAGTCAGAATAACGACAAACTATAGGCCTAGACCTAAAATTAATATATTATTTTTTGTGTTCCCTTTGAGTGGTAGGCCTATTCTTACTCGGGCTTGGGTTGGGTTACGGTACCTGAACTAGTAAGTTTACCATCGTAATAATACACTTACCAAATTTTGGATAAGCATAGGATATAGCCTACACTTAACATTAGGCTAATATGAAAAGGACAGCAAAGGGGAGGCTAGCGCCCCCTCTAACCTCTGCCAGACCCAGTCTTTTTTTTTTTTCCAAACCGAGGGATTACATTTTTTTCTTTATCATTTGTGTGTGTGTGTTGAAATTAATTTATATTTTTTTAAATGTTTTAACTACATCTAGATCTATGGATAATTAGATACAATTAGACACAATAATTTTAATAGTTTATTAGGAAATCGTGCAACCACCACTTCAGAATCAGCCTGTTGTCCCACCCCCTCCCTTTTCATTTTCCTCTCTTTGTCGTGCACTATAGGCCTACACTCACCCTTTTTTTTTCTTTAAAAAAATCACTTCTTCCATTTCAAACTATTTAGGCTACCTTTCCTTGACCCCTTCACCTTTCCTACATTTAACTATTTGTCCTCTCTATAGATCAGTGGTCCTTATAAGTTTCTTATAAGTTTACAGACGTTCCTTCTAGATAGAAGATTATTACGTCCGCTAGGCCCAAAACTCCTGCAGGGCGACAGGGATCGGTCGGTGGCAGGGATAGAACCCGCGACGTGTCAGTTGGTTTTTGGTTGACAGTCCGGTGAACTAACCGCTGGACCAGCCGGCTTCATCTACATTGCAACACTGGCTACACCACTGAATATTAGATAAATTGGTTTAATATATGCCTACCATTGCCATATAGGCACATATATTATATGCCTGCCCATGACCATATTAACATCGAATATCCAATTGTATATAAGAATCAGGACAGGGGTCGGCAACCTTTGATAACGGCAGTGGCGTAGCTAGGGGAGGGGGGGGGGGTCCGAATTCGAAAGTCCCCCCGGGCCCCTACTTGAAGGGGGCCCCCAAAGAAGTGTCCGAATTGTTTTTTTCCTCATGTCATAATGTCCAATGTCAAAATGCAGGGGCCTCTAAAGAGGCCAAGCCCCCCGAGCCCCCAAATCCCTATCAACGGCACTGGATAACGGTGTAGTATTACAAATTCATTCAGCGTCCCAAAAGCCTAAAAGTCATCCTGCTCTAGTAGGCCTACTCAATTTCTTGTAGAATAGTTGCCTTTTTTTGGGATAAGCCTACTCCACGGGGAATAGAAAATCGCTCTCCTTGCCAAGTCTGACACGTGTTCCTTTGGGTTGCCGATCACTAATTTTAATCTAGGAGATTTAGCTGCATCAGGAGCGTCTTATATAAAGGGTCAACTAAATAGTAGGCTAAACGTAGTTGTTTCAAAAATTATAATTATTATGTTAATTATATTTTTTTTAAAGTATTACATATTAGGCCTATACTTCTCTAGTGCCAAAATTAAATTATTATTATTTAATCGCTTATTTTAATTCAAAGATATTATACCCTCTAGCTTATTTTAATTGGGTAGAAAGGGCAAACGCTTAAATTATTGGTAGGCTATAAAAAGCCTGCTGATTGTTAGAATTTAACAAAAACATTTAATCTTTATCATATGCTCATATAGATATATGGTCTATGTCCACTATTGCCTATAGACAACTTGCAGCTACTGAAAGGACCTATTGTATAGGCCTAACTTCATAGGCCTATAAGCTTCCCAGCTAACATGCTATATTGGTACAATATTGGCATTTGACTGGTGTACAATATTGGCATTAAACTGGCTAATAATTGGGGCAATATTGGGCATGTTACACGGCAAAATATTGTTTCGGGATTGGCACAATATTGGCTAAACATGGTAACATTATTGGGACAATGTTGGACAAATATTGGATTACCATTGGATAAATATTGGTACAATATTGGAACATCATTGGTACAACCTAAATCCAATATTGTGCCTATAGTAATCCATAGTATTGCCAATAATTACCCAATGTTGTATCAATAGATAGCCAATATTGTATCCATATTTACCCATTATTATGCCAATATATAGCTAAGATATACCCAATATTTCAGTAATATTGCTATCCAGGTTGTATCTAATTAATTATGTGATCAACAAACATACATTAGCACAAAAATACAAAGCAGATATTTTATGATATGCATAATTTTTATTATTTTCTTTCTCAATTTATCAGCAAAATAGTTTTACAAAAAATAGTTGATTGTATTTTAAAAATGTTCCTCTTGAAATTCAGTAACATGCATAGATATGAATTATACTTATACACTACAAAAAAAATAGCATTTTTTAAAATCATAGAAACACATATCGCCGTTGCCAGGCAAAAACCGGCCAAGTCTGAAAGTTTCAAATTTTTTTAAAACAAAAATGTTCCTTGCGATATCCCACATGATGTCTAAAAATATCTTGAAGTATTGTCCAATAGATTGTCTACAATTTTATTTCGTATAAAAAGGGCGTTGATTCGTTTACTGGATCTATGCAATTTTATGCTTCTCCTGAAAAATCAGCTATTTTGGACTTGGCCGGTTTTCACCTGACAACAATGATATAATATAGAACTTTATAAACTCTCAAATTATTATAGCAAGCAACATAATCAACCATAGTATGATAGTTAAATACAATTTAAGATAAGTTTACCTTTATGGGAAATTAAAAATTAGCATATGTTTACCAGGAATTTAAACAAACAATTTAACTACTACATCAAAACAATGAAACATAAAGAAAAAACTAAATCAAATAGTAATTAGTAATTAAATGAGACATTTGTTTGCTCTGGGAAAACTATAAGGAAATTATAACTATTCATAAGTTTTTATATAAAAAAAGTCTACAACATTTTTATGCACACAATTAAAATTAATTCCATAGATAGAAAAAAATTTTCATAGTGAAACTATAATAATATACATTTCTTAAAATTGTACTAAAACATATTAACAGAAACTTTATCTGATACATTTCTTAAAATTGTACTAAAACATTAACAGAAACTTGATCTAATATCGAAACAAAAATTGTTAAATTCTAATCTTTAATTTCCAACTTAACCTAACCAATTATCTAAAAATGCACATACCGGGTAACGTCAAGTTAAATATGAATGCAATTGATATTACAATAGAGAATTCAAATATCAGTAATAATCCTAAAAGATATATATAATATATACCGGCATTGCATGGGGGAAAATTAATTAGGCCTGAATAAACTACAGATAAAAATTTAATAAACTACAATGAACAGCAGAAAGCTATGGATCTAATAATTTAAATAATATAATTATTATTTACTGAAAACATAGAAATACTATAATCATGTTACAAAAATAAAAGTATGTATTTTTATTTCACAAAAAGTTAGGACTATCCCTGTGGATCATAAGGGATGAGAATCAAACACCTGTCTCCCGCATGCAACTAAAATATAATTATTATATTTAGTATGCTGAAATAGGAAAGCTTTAAGTCCTAAAATACTTTACAACCTTAAACAAAAAAGTAATAATAATATTAATAATGGAAATTTATAAAAAAAAAAAAGAAAGCTATCAATATCAGTGAGGAATCAAACCCAGGTTACCCGCGTGGCTGTCAGATACGCTAACCACTAAGCTGGAGAAATCACATGTCAGAAGCAAGATCACAAAGTAAAATATGAGACAATAAGGTCACATTTCTTTAAATTAACCAATGGGGGTCAGATAACACACATACAGACTACTTATATATATAGAGAGAGAGGTTACCAAATGCAAATTTCATTTCTACATAACAATAACAGTACATCATACTTTTAAAGTGAGATCTATAATAAGCAAGGTCCTAAACTTAATAATCAAAATAAAACAGCACTAACATATATATGATGAAATACCAGTAAGGACAATCTGTAACTACGCACCCCCATTTCAGGAAACTTAGTCCCTTTCATGTTTATTGACTAGTCAAAAGATACTAAAAAAACGTTTCTTGAAAATCTTAACAAGATATACAAATAATGTTTTGTTGCAAGAAGAGACTGGGCAGTTCATTTTTTCCTTTGTCTTCTTTCTTTTATCGGATCTGTCTGCAGATGTTGCGAGCCAATCACCAGTAAATAGCTCTAAGTCTCTTACTGACGTATATTTATCTACTCATGATAGCATCTGAAATATTAATAAAAAAAAACATAAAAAGTTAATATTTAAAATGAAAACTTATTTCTGTTATTATCCTGCATGAAACAGTTACATAATATAAGTTACAGGTACTTATTGTAGAAAATTGTGTCCATGTCCCTAACTATCCGCAAAACAGCAGCAAAAATAAAGACTTAACCAACAATTTAACATCATATTTAAACCCTAATTATAATGCAAAACTAGACAAAAATAAGTGTAGGAAGCTGTAAAATAAAATATTAATCTGAATCATAAAAAGTTATTTTTAAGATAACATCCACATACAAACAGTTTGTTTAACAATCAAAATGATGATCATAGAATTTAATTTCTGGAGAAGTAAATTGTAACATTAAATGATAATAAAAAGTGTAGGGATATATATATATTTACCAAATATTGTAATCATTGTGTTGCTCTTTTTTTTTCCTTGTAAATTTCAGTTTTTCTTTTTTTATGTGCAAGATATTTTTAATTCTTAGTGTAGGAACAAAAACCATTATCTATACCCAAAATAGAGAGCATTTTTTGCTTTTGCCCTCCATGGTTGACAAGATAAAGTATCTTAAAATGATAATGTTTTGTTTAATTGTGATTTAGCATTAAGAATATATGGGATAAACAGTTTGTATAAAAATAAGCATGATTCTTACCACCTTCTGCTTAATATCAGAATCTTCAAGTGCAGAATTTAGCTCTTCCACATCCTCTACTTGAGTGATGCTAGGCAGACAGTTCTGTATCGCTGCTTGATTGTCAGCAACCTGAAGCTGGCTTCTAAACGGTCACCTATTCTTGTTAGATTTTTATGTCCACAGAAAGTTGCTCAACTTTTGACATGATTTGTTAAAAAAAACACCTGCAGGCTTACAGTGATGAATAAAATAAGAGGAAGGTTCAGTAGCCCATGAAAAATATCCAAGAGTGTTTTTATAGGGCCCATCCTGATGGAAAGTATCCAAGAGGTGTCGGCATATGTTCTGCTGCTAAAGACAGAATAGGTTTTGGTGCTGGGGGTGAAGAAAAAATGCATAATCATTAATAGAAAGTAAATTTGAAATTTTGAAATGTGACTATAACAGCAATATTACAAGTAAAAAATGTAAGCTTTTGTTTTACATTAAAATTATATGATTTAAAAGCTACAATTTTCTTGTTGGACGATACAAACAGTGTGTCTCTGTTTCTGATAATGAACTTAGGACATCACTTTCATACAATGCCTTACATTTCTAATGTTCTTTTTTTTATTTGAAGCTATAAAACAGACAAACTGATATATAATATGAGCATACACAAGTGAAAAAAAAATGTAGGCCTATCAGAAATTTAACAAGTTTCTTATGAGATATTGATATAGATGATATAGGGATAGGCCCTACACAAAAGGCAAATGAAGTAAATTTCATCCTTTTCTAATTGTATGGGAAGATATTGTGTGTCTATCATAATGGTGGCTTTACCCCTTAAACACTAATGTTCATTAGAGCTGTCTTAAAATAATAGAGAATATAAAACCCACCAGACTGAGAATCAAGCATATGAACTCAGTACAGCAGTGAAATGTTTTATCACTGAATCAACACTATGTCACATATGGCATGTTAAGTTAAGTAACACTAATTAAGAAAAAAGATTTACCAGAACTATGCAGGATTTTTGTGTAGGCCTACTAGCAAATGTGCCAATCACTACATGACTTTTTTTGCATCCACACCCATGCACTTACAGCATTTTGGTGGTTGGGCCAGACAAACTGTTTGCTTTCACTTTCACTGTCCAAAAGTCATTTTTCTGGTATCACAATCACCATCTTGGATCCATCCTTAACTGTCTCCAGTAATTAATACATCCTAAAACAGATCTTGGTCATTATTTATTTTAAAAAACAAAACATAGGCATAAACATTACAATCACATATTTTCAATGCTAGTGACTAGTGACTACTAGTGAGGAATGATACTAAGCTACATAAAATCAATACAGTTTATACAGGTTTGTAAGTCTGTAAAAAAGGAAATTAAACTCTCAAATATCCCTTTCAGTGCCCTTTCTAAATAATGTATCAAAAAATGTTTGGCAGATTTAGATTAACTTTCCACCCTTGAGCTATTTATATAGGCCTATGCCTATAAATCCTATAAACTATAATTTTCATGTAGGCCCTATGATAATGATGGCTTAGGCTTATGTCACACTTATGTGACACTTAAACTTAGGCGTGACTTAGGACTTAGGCTATTACTATTACTACTATTATAAACTTATTGAGTTATGAAATATAAATGTCTAATTAAACTAGAATCAAAGAAGGCATAAAAATTTAACAAAATATCACCTAATAGTAATAGAATATTAATAGGACTAGGAATAGGCCCTAGGCCTACTGCGGCCTATTATAAATTATAGTTTATAGTCACCAGCCTATTCCTAGATTGACAACTTTCTGACAAGCCCCAGTAAATTCTAAATTATGCAGTTTTCTATGTCTATGTTAATAATATTTAACAAATTAAATCGGATTAAAACCAAACAAATATTTAAAAGAAGGTTCAAATGGATAAATTAATACAATATATAAGTATAGGCTACTTATAAACAGAAATATGATTAATTATTAGGCTATATACTTACAGAAAGTATTTTTAGTCCCTCTCGTTCAAAGCGAGCCAAAACTCAAAATGTGCCAACAGTCATGCACTAAATAATTGATGGTAGGCAGCAAATAATTTTTTTGTAGGTGATAAATTTTAAGCCAGGTAAAAATATAATCAATCAATGTTTGCCTTTTGTAAATATTTTAATATGTTTAGTAATATTCTTTAAAAGTCTATGTCTTTTTTAACAATATAATTATGCCACACCTTATGTAGACCCCATTTTTGTCAACCAAATTCTCAAGGGAGAGAATATTGGCTTTTCATTGTATATAGCTTGGATAAGGGACAAAACTGTGACAAAATTGGCAATACACTGTTTCCACCTTGTCTACACATTGGACAAGGGACTTAACCACGTCTAAATTGGCATTACAATGGTTTTAGCTTGGGTAAACATTGGTAGATGTAAAGCCAATAATACAATATTGAGCCAATATTGTTCCAATATGATGCCAATATTTCGTGTTAGCTGGGTTAGGCCTACTCAAAAGAAGAACAACTAACAAACAAAAAAGGAAATGCTCAGAATGGATTACAACACCAGCTGGATAGAGTAGTCTTTAAACTGGCGATGGGCTATTATAAATATAGTCTAAGCCTATAGCCTACATACACATAAAGGTCTTCGAAGATTTAGGCTAAGCTGGCGCAGACGTCTAGGCAAATATCCAATTATGTTTTGTGGAGGCAGGTACGTATAATAGTTAATGGTCTCGCAAAGGTGTGTGTGTGTGTGGAGGGGGGGGGTGCTTCAGTAAAAATTCAATGGTTTAAAAAAAATTTCAACAGTGCACAATAAATAATTTCTTCTCCTAATTCTATAATGTACGTAGTAGGCCCTATTCCTAATATTTATAAGCCTTAAATTGTCTTTCATTTTGATAATGGCTTTAAATTATAATATAGACTAAGCTTATAGGCATAGCTGCGTCTTAAATTACTTCTACGCACATCCTTGTTTCTTAAATGTTTCCGCTGTAGGTATAGAACTTTCGATTTTAGGCCTAATTTTAATTTTTCATTGAGAAAATCAAAGCGATTCAATAAAACGGAAGTGCAAAGTATTATACGAATCGGGAATTCCGAAAAACAGTCTTTCATATAGCATAGTAGGCCTATAAGGCCCCTAATACTAAAGCATGCAAGCGGCGGTCCATATGTAGGCCTATTATAGTCTATTGATAATAGGCTATAATAGTCTAGGTCTTTCGCTAGGCCTAATAAAATCATAATTAGATCTATAGATATTGTATCCTCCTCTCAATTAAAAAAAAATGTTAGGCCTATAGGAGATCATTCGATCGTTTCTATGAGGCCTAGCTAGGGCCTATCTATAGACTATACATAGACTATATAGCCACTATAGGGCCTATTATAAATGTAGGCCTACTGCAAGAGGCATTGGCTACGTCAACGTAGCCTATAGAGTAGGGCCTATATGCCTAAACAGTCTAAAAACATCGATTTTAAGTATATTCTAATATAATCTAAATATGCATTAATATGCTATTATTTAGTATATTAAATTAGTTTAACATTAATCATCACATGATCACTACCAACTGCCCTTAATTTCTTTATAGGCGGATTATAGAACCTTATATAATTATAATGATGAATAGTTTTTGTTTAAAGAAACATATATAGGCCCTAGGGCCTATCTAGCGCTGTGATGACTCAATAATTTAAAGCAAAAAGTTTCATTTGTCTGGAAATTATATAGATCTAGATCTATAGTTTATTTTTAAAAAATGTGTAGGCCTAAAGGTATTAGGAATTATTTTACCACTGAATTTTACCAATGTGCAATAATTCTAAATTTATCCCAAGGAGAGTTAACTCCTGTCAGTCAGCTGATCTTGACGACATTACTCTACCTTTGGAAAGAAAAATAAATAGATCAAAATGTAAGTTTATCACACCTTTTAAAGTATTATTCTTTAATAAGGGTTAATACAATAATAAAGTTTTTAGAATATGGCGGTAGCTTAACAGCACATCCAAGTATTAAGCTGATAAACTTTTTTTATAATCCACGAATCTATTATTTACAAAAACAAAGAATGTTTTTAAAATAAAATGAAAATGTGCAACAATGAATTCAATGAATTCAATAGGTAGTCAGAAAAGGAAAAGGTTTGAAAAGGCCTAATGAATGGAATGCAATGTTTTCAGAGATTTAGATCTAAAACATGATCACGAGTTTGTCATTATATTCTCTACAGCCCTACAGTAATATTCATTTATCTTTAATAAAATGTAATATGGCACCTCCCAAAAAAAGCTTTGTTTATAAAAGTAATTTTGTGAGTGTTGGATTGTAGGCTAAATGTAAATCATCAAATGAGTTGAGTTTTGATTTTTGGCTTTGAAAGACTCTTTTGAAGGCTTTAATATCTTATCTTATCTTATACATTACAGACGCTCCTTCTATAAAGAAGATTATTGCGTCCTACGCTCATCCGTGGTCCGAGTCTAGTCTTGCATTTTTATTAATGTTTTAAATGATGTTAGGTTAGGCCTATTGGTTTTCCTGGTTTGTTCAGGCAACCCATTCCATGCCCGAATGCCACTCGGGAAGAAAGAGTACTTATATGCATTTGTTCTCGCATAAGGGACAAGGAAGGTGTTTTTGTCTTTATGTTTATCTGAGCTTTGCAACAGATTGTTATTGGGTTGTATTTCTAAATTAGAGTTTAATGCCTTATGTATTATTACTACTTTACTCTTTGCCCTTCTGTCCTCTAGTGTTTCTAGGTTTAGTGATTTGACTAATGGTGTAACTCTTGTCAATGGGGAATATTCACTAGTTATAAACCTTGCAGCTCTTTTTTTAATTTGTTCTAATTTTTTAATGTTTTCTTTAGTAGATGGGTCCCATACAGATCCTGCATATTCTAGTATAGGCCTAACTAATGTGAGATAGCATTTTAGTTTTATATTCTTATTACATTTGTAAAAGTTCCTTTTTATGAATCCTAATGTTTTGTTTGATTTTTTAATTACTTCATCAATGTGAGGGTTCCAAGATAACTTATCATTTATTATTACTCCTAGATACTTAGCATTGCTAGTTTGAGTTAGTTCTTTGGGTTTTGGTTCGGGTTTCCTGTTTAAAAGTAAAAGCTTTATAGGCTTAATTATAATTTTATAAACAAGGAAGAAAAAATCTTAAGATTTTACACTTTTTTTTGTAGCCTTTACTAATACTAATAGTTAGTTATAGGACTTATAGGCCTAATTGTTTTAATAATGATTATTAATAGTATTTTAATAATCATTATTAAAACAATTAGGCCTATAACTAACTATATTAATAGGTTAGCCTACCGTAAAAATTTAGGCCTAATAATTAACTATTAACTATAAATAAAAGTTATCATGTTGACATTTTGAGAAATAAATAGCCTAAATAAAGTCATAAAGAAAAAAGGCTGCTATAGCTATAGGCTACTATAAAACTAATCAGATTCATGTGAACTCGTGTGACAACTCATAGGCCCTATGTCTAATAAATTATGTTATTAAACTTATTTCTTGGGTATTGTAATTAGTAGAGAATGACCAACAGTGACACATATTGTGATTTCAAGTAGACTAATTGCTAAAGTTGTCTCGAATCACTGTCATTTAATGTTAATGAGATCATATATGTAATCCGAATGGTAAAGAAAATTTAAATGCAGTAAGTATATATTTTATAAGCTAAATTTACTAATGGAGCTTTAGCAAAAGACAATTTTTTGTATTGATATAATCATTTATTAGTCAGACTTAGCTAATTTAAGGAAGAATGAAAAAATGCAAATATTTACAGGTCTGATTAAAATAAAACCAACTGCCAATATTCCAATATTAATAGCAGGGTTTGTGGGCCTACTTGTTTGGAATGGTTATAATGTTTATGATATTGACTTCATTTTTCAAGTTTTGGAAAACTGACTTAGGTTTGGAAAAGTTTTTTCAATTTAGCAAACATGGACAAAGCAGAGTAAAAAAAAATGTTTTTTTCAAAAGGCTAAAAAGGTAAATAAATATGTGGTTAAATTAAAAGTTAAGGAGTTTTTAAGTCCCATTATATATTTAAAAAAAAAAGATTCTCTTGGTACTTATCCTACCTACAATCCTACATATCCCGTAGTCTGTTGTACCGTTGGGACGACACAGATGACATGTACACCAGCCTCCTCTATTCCTCCCGTCTCTCAGCCTTTCTCAATGATTGCACAGTTTTATTCCTGTCCACTCCCTGATGTTATCCTCCCATCGTTTCCTTTGTCTTCCGCTTTTTCTCCCTCCTCTGGTGGTGCCCTGCAGAATGGTTTCGGCAAGCCCGTTGGTTCTGGTTAACTTAGCAAACATAAAAAAAATATATGTACTACCTATGTAGGTACACTGTTATAAATTGGTTTGGGAATTTTGAAAGAACCCTGAAAAGGCCTGTACTTATGCTTGTAGGACTATTTATAATTATAATATTAATAAAAGAGCAGATCTAGGCCTACAAATAATATATTTATATGCTATAAATGCCCACTAACCCGTTGGATAAGGTGGTAGCACATTTGGCAGGTATCTCTGAAGGTCCCAAGTTCAAATCCATTTGTTTTCTTCGTTTCTACATGGTATCCATGAGTCTAGCCAGCTCTAATGAGCACCTACCATTATTTGGGGAAAAGTAAAGAGGGTTGAATAAACTTTTTTTTTGTTACGACATGGTGCTCACTAAACCATGATGGTTCTAGGCCCTGTGCTTTTGAAAGTGCTGTGTTTGTAATGTGGCATGTTCTTTTTAAAAACTTTAAATATATTTCTCCTTATTTATAACCTAAAAATAACAGCCCTTTATGATCAAGATGATAAATATTGGTGACGCAGCTGATGGCAATTAGATAAAAATCATAATGAAAATCTCTTGGGCAAATCTCAATTGTGTCCTAATTAATAGCTGAATATAATAATAAAAGCTGAGGTTTGGCACTACCTGGTAAGTGACTATAACGTAATGCCTAGAGTAAAAAAAATTAGCTCAATTGTTTTTGCCTTAAAGCAATTTCTGAGCATAGAATGTCCTTCAGAATTCTAAGATCTTTCATCCATATTATTAAAACATTGTAATATTCATACTTGTTGGTCTTCAGGGCCCAGGGAAATGTCAGGAGAACTGATCACTTGGATCATCTTCAAAATGAAGTTAGTGAAGTTACATCTTTACTAAAAGACAATGTTGATAAAGTTTTGCAGAGAGGAGAAAGAATAGATACTCTCCAGTCTAGATCAGGTAATGTCTTTCACTTATATTAAATTGTATATTTATCTACAACTGTTCTTTAGATGTTATAATCAGCCTATAACAACCAATAATGGTGCTTAATATTTAAAAAGAATGCTTTCATGCAAAATATATTTTCATTTAATGAATTTAAAAAAAATTAAATGAGCAATGAGCATATTATTACTGATTTATGCAACTGACTTATTTAGTTACTTACAACTAAACATTGTTACATAAAAAATTTGAACAAAAGTAAATATTTATAGTTTAATTTTAATAAATATATATTATATATATACTTCAACTATTTGTATAAACAAATAATGTTGTATTTTAAAATCTTTATATTAATGTTGTTAAAATCTTTATATTAATGTTGTAAACTGTGTATGTATGTTTCTGGGTACCCAAACTTTGAAGAATCATTGACCCATTTCCTGTCATGCTATCAATCTGAAACTTGACATAGACGTCAAGCCCTGAGAAACACATTCTTCCAAATTTTCAACCCCAACCCAGGATCAGTTGTAACTGTTGTTTTTTTTTCTGTGAACTTTATGGTGCACATTGATTATGCACATGATTAACTGTCTTTTGTGTATTGACTTCTTTTTCCTACTTTCTTTATTTCTTTGTGGGTGGCTAAGGACAAAATCTTCGGACAGCTAGTGCATAAGAAAAATACATATAAACAACATAATATGATGTTTATAAAGATTTACTTCATGCGCCTTTGATCTTTATATATTACTAGCAGGTATGTGCCCGGGTCTCCGAACCGGCTAAAAGTTATGTTTACATACACTCTAACTACTCAAGCAGTTAAAATGAGATTGCCCGCAACAACTACAAAGTTTATATTTCATATAAGTGAAAGAATTTTTATTTGCCCGCTACCCATTAAAACCATTACCCATTATAACAATTTAAAAATTGTCCGCTACAAATTAATAATAATAATAATATTTTTATAGCGCTGCCACAAACATAATGTAATTAACAAACATAATAAATTACGACACAAATTAAAACGTGAATATATTTTGTTCTATTCATTCATAAAGTACATTAGCAAACGTTGAAACAATCATAATTAACATGAATATGCAAAATTTAATGAATTCATAAAAAAAAGCCAGCTAGCCCTCCCTGCGCCGCGAAGATTGATGACGCCATGCAAAAATAATCTCAACGTATCCTTTTTTCTTATTTATTTTTAGCGCGATGGATCGAATAATGAGAAAAATTTGGACTGGCATTTTCAATGTGAAACCAAAATTTGTCTTTTTATTCGTGTTTTTTTACCAAACTGACCACTGCTGTCATTTAAATTTTTTTAAACCCTTTTATTTTTTATAACTGTGTGTGCGGCAAATGTAATGTCCTGGGAAGGCTAAATGAATATACAGAATTTATACAAAAGACTATGTTTTTGGGGTTGTTTAAGTATGAGGAAAAAGCTACAAATGAAAAAAAAACTAAAAAACTTTTCTTTTGCTTCAGAGGATTTAGAGAATAATTCAACTCAGTTCAAAAGAGCAGCTGTGCAAATTAAAAAGAAAATGTGGTGGAAAAACTGCAAAATGGCATGTATTCTGGGAAGTGTCATATTCATTATTATTGCCATCATAATAATAGTTATTCTAGGTAAGTTCCCTTCAAAATTATTTTTTTTCAAGCCTAGTCTTTTGTAGAAACTTTATTTTTTATTGCGTTACGCATTAACAATATTAAAGAAAATAGCAATAAATTGTAATTTAAACAACAACAAAAAAAAAAGAAATGTATTGTTTCTTGGCAGCAACAATGTACAGATTCTTTTTTTTTCGTTATGCTATTGCAGTTATTTTGCCAATATCATGTGCTACAGTTTCCTAAAACTATATAAAACTAGCTAGTTAAGCTAGGGATGTTTAAAATATGTAACCCCAGCTGGGCTAGAAAGGGAAAATTTAAATGCACTTTCACTAGTTGTTAGGTTACTTTATGCAAAACAAATTGCCAAACTAAATGGAGGATTTTTTTTTTAATACTTTCAACACAATATGTTTTTTTGCAAATTAGAATGTAAGATTGTGTGATTAAAAATAAATAACAATACAGTTATTGTTTTAGTCCTTTTGGATTGTCTAAATTATTCCTAACATTTTAAATTATAACAATATGAAATTTTCGTGCATTTTCATGATTGTTTTTATAATAGTATATTATATGTATGTTACAAAATTCATTTACATCACTATTAATAAAAATAAAAATGTTCACAGTGGAAACAAAACCCTGGGAATCATCTGGTGAGCATCATGGGAATGGGTCAAAAGTTGAACATTCACCATCTACAGTCAAAACGCTTCAACATTACTAAAGTCATGAAATGAACCAATTGGCCACACAAAGAAAAAATGCCTTGTCCTAATTCAGCAGCAATACAAATTTATCCAATTTTGTATGTGTACATAATATATTTACTTTTTCTACATAGTGATTTATTAAAAATGTCATTTATTATATAATTATTGCATTTGTTTCTTGTTATAACTTTTGTTGTACAGTATTGCTCAGAGTTGTCTTTCTTTCTTTTTTTTACCTGTACTTCTTTTTTTTAAATGTAAGTTTTGATACTATAGATGTATGTAAAATAAATGCCCTTATACTTATACGCTAAGGAAAGTATATATATATATATTTTTTTTTTAACTCTCTTTATAGTTACAATACTGTAAAGTGCTTTGGTGTCAATTGAAGTATTTGGTCAGAAATAAAGATAGTTACTTTTTTACCCTACTGACTTGTAATGAATAGAAGAAATTCAATTGACTTTAAACATTGGTTACAACAATGTTCTTTATAAAAATATTTTTATTAAAAGAGAAAGCAAAGTAATGCAATAGTTTCTTTTTTTTTTCTTTTTATTTGCCCACCAAGTGCTCTATTAATCAATACCTGTAGGCAAAAAAAAAGCATATGCATGCTTGTGACATAAAGGAAAAGTGGTGGCACCAGAGAAGCTTTCCTTGGCAAGCAGTTACCATGGTTCATGTCTCATATAACACAATATGGTGCAGCTTATTCATGATCAGCAAACAAAAAATAAGGGCCTCTGCATTAAATAAAAGCCTGAAATTGAATTGTTTATATGGCACTGCCATATTCGTCACCATGTTGATTGCTGCTTAATACTTTCAAACAAAATATCAGTTTCATTTGTGCATTTTATATCATTTTAAATATTCTATATAATGTAAAGGGGGCTCCTTATTATAGTTAATGCATACGGCCGCTTATGGTTTTTATCTGGTTCTGTTGCCACCACATTTGACTATTGTTCTCTTAGTGCCCAACTGTTTACTGTCTTGAACTTCAACTGCCATCCCTAATCTGCTGCAGGCAATATGATCCATGCCATAATAAAGAATGGAAATTTCATAACCAGATTCAAGAGTCTCGGGAGTAAGAAACCGCTCAACTGGTAAATCAGAAATTTTCTGTTCCTTTTTTAAAATATAAATACTTTTTTTTAATACTAAATTTCCACTAATACTATTGTATATTCCTATGAAGGATATAGTATATGTAAGAAATTGATTTATGTAACCTCAATATGTCATAAATTAATTCACCAGTCTTAGAGTCAATAAAAAATGTAATATATAATATATAGATATATAATGTAATAAATTTTGAATAGATGAAAGTGATCACCTCTTTGGTTGTTCCTTTTTCATGGGAATTCCCAATGAGGTGACACAGAAGATCTCTATAGTTGTTATCTCTTTTTTTCAATTACACTGGAAATAGAAGATACATTCCATCTCTTAAAGTGTCATTTATTATAAATGTACACTATTTTTTTCTATACATTTTTTTTATCATAATTTATATTTAAAAGAAATGTATTTTTTTCTAAACTGATGGTTAATGAATGATATTTGTTAAGAATGTTGCAATTGCAATACTGTTTACTATTATATGCCAAAAAAAAAATCTTAAGAGATATTTATATAAGTGATATTTTTTGTTTTCCATTTTTACCTGTAACATTGTACATACGCCGTTAAATCAATTACATCAGAAAATTTGAATAATAAACTTTGATTTTCAACTACTGAAATACAAAAATAAATGTAAACAAATTCAATAATTAAATATCAATGG
This sequence comes from Anisus vortex, assembly GCA_949126835.1. Lineage (NCBI taxonomy): Eukaryota > Metazoa > Mollusca > Gastropoda > Planorbidae > Anisus > Anisus vortex. The sequence continues at coordinate 19,787,135 of OX421493.1, forward strand.
ACAGTTAAATGAACATTTTCTGTTGTTTTTTTTTATAAATTTGTTTTTAACATTTGAAATGCCTACACGGGTAATTATAATCTGGTTAATAATATAGACTGCTGTCTTTACTTTACAACATAATAAATGAAGTAAAAGAATTTGTCAACATTTTTGTTTCATTTAACTTATATGTGTCTGTTTAGTAATTTTATAATATTCAAATTCAATAATGTAGGCTAATCGTTATAAAGAAACAATGCAGATGAATAATTATTGATCACTTACTTATATTATATGTACATATACTATTCCTTATGTCATTTACATTAAAATATAGTAACCATAATATAATGACTTGTGCAACAAAACACATTATTATTGATTGTTTGTCCAATGGTTGAATGTACAATGTATTTGAAATAAGAGTTCATCAACTGTCAAGTTTTTTCATGTCCTGAAAGCTTTAACTGATTGAAATAATGATCATACATTTGTTTTTGATCTATAAATTGATATAAAATTACGTTTTTTGTTCTATCATTCATTGCTTTTCAACTGTTGATTTGTTGCTTAGAAAATACACTTTAAGGTCTACCCTTGACATTATAGTTGTTGGTTTATTTGATGTCGAGTTGTTTATTGTTATTTTGGGGTGTGATGGATAAATCATAGTCCATACAACAAGAACTGCAATTTTATTTTTTTTATGTAGTTAAGACTGCAGCTGTTAGTTTGCCATAAAAGTAAAGTACCATTTGGACCGAATTGATCATAGGGCTGCTGAAGCAGTGTCCCACAGTTTCTGTGGCCACAGCATACTAGGGGATTGTGTGGCCAGCACAATTCCCAGCCGCCTTTACTCTACCCCAACTAATTTCAGGTACCCATCAGAGCTGGGTAGACTCAGGGACACCCTCCAGACCTGGGAACAAATCCTAGCCTTTACCAGGATTTGAACCCAGAACCTTCGGTACGCCAGACGAACATGTAAAAGGTTTGGTGAAAAAACATGTATGTTGTGCAGCTTCTGCCTTCCTTTAATGGCTTTTAAAAATACTCTTGTGTCAGTCTTGTTACAGTCTTTTTTACAAGCATAACAACTAGTGTATATATTCTATAATTATATATATAAATTGTTCTATTTGGGGATATCACTATTTTTTTTAATGGCGCTATAGTTAATTCAGCAACATAGGTGATATAAAAAAAAATTCTTTTGGCGGGCATATCCAATTTATGTATTTAGCCTAACTTTTGTCCCGATCCGTTTAATGGTCTACGAGTCTATAGAGGCCATCAGAAAATAAACAAACTCGCAGTAATTATATATGTGGAAATATATATTTTAATGATAGGTCCTTATAAAATTTACCATAATTAAAAGGTATAAAATATTAATACTAAGAAAGTGTATGAATCTGTTAACTCTATATAGATCTCGGTCTATCTATTTAGAATTATTACAATTTCTAAAAAAATGTGTAGGCCCTATATATTTTATTTTAAATCTTTTATTTATGTGGGGAATTTTTTTAATTTATTTGGAAGAGGTTAGTTTTCATCTAACTACATACAGTACCGGGGTAATAAGATTAAAAGCTAATGCGGCGAAATGCGTAATTATACGAATCAGGTTTTCCCATATTTATTTATTTTTCCACTAAACCACATCTGTGGGCGTTTATTTTTTTATTCTTCAAGAAGCTTAACTCTGTCTGAGTGCCACCCTATAGCCTCTAGTACAAACCCGCCTGGTGATATATCAAGTGCATAACCCCTAGTTGGCCTTTAATCCTTCCGTTGCTACGTGACACTCCTCATCTAGACTGAGAGGTTTGACGATCAAGTTCACAGTCCACGTGCTGGCCTGGAAACGTTGTCGTCTAGCGCCTTGTGGTCCAAGACCAGATGCTTTCGTCCAGTTACGATCATGATTATTGATTTTCTATTTCCAGTGATGAAATAGACAACAGCGGCGGTCGTAATGCGGTGCCCAAGGGAGATAACTCATAATATTTATGTCATTTTTTTTTTCAAAATGTAAATAATCTTTGGTGTTATGTAATTGTCTTAACAGGGCATCGCGAACTATTGCAAATCTTTCATTTTCATATAGTTTTTGTTTAAAATGTTTTGAATAAATGTGATATAGTATGAAAATTAGAAGGGCTTAGATTTTAAAGAAGACGCCTTGGACAAAACTTTCATGTAAAAAAAAAGGCGCTGCGGCGGTTGGGAAAAGTTCAGAATCTATTGATGTAGGAGATATTAATTTAATATTAAACCCCTTTTCAATGTAGGACTAACTATTCTGTATCAACTAGACTAGTAAGAACCTTGTCATTGTTAAATGTCAGGTACAGATTGAATCACTTTTGAGTAGTCAAGTGTCACTGTAAGTGACCTTTTAAACGTGTACGCTTAAAACTGCTTTCATGTACGATAAAATGTGTACACAAGTGTGAACCAAAATCTGAAAGTAGAGCGAATTCCTAGCAGTTGAGGTTAGCAGACGACTTTCATTAGGAGCTTCCTTCCAGATTTTCCCGCAAATTGACCGCATGTTTATCAATTATTATGATGTTTAAAATTAATTAAAATTCGTGCCTTTTAAAATCGCCAATATCCTTGCACTAACAAACGAATCCAGATCTAATAAGGTTTTTGTAAGATCGAGCCAGTCAGGTTTGATGTGGTAAGAAAACATGAGTCCATGAATGTGAAAGTCTTTTCTTTGTTAGAAAAATTGAGTGCTTCAATAAACTTCTGAAATGTATCATCTTATTTTGCCTTAAATTAGGGAGGTAGTTAAATGTTTTGAAACTGATTTCACGGAAAGATAGGCCTATGTCCAGTTTCAATGAAAATCCATTCCAGTGGTCTAGTGTTTGACCTCGTTCTTGTAACAGCAAGATCAACTCACTGAAATGTGTCGATTTGTCATTTAGAAACATCGGCTTCAACGGTCAGTTCTCCTCATTTAATGCCGGACATATTTTTTTATTATCATCAAGAAACACCTTAATTGCTTCCAGATAAGACAATATATCCAATACTTAGCATCATCTAAGCCAAGCCAACGAACATTGTGTGCAACAGCAGATCTCTATATTCCGTATCAATTTCTTGTACAAGAGACTTGAATTGCCTGTAAATCAATAAAGGGTGAGAAGCTATAACTACTATAAGATTGACTATCTTAACAATAGCTAACATCACAGATCGCAAGTCCGATGATGAGAGCTTCGCATACAAATTTTCCCGAACTTTACCATCGACCTCCAGCCTGATTTTTATATATAGTTTGCCACGCAGCAGCATTAATTATGTTGAAGTATGTTGTTTAAATCTCCTTCTCGGAGCTCTCTTACGTGTCATTGAAATTTGTTCTGCGTGCCGATTCTAACACGCGTTCCTTAGGTTGCCGACCAAAAATCTAATGTATCAGTGTATCTCAAAGCTGTAGAAACGTAAGATAATGGACAATCATTTTTTTGTGGTTTGAGTACAACAAACTTTGGGCTGTTTTTTTTTTGTGAGTGTTGAGTTTGCATATGAGTGTGTGTGTGTGTGCCTACTACTAAATAGTAGCTGTTATTCTTATAGTCCATGAGGCGAAGGGAGGGGGGAGGGATGTACGGGATATTAAGTGTAAGGCAATGAACGCATGATATTCTAAAGGGGGTAATTACGTAGAAAGAAATATATTTAATTTGTGATAAGCCATAAGATAGATGAAAGTTTAATACCAATGACTCTGAAAAACGGTTGATTATGGTGAAAACTTCTAGTTTTTTTCTCCCCTTTGCCATAAGAAAAGCACTGGTCACCTACACGGGAAAAAAAGGAAAGGGGTTGGAAAATGGGAAGAACCCTTAATTCACACTTCGGAAAATCCCAGAGATTATAAATGAAATGTTATTATGATTCTCTTTCTCCCTGGTTTAAACACATCCACAATTTAAAGCTGTAGGGTTAAAATAGAAAGAAAAAGAAGCCCATATTTCTAAATATTTGTTTGTTAAATTTAAAAGTTCTGTTGACCCAGACATAAACTATTTTAATCTTGTTTTTTTTTATAGTAAATAACGGTAAAGCTGTCCGTTGAGGGTAATAAAGTAAAATTTAAGTAGCTTCTTCAGACCAATTTGATTTATAATGCCTGTAGAATGAAGCAGTGATCACACGTCTTCATTGTCACGGCACACTAGGGGATTGTGTGGCCAGCACAATATCAGCCGCCTTTACTTTAAATTACCCCAGCTCTGATAGCTACCTGTCTTTGGATGGGTAAACTCAGGGATAACTACAGAACCTGGATCAAATCCTAGCCTTCACCACTATTTGAACCTGGGACTGTCGGTACGCAAGCGAAGCGCTCTGCCGATAGGCCAGCGAGTCCCTTTTGAACTTTGAGGGTAAAGCCTCGCTTGTTAGGCATATTGTGCCCCCCTACCCCCAGATAATTATTAATCCAGCGACCAAAGTCCTCCCCCCCCCCCTCAATCCACAAGTTTACGCTAAAAAATCCACTCCTCATCTTCCACTAAGTGCTCACTCAACATGCCATCAACACGAAGTGCCATCAAGGATCACACAATAAACAGTAAAAGTGAGTTTCAAAAAAAGGTAGACAGAGAGATAGTGAGAGAATGTGTGTTTTGGTCAATACATATAAAACAAAATATCTGCTCAATGTACTTAAATAGCCTACATTTTCAACACATTGTTAAGTCTAACATTTTCATAGTCTTACTTTTATATTCCTCGCAAACTATATTCTGTAAGTGTAAGTAATTCTATGAGTTTTTCTTTTTCTGCTTGTACTTTTTCTTTTAATTATGTATTAAACATTTTAAGCACCAAAATTAATAACATTTAAAAAATAAAATTTTATAATTCAACTTTATATATTATATAGGGAGGCTGGTTTTAATTAGGGATGTTAAAACCGGTTTGTTTTCAAAACCGGTTTTCGGTTCTATAAAACCGGTTTAAAACCGGATTTCGATTACCGCCCCCCCCCCCCCCTCGCAATGTCACAAGTCACAGGCCGGAAAAGACAAATGAGCGTAGTTTTGTAGGTGTATTTGAAAAATATTTCAAACTTAATAAGTGTTTGCATAGCATTCAAGAGGTTGATTTGTGTGAATACTTTATGATTTTGTACACTTTACCATAACATTCTTTAGAACTAAAAAAAAATATGGGCAAATTGATTAAAACCGATAATAGCTTTCAATAGTGATAATTTGTGCACCGTGGACTTATACTTGTAAAATAATGTATTGAATAGGATCACGTAGCGCCAATCAAAAGAATGTGTATTTAATGCTGCCGTTAATAATAAAGCACAGACACGGTGTCTAGCCGAATTGTTCAGGGTCAACGGACAAAACTAGTTTGCTCTCTCCATTGCGTACATCAAAGAGTCGTCGTCGGCATCAGTCCGTCTCGAGTGACTATGGTGTAGCTTCATGGGTGAGGTATCCAACTGCACCGCCTAGAATGGCTGTGTAGGCCAACCCGGGAGGGGCAATCCCTGCCGCACTTGAGGCACATCAAACAGTAGCGCACATCTAAACGATGAGCCGACATTTGGTTTGATGTTGTTTTTATCGCAAGCCATAGTTGGTATTTGGAGAAAAAAAAAGAAACACAATATCTAAGACTAAATAGTATTAGCAAGGCATTTCAAGAATTATTTTGCGTGAATCCAACATTATTATTTTTTTAATATTTCCATGAGAACCAATAAAAAAATAAAAAAAAGGGTGTGCTACTTGAAGTAATGATTACCTTCCAACCAACAAACCGAAATCCGGTTTTAAAAATGAAATCCGGTTTTCCGATTCAAAACCGGAATCCGGTTTTTGTTTAACATCCCTAGTTTTAATGATAACATAAATATAATTATACTTATATAAAATGGTTAGAATTCCTAAACTCATCCCAAATTGTACACAAAATTCACAAACCATATTTTACCAGACTGTGTAAAAATTCTTAATGTTAACTGGCAATGTATATACCACAAGTATGTAGTAGTCCAAATATTTAAAAGAAAGTTTAGGATGTTGTTTAAGAGCTTATATAAGTATAAGAGAAACTAACATGATGGGAGATTTATTAATGATTGCTCTACTTAACTACATTGTTATTTACTTTAAAAAATAAAACAAGTATTTTTCATTTTATCCATTTTAGTTTATCTCACAGAATTTTCCAAATTGTTGCCATTTTTCCCAAACTTAAAAAAATCAATTAAGTTTTCCCTAGACCTTAGAAAACCCTTTTCCTAATGACTACTTTTACTACTATTGCTGTTACTAGTGTTACTAAGCATTATCCAGAGATGTGAAATGTATGTGTATTTTTATAACACTCTAGTCCTTCAGTTCTACAGAACACATAACTGACAATTAACAAATCATTGAAAAAACTACAGCATCACTTTGGTAAAGAAAAGTTTAGTTCTATTGGTAAAAACAAAGATGAACCCAAGTTCCTGATTCTTACAGTGAAAGGATGTCAATGAACAGAACATGATTATTTGTTTTTTAATGAATGCAATCTTCATTCACCAGAGAATCTGCTTCACATTGACTCGAGTGAAAACAAAAGAAACACACAAAAAACAAATTGCTGCTAGGTTCTGAACACAAAAATACTCAGGTTTTTCTTTAATTACTGGTACATAAATTGTCATTCTACCAGAAAGAGAAGAATATTGGGGAGTGGAGAGGGGGGGGGGGAGCACCTCTGAGACAATAGAGTGAAAAGTGATGAAAATCTGCCCCAGACATATACATTTAAATATAACCGAAAAATGGAATGAGTACAAATGTAGAAACAATCTTTTCTGAGACATTCATACATGTTACAGATTATTCATTTTTTATACAGCTTAGCTGCAGGCCTTTCAATCATTGAAACTATTTTTATTTCATTTCTATAATATAAATAAAGTGGTGGGTTGGGAAAGGGGAAAAGGTTCTAGCAGTTTTGGATCACCAACTTTAAAAGTCTTGAGTTCAATTCAGGTAATAAAAAAAAAAAAACAGCCTTAATTTTCAGGATCTGTCTTAGAGTCTGAAAATGTTGTCCCTTGCTCTCTTCGGCCTAGACTCAAGTTATGGGAAGTAAACAGAACAGGACTTAGGCAGTGACTGATGAGACTGGTGTCGTTAACTAGCCCCTTGGACAGAACTGGTCAGAAAGATAGCGTTGAAATTTTCTTTTAGTTAGATAATAATAATAGGCTGCCATTATTCATCAAAGCAAAAAATACATGACCACAGGTAAAATGCAAAAGCCTTACACTTACACAGATGCATTTTAAAAAGCTGTATCTATCTGGCTGTCAAAGATTATTTCCCCTTTATCAGACCTTGAATTAAGTCCATACAAGATTGTCTTAGCTAGTAATATGAGAATGTTTATAAAACATTATGAGCTTTAAAAAATGATTACATTTTAAAGTAATGAAAATTATATAGCTTATGGAAGCAAGAAAGCTATTTTAAAGTTAAATGCAAGAAAATGTACTTACAAAAATATATAAATACATATGGAACATGTTTAGCAAATTAAGCCAATTAAAACAGTAAATTCAATGTAAATAATATGAATTTGAAGAAATTATGATTAAAAGATTAAAAGCATATGTATTTAATATGCATTAAATAACACTACCCATTTTCCCACCACATCTGCTTATATTTTTTTAATGCTTATATTATGTTTAACAGAGCAATTAACCAATCATAATCTCTGAAGTTTTGTAGCAGAACCTAAGGTGACAGAGATGAAGAACTCCTAGACAGTGGCCCAAAGCAGCAGTTCCCAACCTGTAGTGCATGTACCTCTAAGGGTACACACATTAGAACAACATTTTGACAACATTGCAAAACACCAACAATTTAAGGTGCTGAAATGAAAACAATCATCAATGGATGGTGTGTTTATAAAACAGATTGAGGGAGGGGGGGGGGGAGCTGTGTACTTATTAACTAAAAGCCCAATCAAATGGATGCAGGGAAGGAAACATAGTTGAGAACCGCTGGGCTAGAGTTTATATCTTAATACCTCAGTGCTATTTTGTTGCATCCACAGGACTGTGGCAGGTCTCCATACAATGTCTGATTAAAAGGAGGAATTTTAAAAAAATATAATACCATCCGTTTGCAGTCCCTTATGCACCTGTTTGTTTGGGAAATCCCACTTTAATGGTCTGTTCATTATAAGCATTATGTTAAAAATATAAATACAGTCAATGTCTTATCATAACCTATAATCACAAAAGGCAAAAATAAATGCCTTAAATTTGCTTAAAATAAAATCAACATGCATAAAAATATTAAAATATATAAAAAACAGCCAATAAATTTCTTTTTTTTTATATCCCACACAAATAGTGTAACACTGTAACACATTTCAATAAATACACTTTTTTTTTTTCATTCAGTACAAAATCAAATAAAATACTATTCCTTTCTGAGTTGTCCCAACAAATCAGGAAAACCAAACTTAACTTCATTCTTTTGTCACCAATCAAAAATGCAAAATTAATCAAGCTCAATACAAAATGTAAAAAAATGTACAGGGGAAGATAATTTTACAACTGTATGTAATCTCAAAGCAAGGCTTTGAGTCTTGTTATGGCCCCTTAAAATGTAGTTCCAAATAAAGCTAAGACAATTCATGATTTAAATATCACTTTGTGAGCTATACATTTATTCCATGACTGTTGCTATCAAATTTAGCACTAAAATTAATAAAAAAAAAAGAACTTTTTATTTCTGGTCTGAAAATCCAAATGTTATCTTTAAAAGTCTATTAAAAAATTCTGTTTGAAGTGACGAAAAGGAAAACACAACTTGATCCACTTTTTGAGCATTTGGTTTACAGCCTTGTAATGGGAGACACTATCATCAAGCACTATCAAAGTCCCAGTTCAGACATCAAATAGAACATTGCAAAGATGATAAACATCAATGCCAGTATTATCCACACAGGATGAATGGTGGCTGAAAACAATAAACAACAACTTGATTATACAGAAGTTATGTTTTAGTTTTTATTGAAATTAACTTAAATCTACTGTTTTCAATAAGAACTGCTTAGGGTGATTACTAAGACTAGAGAATCAATCTAGCACATCTTACAATGACATATAAAAGAAAGACATTTGCTTACGTTATGGGAAATAACTCCTTTTGTCATTGTTAGTTTTAATAAGGCTATGAAATTAGGCACAACCTACTGCTCACAAACAATGTTTCAAAAACCAACTTACACCTCTCTGGACACTGGTGAAGGCGGATGGTGTTATCAGCAGATACACTTAGCAAGTTAAAGTCTTGATCCCCTGTCACTGCCTTGGCAGCCTCCGAACAGGGCAAGAATTCAACACTGGTCACAAATATACTATGAGCTTCTTTCACATAATAAAGTCTCTGTGAAGAGAATTAATACAGTTACTATTGTGCAAGTCAAAGTGTAAAACCTAGAATTGTTACAATTATGATAAGAAAATAAAACTGTTAGAGTCTCATCCCCACAGATTCTCTTTTCCTCTGTTTCCTGCACTGCTGCTTAATCCATTAGAAAATATTTCCACCATGAAAGATACCTTTTGAAATATTTCTTTCGTTAAGCTATACAGCAGTCACCAAAAACTCTGGCTGAACTAATAATGTCAGTTTTAACTTACTAGAACAGTATTAGAGTGGCAGTATGTTAAGGAATGGTGAGGATAGCAAAAATTGTTTTATGTAATAGATAAAAGGAAAAATTCTCTACAAAAACTTTAAAAGCACTAAATCAATTTTCCACAAAGAATATGTATTAAAAAACTGATTAATCTTTTTGTTTAGTAAATAAACAATACTCAACATCATACCTGAAGGCTAAATGATATAAACACAGAAACACTCCCTGAGATTGAGCCAACACCCAAATAGATACCGTCATTACTGAAATGTGAAATAATTGAATTAAAAATGAGCTAAAAACATGGAAATGTGATTCAATTGTCAGAACAAAATATATTATACAATGTCTACAAATATTTTACTATCAACTGTAAGTTAGTACAAATTTATTTGGCATTTTTCTAGTAAAAAATTAGAGTTAAAATCTACATATTTTACATCAAAGGAATTGGTCTAAAACTGTACTTCTTATGTTAGTTATGTAAATAAATATTTACCTCACAGCAAATGCAGAAACAATTTCAATCCCAGCACTGGCTGTTTTCTTCAAAGCAAATTTGCTGCTGTCCCACAATGAGATGTAACAGTTGGACTTTGCTGACCGAGTTACAGGAATGTTGATAGTGTACAAATTAAATTTGTCTTGCTTTCCTTCAATAAGGCCATATCTGTAATACAAACATATATATACACCAGGAGTTGTGTCCGTCAAAATGACGGAGAAATGAATGATTACAATGTGTTTTGTTAAAAAAAGAAAGAAAAAATAACATACAATATTACAATAATAACTGTAGTGTAAATGTTTCTTTCGGTATTTAGTGTTTGTTGTGTTTTTATTGTTTATGGTTGCCTGGTCCTGGAACATACATATCAATTGTTGCTGTCAAGCTTCTGACTTCTTATTTATAACATTAAACTAACATTAACAATAACACTAACACTATCAAAAGATTGCATTAGACATTACGTCACATGCTAGTTTTTTTTAATACAATCTACAAACTCTCTAAGCCAAATTTTGTTTGTGTTAATAAACAACAGAATGCAACGTGAATTGTGAAAGCTTGATAAGATACTTGCGTTCAACTATTTGAAAGGGACATCACTATGTATTTTTTAAAATGGTGTTCTAGTTTATAACTTTAACTCATTAGTAAAAATGTATTTTAACAAATTAATTAATGCATTAAGCAATATTGTTGATAAAATACAAATTTCTTTTGGAGAAAGTTTCCAATTTATACGTTAAACTTTTGTGTCAATACGCTAAATGGCCTAGGCGCATATAACGAAAAAATATATATAAACAAACTCACGGTAATTATATATATATTGATATAAAAAAAAAACCCAAGAAATAATAACAGAGAATAGTATATAATACATAATTACCAAATCAATGATCACATTCAAGATATACCAAACTTTGGCCGTGTAATGGCTTTAGTGAATAATAGTAGGTAAGCTATTTTTTTCTGCTGTCTGCAAAGACAGCAAACATTTGGAAAATACTATTTACAAAACACTCTTTGTGTACATATAGACTGAAAGTTTATGCAGAGGGTCTGAGGCTTCAACTTTTAATTCAACTATATACAGTCTTTTTTGTTTTTTTTCATACCCCTTAAAAAATGTACAAATACAAAGCAGAATCCAATTGATAAAAAATGTATCTTGTCAACAAAATGTTCTCACTTGCAAGCTTTAAATCTGTAAGGTTGAGATGTACTGTAAGTCCACACAAGATCTGTCACTTTTTTACCATTACTAGTACTCCATACACAGCCATTTTTATCTCTAGATATTGTAATTATCTAAAAAAAAATAAAATCATTATGAAAAAAAATAATAATAAGAGGTGCCCAATTGAAAGTAATTAGGTAAAAAAAAGTACAAGTTAAATTTCAATTTCAAGAATCATACTGTAGGTTATTAAACTAGCGCCAAGTGAACCATATTATTGACTGGTCAAATCATGAGAGTTACTGAGTAGGCAATAGATAAAATGTAGTAATAGTCCTGTTGTCAGTGAATTAAGTTGGACTCTTTGAAGTTTATATATTTGTAAACCTTAAGGGCTATTGTACACAACTTGGGTAGGGTTAAGGGTGGAAGATCTGTATTGTACTATTATATTTTATTGCATGTCACCTGCTGTGTTATTGATCAAATGTAAATTAAGCAATCTATATATCATCAAGTATTATTCACTGGATCTGTTTTTTTTATTTAAGTATGTTTTACAATATGATTAATCACCACCAAGAATATAAATACCAGTTCTCTTAGCATTAAGTTAAGTAAAATTTAAATATAATTTTGTATTTTTTTAAAACTTTTTTTTGCTTGTGTATTCTGTCATTGAATATTTATAAAATAAGTTTTAGTGTTAACAAACATAAACAAAGATAAAATCCATTGTGATTAAGAATTATTTACCATAAATACTCGCTTATAGGTGGCACCCCTAATCTTGACTCGAAAGTTTTACAATGTCATATTGTTTTACTCAGTTTTTTCCAGATTAACTATATTGACAAATATTGTAGAAATTTTTGTAAAAAAAAAATATGCGACTTTTACGCGTGTATATACAGTAGTACTAACCTTTGTGCCATCAGGGCTGATGTCCAGATCGTCAATTTCATTTTTATGCCCTTCAATATCCCACACTTTTTCCAACTCTGGATACTGAAATGAATTCAACACATTTTACTGTTTAAAATATCCATATATGGTAATACCACCACATTGAACAAACATCGGATAGACCGCCTAATAAACAAAGCCTCTCGTACTACACAGACAGAATTACCATCTCTTGCGGATATTTTCAGTTCAAGGTGCCTGTCTATGATTGATAAAATCCTCCAAGATCATGCACACCCGCTTCATGATAGCTACATAATATCTAGTCGAAGTGGTCGGCTTCTTTCTATAAGGGCAAGAACAGAGAGATTTAAGAACTCTTTTGTTCCACTGTCAGTAAGACTCTTTCAAAAGAATCACCTTTCAGCCAGGAAATACGATGGCTCAATAGCGGACTCCTAAATAATAGGCCTACTTTTTTCTTGTATGATAAATGGTATGATAGTGTGCGTGAATGTCTATTGTGTTTGAGTACAAATGGTTCTTTAATATTGTTTTAGGTATGCTGAAAAAAACGGAATTTATGTAATCAAGTCAATTTTCCATTCATTTGGATCAATAAAGCAATCTTATCTTATCTTATATGTAAGAGGTATGTAATGAATATACTGTCACAGATTACAGTAACTACATAACTTCTGAGTGAAAGAATATTTATATTGTCCTCTTCAATCTCATGTGCAGATTATGCTGGCTAATGATAAAACTATGTGGCTACAAATGTCTCATCTGACATTTTACTTAGCATCTAGGTATAGAGTTGTTGTTTTAACATCTGATATAATTGACTGCTGAAAATTCTCTTAAATTTGTTTACTCATATTAAGGTTAAGATGAGAATATAAAAAAAATTGTTGATGAGGTCAGTAGTGCTGGTGCTAATGATGACTGAGACAATGCAAAACCAATAATAATATTTTGTAAACTTTGTATGTTGGCAGTTTTATAGTTTTTCAGTTTTAAACAATAAAGATTATTAAATATTACTATAAAATGCTTTCATATATTTTTTTATTGCATTTGAAAACTTCCAAAATTTGTTTAGTGTGAGACCAAAATGCATTGACAGTCAAAAACTATGATGTATGCAGGTAAGCCCAGACCTGCCAAGTTGAAAACTTTAAAATTAGTAGTGAGCCACCTCAAAATTCGTATCTTGACCCCCAATTTAGTAATCAATTAGTAGTAATATTTCTAAGCATTTTTTACACGACATCACTGTGTATATTTTACTCATATCCATTTCAAAGAAGCTTCATAAAGTATTATTAAGTATACACTATTTAATATGACATAGAATAGGCTCATACTCATAGGGGCCTACTATTTTAATTAAATTGTTAAGTAAATTTAAATGAGTTACTAGAACTAGAACTTTAGAATTAGACTCTGAAATTTCAATTAATTTTTAATTTGAGACGAATGATAGCAAAGAATTTGAAAGAAACCCTTAGACGTACTTGGGTGCTTGGCTTATCCGCCTAACCTTAGTGATAGTCATAGTATAGTCCATTCCAGTAGTCATCAGTAATAGACAGTAATTAGTAGGCATTAGCATGATTAGCGCATTAGCATTAGGCTTCATTAGCCCTAGCTCCTACTCTCTTGCCTTGGCCTTAGGAGCGACTCCACCACTTTAAAAACCATGAATGTGATAAATAAAAGGGCGAAATGAAAAATATATTTGCCATGAAATCATTTAGCGAAAGATAAGGCTATTAAATGTATTCATTTGTTGATAAAAGCGATACAGTATCCCAGAATAATCCCAGTTTTCAAGCATGTTATCTTTTTTTTTATATAGATCAGTGAGGGACACAAATATTTATTAACTCATTTGCTACTAACCTAGTTTCCAAAGACACCCCTGAAAATACTAGCCAAAGGGAAGGAACTCCTTATTAAATTTAGTACATTATTTTTAAATATTTTTTTAATGACTAAATATTCCACAAAGTGAATAAAAATTACATCATAAAATAGATAAATATAGCTTTCTGGAAATGTATACTTTTAATCATAAAAAATGTCGAATTATCGGTAGAATCATCGCTGAGTGTTGAGACCCTAGGATTTGGCTAAATATTTTCACTAGCCCTAGAGTCAAAGTCCGATAAAGTATCATAAAGCCCATAATTGAGTTGTAATGGAAATTCATCTAAGTCTCTATCTGCAGCTTCCTTATTATCAGAACTGTTGTTAAATGTTATATTTGGAGGTATTGAGCTATTGATTAATAAAGTAACAAATTAAAGGCGAAGGCTGTAAAAAAAAGTATTACAAGGCCAGTGAAAACTACCCGTACTTTGAACGGGCATCGCAAAAAAACTATATTTAATAAAAACATCTAACGAAACAGACTATATTCCTACTTTTTAAAAGCCCTGCTTGCAGTATAAAAAAACACCAGAACGCATGTCGAAAAATCAATAAACGACGATAGGTTAGTCACACACGTGGCGGCCGCTTTTGGGCGCATTAGTACGGAGGGGGATAGGCTGCATTGAGTCGCAGCAGTAGCAAATGAGTTAAATGCAACTTCCGGCTGGAAATCGTAATTTTAACTTTGAGAGCGTCGACATGTGTCCCATTCGCATTTTTATTTATGGAATTTGAAATTTTCTTAGAAAATGAGAACAAAATCGTAGTTTTGTGGTTTTTAGCGAAAATCTGAGAAAATTCTTTTTTTTTTCCCATTTGGTCATTTTGTAGTCGGACTTTGTTTTTCGTATAAAGTACGAACAATTCGTAGTACTTGGAAGGTCTGTAAGTCTAAAAATAATTCTAAACCATCTTCCCTTCATTGTAGCATTGCCATTTACACTATTAGTACAAACATCAAATTCTGCATAAAGAGATGTCAACTAACCAAAACCTTACGCAGTAAAGGTAAAACTCTCACCTTCCAAAACCTGAGATGACCATCAGCCCCACCAGTGGCCATGTGGGTCATTAAAGGTGAAAAGCGTACATGTTTTTGAAAGCCTCCATCAGAAGCAAAATCACTAACAACTTTGCCCGTCTCCTCTATTTGGAATGTCAGCTGTTTCGTGTTAGCATTTTTATTGTCATCTGTTTTCTCATTGACATTTTTTTCAGTCTTTCTTAATCTAACAGATTCTTGGTTATCTTTAATAGAATTACAAAAAATAATTTATAGAAAAGTAATACAATATGTTTTATTTTTTTAATATTGAACAGTCAATTAGTTCAACATAATTATTTTAAAAAAGCACAAAAACATTACAATTTTATTATTTGAAAATTGTTATGATTATAGAAAGTTGTATTCTAATATTCAAACATAAGCAACGTCAGAGTAAGTTAAATGAAGTTTCATTGGATTAAAACAAAATTAGAAAATATTTAACCAGCAATTACAATGTGATACAAAATTGAAACAAAAACTAGAATGCTCTCATATTCCATATATAGGCCTACATTCAGTACACCCAATCTATAATCTAACAGATTTTAAGTTTTAGCTAACCAATTCAATTAGTTTAATAATTAGATATATTAAATTGATTATATATTTTAATAATTAAAATAGATTTTATTAGCCTAAAATTCAACAGCTGCCTCCGCAACATACTAAAGGTTTGATGGACAGAAAAGGTCAAGAAAACCTACTTGTGGCAGCAAACAAACCAGGACCCCCTTGAACAGCAGATTGGCAGGTGAAAGTGGCCTTGGATTGGGCACAACCTATGAAACCCCCACAGGACGGCACAGGACATCACCCAACAGGCTTTGCAATGGAGCCCCCAAGGAAAGAGACAGGATGTTCACCCTAAGACCATCTGGAGATGATCCTACGATGAAATGAAAAGATGCAACCTTTCATGGTATAAACTTAAAAAGGTTTCCCAGAATCGTGTGCGCTTAGAGTTGTTGTGGTGGCCCTTTGTTCTATGAGGTGCCAAAGCAAAACTATATTCATATATTAAAAAGTTATATGAATCTAGTTAAAGCTAATTATGTTAATTATCATTAAACAAACCATTTTTTTCAGTAGATTGTGAAATTACTTTATATTTCACTGTATAGGTATGACAATATTCATCTTCTCCAGTGGCTAAATGATGATGTCTGCCATCATAAAAGGAGGCAGCATTCATTACAGCACAAGAACCTGTCTCATGTCTGCAAATATTTGTGCTACTCACACCATTCTGTGTCGAGTGAATCTTATAAATTTCCTGTCGAAGTTAAGAGTAAAAATAATAACAATATAGTTTTAGTATACTTTTACCAATCCACTGGATGTTGTAGACATTGTGTATTTTTATTAAAGCAAAATTCGGCTACCAAAATACTCAAAAGTGACAAAAGACAAGTGAGTCAAAAGTGTCAAAAGTAACTAAAAGTAAAAGTGTAAAAGTAAAAGTGTAAAAGTAAAAGAAACGCTCAGCTAACAGTAGTAACAGTTGAAATTGAAACAGTCAAGCTCATAATTTAAAATAACACAATAACATCTAAAAATTAAAAAAAAAGTGTTTTGAATTATCATTACAATGGCATTAGCTACTCCAGTTTTTGCTTGTCCTCCTCCTCCAGCAACAAGAAAATGTCTTTCGTCGAGTGCACGTACTACATATAGTGGAAAATCTGTATGTGCCAGCAAGACACCTTTTACCGGTGCCATATTGAATTGGGAATAACAATAATATTGGACGAGTGTTACAGCGTAAATTGTGACAAGTATGGCTGCAAAATGCTATTTATACTGACATTGATGAGGAAATATAGCTATTTGTAGACCCATTGATTATAATTATAAAAATATTAAACATATTTGTTTCAAAACGTTTTATGTAGGAGAGAAAAATAAATAAAATTTAAATATACATTTTATAAAAAAAAGACTGATAATTTGCTAATAGCTCTATAATATTATATAGATCTATAGCACGCATTCCCTATTCACCTATTATTGACTATTGAGTCTATTGCCTTCCACTTCCATGTTGACTTATGCCTAGGCCTATGTCAATAAAAAGGAAAAGGATGACTTAATCATGAATTACCATATTGCCATTGGCAATCGATATTAGTATTAACGTTTTTAAAATCCCAGTTTTAACAAACGATTAAGCCTCTAATTAAGCGGCTTTAAGCCCTTTATTTCTTACTTCTGGATAACATATAGGCTATATGCTATATATATTATTTAAAAGTTATATTAAAAATAGGCATAATTTATAGACTAGGACTTAAGACTTTATTCTAGTAATTTGGACATTCATTAATCATCAATCGTATTAGTAACCAGGCGTTTAATGCCTTTATAGATTCGTATGTTACTATTATGTTTCGTATGTAATAGTTTGAACTTGTACCTTAAATATTTGGTAACTAATTTTGTATTTTTTACTATTTTAACAGAAAGAAAAGGGAAACGATATGACGATATCAAGCGGAAGCACTCTTGACTCTTACTAAAAATAATTTTCTATTGGTAAACACATGTATTGCAACCATACCTCGCAATCTTTTTTAAATTCCTAAATAAAGTGTTTTTTTATAAAAAAAGGCAGGTGTCATATTTAAATATTAGAGGTGTAGACTTCAATTATATGACAAGAGGGTTAGTATTTTCATATAATTATACGGACCCATAGTGTAGGCCGTAGGCGTAGGCCTATCTAAAATTTACCAGTAGTGTAAAAGTGTAAGTAAGTGTATGTAACACTGGTAACTGGTATATACTATAAGTCAGTATAAGTTTATAAGCATAGGCTGCATAAGTAAAGTACCCTTCGGACCAAAGTGATCATAGGGCCGGTGAAGCAGCGTTCACCAGTTTCTGTGGCCACGGCATACTAGGGGCCCTACTAGGGGATGTGGGGCCAGCACAATGCCCAGCCGCCTTTACTTTACCCTAACTAATGTCAGGTAGCCTACCCATCAGAGCTGGGTAGACTCAGGGACACCCTCAAGTCCTGGGAAAAAATCCCGGCTTCACCAGGATTTGAACCCAGGACCCTCGGATCGCCAGTCAAACGCGCTGCCGCTCGGCTACCGTGCCCCATATAGGCTGCATAGGCCTAATATAATGTAGCCTATCCTAGTATAGCGGTACTATAGCCTATAGTGGCTATAGGTTAGGCATAGGGCCCATAGGCTAAGACTTAGCCTAAGTAAAGTACCCGTCGGACCGAATTGATCCGACCATAGACCATAGGGTCATTCATAGGTCCGATGAAGCAGCGTTCACCAGTTTCTGAGGCCACGGAATAATTTAATAACGGAGTGATTATTC
This sequence comes from Anisus vortex, assembly GCA_949126835.1. NCBI lineage: Eukaryota > Metazoa > Mollusca > Gastropoda > Planorbidae > Anisus > Anisus vortex. The sequence goes on from OX421493.1 coordinate 19,805,750, forward strand.
GCACAGTTCTTCATATAGGCCTAACGCTAATTATATGAAGATTTCTAGCTGCAGATAATGCTTGGCGTTATTTGAAGATTCGCATGTTTGTGGTAATGTTTGAACAAGATTTCGTGGCCTAATGGTTAGTGCTGTCAGCTGGCTACCGGGGTGTCGCAGGTTCCACTTTTTTTTTTTTCAATACTATTCAATTTGAGTAAAACGGGATACGTAAATAAGTATTAGACATTGTCAGCCAGAAAATACAATAGCTGACTCCTAAGCCTAAATGATACGTTTTCTTACGATAGGCCTAAATGGTATGATAGTGATGATAATAATAATAGTTCTAAAGTGTTCGCAAATGTCTATTTCTATTGTGCTTGAGTACAAATGGTTCTTTAATATTGTTTTAAGTGTTGTGAAAGACAGAATTTATGAAATCAAGTAAATTTCCACTTATTTGGATCAATAAAGTAATCTTATCTAATAATTAATTCAAACAAAAAGGTTAGGCCTATTTAGCCTAGATGTTAGTATTAGTAGGCTATTGTTAGGGCTGTTAGGGTCAATACTTCAAGTCAAATTCAAATAGGGTTAGGCCCTTTTAAGGCTTTATTATTATCAATAAATAGGCCTACCTCCTTCTAGCTAGGAATATGATCCTAAATAATAGACTATAGATTAGTAGGCCTATAGGCTACTTTAACTATAACTATAAGATAATAAGTATAAGTTAATATAAGTCATAAGTATAACCTAACTCTCACAATTGTTTGAAAATTTGGGTCTGCCGTTAACACTCGGCGTTATTTGACAAATTGGGTCTTTCGATAACGCACAGCGTTATTCGAAGATTTGGTTCTTCCGATAACGCTCGGCGTTATATGAACAGTTCTTCGAATAACGCTTCCCATTTAATAAATAAGATATAAATAGATAAATATAAAAGGATAATAACTTATTTATATTAAGGCTAAGATAAATAATGATAAATGATTATTATATGCCAAATGCTGGAGTCCTGAGGAGTCAGACTTAGACTAGACTCAAACCTTGAAACAGAGTCAAACCATGGATGTGCGTAGGACGCAAAAATCTTCTTTATAGGGAGCGTCTGTAATGTATATGATAAGAATAAGATTATAATTATAATAATAGTTGTAATTTTGCTTTTTATACTAGGCCTACTCCCTGACTCAGTCTCGTCAAAAACAGTCCAGGAGCCCAGGGCTCTGTACATTTTTGTTGAGAAATGGGCCCAATAGTCCATTTCAAAATCCTAAAAAAGCAAGGTTGTATAATATATATAATATAATATTAATTTTCGAGACCCTCTAGTCTAGACATCAATGATTCAATCAATTTTCTTTTATGTTTTAAGTCCTCAATTAATCCTTCATTTTGACATAGGGCCTCAGAAATGCTTATAATCCACTACTTTCGGTCTTTAGCCAGTCTCTTCATCTCTTGCCGCTGCATTTCTGCTTCTCTCAGTTCTTTGTCCAGTGTTCTTCTCCAGGTGCCAGGTGGTATTTGGCGGGCCCCTTCTTCCTGGTCACTGGTCATTTATTGAAATGTCATAAAAAAGTTCAAAGCAAATTAATGAATGGATTTTTAAAGATTTAGGTCAGGGTTGATAATTAGACCTGAAGCTTTTATTTAATAATTAAAATTAAAGAGTTTGATCCTATCTTACAGGTATTTGAGAAAAAAACTTCAAAATGAGTCATTCCAACAAAGAAGATGAGAATGATGGTCAGTTTGATGATGCTGATGTTGAAATAAATGAAAAAACATTTGAAAAGTAAGGAAAAACTTTTTTTTTTGTGGAAAAAAAATTTTAGTAACTAAAATGGATACTTAACTTTCATTAATTTTAAAATCGTTTATTATAAAATTAAAATGTTACATGATGCAATGTACTCATTCCTCATTTTGTTAAAAACTCATACTATTGAATATTAGAAAATACACATTATTTTATTTTACCCACAGACTATTATTATTTTAAGATACCGTATATACTGGCGTATAAGTCGCACCGGTATATAAGTCGCACCCCTAGTTTAGGATTTGTTTTCTTATATGTTGTCATTGACCCGCGCATAAGTCGCACCCTGACTTCCCAGGTTACACTGCATTTTAATATCTAAAAGATACATACTTTTTAAACATAAAAGTTACTAAATATTCACCCTAATTTGGAAACTTTCCTTAAAAAATGGTTTCAATCGTGCATAAGGCAAACATAATCAAATAAAGGCAGCGCTTCATTTAATTTAAACCACCGATCAATAGGCCTACAGACATTAGTGAGATGGGAAAGTAAGGTATCTGTTTCTTCATCTAAGTCCCTTTCCCTACTTAAGTTCCTATCCCTATAGTAACTCTACACACAAAAAGTCTTTGAAGTACGTCATTAGACTCAATGTCGCCTAGACTGGAGACTGGGAGGCGCCGGCATTTACGACGCGCTATACATGTGTCCTAGTTACCATTAACATTGTTTGAAATTATTTCAAGTGCGTCTGCGCGACCGACAAATAATAGGCTGTGTTTTTTTTCAACTCTTACATGCAATTAATGAAAAATAAAACACACTTGACATTTAACGCGTCCATCTGCTGATCGTAGTTGCCTAGATATGGCGCGTTTTTATCGGAATGCTCAACACTGCGTTATTAGTAGGCTATAGCCTATAAGCCTAGACCTTAAGTAGGCCTACTAAATAAAACGCATCTTGAGGTTATTAAGCTTAAGCCTACCTACATTATAGGCCTAGATAGGCTTTCACACATTTACGATTATTTCCATACTGTAATTTGCGTTCAATAAGCCTACACAAAAATGACGCCTTTAAACTTACGCTACGTTTCGGCAATACAAAATCGGTCCAAAAGTTCAAAAGAAAAGCTGGGGAGGTCGGGTGTCTGTAAAACCTAAAATATTTGTCGATCTCAATTTCAGTTATATAAAGATAGTAATATGTACACCTACGAAAGTTTTCTAAATGTAAAATGTAGGCCTACGCATATCCTAGTAATTCTACATTACTACAGTCAACTATACGGGTTATGTAGCAAACTGTATGACAGAGTAGTGATGTTTTTCAAACTTTTCAAAAACAGTGTTGGGTGTATAAGTCGCACCCCTACTTTTTGTCGAAATTTTCGGTAAAAAAAGTGCGACTTATACGCGAGTATATACGGTACTTGCTTCTTAAAACCTTTTTTTTCTTTCTACAGATTGACAATTTCAGATTTTAAAGGTATGAATTTAAACATTTTATTTTCATTGCCAAAAAAAACAACATAAAATCAAAATTGAAAAACAACATATCAGGTTTTAACAATACATTGCGCATCATTGTCTTATGATTTATTCAGTCCTAAGACACAGTTTGCTATAAATCTTCAATTTGTTTTTCTTTCTTTTCACATATGTCAAATACAATTTATACAAAATCAAAACAATGAATTTAAACATACTATTAAATAAAAATGTACTTAAAATCTTATTTCAAAAAGTCCTTTTCAATAACTTTTTGCAGATCTGAATGATATAGATGAGCTTGAAGATGATGATGACTTTGATGATGATGATGACTATGATGAAGATAGTGCAGAAATTGAGCACTTCAGGAGTGTGTCAAAGGATTTTAATGTGAGTCTATGTATAGTGAATTAATAGAGGCTTTATTTGTGAATGAAAAAAACTAGTACTTCAGGGATTTTTAGAGTTTATTGTTTCATATTATCACTTTTGTCTTCTTGTTTGTTTGATTGTGACGTCTGCTAACTGCTATCTTAATAAGGTCTTTCTTTTCCATTACTCTTGGCATATTCAACTTTGTAGTGTATTTAGAGCTTTCATGGCCATCCTGTAAATTTTTTACTTAGGAACAAATTTAGTTGTTGGCTTGCACTGCACTTGAATGTTTAATAGCCATAACCAGCCACTTCTACATTTTTAATAATAAATATCTTCCTAATGTTTTGTTTTATATTTTTCAAACTATTTTATGTTTATTTCTTTTATTATTAAAGATAATCTGTCACAACTGTATTTTCTAAAAAAAATAATTCTAGAAAATCTATTCCCTCCGTTTGTTTATTATTAATATTATCCTTAACGAATATTGTTATTATTTTTTATTATTACAGGTGCACGTTCAAAATCGAACTCATGGTCAGCTTCACACACAAGTTAATAAAATTAGCATCGGTATGTTCAAATCAGTTAAAGCTTTAAGTAATATTTATATTGTGACTGAGAAATGATTTGTCTGTGTGACCATATGGTTAATACAATTAAATTAAAAGTATGAATAATACATTTCAGGTGACAATAAAAAAGGAAGGTGAGTATATACATGAAAAAAATTTTCTAAGCTACATTTTAAAATCTTTTTTTTTACCTTATTTCATAATTATTGCTGTGGGACTTAATTTATTTATATAAGATATGAAGGAAAGCATTAATTAATGCTACATTTACAAAATCACTATAGACGGAGAGATAAATCCCAGCAAGCAACAGTAGAGCAAGTTCTAGATCCAAGGACACGAATGATTTTATACAGACTTCTGAGCAGAGGGACTTTGCTGGAAATAAATGGTGCAATTAGCACAGGGAAAGAGGCCAATGTTTACCATGCTACAGCTAAAGATGGCACAGACAAGGCTATCAAGGTATTCAATTTTTTTTTAACTGAGTGCAGTTAAAAAATTATGAACATTCTTGTTAGAAGTAGTTCTAATAAATTCAATAACTACTTTTCGGTTTTGAATTTTCAAGTGCTTGTGATATGCCACTGTAAAAACAAAAGAGAATAAAAACATGGCAAATAAAACTATTAAATATATAAACTTTGTTATGTGTATTTCCAGTATTTCAGAAGATTTATTACGGTTTATTAAGGTTTTAGGATTCAGGAAGGAAAGAAAATTATTTCCAAAAGTAAACTCTTCAAAAGTAACTTTAAAAAAATAGTTACCTAGAATGTAAATTGCTAAGGTGACTCTCAAACCCTTCTGTCCCTCAGAAATTGACATGTGGATCTGCAGGGACATACACTTTATAAACAAATTATGCAATAAACAGTTTTTGAAATTTGAAGGATTTATAATAAAAAATGTTTGTATTATGTTCCCATACTGTTATGTTTTTATTTTAGATTTACAAGACTTCCATACTGATATTTAAAGACAGAGATAGATATGTTACTGGAGAATTTAGGTAAGTATTTGAACAATAAGTTTTAGCTGAATAAAAAAACACCATATTTGTTAAACATATTGTATTAAAATTGCTTACGCATTCAGGCATTCATATTTCTACAATTTTAAACTTTCAGATTTCGCCATGGTTACTGCAAGTCCAATCCTAGAAAAATGGTGAGACTTTGGGCTGAGAAAGAGATGCGCAATCTGACAAGGTATGGAGATTGAGTTGTTCATTTAACCCACAAACTGTGGTCAACTGATAAAATTGGCAAATCTGCTCTTTCTCTAGTGCGACAGCTGATAAAAATAAATATGAAATATCAACTCTCAATCCAATATTTTAGAAAATTTTTCGCTACTTCTTTTACTAATAAATAAATGTTTGTTTTTGCTTTTCTGAGCTATTTTTATAACTTTGAAATTATTTTAAAAAAATGATGGTTGTCGAACTAATTTGACACTAGCCTTTTTAGTGAAATGGAAGAAACTATAGCTGGACTATCTGGCTTGCGTAATAAATTAGTTATGAATATTTAAGTAATGAATCACAAGTGATTCAGAAGATGATATTTCATTTACACATGAAAATAATATTAGTATTAGTTTAGGTTAATCTTCTAGTGAGTCAGAAAGCTTAAGACTAAGGCCTAGAATTAACCATAAGATAAATAAAATGGCTATTATATTACATAAGAATTTTAATAATGTCCCTTTGAAAAAATGGATTTTGTGGTACTTGAAAAGAATACTTTTTTTCTTCTTAATTCTTGACCACATCAAGGTCATGGTCAAATAATTTTGATTCCCCATTTATTTTTCTGTAAAAAAAATATATATACTTTATGGGGTCTAGCGATAGTATTTGCATGCCAAAAAGGTACCCCAAAAGCTCTCAATAGCCACCATCAACACTATATACCAAAGTTTGTGGGTTAAGCAACCTGTAAATTAAATTACTTAGATTAAATTTCTGATTATTTTTAACAAGTCCTGTTGTTGTTTTTATATTTCAGAATGCACAAAGCCCAGATTCCTTGTCCAGAGCCAATACTGTTGAAAAATAATGTGCTTCTAATGGGGTTTATTGGTGAAGATGGAGTGTATGTTTTTTTTTGTTAAAAGCTGTTTTTCTTAAGAATTCTCAGACTACTACAACGTGCAAAAAAAACATATAAATGATAACACTACCTATAATGCATTGTTTCTACTCTACAGTGCTGCTCCTTTACTTAAAGATGCCTCCCTTCAAGACTCAAAAGCCAGAGAGCTCTATTTAGATATAATATTAATGGTTCGTCGTTTGTATCATGAATGCAAGCTGATTCATGGAGACCTCAGTGAATACAATATGTTGTAAGGATGCGTTTTTTAATTATTATTTATGAAGGTGATGAGTAAAAAAAAAATTCTTGAAAGCCAGTCCAAAATAAGATACAAGCAGAGACCATTTACTTTTCAACTTAAAAAAACAACACAGGCAGTTGCTGACCCTTTATTAGTATGGTGCAAGGGATTTGCCCTAGATATGAATCCAATCCCCTACTATAAGTTAGGATTTGAAGACATCAGTCTTAAATTGAAGAGAACTTCTCAAATTTCTCCAAGACACACAAAATTGTCCAACTGGGCACTTCAATTGTCCTGGCTGCTTCATCTTTTGTATGCCATGTCCTTGAAACGGTTTCATTGCCATTACATTGGTATTACTTGTACATTTAGTTTATTATACACCAGTAGCTTAAAGCTAATTCTCAATTAATATTAGGCACATGAAATTGAAATAGTTCTAGCCTTCTGCAAAATCTTATATAGAGTTGTAGTAATTTAAAACTAAGTACTTCTCATATAGTGAAACATAAAATATAGAAATTATTAGGTTTATGCATTTTTTTCTTTAGCTTTCTTTAAAATACAATTTTATTGTAAATTTAGATTTTAACTTTACTTTAAGTTTTACTTTAGAGAAGAAACTTTTTCTAAATATATCTGTTTAATAAAAGAATAATACTTTTTTTTTGTCTCCATAATATAGATATTTTAAAGGTAAGGCATATATTATTGATGTATCTCAATCAGTTGAACATGATCACCCTCATGCCATGGAGTTTCTACGGAAAGACCTCACAAACATTACAGGTAGGTTTCTATTGAGTCTACAATTTGTACCGGTGTAGCCTAAAATTCAATTTTTTCCTAAGTCATTGAATGAACTTAAAAATATACAAGGATGTTTATATTTGTATGATTATTACATCCAAAAATTTATTTCAATAAATGCATATAATTAAATGTATGCAAATATGCATAGATAAAGTACCCCTCCCTAACCATTTTAGTCCACAAAGCTTACTATGGCATACAATTATGTGACCAGCACAATTACTGGATACATTTACTTTTAACACCCATTTTTTTTTAAACTTGTGAAAAATTGCAGTACTTACAAGGATTTACAAGGATGTCTCCCGAATGACATCTTAAGGCTTCATCCTGCCCTTCCACAAAATTGTACCTTGTATTGTATCTATAACCAGAAACATTGCTGGTGGGTGGGAGTTTTTTTTTTTCCCAAAACGCACTACATTAGCTGTAAAGTAAAAGTAAAGTATCCGTCGGACCGAATCGATCCATAGGTCCGATGAAGCAGCGTTCACCAGTTTTTGTGGCCACGGCATACTAGGTGATTGTGTGGCCAGCACTATGCACAGCCGCCTTTACTTTACCCCAACTAAGGTCAGGTACCCATCAGAGCTGGGTAGACTCAGGGACACCCTCCAGACCCGGGAAAAAATCCTAGCCTGCACCAGGATTCGAACCCGGGACCTTCGGCTTACCAGTCGAACGCGCTGCCGCTCGGCTACCGTGCCCCGTAGCTACATTAGCTGATGTAACTTTATTTGTTTCTTTGTCTTCCAGAGTTCTTCAGGAAGAAAAATGTCCCCACAATGACTGTAAAAGAGTTGTTTGAGTTTGTAACAGACTCCAGCATCAACACAGAGAATATAGATGCATATCTGGAGCAGTCCATGAAGATAGCATCAGGAAGATCTGCTGAAGAAATTTCAGAACAGGAGAAAATTGAAGAAGAGGTCAGTTACATTTCTTTAAATTGTGTCTGAAATATCTTATGAGCTTCTGAATCCAGTATAGCAGCAAATATCTTATGATCTTCTGAATCCAGTATAGCTGAAATATCTTATGATCTTCTGAATCCAGTATAGCTGAAATATCTTATGATCTTCTGAAACCAGTATAGCTGAATTATCGTATGATCTTGTGAATGCAGTATAGCTAAAATATCTTATGAATTTTGTACAACAAAAAAAAAGAACAAATATTTTATTGCAAAAAAACTTTGTTTTATTTTGCTTTATCTTATTATAAGATATACTGCATTTAAAAGTGGAGCTATATTACTATGTCGGCCACATATAGTTGCTTCTATAATGTTGATACAGATTTTAAGGTAGTGAATGCAGTTTTTCTTGAAGCTCAAAATAGCTAATGAATCAGAGATATTGCTTCATTGGCCACGGCATACAGAACCTGCAAGACAATGGGCTTTTAAATCTGGGCACCCATCTTAAGGGTGGAATTTTTTTTTTAAATTGAACCTTGCAATATGCAAATCCAAGGATCTTCCTCTAGACTTCTGTGTCCTATTCAAGTATATTTGTTTCATGTGAATTCCATAAACAAACTTTTGTTTTTTGTTGTTATCCTCCCCAGGTTTTCAAAAGATCATTTATCCCAAGAACTCTTGACGAGGTTGTAGATATTGAGAGAGATCTACGCAGGAGTCAGACAATGGAAGGAGAACAAGTTCGTGCAATTTACTCAAATACTATTTTAACAGTCAGTTTAAAAAATATTTAAAAGATGTCTTGATTAAAAAACAAAACAATATAAATTAATTTTATATATAAAAAAGAAGTAGGAGTTTTTATTAAATACACATGGTATTCACACCTATTTATATGTTGATACCTTATCTAAAATATTTGTTCTTTCTGATAGTTTCAATTGTAAGTCAAATATTAGCCACTTTCAGATTGCATGTTATTTTTGTTTTACTTCAATAGGTTTTATATCACACAGTTACTGGTCTGAAACCAGATTTAAGTGGACCAAGTCAAGTAAGTAAAAAATATTTTTGGGTTATTTTTAATGATTGAGTTACTGATCTCAAATGACATTTAACATTTAACTAGCCCGGTTGCATGCGTATGCATACAAATAGTATGATTTTAAGACAAAATTTATATAGTGTTCTGTTGAATGCATCTTTCCTGCCTCCATCTGCAAAACTTGTTTAAAACTATTTTAGAGTGTTATTGTCATTTTGTTTTTATGAGCGCGCTGAGCATGCTTGCATTAGCATGGAGTGAGGCGCTATATAATTGATTAATTAATTGATTAATTAATAAATCTTCTCTGTTTTGATATAGGTGCCTTTACTACTAACAAATATAAATGGCAATAGTGGGGATGAAGAAGAGGAGGAGGAGTCAGATGAAGAAGAAGATAAGGAGAATGATAAGGAGAATGAAAAGGAAAGTGATGACTCAGATGATGATGAAGATGGCATAGAAGGGGAAGATGGAAACAGTGAAAGTAAAAAATCTCACCCAGTTCGACTAAGAAATGAAACAGCTGACGAGAAAAAGGTAAATCTCACAACATGAAGCATTCAAGCTCATACATAGAACTTAGAAACAAAAAGAGAGACATTTAATTCTATCAATGCAGACACTAAGAGTTAAAGAAAATTCACATATAGTTTAATTGTCATATTTAAAAGCTGTGTTATACATTTTGTTAATTATTTTTTTGCACTTGGCGTTTGACATAATTATACTTAGGTCAGAAAAATGATCAATTTGGTCCAAAGGATATTTTAATTATGTCAGACAAATTTTATCAGTATTACTATTACTTGTTTATACTATGTACCTACCATAATTGGAAATAGGGTGGATAGATTTTTTGTTTTAAAATTGCCCTAGCCTTTCTAATATTTTTGGTAAAAATAGTTTTGGGAAGAAAGGATTTTTTAGTAATCAAAAACAATGTGAAAAATAAAAATTAACTGAAAACACTACATGTTTTTTTTTTTTCTTCAAACCATACATTTTAAACTTGAATTAGTCTCATAATCTTTGTTCAATTCAATTTGCAGGAGAGAAAGAAGCTTGTAAAAGGTGCCCAGAAAGAAAAAAGACTGACAAAATTACCAAAACACATCAAGAAAAGGCAGGTCAAAATAGGTGCTATCAAAAAATAAATTTATACCATAAACTGACAAGGATAAAACTGTAACTTGGAAATTACTACAACAAATGCCATTATTGTTAGAATAAATACATAATTTGTTACACATTATTGTTAGAATAAATACTTAATTTGTTACACATTATTGTTAGAATAAATACTTAATTTGTTACACATTATTGTTAGAATAAATACTTAATTTGTTACACATTATTGTTAGAATAAATACATAATTTGTTACACATTATTGTTAGAATAAATACTTAATTTGTTACACATTATTGTTAGAATAAATACATAATTTGTTACACATTATTGTTAGAATAAATACATAATTTGTTACACATTATTGTTAGAATAAATACATAATTTGTTACACATTATTGTTAGAATAAATACATAATTTGTTACACATTATTGTTAGAATAAATACATAATTTGTTACACATTATTGTTAGAATAAATACATAATTTGTTACACATTATTGTTAGAATAAATACATAATTTGTTACACATTATTGTTAGAATAAATACATAATTTGTTACACATTATTGTTAGAATAAATACATAATTTGTTACACATTATTGTTAGAATAAATACATAATTTGTTACACATTATTGTTAGAATAAATACATAATTTGTTACACATTATTAATGTGTTGACGTTTGTTGCAAGTATAATTTTTTAAACATGTTGAAGAATGTTATAAGTTATTGGAACGATACTTGTGTTACATATAGCTAGCTATACAAGGCTACATAAATATGGGCCTACTGTTACATTATTGACTTGTATGTTTTAGCAATCATATAATGTAATAAAAGTGACATTATTTTACAATGACAAGTTTGTATCAATTAATCGTACAGTGCACAGGCCTTGACACAAAGTGAACAGCTGAAGCTTACTTTGTTATGTTTCTTTCTTTAAAGTCTTATGTACGCTGTTGTTATGTTATAATGAACTTAGATTTTATAGTAGTTCAATCTTATCCTTTTTTAAAGAAACAAAAAAAATATTATGTACCCTACAACTTGGTAATATAATAATTAAAAATGTCATCTGTACAAACTTTGACGATTCTATGCTGTAACTATAGGAAAATCCAAACTTTGATTGAAGCTACTGTAAATCGTATTATAGTCATTGAAATGATATGTGAAATAACCAAGGCATCCACATAAAGTATTCATGCACAAATTAATGAATGGTTATGGATAGTTTTTGGGTAGAGGCACATTTGCCTGCACTTGGACACCTTTAAATTGCACAATGTTCAAGTTTAAATAAAAACTTTATTGTAGCCATACATAGTGTAGATGCCATGTTACTTGTAATTCCTGATAAATAAAACTGTTTGGTTACTCCAAAGTGTTCAGTGTAAGGTACAGTGGCTCATACTATGTAGTTGTACTGTCTTATTTCCATGCACAGGCAAATTGCTAAGATGATACTTATAACCTGCTCAGAAAGAAACAGAAGTGGATCAGAAATTTAAAATAAAAATTATTGTACTAATAGAGTATGGAATGAAAAAAAAAAGCACTTTCAAGCATGTTTTCTACCTATATTTTGTGATGATATATTAATAAATGAAAAACTTCTTTACTGCTTTAAGTAATCGTCTATAAAGTGAACTATTATATATCATTAGTATGAAAGTTTGTATACTGCTTGTGCTTACTGTGATAATGATGCAAACAGTAATAATGGAAGCAATAGTCACAATGTTTTCTGTGATGGAGTCCCTGACAGCATCATAACAACCCTGTCAACAGTATAATAGAAAAAAATACTTGTGTGTGTTCTAATAAGGCATGCCTGTTATAACACTCATTGATAATTATAAAATATTTCACTCAATAAACTACCTGTAGCTGTAACAAGATACATTTTAATAAAAGGTTATAACACCCAATTATCACTGTGAAAATATAGAGTACAGTACCGGTAGTTGAAGTAACATGTACATTGTATCCTTAACATTTGTTTATCAATTTCTTTAATTGTGATGAAGGATATACTGCTAAATTGTCTTAGAGTTAGAGGGCATGGCCGAGTGGCAGTGCATTCAGCTGGCGTACCAAAGGTCCTGGGTTCGAATCCTGGTAAGGCTAGGATTTGTTCCCCGGACCAGGAGACGTGTCCTTGAGTCTACCCAGCTCTGATGGGTACCGGTACCTGATATTCTAGCTGGGGTAAAGTAAAGGTGGCTAGGCAAAGTGCTGGCCACACAATTCCATAGTAAGCCGTGGCCACAGAAACTGGTGAGCGCTGCTTCACTGGCTCTATGGATCAATTAAATGGTCAGATGGGATATTTTTTTTTCATAAATTGTCTAGACCAGGCATGTCAAACGTGCGGTCGCGGGCCGCATGCGGCCCTTTGCAAGAACGTGTGCGGCCCGCACAAAGGATACTGCAATTGTCTCATTTATCGCGAAAATTACAGTTTTAATACTTTAAAAACTGGGTGTATAAAATAGAAATCTGTCACGGTGCCACATGTATGTCAACAATACTGCTATTTTAAGCTAGTAAGGGTTTTACATATATGAAAGTTCAACATTGACCGGAAGTAGAAGACAGGTTGTTATTGCCCTGTTAAAAATTTAAAACAATAATAAATTGTATCTTATGGAATCGTGCAGGTAATTATAATATTTGTATTTATGAAGTAGGCCTACTGCGTAAAGTGACACCGTTTAAAATGGCTACAGCACCTTCAGCTAAGAAGAAAAGGACACTTGATGAAGGAAGAAAAATGGAAACTACAGTATGTTTGTACAATGGTAAATGGAAAGATATTTAGTATGCAATAACAGCATTTAAAAAAGACTTAAAAAGACATTATGAAACCAACCATCGATCCTGCGATAAATATGAGGGCTTAATGCGTGTTTCAAGACTCAAGGAATTGAAGGCTAACTTGATACAGCAACAGACATGTTTTACAAAAATAGATCACGCCACTGTCGCTTTCGTTACTGCAAGCCATGAACTCAGCCGAATAATCGCCATTAGTGGGAAATCTTACAGTAAAGGAGATTTCGTAAAGCATTGTCTTATGAAAGCGGCTGACAGAAGGCACAGTCATTTAAGAATATTTCGTTAAACAGGAACACGGTTGCTGGACGGATTTATAAAATGACAGATGATTTGAAACAACAATTGAAGGCTGCATCATCCAAATTTGAACATTTTTATATTGCTATTGATGAGACCGTTGACATCACTGGAATAGCACAGCTTGAAGTTTTTATTAGGGCCTGTGACAGTGAATTTAATATTTATGAAGAACGAATTGAACTAATCACAATGCATGAGACATAGCGAGCGAAGACATCTTTGAAAAAACAAAGTATCTAGAAGTCGGGATACCTGGCTTCTATTCATACCTTCCTGAAAAGTTTACAAACTTCAGAAAGTTTTCAACTAGGATTATGGCAATGTTCGGTTCCACCTATGTGTGTGAACAGTTATTTTCCTTCATGAAATTAACAAAAACTTCTCAGAGATCAAGGCTGACCAAGGAACACTTATCATCCCTGATGAAGGTCGGTACTGCAAATACGTTTCAGCAAGATATACGAAAAATTGTTAAACCATAGGACAAAACACTGATTAAAGTGTAAAAATGATTGAATGTTCTTAAATAAATGTTGGATTACAATTGTTATATTTGGCATTGTGGGGCGTTAGCTTAATAAAGCCGTTTTAGTAGGCGAGCACATTAATTAAATATAATTCAATAAGATTAGGCCTACAGTGTTTCTCGGATTTGTTGGTGTGGCCCGCCGGTATAGGGCCTACTCAAAGTATCTTATGCGGCCCATGGTGCTTTTCGAGTTTGACACACCTGGTCTAGTCGACTATTCCATTGACATTTCAAAAATCATTTTACAAGATGTTACAAAATTAAGATTATATAATGTGTGAAACAAAAAAAAAATATTTTTTTTTTCTTAACGTTTGAAAACATAAGCTACCGTCAGGGCCGTATTTAGGATTGTGAGGCCCTGTTCCCAAATTTATGTGGGGGCCCCCGTGGACTCGCCCCTGCCTTCCGCATACCTCAGAAAAGGGCAGTTTTATGTTGCACTTAGCTTGGTTGGACTGGAGCGCTTTAAATTGTAGAGGAGTAAATGAATTTTATTTTACATTTTCAAAAAAAGAATGGGGATATCACTAAAACATTTCCTTTTTGGGATGTGTGGGGGCCTCTGTTCCAATGGAACATGCCTAAATACGCCACTGGATACCGTATTGCTGAAGTTAAAGTACTTTAAAAAAAAAAGTAGTATGAAAACATTGCTCCGCTGGGCAAGTGAAACAGTGACCACCAGTCTCCATGGCCAAGGCATATAAGGGAATTGTGTGGTCAGCACACTAACCAACCACCTTTACTTTTCAGCCTACTTAGCACCAACATTTACATCTTCCAAAATCATGATTCTATCAAATAAGGTGGTCAATAGTTTTAAACAATTATTTTTACCTTGCTGACTCTATAGTCTGTAGGTATATCAATTATGAACTATGGATGTATGTGAGACTTAAAAACGAACTTTGTATAAATATAGAAAGTTAGACAATTTTATCAATAAAAGGTGGATTTTAATCGATATTATAAGGAGTCGTCCATAAATAAAGTTTCACTCACAGGGGAGGTAGGGGTGAAAACTTTGTGAGGATATGTGACGAGGAGAGGGAGAAGGGTGTTTAAATAATGTGAAGTCAAATACAAAATTGGGATCTTTAAATTAAATAGTATTTTCAGCAAGTTTCATATAATCAATAAACAAATCTTATCTTATCGTATTAACTAGACCGAGTAAATATAGACCTATTTTTTATTTGTTTATTCTGCTACTTATACGACAATAGCAATAAACGTGAATTTAAACGTGCTAATTTTGAGGGGGGGGGGGGGGGGGAGCAGAGCTTTTAGACGTCATAGTCTAAGTAGGGTCTGACTTTTTGTGACGATTGGAATAGGGGAACAAAAAGAGGGGGGGGGGGGTAAAATTGCCTAAATTGTATCACGTCATTTGTTTTTATTTACACTACTACACACAATAACAATAATACTTACTGTAAGCTCGTTAATATTCGTTAGAACGCGGTATTTATATTGGTTTCTCTACCAATGCTGTAGGTCTACTAGTGAACCCCCCCCCCCCATATTTTTTTCCCTTTTTTCCACACACACTTAAGCAAAATATGGGGCAGGCATTTTACTTATTAGCATATATAGCTTCTTAGTAGTTAGCAACACTTTTAATTTAGCAGACGTCAAATATTTGTGCGACACCTCTAAACATTTTAACTAACCGTATGGTACAAGGCTGGGTTAGCAGCAGTCACCATGAATGGCTCTTTCTGCACTGGTATGACGACAGAGCCAGTTGACGTCTGCAACTTCTGGCAGTCGGTCAAGTTGGCCACAGTGACGTCGCAGCAACTGGCTGGCACGTAATCTCTCAGCAGAAGCGGGACTTAAAACCAGATATTTATTGATTAGACGTAGTATGTTCAGTCAACACAGCTCCGAGTTTTGGGCTTGTACTACACTTTCAAAGTGATAGTGCTAAAATTTTTAGCCATTTTGAAATTGTTGAAATTGATGCACTTATGAAAGTATCGACTTGTCTTAGTGTTCTTTTTAAAACAAATTTCGAATGTATTTTAGCCTAGGCAGTAGAAATGCTTACAAATTTGAATATAAAAAAGTGAGGTTTCATTTAATTAACTATGTAATTAACTAAACCTACGATAAAACATTGTTTATAGGCATACTTTTACGATAATGACAATAAAAATTATTTTAAATATTTTACTATTGAAATTTTAAATATGGTAAGTTTTTTTTCTGGGGGGGGGGGTGCATAGCTTTTTGTGGAAAGTGGGATCTGTATTTTTTGTCTTGTGACAATTACGGGGGGGGGGGGGGGGAAGGGGGGCTTGGGGTGTAAATGACGTCATTTGTGTTAAGCCTATTGCCATTGTACCAATGTGTGTGAGTAAAACTGAAGTCTTACCTTCCTGGTAGTGAAACCACGCGCTTCTTTGATAAAGACACCACGACAGACTACTTTTTAACCCTCCACTGACGCCACAGCAATGAAACTGTCAATATTGAGTTTAATATAATATAAATATAGAAATATTCAGACTATATTTGCATGATTAAAATTCAGCAAAATAACATTATTTTTCTAACGTTAGATTTCAGTTGGTCACCAATGAATTATTTTCAGCTATCTAGATTGCAATTATCACTACAGGTTAGTAGGTCTACTCCGGACCCTCACCCCTTCCCATTGTAGGCCTTATGCGCGCCCCCCCCTCACCTTTGTTTAGCCTCCATTCTACCTACCTCTAAATTGTGTTATTTCCCTTCCCCATCTAACCTTAAAATCCTAGCTACGCCACTGTGCCACTGATTCTAGCCCTGCCGACGTCCATCCCACCCCGCCTCCCCCCGCCCCCCCCCCCCCGGGAGGCTTGGGCAAAGTACGTAATATTTCTTTTGTATAGAAGGAACAGCTGTAACTTATAAGAAGAATTGTAATATACTTGCTGGGGCTCATTCATTTTCCTTCACAAAAAGCCATTAATGTGTGGCCCTTTTTTCATAATATGTCGGTTACATACACTTGAATGCTTGTCTACTAAATTCAACGTTTACTTTGTTCACCGATCACAACATTCATATAAAACCAAACCTTTCTAAAACTAACTGAACATTGCATTAGTTTTTGTTTCCTTTGTTTCATTTTCAAGTCATTTACAATGAGAGCACGCCACGTCATCAAGTGTTCACTTCATAGACCCATGGATTCACAATGTTTGAAAATTAGCATAAAAAACAACAATCACAGTAAAGCATTTTTAATATATTATACTTCAACATTATCTGACCTCTTTTTGTACTTTATTCCATATATCTGTGACTAGTTGGTTAGAATGGTCTGTGGTGTAGTTGACGTTGAACTGGTTGGTCAATGTTAGTTTCATATGTTGGGAAAGTGTGTTTTCTAACTGAAAAATATAACACCGATTGGCATGACATAGAATCAGCCTACCACTAATTATATTATTGCTTAAGTAAGGGGATTCAGTAGAAAGGGATTTTTTTGTTAAATTTCCCATCTAATATGTTTAATATTTGGACCATATAGCCTATAGTAGGCCTACTAAAACTAATTACTAAACTAATAAAAAAGGGTTAAAAAAACATTTTGTTGCCATGCAGATGGTGGCCATTATTTTTTTACGTAAACAAAAAACGATCCTTTTTTATCAATATAATTTATTACATATAAGAGAAGGGCGCATCAAAGGGTTGGTCGGGCCTGAACATAAGCGCAGTAATTTTTGTCTGACCAGAACTAATTGTTTAACTGTTTAACGTCATTTAAAAGTCGTATCAAAATCTAAACTTAGGTCTAAGCCTCGGATAAGCATAGGACGCAGTGATATCATCGGAATCCGAAACTTTGTTTAGGCCTATATAGTTATCATATTATTATTTCAAAAGGAAGTTGCACGCGTAATCGGTATCGTTTACATTTTACATTGTGTAGTAGCGTTGTATGACGGGCTGCAACTCTAGAAACATTATTGATTTAATTTCTATGTAGGCCTATCGATTCTTGATTTGACATTTTCTTTGTTATTGCTATTGCTAAATGTCATTTTAGTGGCGTTGTTTTTTTGTTGTTTTGGTAGTCGTGGATGTGCGCGTCCGCCAGAATTAGGTGTTTTCGCGGACGCGCACATCCACGATAACCATTTCTTTTATATTAACTTTATTTTTAAATTAACTCTTAATGATAAGAATTGTTATTAATGAATTGCTGATTACACAAAATAGGCTAAATCTTTACCTTAGAACATCAATATTGACTGGAATTTTATTGAGTTATCAAATATGTAAAAAATCAATAGGCCTACGCCTAAAGTGTTTTCTTTTTCTATCCATTTTTCTTTTAATTGTGCAGTCAAGAGTTGTCAACGGTATTCCCTGATGAAAGATTAAATCTATATATTATCGGCAAAATGCAAGCGCTGATCTATCGATTACACCTAGCTTTGAGTAAATCAATATATAGCTAGTAAGTAAGCTATGTTAGTCTTTTGCAACGAGGAACGTTTCCCCATCTCTAGAAAGTTTATTTTTAAATAAAGGCAAGGCCTATAAAAAATTAGGTTCCCCCCTCCCTTTACGGAATTTGTAATATTTTTTTCAAAACATAGCATTATAAAGATGATTGGTCACACGTTAATTACCAAGACTATATAGATCATTACGAATGAGCAATATGCTACTATTTAAAGAATGGATCTTTTTCGAAGAAAGTGGATTCTTTTGTGTTTAAATCATTACATTTTATCATATTTTTCAAGGAATGTGATGAGGGGGTTTGGGGGGGGGGGCTACCAAATAGGTAGGCCTACATGAAGCGATAAACAATTACAAACGAAAATTTAAAAAAACTTCAGATAAGTAGGCCTAAGCTACAGAACATTTAAAAGCCTAAATGTTAACTTCTAAAAACATTCTTTGTATGTTTTTTTACTAGCTGGCTGGCTGACTAGTCTTTGGATGAATAGGCTAGTTGACCGACTTTACATCATTTTATCGAGCTAAAACTTGTCACATAGAAGGGAAGCTGAAAAACACAACACATTCTATGAAATTTTCACCCTCTCACTCAGCACCCCATCCCAGTAAATTTTCCACTGGGTTTGTGACAGTTTGTCCATTACACTTTATAGTGCGCGATCGAGAATCTTTATTGAACACTTCTGGCCGACATATTATAGTCCTTATCTTAAAAGAAATCATTTATATTAAATCCGCTTTTGTTTCTTTCTCGTTAAATTGTTAGTGGGTGGCAATAAATGGCGACATCTTCAGAAATCTACTGCATAAGGAAAAATGCACACAAGGGATATACTCCCACATATTTGTTTTTAAGGATTATGTTAATTATTACTTCAGCAGAAGTAATATGGCGTACTTACATTGTCTCTGAAAAAAAATCCTAGGATGGCACAAACGAGAAACATCAGCAGTATGATCAGCATAAAACATAAATACTGCAAGAGAAGGAAAATGAATTACAATTATTTGGCGATGTTGAAAATCAACAACTACAGCTGCATACTATAGGCCTACAGGCCTACAAACACAATTTCTGCTGAGCTTTCGATATATTATTATAATGTCAATAGTTTATTTGAGTTTATATGTTGCTTTGTTTTGTTTAATAAGAGTTGGACGCGAATCAGTGGCGTATTTAGGCATGTTCCACTGTAACAGGGGCCCCCACATAATAGGGGCCCCACACATTCCAAAATATTTTGTTTCGTGACATCCCCATTCTTTCGTTTCAAATATAAAATAAAATCCATTTACTCCCCTACAATATAAGCGCTCCAGTCCAACCAAGCTAAGCGCAACATAAAAAGTATGTATGATTTTACAGAATGTAACATAAATTAACGACATTTTTCTGAGGAAGGCCTATGTGGAAGGCAGGGGTGAGGCCATGAGGGGCCCCACATAAATTTGGGAACAGGGCCCCCACAACCTAAATACGGCCCTGGCGCGAATAGTGTGTTAAATTTGTGTGCAACAAAAAAGGCCATCAAAGGAACAAATAAACAGCAATGTATGTCATAGTTTTATTTTTTTATAGACTCCGGCCACATTTTTCTAAACTTAACTATTGGAGTAAATTGGCCTTACATATTCTAGCATTAGGCCTAACATTTTAAAATGGCTATCGGTTTTTTCCGACTAATAAGTGCTGTTGAGCCGTATATTCATTTGTTCTATACGATGTGTTTTTTTTTTTATATTCTTAGCAGTGGCTTGGAATCTGCTTTGGACATCTGGTGGAATCTGTGCTGGCTGTGCTAGTATGGTTCCAGAGTTTCACTTCTGTGAAATACTTTTTTTATGGACTCATTTAGTTCATAGATCAATTAGAATTAATCAATTAGAAAATTACTAATACTATTTAACTCCATAGGAAATGGGATCGGGTAGTGGTGTAAGGGTTGGGAGCATTTAAATGTAAATAAAAATGTCTGACCAATCCTAAAATGGGTTTGCTCTCCAGTAGACTGCCAAGACATCCTGCCAGGGAGATGAGAGACATCACAGCTCCACCAATCAGGACAAATGTACAGGCTATGTGGTAGAGCTCTTCTCCTGTCACAAGCTTCATTTCACTGGCTCCATATTCCGAGGCAGTGGCCCAGATGCCCAAGCCAATGGTAGTTGCTCCGACTATCTGTGTGAGAGGACCAACGGGTCGGAGTAAGATAAAAGTAAATCAACTAAATTAACGACTACATTTTGTAGACTCTATGACCAAACAATTTAATCTACAAATATTTACAGAAAGCTTTATAGCAAATCTAGTGATTGGACAAATAAAGAACTTAAATTTAAATTGATGCAAAAAAAAAAACAACAAAAAAACCAACAACAAACAATAGAAATAATGTGGGAACTTAGCTCAGGTGGACTAGTCACTTATGTAAAGTAATGTTAATCAGTTACGTTTTATAGTTTGTAATTGTACACCTATTTATGGTCAAGAGCAAAAAAAACAATTGAACCATAGGTACCTCTCTAAAATATCTGTCAAAAACTAGCTTTCCAAGATTTATCTAATTGGATTTTTTAAAAGTAGATATATATATATATATATATATATATATATTCTATAAAATAAATAAATTCTTTACCTTACCAAAACTATAATGTTAAAGACAACTAGAATATATTTCATTAAACGACTTCCAAGTCCGTTCAGTGGCATTGTTCACATCAGTGTAAGTTTGATGGTTGGCTGATAACTTCACAAGGTTGCTGTACTGGTTGGCTGATAACTCCACACGTTAGATTATAGGTCTAAAACTATACATATAAAAATCAATTATTTATTTATTTTTTTAAATATAAAATTCTAAATTATGATTATTCTCCAACTAAACGTTAAATGAAAGCGCAGAAATTTTATATTTTGCCAACTTAGTTTACCGTGCTATTTATGCCTAGGCCTATATTCCTAGATTAACATAACCAAGCTTTTTTTTTAATTTTTAGAAAAAATAACAACAAAACAAACAACAAAACTATAATTATCGTTTAAATCTGCTTTAAAGCCATATTTTTCTGGATGTATTTTCTACATCAATTTTATATCTTTGACGTCATCTCTTAATAATAAATTATTTTTTTAAAAAGAAACATCTTTTTTATAAACATTATATGAATTTAAGTTATGCATTAGCCTTCCTACGATTTTAGGAGGGTGGGGTTACTGAATATATATATATATATATATAGAGAGAGAGATTAGTGAGCAACGCTTACTAGAAGAAAGATAAATAGAGATCAATAAGAGATAGAGAGAGTGAGAAGAGAACTCGGATGCTAAATACCTTGAAGTATGAAAGAAAGATGTGGGAGGCCGAGAGTTACATAAAGAAAGAAGGCAATGCATTTATTGATTAATGGGTTTAATTTATTGGATTATATTGCGGGCACTTTTTAATGGCAGGCCTTAGGGTCTGTTGATATTTCTAATACACGTACAAACACATTTGCATTCGCTCACACCGTACCCACGTGCTAACACGCGCAAAGCATGAACACAAACCTTTTCTACGAGATTTCGGATACCCCAAATTAATACACAGACGCTGAACAAGACACATTAAAAGATAAAAGGTAATGAATGGTTGATATACTATATAGTAAAGCATGCCTATCCGCTAAAGTTTCCAATAAATATATATTTATATAACTACAAAATAAAACTATTAAATAGGCATTTGCATAAACAAACTCACTCTAATTATTATGTAAAACATTACATAATACATAATAAATTACATAATATAACAATGAATAAGTAAGCCAACTTGTAGGCTATAACGCATATAAATGATAACCTAATATTAGTAATATACTTAGTGTTAGTCAACAAAAACAAAAGCTGTTCGCAACTCCCAATGTGACAGTGTATCTCATTGAAGATTTGAAATAATAATATTTCTTTAACAATGCATTATATAAAAAACAACACAATAGCTAAAGACTATACAAAGATCTGCTTTAAACAAGGATATCTGCGAACCTTCTATCAGTAGCAGACAGATAACTAATTCCCTTTTCTCATGTCTAAAATATTCCCCATTGTCGTTGGTTTTTTAACGCAAAATATTCTTAGCATCTCTTTTGGTTTAAGTTATATATATATATATATGCATACTGGGGTATAGACAAGGTTCTGAAGGTTTAAAAAAAGAAACAAATAAACTGAAGCAAGTACAATGAATAAGTCTATTATGATATAATCAGCAGAATTTTAATTATACAAATATATTTTACCTGCAGCCTAGAAGTCAGAAGCTTGGAGAAATAAAACGGACAATGTATTCAATTTAAAACAACGCGAACTTGTATTTTGTTTTGTTTTGTATATAAATTATTTCACAATGGCGTAACTTAATCTGGAGTGAGGCTATTCTAAAAAGGACGCGGGCAGTGGCTAGCTAAACACTCGTCATTGAAGCGAAGTGATTGCAATCGATTTAATCAATGACAGCTAACAGAGACACCCCACCTCAACTTTGTGTGTGTGTGTGTGTGTATGTGTGTGGTGTTTGTATGTGTGTGTGTGTGTGTGCGTTTGGTGTGTGTGTGTGTGTGCCGCCCAATATCAAATAGAAGGAAACCAACAAAAACAACAATGACATAAAAATAAAAATTCGACACGTCAAATGTGGTAGTGCTGCCTTCAAGATTTGACTAAGTGGTGAGTTGGGACTATAGGCCTACTAAAAGAATATTGAGCAAGCTGAATGAGTATCATTGTAATGAAATGGTTCCAAAAATAAAATAAAAATTTTCATAAAAGACAAAATATCTACATAGTCTATCATTATCAATACATTGAATCAAAAACTGATTTCTGTGCTTACTATATGTTAGGGTCAAAAGAATTAATTATTGTATTTCAAGTTATAAATTAATAATTTATGAATATTATTAAATGATAATCTCTAAGACTGCAGTAAATTTACGAAATAAAAGAAGTGACGTATGAGGTTAGAAATTATGACGCGTTAGTTAAAGATGACGTTGGTAAGTTATTGAGCAACATTAGACGACCTTAGACTTAAGAAACGATAGGGCGTGTTTTGCCATATGCTTAAAACTGTGTACTATAATTATGATGTATAATTATTGCTGAGTTAATTATTCGTCAATTAAAGAATTTAAATTTATACAATAGTCGGGTATTATTTTATAAATATAAGTGTCCAAGGGTGAAATATTGCTTATACTACAAATGTGGCCTGCCCTGAGATCATAAATTGAATACAACATAAAACCAAACAGTCACACTATAGGCCTATAATTAATTAGATTAACCATTGTTTTCTTTATTTAGTAGGCCTAAGCAAGAAATGAATATGAAATGTAATTATAATATAACAAACCTTGTTGTTTTTTACCGACATTTCAGGGGGAGAGTGGGGTGAGTTGGACAGGTGGGAGAGTTGGACCACCCTTATTACTCAGAAACTAAAATTCGAATTTATAAAAATGATTAGCTCCGGTTATAGTTTTTGTTGCAGAAGTTTAAATAAAATTATGTCTGGCGCATTTCTTTTGTTTTTTTAGCACACAGATCAAATATAAATTTTAGCTATCTCAAACTTATTTTTTGGCTCTTATAACGAATCGAATGCAACTCAAACCTTTATATTTCTAAGAGTTGTAAAAGAATATTATAAATCTTTTTATTCATTTTATTAACAATATAAAAAGAAAGTTTCCAGTGAAAGTTAATAATCTTACTTTAAAAAAATAAAGTTTGTAAAAAAGTTATGGTGGGGAGAGTTGGGTCATAAAAAAAACCATGTGGTCCAACTCTCCCCTCATGTTATATCACTGTCATTTGATTTTTTAAGTTTGCTATTTTACTTAATAGATATTCGTCGGCATTTTACGTCTCGAGAGACGATCTTATTCCCTTGCAGGCCTTCACGTGGCTAAAGAGGCCAATCCTGGATGTACAGGCACGGTCAGACTTGCTGCATTTGAATGTAGTGGAGGGGACCACATTTTTCACCACCTTCTTTTTCCTGGCGTGCTCCTCTCCCGCAAGCCTTGAACCTTCTTTCATTCCTGCTCTCCAAGTGGGCCTATCTTGCGCCATGATCTCCCGACTGTTTGGGTCAATCTGGAGGTGTTTCATATCTCTTTTGCAGACATCCGCAAATCTCAGTTTTGGACGTCCAGCAGGTCTCTGTCCCTTAGCTAACGTTCTATGTAGAATGTCCTGTGGAAGTCGACCCTGTGACATTCGGCGTACATGACCTAGCCAGCTGAGACGTCTGTTACTGAGAGTAATACGGATGTCTTGACACTCTGCTCTTCGTAGGACCTCTGCGTTTGAAACCCTGTCCTGCCATCTTATATCTAGAATGCGTCTGAGATACCTGAGATGAAATGTATTCAATTTTCTCTCCTGCCAGGAATATGTGCTCCATGTCTCACAGCCGTACAGCAGGGTACCCAGAACGCATGTTCGATAAACTAGTGACTTAGTGGAGCGTGTGAGCAGTGAGTTCATCCAGACTCGTTTTTTTAATCTTGCCATAGTGCCCATGGCTTTAGCTATTCTGCTATTGATCTCCCCATCTAGGAGCACATTGCTTGAGATTTTGGCCCCAAGGTAGCAGAACTCTTCAACGACTTCTAGTGGATGGCCACCAATAGTGATGCATGGCACAGTTGCAGCGTTTTGAGCCAGTACCTTGTTGTTTTTTTTTACTAATGCTGAGGCCGAATTTTTGGCATGCATCATCAAGTTTATCAATGAGCGTCTGGAGCTCGTTAGCAGATTCGGCAACAATAGCTGCATCATCAGCATAGAGAAGTTCCCTAACCAGTACACTCCTAAGCTTTGTTTTGGCTTTAAGCCTGTTTAGATTGAAGAGCTTTCCGGATGTCCTTGTGTGAAGGTAGACTCCCCCATTGCAGTCCCCATAAGCATAGTGCAGTAGGCACGAGAAGAATATTCCAAACAAGGTGGGTGCTAGTACGCAGCCTTGTTTAACGCCGCTGTGGACTTCAAAGGGCTCTGATTGCGCTCCATTAAACTTCACTGTGCACCTGGTATTATCATGAAAACTGGCAATGAAATATAGCAGTTTCGGAGGGCATCCTATCTTAGCCAGGAGTTTGAGGAGTCCACTTCTGCTGACCATATCAAATGCTTTAGTGAGATCAACGAAAGCAATGTATAATGGCATATTCATCTCGCGGAACCTCTCTTGTAGCAGTCGAAGGGAGGAGATCATGTCTATAGTGGATCTGCCGTTTCTGAAACCGCACTGAGACTCTGGATAGACTCTAGATGCCAGCACCTGCAACCTTGATAGTTTTACTCTTGCGAAGATCTTACCAACAATGCTCAAGAGGGAGATGCCTCTGTAATTGTTGCAGCCGCTGCGGTCCCCTTTGTTCTTATATAATGTAACGATACTTGCGTCACGCATATCTTGTGGCACATAGCCCGATTCCCAACACAGGCAGATATGTTCATGAAGTTCTGGAATCAGAATTGACTTGCTGGCTTTTATTACTTCTGCAGGTATGCCATCGTTTCCAGAGGCCTTTCCATTTTTGAAGTTGTTTATTGCATTACTAAGGTCATTTAAGGTTGGCGTTTCATCAAGTGATTCAAGAACTGATAAGTCAGGTAAGAGGGCATCGTCGACCACTGAGTTTTGTGTAGCGTAGATCTCTAGGTAGTGATCTACCCATCGTTCCAGCTGCTTAGTCTGATCAGTTATTTTTCCCCCTACTTAGACAGAATGGGAGCAGGTTTAGACATTTCATGCAAAGCCTTGCTATTTCCAAGGGTCAAACTCTGTTGCATATTGTTACACATATCTCTCCAGAAGTCATTGGCGCATTGTCGAGCAGTTTGCTTGCTTTTCTTGTTAGCAGTCCTAAGGTCTAGCAAGGTCTCCGGACAAGGGTTCGCCTTGTAAGTCAAGTGCGCTGCCCTTTTTTATTCTATAACAGGCTCCATCTGTTTGATATTTGCATCAAACCAGTCAACATGTCTTCTCTCTTGTGGGCCAAAGGCATTTAGTGCTGAGTTATAGATTTCATCTCTCAGTATTTCCCACCTGGCAGTGATGCCGTTTGTCTCTACTCCCTCCTGTGGGCTGATTGATTCCTTCAGTATTTCACAGAATAATATATATATATTATATACATTTCCGTCTCATATTGGAACAAATAAAAAGCTTTTAACATTTAACATCTTTATAAAAGGCTATAACAGATGACATCATATAGGCTACAATTGATTACATTGAAAGGGAATTAAGTGGGCCCTGTTTCAATGAACAGTAGCAAATCTAGAAAACTTTAAAAATAATTTATAGTAATATATGTCTCTATAGAGCTAAAACTATTAGTTTAGGACATATGACAAATGTCTCATAAACGAAGAGGTGAATAAGAAGCTGTGTGCTTTCTTAAGAAATTGCATTTCTGCTATCTTGATATTCAATCAATTTTTTCTTTAAAATTGTAATATGTAAAATGACTTGTGTATGCGCAAGTAAAATATATATTTATATTAAATTGTATACAAGTTTATATTGAAAAAAACTAACTCCCTACCCACTGGTCCATTTTACCCCATGCTATGTCCAACTCTCCCTCTTTTGGGTATGCTTGAAAAACATACAATTACTTTAAAACTATTTATTCAACAGATATGGCTCTTACATCATTTTCAATGCAATGGATTCTCTTTCTAATGATACCAAATTAATTAAGTTTGGTCAAATAGTTCCCAAGAAGTGACCATTTATGTTCAATCACCACAATGGTGGCCCAACTCACCACCCTCTCCCCCATATTAAAAATAAATCGACGTGGTCGGGGTGTTTGAGCTGAAGGTCTGCAATAAAAGTTCCCCAAGTTGTGTTTTCTTTTGGTTGTGATCTCCTATCTTCAGCAACATTTATAGCAGTGTGTAGGATTGTTTTCTTGAGAATCATATTTTTAAAATACAGAATTGAAAGAGTGTTTATTATCGTTGTCATCATGGTTCATGACTTTGGCTTAGCCGGGGTGCAAAGATAAGAGAGCGGGGGGGGGGGGGGGTGCAATGCGTGCAAGGTAGGAGAAGGAGTCGGATGGGGCAAATAATATAAATTGTATGTTGAAAATACAGGGGGTGCACGGTGGGTGGGGGAAAAAAGCACATTATGAGCTCGTGCACTATCCCCGCTCTCCCCTCCACATAAACCATCAATAGATTATATTTTTTCTAATTATCAAAAATTAAAACCAAAAATAATTTTTAAAAAAAAGGTTAATTTCGTTGTATTCCAAGTTTTAAATTCTCATTTTGTAACAAAACGTGTTTGAGGTAAAAAAAAAAATATTCTCAGGAATTAGATTTTAAAAAATCCCCAGCACTGACCCAGTCGCATACATGAAGACAACTAGTCAAGGCCATGGTGACGCATGTTCAAAGACATTTATAGGCCTAGGCCCTATATGGACAGACTAGGTTAGGCTGTTGCATATTAGCAGACACAGACCCTTATATTAATATTAAAATAAATATTAGAAATACATTTTTAAAATTAAAATAAATTATAGACTTCGTTTACATGTGAATGCTTAAAAATAACCCTATTAATTATATATCACCGTCTTTACAATTAATATAATTTAAAAAAAATAATTAAATTAAGAAAACAAGAAATACTTTTTTAATATGCTGTTACGGTACAAAATAAATAGAACAAAATAAATTTAACAAAATAAATACTACAAAATAACAAAAATAACAAAAATAACAACGTAAACATAGTAAGAGTTAAATCTTGAAACCTAAATAATCTACCTTCTTATAAGTTTGTTTTGAATTGTAAGCCTAGTTTTATGCAAGTTCTGTTCGCCTGTATGTTGATAAAGCAATCAATTAGTCAACTCCACTAAATCAATTATTGGTTATTTAAAAGCGGTCAATAACCTCTTGATAAGGAAAATTGATAATTCATGTTCCTTGTGGCGTTATGGCGTTAGTCGAATATTGAAAGACTTTAACAGAAATAGAGACAAAAGGAAAATTGACAGGGGCTTGGGAAGGACGACATGAAATTACACGGTTGATTTAGCCTTAAATCTCTCACTTCTCTCTCTCTCTCTCTCTCTCTCTCTCTGAGAGATTGTTATCGATGTTGTTGATTGGTGGTTGTAGGCCTTGCAAGAAATATCCACCAACAGTTTCTTTTTTATAAGGGACTGACTTTTTTTTTCTGCAACGGGCATATTGTTGATTGCCATTGTAAATACTCTTCTCTGCTGTGAAGTGGAGCTTTATCAATAGCAATATTTACGCTGTATAATAAGCCACAAACTACATTGACAAAGAAATAATAGTTGAAAGTCTACTAGTTAAACCCATCTAATAAATTTAAATTTAGTTTTCGATGGTCACCAAAAAGCGTTTATAACACTTTTGGAAACACAGCTTTAAAAGATTCGTAAATGTAAGGAGTAAAGGGAAGAGTTTGAGGAGGAGGAAGAACGCAGTGATTTGTCCTGAAGTCTCCTGGCGATGCTCTAGTAGCGAAGTAACTGCTGGTGTTAAGTGGTGCACGTTCTAGGACGAATCTGACATGGGCAGATGTGTGCGGGAGCATTGAAAACGGCCAAATCGAGCTAACCCGTGGTGGGGGCTCCGAAGAAGGGAACAGTCAACAATTGCCCGATTTCAAACTGGGCACTGTCCTATAGGGGCTTTATTTAGTAGGCGTAGTCCACACCTTGATTCGCGGTGTCGAAACAGCAGCGATGCAGAAGAGACCGTCGACGTGCTATTTGACTGCCAGGTCTTGCAGGAGTTTAGAGTGGATGTGAACTGCCTTTCGTACCCAACCTTTATGGTGACCTGTCAATCTTGCGTGATACAGCAGAGTTCTTTCTCCGAGCCCTAAAAGAGTAGTCTCGGTTTTTCCTTTAAAGAGAAGTGCGGTTCTAGTCCGATGACTGGTGCTCGCTCCTAACTGGTGCATTTCCGTTGATAGCTTCGTCTTTGCGGTGCAGTGTGATAGTTAGACGAAGTAGTTTCCTAACATACAATCTTTCACTTGAAGGTTAAACTTATGGACGTTTGCTAAGAAAGGGTGGCCACTCATAAGTCCTTGGTCGGGGCGCTACTTTGTTCTGACAACTGACCGTTAAATACTTAGACTCGTTTCTATCTGCTACTCGTAGAAATCGGAACTTGAAACATAGGCCTATACTATCAGGGTCACCTATGGTAGAAGATCTATAACTCTATACTTTACCAGGGTTATCCATGGCGGAAGATCTATAACTCTATACTTTACCAGGGTTATCCATGGCGGAAGATCTATAACTCTATACTTTACCAGGGTTATCCATGGCGGAAGATTTATAACTCTATACTTTACCAGGGTTACCCATGGCGGAAGATTTATAACCATATACTTTACCAGGGTTACCCATGGCGGAAGATCTATAACTCTATACTTTACCAGGGTCACCTATAACGGAAGATCTATAACTCTATACTTTACCAGGGTTACCCATGGGAGAAAAATGTTTATACCAATATTACTTATAGAACTAAGGTACATGATTGTGTTTATCGTCCGGGACCTATGAAGACCATCCAAATGTCATAAGGATTTCTTCGAGAGGGCCCATAAGATGATTGACGAGTAAAATACGAGCCCGGAAGTGTTTGGAGTCATTGATGTACTGTATGCTCACCCGGTGAGGCGCAGCTGCTGCAAAGGGCGAATCCATGATTTTGTTCCAGGAGGGTGGGGGGGGGGAATCTGAACTTTTGCGTGTCATATATTTGCAACATTTTTCGCGAATGATTACAGATTTTCTTTTACAATATTGTTATTTTCAAAATTTTAAGCCAAACTTAGTTCTACTCCCCTCCCCCCCCCCCCCCCCCCCGTTGCGCCATGAAATCGATCAGTGGCCAGGCTCTCCCAACTGTTTGTATCAACATTAAACTCTTTAGGGACACCAACGGAGGACAGGGCTGTAGTTTATTGATGTATATCGTTAACTCCCATCGATGAAAGGTCCAAAGTATAACCCACTAGGCACAGTAAGCAGTGTGTCTACAACCTACGTACTTTTTAGGAGCCTACGAAAGTCAAAAATTAAAGTATTAAAAACAATAATAGAGGTCTTTAACACATGGCTGTGTGTGTGTTTATCACATGGCACCCATTTCACTAAATCGTAATATCGTAATCTCTCTAAATTTAGGTTTTTACGCCACCATAAACGCCACTCATGTTACTATCATTAGTAGGCTATCATTATCATTGGAGTGTGACCTATGATTTGCGATACCCACCGGTATACCATGTAGTCTAAGAGTACTCAGCAGAAGACCGAAAGGTATTTACATTGTGATGTTCAATGGTGTATAAAATGTTGAAACAGTTCCATTTAGAGACCGACCGATTTTCGGTTTTGGCTTCGGTTTCGGCGCCGAAAATAGGCAAAAACCTTTTCCATGGTTTCGGTTTCAGCCGAATTCAAATGGTTAGTTTTCGTTTTTTTGTACGGTTTCGGACGAAACTTATACTGACTTTCGGTCATCAGCCGAATATCTATTTTAACTTTCAAAATTCAAAATGCTACGCTATTGCTGCATCTATTACTCTGCTTATTGAAAGTTATTGATACTTTCATTTACTTAAAACTGTTGTGAATTAATCTGTGTGAAGTAGGGATGTTAAACGAAAACCAGATTTCGGGAGGAAATCATTTATAACTGTGTCCTACGATTTATTTATCTTTTTATCTGACCCAACATTTTATGTAATGTAGATTGAAAAGCAACTTGGGCAATTAACAAAACAACTTTGCAGAGCAAGTAAGGTTCTTTTCAAAAACGGTTTATTTTCTTGCTGGACGTCTGTCAACCCTAGATAGATGTGTCTGGGACTTTATTCATATTCAAGAAATATTATTTTAATGAGTGTAACATATAGATCTAACATCTTCTGGTTTATATTATAATTGTAAAGGTCTAAATTCTTGACACTACAGCTTTTGACTTCTGCTAATCCAAAATCAACTATTTTTTTTACAAAGATTTCACCACGTTCTAAGGATCAATGGTCCTTAAAATGTGTATTATTTTTTTTAGTATAATCAATGCAAATTTGTCTTTTCCAAACTACAACTTACTTTGCCCGGGGGCGGAGAGGGGTAAAAGAAAATGGGCAAACAATGAAATATTTTGAACCGAAAATAGGTTTTGAGTTTAAAAAAAGGATATTAACAGCCCTAATGTGAAGTAGAAGACTAAAGTTAATAACGGATTATTTAATGATTTAATCACTCCAAAGAATGGTTTGCTCAAATAGAGTGCACAGTTAATATTACACTTATGCGTGCTGTCTTTTGAAATCATTTGTTTCGCATTTCCAGTTTATTTTTCGGTTTCGGCCGAAGTTGTAGTTAAATTTCTGGTTTCGGATTCGGTTTCGACCGAAAGTCATTGCAGAATATTAGGTATGCTTTCGTTTTCGGCCGAATCTAAATATTTGGTTTCGGTCGGTCTCTAGTTCCATTATTGTTTGATTTTCACTGTGCCCCAATATGAGAGTGAATTTGACTTGGAACCACAAAAGAGTGCTTGGGGCCTACGAAGACCAAAGGTTTCAGAAAAGTCTACACTCTGCCCAATAGGTCTATGGCACTCGCAGATTAATTATAGGTCTATTATCTGTTATGTACAGATAAAGTTCATCAACACTGAGGTCATCTATAATTCAATGTCTGCCAGGGATGAAGTCGTAAACATAACAAAATAGTAGAGCTCTAGACTGGAGATTTCAGATACTCTCTAATATTCCGCTGTTTACAAGTGGCCATAAAAATCACACTCATACAGAAATTACTTACATTTTAAACACATATGACACAGTTTACTAATTTTCTTGGAGTGTTTATTGTTGTTATGTTTTGTTCTTTGCTTGCATAAAAAACATTTAAGAAAAACAAGATGCAAAATAAAAGTGAAATGTTTCTTTATTTCGGAATTCACCATCTTATGTAGTTTAAATGACATTAATGATAAATTTTGAACAAATCTAAAAAAAACAACTATAAAACAAAACTTGTATTTGCATAGTAACTTAACGTATTACACTATAACAATTACCACGCACACACACACATTTATTGCAGACAAAACATGCATTACCAATAAATATTATGCTTACCGCAACGCTAGGCGGATGTCACTGTAAAATGTTTTTGAGTCCAAAAGTCACAGTGGCATTTATTTTTTTACAATAAAACAGTTAACATTTTTTAAATGTTATATTTGAGCTGTAGACAAAGGTTTTCATAAATCTTTCTTCTGTGAAGATATTTGTACTCACTGAAAGGTTTTGAAACACGAAAAGTGTTGCTTTCAAGTATAGAATCGCTAAGCTTGAATAAAGCAAAAATAAACAGCTTCAAGAATTGAAGATTTCCAATCAATGTCTAAGAATCAGCTCACAACTTAATTACAATAACAGATATACATTGATAAGATAAATGTAGATACATTTTATGTTTAAAAATTCAAAGAAGTAATAAATTGAAACAAAATTTAGTAATGATATATATATATATATATATATGGACATTGTTGGTGTATTTTCTCAGGAAATGTATGATTGGATTAATGAAAACTGAGTTTTGATGATATGAATAAATAGTTTTTAAAACTCATTTGGATTTCCTGCCGATCATGACACACATTCCCACTGAGAATATTACAGTTATGAGCTGAAAGAATATAAATGAAAGTAGTCAGAATAATGAATATTTGCATTTATCTCTTGGCTAAAAATAATTAGCCTCTAATAAACAAAAAAATATTAAGGTAGAATTATGGCTGTTTTAGAAACCGAAAACCTTTACTTCTTTTATCTAAATCACAATTTATATCTTAAAATTGTAAAAAAAATAGAATAAACCTGATATTTTATATTAACTAAATAAAGATAGTGTGCAATGGTTCAAGATCAAGAGAGATTGAACAACATCACTATACCAGTAGATATCAATAGCCATTGTAGTGATATCTTTAAAGCAGCCTATTATACTTACTACAACAATGATGATAGCGACCGCTATGCCTGCAATAGCCAGGATGTGGCTTCTGATTTCATTCTCAACAGCATCAAGACAGCCCTAAAGATCAATAATCGTTTCAGAAAGTTTAGTGTACAATTTTAACTGTTTTTAATGTTTCTATGAATATTTTTTTTCAGGGAAAGCACTACTAAAAATATAATTCTATATCTATTAATTTTAACAAATTTGCAGGCTAGTTTGTTTAGTATAGTTAAAAATTCACCCTCACTCAGTGTTTTTTTTTTGTTTTTTTCACTATCTATTTTGAGAGAAAAGAAACTGAACTTTTTGTTTGTAATTAAATTTTAGGTGACTCAATCTTCAATTGAATTATACTCATTAACCAGAAGGCTAATGTCTAAATCAATTCTTAGAATGTAGGCAATACTAATTAAAAAGAAATGATAACATTTTAAACATGACAATAATTCATATCGTTTTTTGTGTACTGATGAAGAGCTGAAAGAAATTGAAAGAAAAAACTATTTTGATTCTTTAAATCAGTGTAAGAAAATATCTAGAATTTATATATCTTATTTCTCGTTTATTTAAAAAATAATAAGGAAAGTTTAAAACGGAGGTGATAAAAATGTGTCCTGTAAAAAATTCTTAAGACGATAATATGGGTAAGCAGAATTTTTTTTTCAATAAAAATTTAATGAGGCCGGCTAGTCCTGCGGTTAGTTCACCGGACTGCTAACGACAGTCGCGGCCGTCGTGGGTTCTATCCCTGCCGTTGTCGCCCTGCAGGAGTTTTAGTGGACCTAAACATCTTCTAGAGCGCACTGGGCATGCTAAAATAGCATGAATAGAAGCGCTATGTAAATAACTATTATTACGATAAGGAATTAGAAAAATGTAACTAATAATATTATGTTAAAAAATAAACAACTGTTACTTACATTTGGATAAAGCGCTTGGTTCTGACTTGCCAATGCTATTGTATTAATCTGTTGACAAGTAGAATAGTCTAGAGTCTTGTTAAATCCTGGATTGCAGCAACTCTTGGGTACGTAATATATAGGAACTATTGATGAAAATATTGTTTTTAAAATCATGAGTCAATAAATTCTTACTGTTTAATATATCAATATAAACATTTGCAGTGATAAGATAATCTCTGAGGACAATTTAAAGCCTAAAATTACCAGTTTGCTGCTGGACAAACTTGCTGTTCTGGTAGATGGCCCATGACTTTGTGCTGGATACATTACCGCTGACTCCACAACACTTCAACTGAAACAAAGTAAAATTTAAAAAAATCACAATCTCCTCATTGAGGTTATCACTCTATAAATATTTCAAAATTAAAATGCTTTTAAGTAAACTTTGCAAACAAATTAGCATCCCAATTTATGACAGTAGGCCTTCTATAGCTTATTTCAACAGTTTGATGTGATTTTTTATTACTTCAAGTTTAAGCAATTAGAGCCAAACTTTTTTTCACCATCATCTGTTGTAGAATTCGTCAATGTTGCAGGGAATCGCAAACGGAATTGTTGGAACTTTGATAATATGGTGAAGCTAAAATATCCAGAAGTAGGGATGCCACATTTCTTTTATGGTAAAGGTTTCCAAGGAACCTCTTTGTAAATTGTTGTAGGATTATTGGAATTTATTAAAGTACATGCGTGCGTGCAATTTTTTTATTCATGAACGTGAACAAGTCTGTGCGACTCAAAGATGAACTTTTCAAAACAAAAAGAGATTAGATTGTTCTCATAAATTTCAGGCTAATATTGAAGTCCTTGATGCGAAACGCAGCTAAGTAGCCAGAAAAAAATGACCAAAACGTCTATCTCATCCTTTTAAAAATTACACCCACTAATGTAACTTCGAGGGCCCTCAAGCGGCTTTCAGAGCAATTTAATTTTGAGACCCCTGTTTTAGCATTTAACCATTTTAGCATAGTTTGGCTGACTCGGTGATACCTTCCAGGTTGACATTAAAAAAATGCAAGCGTGACAAATATTTTATGTGATCCATTTTGAAAAAAAATTATAGGCCTATAACTTATTTATATTTATATATAATAATGTTAGATTCTGTTAGACCAAATCTTAAGAATCATAATGCAGGTCAAGTAGTTTCTAACCTCAGATTGTATTTTATCCCAAACGTCAGTTGTCAGTTTGTTGGTATCATCTGTGGTGTAGCTGACATTGTAACGTTCTTTGATGGTTGTCTCCATCTCCTTTTCTAGCGTTGCTTCAAGCTTTGAAAAACAAAAATATGTTTCTAAGTATTTGCAGATTGTAAGAAAATGGTCACATTTTAAAGAAAAGAAAATTATTTCTAGCATAAGTTATAAAGAGACAACTTTCTACAGAGCTTATTACATTTAAGTGTATAATGCATGTTTTTGTTGGGTCTCTGCTTGATAAACTAATAATAAATCTAACTCAGTGGATATTAGGTTAATAGAAACCATGCATTAGCCTACGGAACATCGCCTAAACTACTATTGATAGTCTAAACTAGAATTATATCTTGACAACTAAATTTAAATGTTGATACATTAATCATTTATGTGTAAGTAGAGAAATGAAATTGAGTATTATATTTGAATGGATAAAAACAAGATGACAATAACAAACAGGTGAATTTGTTATTTAATATAAAACGATTTAATGATTTTCTCTATAACGCTCCTTTTCTTTTGGTCTTGCTACGGCACTAAATAAATTATATTATAAAAATAATAAAGTTGAGCAGTTTGACTTTCGAGCTGTTAGCACGCTGAATGATTAAGAAATCCTAGTTCGGCACACTATAAACAAAAGTTGGCCGACCCCTGGTCTAAACTGTTTATAAAGAATGTTTGGATTCTGTTTACAAGTATATTATTGTTTTGCAAGATTTTATATTAAATGCATGTAGAAATTATGTACGCTAAAATAAGGAGAGGCTTTATGTTCATTAAGGTAGTTACCTGATCTCTGAAGAAAAATCCGAGCACTGCACCAACCACAAACAAGATAAGGATCAGAAGCATAATAACAAAGTACTGAAACAGTAATAAACAACATCTTTTAATTTAGGACAACATTGATAACAAGGAATTTTCAAATATATAATTACACATAATACATATAATTAGGCATATTAGACTATTCGTATATCTCTGCTTCCTAATCTTCGATCAGACTGAACTTGTATCATAAAATGACCGGCTGGTCCAACGGTCAGAACACCGGATGGTCAACAAAACGTACCGGGTTCTAGCCTTGCCAGCAAACCAGTCTCGGCCGCCCTGCCTATGAGTTTTGGGCCTAGGACTTAATAATCTTCTATGTAGATTATATAATATATAAAAATATATATAATATCTGCTTATATTTAAAATATATTAGACTTACTGAAAACGTGACATCACATAAAGGAAGGAAAATAAATTGAGTTTTTTTTTTGCCGATTATCGAATTGCCCGATGGGATATGTCTGATTTTGATTTAATGTGATTATTTATTAACTAATAATTATTATTTAACTCTCTCTTTCTTTCCTTCTCTACTCTCTCCCTCTCTGTATCTATGTAACTATCTATCTATCTTTCTATCTCTCTCTATATATAACTATCTCTCTCTCTCTACTCTCTCTCTATACATCTATATCTATCTATCATTCTCTCTATATATCTATATATATCTATCATTCTCTCTCTATATATATCTATCTATCATTCTTTATATATATACTTATCTATCTTTCTTTCTCTCTATATATATATGTAGGTCGGTGACTTAAATTAAAAGTGTGATTAATTGCTTTTGTACTGTACGAGTGTTTCGTTTGGATGTGTTTAAGTTTCTGTGCTCTGTGGGTGCTATGATTTGTGAGAATGTAAGTAATTGACTTTTTATGTAAATATATTTTATTATTTGTAATATAGATATAGACTTGGGGGACTGTTTGGTATAAAAATGATGTATGTAAATATTGTTTTGTATTTTGTGAAAGCCCTGAAACGAGGTTAAGCGGCTAGGCCTTGCGTCATTTTTCGGAATTCTTTTTCTGATTATTTTTAATTGGGGTTTCGTTAGTGTAGTTTAATTAAAGTAATAGGTAGAATTTTTATTGTAGTTTAATTTAATATAGGGTTGTACATAAGGTAAATTTGTAGATATTTAGCAATAGGAGATTTAGAATAATATTTAGCACAGATTGACCGGAAATAAGGCAATGTTAGGGTAGTTAAAAAAGGAATTTCTGGTTAGAGGTCAGAGACGTTCGGTCAGCGTCTATAAATAGAACAATTAATCAATCACTTCCGTCTGAAATGGCCCATTTTGTGGAAGACCAGTGGTCAGATTATGGCGTAGTTGTGTGTGGCTTGTTCAGATATGACGTGAGTTGAGATTTAATTACTTTTTAGAATTTTTATTCTATTTTATACTATGTCTAATTTTGTTATTTTATGTATATTGTCCAATTGTCTATGATAAGTGCATTGATGGGAATGGATTAAGTTGGAGGTTTTGGGAAGGAACATTATCCGCCATGTTGGCTTCTTCTTTTTAAATGTATATTTCTTTTTATTTCATGTATATTATTATTTTAATGTAATGTTGCCTTTAATGGTCGGCATGGGAATAAGTTATG
Organism: Anisus vortex; assembly: GCA_949126835.1. Taxonomy (NCBI): domain Eukaryota; kingdom Metazoa; phylum Mollusca; class Gastropoda; family Planorbidae; genus Anisus; species Anisus vortex. The sequence continues at coordinate 19,844,115 of OX421493.1, forward strand.
GTAGATGTCTTATTTCATGCTTGGTTTTAACTGGTATGTATTAACCAGTGAGTGGCCTAACTCTGTGGTACAGAGTATAGAGCGGTGTTGTCTTGTTCTAGTCTTCATTGACTAGAGCTGAGTTGATTCTTATGTCATAATTCATATTATGTTATAAGATGTATAAGGAGTATAGGTTCATGTTTGAACTGGTTATAGTTGGGACTATGCTATGTAGTTTTTATTTACTGTATATAGTATATATATATTATGCTTATGTATATAGATGACCATGTTCTAATGTTTATTTTTATTTCTCTATTTCTATTCTATTATATTGTAGGTCGTAATGTCGGCCTATGTTGGTTTTTAGTGGGGAGTTGAAGTTAGTTTTTTAGTGGGGAGTTGAAGTTAGTTTTTAAGTGGGGAGTTTAAGTTGGTTATTATTTGTGAGGGTTTACAGTATGTTTATAGAGTTTAGATAGTATAGGTTTATTGTTGGGGTTTAATTTGTTTTTAATGATTTTTATTTTCCCTTAAATGGGACGAGTGAATTTTCATGAATAAAAAGTAATTTGTAATTTAAATATGATTTTAGTGTTTTATGTTTAGTGTTCAGTGTTGTTGGTCTGTTTAGATTGTAATAATCCTTCTGTCCCAACGGAAGTGTCACGGAAGCCCAAAGTCCCCTCGTGCCCTAGTTTAGATGTATTTAGTAATGATTGCTGTCCTTTACCCACAACCCTCTTTAATTAGTAGTAACTATGAATAATGAAAAATATAACCGCCCTCCCCTCGCCCCACCCTGTTACAAATGGTGTCAGAAGTGGGATTCCGTGCTTAAACAGACCAATGATTACTGTTTTTAGCTTAGGAAGGTTAGGTTTAATGGGTTGGAGGTTAGGATATAGGTAGAAAAAACCAACATAGGCATGGCTGGTGAAGAACAAGCCACACAGACAGTGTATGTCGTCCTGCACTGTGAGGAGCCGATCAAGCTATTCCACGGCAGTAACCACCCAGGCGACGTGGAGAGCTTCATCGAGGACATTAGAGGTGCCTGGAGGGCGAGACGAGTCACCGAGAACGAAGAGAAGAGAGACGTGCTATGGGCTCACCTCGGCGAGTCAGTGAGGGCAGAGTGTAGGTGCCACCCACCGGAGGTGAGGTCCAACCCTGAAGAGCTCATCAGGGTGTTACAGTCCGTCTACGGGGAGAAACGAAGTATCTCCAAATTAATGGGCCTGTTTCTCACAGTCCATCAACATGTCTCAGAGACCGTGAGAGCTTACTCTCACCGCTTGCAGGCTGCATTTGATGCCCTGTTAGCGCGACAAACCTGTCTCTCAGTGGCCCTCACAGATGCCGTAATCTTGAGGGACCACTTTGCAGAAAACTTGCTGGACCCCCTCTTGAGGAAGTACCTGCGAGAGGAGACCCATAAATACCCTAGGACCTCCTTCCTAGGCCTGCGGGATACGGCTATCCGCTGGTCCGAGGAGGAATGTTATGACCACTCGATGCACTCTGTAGCTACGACTGTTGAGCCAAAACAGCCGGGCCCAGAGTTGGAAAAATTGGTGTTGGCACTGGCCAAACAGGTGGGTGAGTTATCAACAACAATAGAGTATCTACAGCTTTCACAACAAAGCCCTGATGCTCATCCATACCCACAGCGTTCAGGTGAACCAGACCACTACGGTTATCATGCTGGATACTGTGATAACTGTGGCAGCCCCGACCACCTTGCTGGAGAGTGCATGAAAGGGAGGCAGTCAACTGTCGGAGCGAATGGCACGATTCATCGCAAAGATGAGGATTCCACTCTGTTGAGCCAGATAATAGGCACCCGCCCTGCCGCAAATGTCAGCCTTAATGGGCTATGTTGTGAGGCCACGATTGACACAGGCTCCCTGGTCAGCACAGTGACGGAGAGCATATTTACCCACCAAACTGCCAGTGTGCTACCAGAAGTTGGGGATACCCAAACTGTTAGACCCCAGTCAGTCATGTTTAAAGTAGTTATGCCAACAGGACCGGTAGTAAAAAAAGGAATGGTTCAGGCGGCACCGTTGCATTGCTTGAAAGTGGTTAAAGAAACGGTTTCGGTGGACCCTATGATAGTTAATGTGAAATCGGTGTGCCAAACTAAACGTCAAGATGTACCAGGAGAGGACTCTGCTCTTTTTTCATTACACTTCTGTTTACTTTTTATTTGTAACCATTTTCTTTCCTTTTTTTATGTTTTTATGAAAATGATATATTTACTTTTTGTATGCCTTTATTACCCATTTCATGACATGTTGACCCTTTTGTGTAGTGTGCGTAGATTTTTCCTTTTTGATGTACTTGGAAACTACGTATATCTCATTGTGACTTTGATGTCAGATGTTTTAAGAATAGGTACAGCATTTTTTGTCCCAGTGAGACTTTCACATTTTCCACCTATCTTTAGGCTGCATGCTTTTTATGTATGTCCCAATGGGTAAATTTTTGTATTGATCTAGGGCCAGAGGGGTATTTTTTTTGTATGATAGTTTGTTTTTGCAGGGTCGCAAAAAGAAAGTTAGAAGATGAATGTAGGTCGGTGACTTAAATTAAAAGTGTGATTAATTGCTTTTGTACTGTACGAGTGCTTCGTTTGGATGTGTTTAAGTTTCTGTGCTCTGTGGGTGCTATGATTTGTGAGAATGTAAGTAATTGACTTTTTATGTAAATATATTTTATTATTTGTAATATAGATATAGACTTGGGGGACTGTTTGGTATAAAAATGATGTATGTAAATATTGTTTTGTATTTTGTGAAAGCCCTGAAACGAGGTTAAGCGGCTAGGCCTTGCGTCATTTTTCGGAATTCTTTTTCTGATTATTTTTAATTGGGGTTTCGTTAGTGTAGTTTAATTAAAGTAATAGGTAGAATTTTTATTGTAGTTTAATTTAATATAGGGTTGTACATAAGGTAAATTTGTAGATATTTAGCAATAGGAGATTTAGAATAATATTTAGCACAGATTGACCGGAAATAAGGCAATGTTAGGGTAGTTAAAAAAGGAATTTCTGGTTAGAGGTCAGAGACGTTCGGTCAGCGTCTATAAATAGAACAATTAATCAATCACTTCCGTCTGAAATGGCCCATTTTGTGGAAGACCAGTGGTCAGATTATGGCGTAGTTGTGTGTGGCTTGTTCAGATATGACGTGAGTTGAGATTTAATTACTTTTTAGAATTTTTATTCTATTTTATACTATGTCTAATTTTGTTATTTTATGTATATTGTCCAATTGTCTATGATAAGTGCATTGATGGGAATGGATTAAGTTGGAGGTTTTGGGAAGGAACATTATCCGCCATGTTGGCTTCTTCTTTTTAAATGTATATTTCTTTTTATTTCATGTATATTATTATTTTAATGTAATGTTGCCTTTAATGGTCGGCATGGGAATAAGTTATGGTAGATGTCTTATTTCATGCTTGGTTTTAACTGGTATGTATTAACCAGTGAGTGGCCTAACTCTGTGGTACAGAGTATAGAGCGGTGTTGTCTTGTTCTAGTCTTCATTGACTAGAGCTGAGTTGATTCTTATGTCATAATTCATATTATGTTATAAGATGTATAAGGAGTATAGGTTCATGTTTGAACTGGTTATAGTTGGGACTATGCTATGTAGTTTTTATTTACTGTATATAGTATATATATATTATGCTTATGTATATAGATGACCATGTTCTAATGTTTATTTTTATTTCTCTATTTCTATTCTATTATATTGTAGGTCGTAATGTCGGCCTATGTTGGTTTTTAGTGGGGAGTTGAAGTTAGTTTTTTAGTGGGGAGTTGAAGTTAGTTTTTAAGTGGGGAGTTTAAGTTGGTTATTATTTGTGAGGGTTTACAGTATGTTTATAGAGTTTAGATAGTATAGGTTTATTGTTGGGGTTTAATTTGTTTTTAATGATTTTTATTTTCCCTTAAATGGGACGAGTGAATTTTCATGAATAAAAAGTAATTTGTAATTTAAATATGATTTTAGTGTTTTATGTTTAGTGTTCAGTGTTGTTGGTCTGTTTAGATTGTAATAATCCTTCTGTCCCAACGGAAGTGTCACGGAAGCCCAAAGTCCCCTCGTGCCCTAGTTTAGATGTATTTAGTAATGATTGCTGTCCTTTACCCACAACCCTCTTTAATTAGTAGTAACTATGAATAATGAAAAATATAACCGCCCTCCCCTCGCCCCACCCTGTTACATATATCTATATCTATCTATCATTCTCTCTATATATATCTATATCTAAATATCATTCTCTCTATATATTTATATCTATCTATCATTCTCTCTATATATATCTATAACTAAATATCATTCTCTCTATATATCTATATCTATCTATCATACTCTCTATATCTATCCATCTATCATTCTCTCTATATATCTATATCTATCTATCATTCTCTCTCTCTCTCTCTGTCTATAAATCTCGTGTACTTACTATGCCCAAAAGCACTCGATACTCAAAGAAAGCGCCGATACATCCACAAAGGGCGAGAATACAGATAATTGAGCCTCCGACAATAAGTACGATACAGCCCCCTTGGTACAACTCGCTTCCTGTAATGGCTTTCATTTCCTTGGCTCCATATTCAGAGGCTAGTGCCCAGGCACCGAGACCTATGGCGATAGCACCAGCAGCCTGAGGAGTTATTGTAAAATAATATATGCTTTAAAAATTTAGTCTACATTGAAAGAGACGATATTAAAAACAAGTTACAATTTACAATGCGAAAAGTGTTTTATACCAAAAAATCGATTACATTATATTAATAGTAGGCTACGTTATATAACAATGGCAACAATATTAACCATTTAGGAGACCGGGACACGTTAATGTGACGTTATTCATACATAAAAGGACATACATTTTAAATCCACTTTGTTAATTTCTCATAACTTCCTTGTATTTTTGGCTGTAAAACCTTCCCAAGACGCATTGACCTACTTCACACCATCATATCGAGCTTAAACTTGGCATTTAAAAGTGTTTTCGATGCCAACACATGCTATTAATTTTTGGCGCACCCCCCCCCCCAAACAACGCCCAAATATCTTCGGAAGGCTAATGCACATCGAAAATTCATGCATATAAAGGAGTTGCTTAATTAAAAATTAAATTTAAAATATTTTCATCTGTCAATTTCTTTATGGCGTTTTTTTTTCTTACTTTATCAAGTAGTTATGTCATATGAATTCACCGTCGATCAATGTATCCTGATGTTGTAGACCCATGTACCCAGTAACATCTAGATATATACATAAACCCATCTAGATATATACATAAACCCAACTAGATCTATAAATAAACTAATCTAGATCTATACATAAGCCCATCTAGATATATACATAAACCCAACTAGATCTATAAATAAACTAATCTAGATCTATACATAAGCCCATCTAGATCTATAAATAAACTAATCTAGATCTATACATAAGCCCATCTAGATCTATAAATAAACTAATCTAGATCTATACATAAGCCCATCTAGATCTATAAATAAACTAATCTAGATCTATACATAAGCCCATCTAGATCTATAAATAAACTAATCTAGATCTATACATAAGCCCATCTAGATTCATACAGAAACCATTTATTCTTATTCCTTATTCTTATAACTATTCTAATCACTTACCAAAACAAGAAAGTTGAAGAAAACCAGAACAAATTTCATGAACTTGAAACAGCATCCATCGGTTCCTCCCATCTTCGTAAGCTGAAAATTACTCGTGGCCTAATACCTGTATGACACAAAACACAAGATAAAACGTGCTGGAAACTATCATAGCACGTTCATATCAATAAATATGAGGTGTACAGAAAACAACACAATTTATCCCCACACCCACTGTCTAGGCTATTTCATAATCACCAGGATTTGGGTGTTAAGTGTTCCGTTGAAAGACGTCACCAAACTCAGTTGAGTCGGCACGTTGTTTTTTTTTTTTCATTTTTATTTTTTAACTTCAGAATTGCAAAAGATTCGCTTCAATACAAGTTTTGGTTCAATGGTTGAGAAAGTGGGCTAAACATAGAATACACTCGGATCGTTTCTATTTATAGAGTCCCTGATGGACTACTAATAATTATTCTAACTTGTACTTTTTACTGTGGGGGGACTTGTTTGTAATTTCTTTTTATTTGTTCAAAGGGTTAATGTTAAAATTATAACTTTTTTTCTAAAGTAGTGATTTTCATTCATTTAAAAGTAGTTTTCTATGGGATGGTTCCTTTTTCTACTTAATTAGAAGCTACATATAACTCAAAATAGTTCTATAGTTCAACTTGGCCTTAATACCTTTATACAATATGTATTAGCCTATGAACGCCCTCCCCCCCCCAATGCCCTTTACCCCATCTTACTTATAGTTACCTACGAATTAAAAAGGGATTATGTGGGGTGGGGGGGGGGTAAAAAAAAAAGGGCGTGGTTTTCCTTAATTTGGCTTGTAGTATGTTGCTCTTCCTATCTTCACAAGTTAAACGTTGACACATAGGCCTAAGAAAGTAAATCAAGGTTTTTGTACTTAGGCTATTCAAATTCTCTATTTCCCGGTTCGCAGTTTAATTAATGTATCGATCTCTTTAACTATTTCTATACTTTAAACTTAGTCCTTATTAGTTCAAAAGCTATTTATAATAAATGCGAATCTAAAGCTTTTGTAGCGCTGAGCTATCCCATTCCCTTTTCTGATCATGGATTTTGCGCAAATGATATGTAGACGAACTCAATGAATAATAGTAAGCGCATTGAATTATGGTTCTTGAAATGCGTTCCCAGAGTTACATTCGAACATGGAATAAGGGTTGTCTAATCTAATCGGGAAAAAAAATATCTTAGGCCTACACAATTTGCATACTCTTATAAACAGGCAAGTCTGAAACCATGAAAATCCACAAGAAGTAAACATTTTTTTAAAAGAAAAGTTGATTCATTTTGGTTATATGAAGATATTAGATTAGATAACATGTCAGTTTATGTTATGAACACAATAATAATTGTTGTGGCCTGCAGACTACACTGTGCAAACAGCAAATAGCGTTAATAAATTAGACTTTCAGTGTCGTAATTAGACATTGTAATTATAAAAGAAAGAGTGTCAGTGCTAAACAAATATTATTAGCAAGAGTCCATTGCAAACAGGTTGTGTAAGGTTATGTCATAGATATAGATATAGATCTTTACATCTGCATTTTAAAACACTAAAGAGAATGGGGGCAGTTGTGTTGTTTATATTGGTTTAACTCAAAGTTATTGATCCAGTCGAATTTCTGTGTTATATAGCCTAAAGCCATATATACAAGAAATTAATCGCATTTTAAAGACGATATGGTATATTCTATTAGTTTAGACCTAGATCTATATTGTTTGTTCAATTTTTTTTTCTCAACGTTTAATGTATTTTCATAAGCGAATATAGTAGGCCTATACCTAAATACATGAATAGGGCTAATTACAACACTTTGTTTGGAAAAGGTTGTTATTCAACTCAACTATTCTTTTGCAAGAAAAATACGAAACAAACATAGTAGACTACCATAATAATTATATCCGTTATAGACATTATGCTATAGCCTCGAGGGAGGGGGCGGAGCCTCGGCCCCATCCTCCCCTTTTTTATTGTTCAAAATTTAGTTCTTAACATTAACCTGCGTTGCCCCTCCGCCCTCTCCTTTTCCCCCCTCTTTTTTGTGCACTATAGCTTATTTTTACTGCGCACTATAATATGTCCACCAACCTACACAATCTCCACCTCCCCTTTTCACTCCCTCCACTCTCCCCTTTTCACTTTTTCTACCCTTACTTCCGCCTATTTCACATTAAATTCTTTGTCACTACATTGACAACCTGGCTACGCCACTGATATTATATATATATATATATAATCAAGATTATAATTATTTGAGTGATTAATTCTTTAAATCGACAAGAAAATGACTACAGAGCTGGTTTCATCATTAGAAGCATATAGCCCTACCTTTAAATTCTTCAACACGTATGGAAATGAACACAATAACAATGTCCCACTAGTCAATGAGTCTCCTGGAAATCAAGCAAAAAATAATAGCAGCCTGGTTGTGCTGGTGCACAGACGACACGGTATAACCCAAATATTTTAACACACGCACTCAAGCAATAACACATAGACACACTCGCAGGTGGTAGACGATCCCAAACCTGTGGTATTGTTCCGTTTCGTCGACCCCGGTCACGGACCAATGCGCAGAAGCCTTATTAGTCACAAGTCGGCCGACACCCATGTTTTCTTGACATTTTATAGACTCTTAAACTATTCCTGGTGTTATCTTATACGTTTGTTTATGTTATTTGTTATTTACGTCATTTGTTTTCAAGACCTTTGTTTATGTCATCTTATTCGTTTGGTTATGTCTTTGTTGTGTTATTTTTGTTTTCAAGACATTTATTTATGTTATATTTTAAGTTCGTTTATGTCTTTCTTACCTAATTTCTTGTTTTCATATTATATTTTGCTTATTATGTATTTAACACTTGTGTTCATATAGTCGCATTCCATGCATTGTAAGTGAGGAAGAGTGTGGAGACATGTCACACCTTCGGTATATCCAAATCTGTTGGACCATAATATTTATCATGTAAAGAGATATATTTCGTTTGGTACTTTATCTTAAAATTATTGTGTTTTTTCTCTCGATTTCGGAGTCCACATTTTCAGTATCCTTAGACTTTAGACAAATCCCAATGAGATGGCAAAGCAAAAGATCTATACTTCATGTCCTTCCTTACCTTCCTTATGCCCGTCAACTCCTGACAGAGTATGAGCCACCAATAACAGTTCTCCAGCTTCTCCTATCCTGGGCCATCATCTATCTGGTTCCAAGTTCCAATTAAAATCCATCTTAGTTATTTCGGCTTCCAAGTCACGCCTCCGTGTGATTCTTGGGCGGCCCATCTTCCTTTTTCCCTAGGGATTCCATCGCAATGCCTGCTTTGTAATGCTATTTTCTGGTTTGCATAGTGTGTGACCTATCCAACCCCATCTGCTCTTCCTGATCTCCTCTTCAGTAGGGGCTTGGCCGGTCCTTTCTAAAAGGCTGACATTGCTGATGATGTCAGGCCATCGTATTTGCAGGATTCCTCTAAGGCAGCTGTTGGTGAATGCTTGGAGTTTCCTGATGGTAGTCTTTGTCAATCCCCATGTCTCCCGCTCCATAAAGTAGGACTGACTTCACGTTTGAGTTGAACAGTAAGATCTTAGTGTTCTTGGACAACTCTCTGGACTTCTACATGTTATTGAGCCAAATAAAGGGCTGCTCTTGATTTTCCAATCCTTGCCTTAACATCTGTATCTGTGCTCTCTGTTGGTCTACAATACTGTCCATGTAAGTAAATAACTGTACTTCTTCCAACTGACTTCCGTTCGCGTAATGTTATTTTAAAAAAAAATACATATATCAATATCTCCACGCGGAACAACGGCCCTTTAATTGAAAATTGAAGTCGGCCAATGGTAACCCGTGGCTTTTTCTGCCAATCAGAATTCTTATAAAATAATTTTTTAACCCTTACAGTCCCGGGCGCGTATATAGCGGAACTGAAGGCAGCATAGATAGAAGTAGGTCGGTACAGGAAGGGTTAATATTTCAGTTTAAAATAATTTCATATTTTATTTAAATTGCTAATATTCCGTTTTATTGTTCTCAACATTTTAAAAAGGAAAATAAAATTTGATCAATAGGGCGAGTGAAGAAAGGAAATTGTGTAGCCTACCCAATATAATTTTATTAGACCTTTCCGACATTGTCTGTTTTATTTTTAGACTATATTCTCTATTTGTTTAAATGTAGCCAGCTTTAAACAACTGTATTGTGTAGTGTTAATAAAAAAAATGCATTTATTATGCACCAATATAAAGTCGTGATACTTGTTCGCTGGGACGTAACCAATATAAACAGTCTTCTTCCGGCAGCCATGTTAGTTGCAGTGCCCCCCGGTCACGTGGGCCAGAATATATCGAACCTTCGCACTTAGGAACAGCAGGAAGTATGTCGTCTCTAGATCTAGTTGTCGTTCTTGATGGACCGAAAAAACAATAAATACGATCGTTGCCACCAAAAGACCGTAAACCAATCAATAAATGTGACAATAGCTTTATACATGGATACTAGAGACCGACCGAAAACAAATTTTTAGTTTCGGCCGAAAACGAAAACATACCGAATATTATACATTAACTTTCGGCCGAAACCGAAAAATAAACCGAAAATGCAAAACAAATTATTTCAAAAGACTGCACATTTATGTGTAATATTAACTAGTTTATGGACACTCTATTTGAGTTAACCATTCTTTGGAGTGATTAAATAATCAGTTATTATTATCTTCAGTCTTCTACTTCACATTAGGGATGTTAATATCCTTTTTTTTTCTCAACACTTATTTTCGGTTCTAAATATTTTATTTTTTACCCAATTTCGGGTCCCCATCTCCGCCTCCGGGCAAAGTAAGTTATGGTTTAGAAAAGACAAACTTGCATTGATTATACTAAACAAATAATACGAAGGACCATATATCCTTATAACGTGGTGAAAACTTTGTAAAAGAAAAACATAGTTTATTTTAGATTAGCAGAAGTCAAAAGCTGTAGTGTCATGCATTTAGACCTTTATAATATAAATTCTATTAAATTATAATATAAATCAGTGGATGTTAGATTTATAGGTTACACACATTGAAAGAATATTTGTAGATTATAAATAAAATCCCAGACACATCTATCTAGTGTTGATAGACATCCGGCAAGAAAATTAACTGTTTTTGAAAAGAACCTTACATACTCTGCAAAGTAGGTTTTTAATTGTCCAAGTTGCTTCTCAGTCTACATTAAATAAAATGTTGGGTCAGTGTTACTAATATACAATTATTGACAGCTAATGTAATAAAACTGAACTGATTGTGGATTGTGAAACACTAAATATGTAATTCTTTTTGTCTCTCCATTCTCTATGTCCTCCTTTTGAAGTCCAATTATCTCGCAACCTTACGTCTATCGGTCTGTTTGTCTGTTAAAAGAGCGTTCAGCATCAGTGTGGAAATTCCATTTTGTTTGTTTTCGAATACGTAGATCAAATGTCTGTACCGACGACTAGCGTTAACATCTGCATTATCTGTTGTATGTGCTTGTATCGCAAATTCACAAGCAACATTCGGAATTCGAAAAAGAAAGCTATAAGTCGCCTCTGACAAACGAGTGTTTGCAAAGAATATAATGTTAAGGAATTGTTTTGTGCTAATCAAACAGGGTTTACACATATTTCTTCAGATAAAAAGATAAATAAATCGTGGGACACCATTATGAATGATTTACTCCCGTAATCCGGGTTTTCGTTTAACATCCCTACTTCACACAGATTAATTCACAACAGTTTAACTAAATGAAAGTATCAATAAGCAAAGAAATAGATGCGGCAATAGCGTAGCATTTTGAATTTCGAAAGTTAAAATAGATATTCGGCTGATGACCGAAAGTCAATATCAGTTTCGGCCGAAACCGTAAACAAACCGACAACTAACCTTTTGTCTTCAGCCGAAACCGAATCCACGCCGAAAAAGGGGTTTTGCCTATTTTCGGCGCCGAAACCGCAGCCGAAACCGAAGATCGGTCGGTCTCTAATGGATACATAAATAAATATGTATATATATATAAATATATAGAGAGAAATAGATAGGCCTAGGCCTATATGGATAGAGATATGTATGAGTTATATTCAGGAAAGTAACGATACAAATTTAATATTTAAGAATAGATTTCAGCTCCTACACATGGAGAAACAAAAATATATGTTAACGATTGGAAGCCTCTGCCATGTCAGGCGGGACATATTAAACCAACGCCTTGATTGAGGAACCCCGTTCAGGCCATGCAATCCCCTGGAGCAAAAGTTCACTGGTTTCCGTGGTCTCATCATACTAGTGGATTGTGTGTCCCGAAAAACAGCCCCACATTTCCTTTACCAACACATCCCTCACACACAACTCTTGGTTTCAACAAAACGTGAGACTTCCTAGCAGTGGCGTCGCAAAAAGGGGGCAAAAACAGATCCTCCTCCTCTGCTGCCAAGACAAGTTAATTGGACGACATTCCTGTACAATTTGGATCGTGCATCCTGCTCCGAAAATACACACCCTTGTCGCCTGTCAGTGTAAGTGGATGGCTGGGGGGGGGGGCAGGCGTAGAAGGGTGGGTGGGAGGATATGTGTGGGATTGTCAAATTTCTGGGTTAGGGCTACGGTGTCTACACGCCATAGGTCTTGCACGACAGTGTTGACTTTGTCACAGTGTGGCCAATGCAATATCAAGTTACCCAAGCTAGGTAAGAACGGGGCTTGCTTGCTTTCTGTGCAGCAGAGCCCAACATAAGTACACTCCCTTGGCTATAGATTAACATGATTCGCTTGATTATAGGACTTGAACAAATCGATTATCAGTCTTTCCTGCAATGGCATAACCTGCTAATTTCAACCTCCTTTAAAATAGAAAACAACATGTGTTATGGCATTGGCACCCCCGTGTTTTTAAGGAAGCAATAAACGAATGCAGTCTAATTTTTGGCACAAGGTTGCATACTCAGGGCCGTCTGTAGCTTTCAACAGGCTACATACGCAAAACCGCGTAAATAAAACTGTTGGCTTCAAAATGAGATAACAAAATTTATTGGTTGTAAACGTTTTATGACGGCAACAAGTTTATAGCTTATGTACTTTGAATAATGCCGTTGGTAGAATAACACAATAAAACAACATTTTTCTGTCTTTCGTGTTTAACATTTTCAACAGTGCTATTTAAAATAGATCTTTAACGATTCTAATGTCTAAATACATTTTTTTTATCTGTTAACATTTGCAACAATATTCTAAACTAAACTTTAAAAAAAAATAGAAAAGTTTGGAAATATTAATAAGGGCGTGAACAGTAATGAAATTATCATGAAACTTTATGTGATTATAATGTAGCCTATGTGGCAGAGATATTTATAATACAGTACCAATTCTTTAAGTTCACTTCTGAATGGTAGGCCTATAGAAAATCGTTGAGTTAGAAAAAATGAATGCGCTGAAATGTTTAAACTTAACTTGGACAACCTGTTAAACCTGTTCACTTCCAACCATTTCAACATATTCTGAAACTAATTGTTAAGGCGGGGAGGGGCAGAGAAAATGGGCTGTGCTACGCTGTTAACAGATATTTACAAATCAGTCATTAGTTTTTCTTCATTATTCCAAACACATTGAAAGCACAAAGAACGTTTTTAAATGTGGAGAAATGTGCGATATAGATTGTACGCAAACCACGGAAAAGCGTAGGACGCATTTGTTTTCTGAAAAGATGGAGCTTTTGTAACATAGGCCTATATTATGATAACATGAAAAAAACTTATATTTGCCTAGACATGCCGAAAAATAATAATTTAACTTTCACCCATGAAAAAATACAAAATAAGTAATTATCCATATTAATGCAAATGTGGTAAAGTGTTATACGTGCATTTAGGTAAAGTTAAACCAAAGTTTAGCCCATATAATATATATTTGTTTCTGTATGATGAAGTATGGGCTGATAATAGTGCGAACAAACTACACTACAAACAGTATGAGTTAAGGGTAGAGGATAGGAGTCCAGACTCTCTTGCCCTCTCCCCAAACCGCCAAAAAAAGAACAAACAAGACAAAACCCATAGCATCAATAAAAACAATAACAAACTACACTCGCTGAGATGCTGACGAAAGGAAGAAAATAATATGTCAACGAGAAGTGATGCGGACTGATGTGGCAGTGCGCGCCTTTTAAACGGCGTGCTCACCAGGGGCGTGGCAACGAATGGCGCGTCATGGGTACTATTATTTCAGCATAGTGAAAAATGCAGTAATAGTTGGTGTTCATATTTTAGGCTATTTGTATATAACGTCTAAGCTAACTATATTTTATCTTGCACATAGTAAAAAGTTATAGTAACAGCAATAATGTATACATTTTAAGAGTGAACAAACAGAAGAATGGAATGAAGACTTTTTTCTCGCTTCACTTAACCCGCCTTTTAAATGTAGGCTTGAAAATTAAATTGCGATCTGAGTGCGTTATTAGCCAAGCCAACCCATACCATGACATGGTCATAAAGTAGGCCTACCCTTTAGCAACGTGCACGAGTTTCTGTGGTCACGGCAAACTAGGGGATGTTTGGCCAGCACAATGCCCAGCCTCCTATACCCCAACTAACGATCAGAGCTGGATAGACCCAGGAGCACCCTCCAGCCATGAGAACAAATCCAAGCCTTCGGTTTCGAAGGTTTCGAACCCAGAACCTTCGGTACGCTACGCCAGCCGAACGTGATGCCACATGTCCACCGTGCCCTATATAATAAGTAAAGCCTTAAAATCACCTTTTATTAATATAAAAAAACAAAACACACGCTGACCTTGTGATTTCAGAAAGTTAACCTCAGAATGTTAACTTCCACTTATACATTAACGTAAGAAAAAAAACACACAATCGTTGAATGTAAACAACACACACTGACGTCTAATGTATAAAGACGACAGTTTTACGCGACCCCTCAATCCCCAAATCCCGTCCTCCTCCCCCACACAGAATTCACACACAGAAAACACCCCTCGACCTACTCCCCATTATATTATTTAACTTAGCGTCACGAACCTGGAAAGAACCTGGCCACTCGTGTTTACTGTGTGATTTCACGTGCGACGTCCCCCATTTCAGTGGTCCCATTTATTATTCAAAAGTGTGTACTGTGTATCCCCCCCCCCCCCCATACACATACAAACTTCCACAGAACTGTTTCCCCACGGAACTAACCCACTATGCTATCTACCAACTACATTATTTACCTAACAATTTGTCTTTTCCACACACACAATTACGATTCTTCTGAACTTTAATTAGTTTCTCGTTTCTTTAACTTTTTTTTAGTACAAACGGCATGATAGAAAACAAAATTAATTTAAACACCGCCGAAGAATATATCCGAAGAGTATATATATATATAAATGAAATTTCATTTAGCTTAGTTGGCTGCGTATTGTGCTGTTGTGCTACACAATCCTCTAGTAGGCTATACCGTTGCCACATTAACTTGGAACGCTGCTTCACTTACTATCTAGAATCTAGATAATATTGGCTTGAAAGGGATATTGGCTTATACATTTTTCTAAGTAGGCTTTTTTTATAAACTATGTTGATATTTTAATAATTTCTTTTGTGTTTATAGCCAAAGGCTGAATATTTCCATGCTATATTTTAAAATATGATACATGCCCGTAGGGATGACGCTATTTATTTAATAAGCCATATTTGTTGCTACCGCATTTCATCTTGTATTTTTATCAATTTGAACAGTTTGTTTTTACAATAGATAATAACTTTTTTTCTCGTATTTCGAATCCATACACATGAATAAACAAAAGTAGACCTATTATTTGGTATATAATTGTAAATTAATTTAGTAAGTTATCAATTATGATTAAAAGGTACATATAACATGATATTCACTTGTTTGAAATTTAACACAATGATCCAACAAAATACAGACTCAGAGATAAACGAATGTTTATTTTTCTCGATGCAATTACTAATTCATAAAGATTGTATACATTTATTTTTTCTTATGCGGAATGCAGAAATAGAATCGGTTGGCTGACCTAGTCAGGAGAACCAACAACTTAAAAAACTTTTTTTTAATGCAAAACTAAACCGCACTGAGATGTGTAGGACGTAATATAATTGGAATGAATGTCTGTGAAATATGAATAAGATAACTTTTAATGATAGAAAAACGTGACACTAAAAACCAAAATGTATCAAGTTTTCTATTTTTTTTGTAACCAGACACTTCATCTTCTCCCGACTCTTACCTATGATTTTAGTATCGTTTTACATTTTGATAAAGTTTAAAGAGATTTGTCCTTGTTGGTTTTCCTATATAGTTTGGATAACCCTTTCCACACATTAATGTCACTTGGTATAGGGATTTGAAATGGAGTCTCCGTCATTCCCACAAAATGTAACATGTTCCGGTATATGCTTATGTATTATGTTATAATTGTTAGTTGTAATTTAATGCAACACATATAAAAGAAAGGGCACACCCAATTAGTAGTGCCCTGGCTTAGAGCGTGACTGCTGAAATAAGATAACGATCTCTAGTATTATGTTATTATTATGGATTAGCTAAGTATAGCGGGTTAGTGATAGGGACAAAACCGTTCGTAAAGCCAAGACACAGCTAATGCGACATTGCATATAGCCTATATATGTATATATATATATATATATATATATATTTATCAGCTTCGTAACTTAAGAAACAGCAACCAGTAAAATGTCTGACTTAGCTTTAGAATTTAGAACCTAGTTGTGTTTTCAATGAACTCTCTACATACTTTTTTGTTTACTTTTTTAAAGTTTATACTTATACAGGACCAGAATGACTAGTATAAGGGCAAAGCAATATCTTTTTTTAATGAACTGACACTACAGGGCGTTGGCCAGTCCCCCCCCCCCAAACATATAAACACAATAAAATCTTTTGTGGGCCTTCTATTCAGGCTTTAGGGCCTACTTCAATACCTGGTAAGTTAATAACTCTCGCCCTCTATTTATAAGAATCAACTTTAAAAAAACTTTTCAGAAGAAAAAGAAATCAACACATTCATCTCTCCATTCTCCTCCAAACCATCTCTTTGAATACGTCTGCTGTCTAACGTCTGCGTCATCTTACGTTTGTATTCAATAGACAGTTTACCCAAAGTCAACGTTATGGAAACTGAACACCACAGCAAGTTTAGTAAATATTCAATAGACTCGAAGTAAACCCTCTTTCAATTGAACAAATGCGTTACTTTTGAACATAGATATTGGACCGCATATCACAAAATAGAGGTCCGCCATCTTGGACCACAAGGAACACTATAGTGCACCACTGTGTGCACCGTTAAAACGTTCACTGATCACGCGTCACGCTCGGTGGACAAGCATGTCACTTCAATATTTTGTGGTAGTTGGCGAATTGTGCGCCATGCTGACGTGGCCCACCTGTCACGTCTGACCGTAGTCTGACGTCTAAGTGGATCAACAGTGCAGCATGGGATATACTGTACAAAAGACGTCTTAGCATAAATAGGCTTTGCATGTTATAATTTATAGGTCTATATCACCAGCATGTATATTACCATCAATACTATTACCAGCATTTATTTTTTCCAGCATTTATATTATCATCATTTATATTACCATCAATTACATTACGATCAATTACATTACCATCAATTATATTACCACCAGCATTCATTTCAAAAGCATTTATTTATCAGCATTTATATGTCTTGCGCAGTTGCAAAACAAACTAACAAAAACAAAACAAAAAACAAATGAGTAAACAAAGAAATAAAGACATGAATGACACAAACAACAATATTATTATGTCATCAGACTTGAATATCATATTACTGTGATTTCACTGTAATAAGCTGCCCATTGCAGCACAACTACACATGCACCATTACATTTACTAAAGCACCATTACACCGCGGCTAAACCCATTACATTCCAATTACAACCATTGCAGCATAACTACACATGCAATATTACGTTACATTTAATAATGCACCATTACACTACAACTGCACTCATTGCATTCTAATTACAAATGCACAATTACACTGCAAATAAATCCTCCCACTCGCACTTCCGGCTCTGTACACAAACCTTCCAACTTTCAACCTACTGAAAAAAAAAAGCCAAGCCACGCCAGCTGTTGTAGTTGTGTACCGAATATTTCTCCCGTACAATCTAGATTAATTCTTATGTTATGAGTTTTTTTTTTTTAATATCCTCCTTTCGTTTTCACGCACTGGTCAAGGCTAATCAATGCTGTAAACAAAGTCAGGTGTTAGACAGAAAACTCGCATTGCGATCAGCCAGACGATATATCGAGGTTTTAGGGCCAAGCAGTATGAATAGTAAAGTGACTACATAGGCTATACTCTTACGCAACATTTCATTAACGTATGTGGCAAGGTTTCGTAAAAAAAAAGATATGGCATATCGAGACCTAAGCTTACATTAAAATAGAAGGCCAATGCGCTGATTGGGAAAATGTCATCGAAGCGTCACATCTGGAGGCAATGTTTTAATTAAATATATTACACGTATTAGACTTCTGTTGTAGCAATTAAATAGCTGTTGTAGCAATTAAATAGCTGTTGTAGGCCTAGATGTATTTTTTAACAAACCATATATCCTATACGCCTATACGACTTGCTTAATACTTGTGTAGTTTGAAAGTGTAATTAAATACTGCAAGAGAGATGGCTGCCAATCGGTGAAGTCTAAAATGTAGTGACAAGGCTTTATATTGACACGATATCAGATTGCTATTATAATATAAAACACATATGAATAAGAATACCAGGATAAATTAAAGGAGAACATATTAAGCTTTTAAAATAAGGGGCATAAGCAAAGTTGCTTTTGCACACCGCTCCACTCAAAAAATGTAGGCCCTATATTTAAAACGAGCTAAACATCAATAACCCAACTAACAGTACACAAACAACTTCATAACAAAAGCATTATTTAGGTCATTGAAGCAACAGATTCTTAAGGCAACCAGAAGAAAAATTAATCAATATAATGGAGGGGAATCGATAATGTAAATGAAGGATTCAGCGATACTATGGCGCCTTCTTATTTTTTCCATTAAGAATCCTTTTAATAATCGATGGAGAAAAGAATCGATACATCGATTACAAATACTAGAATAAAAATGAACTCGGCATCTTGATGACTTGTGCCATTACTTGGGGGAAAAGATGTAACTGATTTTTCCCATACTAATGTGCTCATACTAGGATCGTTATATCTCGCTTAATAATGGTGGCAGTCGCGTATTCCACCAGAGCCATAGAAACATAAGAAGCATTTTTTTTTTTTTTTGCTTTTTTAGTAGTCAACTTGCAAGAGGTGCTAAAGGTGCTAAGTCAATAAAAATTGATTTTGCATAAATCGACTTTTTAGGTCACGATTTGGCACCTTTGGCCTGATTCTTCGGTGTTTCTTTCAACTATATTAAAGTTCTGAGAACTTTTAAATTAAAGTTCAACTGAAGATTATTGTATAAATAAACAAATGTCTCAGTGGAATAATTCTTTTTTTTTTAAATATGATTTAGCATATTTTGAATGTGGACTAGATCTACTCATTTGTTCGTTTTTTTTGTTGTGGTTATAATGCATAAAAAAGATAACTTATTAATTCAAACATCTTATTTAAAGAAATTAAAACAAAAAAAGCACACGGTCTAGGTCAATGGCCTACTCTTGTATACAAACGGTAAACAAAAGGTAAACATTTTCTGGTAGCTTACCTTTTCTCTACTTTTATTTTTATTCTCACAGCCAACCGCAACAATAGAGAAAAAGAGAGAGAGAGAGAGAGAGAAACACAACTTGGTCAGGCTACAACTGATTGAGAAACTGAACTTGTCACGTCGTCACCTAACATTTATATGGACAATGTTCATTAACAAAATACTCTAGGCGTGTCTATTTGTTTCTTCCTTTCTAAATTTAGCTATTCGACACGTGTATTTTGTGTTTACAAGTAATAAAATGAAAAATCGACCCTTTTGTAATGGCTTTTTTAAGGTAACATAGAAAATTGAAAAAAATGGGAGGAGTATTTTTACATAGTGGTTGTTGAAGTATGGTATTTTAAACCATTCATGTTTTCCCCTTTCTCAATCTTACTATCAATCTATAACTTATATCTGTCTGTCTGTCTCTCTCTCTCTCTCTCTCTCTCTCTCTCACTCTCTCTCTGTCTCTCTCTCTATATATATATATATAATTTTTTTATGTGTATATATATAATATATATATATATAACATAAATACATAGGCCTATACATCCCCCATATACATATTGTTTATATTGGAACATGCAAATTCTAAATTTAGAAATATGGTAAGAGTTTTGTTGAGGGAGCGAGGGGTTGCAGAGCTTTGTGCGTTCTATTAGAAAAGGAGGGGAGGTGGGGTATCAAATTTATGACGTTTTGTGACAATGTGGGGGGGGGGGGAGTGGACAAAAATTGGCGTGACCTTTTCTATTTATGGCCTTTTAGAGACATTCATTATTGTATTGCTTTGTACTGGGCGTCACATCTCTTGTCAGGTCTTGACTTTTAAGGCGTGGGCGGATGGGCGGGCGTGGGTTGAGCACATACGAAAATGCCCCACTTTCATTTTATTTCGTTTTGATACATGTATTTATTTGTTGTGTACTTGTTAAATAAAACACTAAACACTCATATGGTGGCAGAATAACAAAAAACATCAATGCTCATTTTCAATGTATTAGAAATAATAGCATAAATAACTCTTACACCATTTACAGCATCCATTGTCGTCTTGGCGTCATTCTAGCCAAATTGTCGACTATTTCGTTAAAATTTATCACTAGCGTATTGTCTCTCAATCGCAAACAAACTTAAAGCAGACAATATGTTTCGCCTATTGTACTCAGGGTTTACGTCTGCAGAAGGTTATACGTTACGCACCAGCACTGATTATATGTAGGGTCTGAAAACACTATGATGCAGTGTGGACATTTTAGAATAAATGAAACAATGGCATTGGCGATCAAAAATTCTAGAGCATCATTGATGGTCAATTCTTAGATATCTGGAATTTCCATAAATGATTGTATACTGGTAATTGTAAGGCCCACATGTATCTTAATGAAAGACGATCTTGAATCATTTATTTACTTAATGTTGAAAGCCATCTCTAAGACTTTCCAAACTATGAGAAGAAAATAAGTCAAAGTATCAAGTGCTAGAAAGAATGCCTTGCACCTCAACCAGCATTTTGGTAATGCAGTATTTTTATTTCACCGTCCACAAATCTTTGCATTGGATTATTTTATTTGTTAATTCTGCAAAAATACATTTACTGCTGATTTCCTGGTCTCTGAAAATCTTAAGATTAAACTCAAAATATTCAAACAAGAGGTGGGTGAACTATGGTTTTCGAGCCATTGAATAGTGGCACACACTTCCGTTTCGAAAGGTTCGCGCTCCCTTTCAAAAAGTAAAAGAATAAAATATTGGATGATTTCTTTTCAGAAATGCTACGCCGCCCCCCCCTCCCCCTAATGCTTTTATCATCATGACACAATAATCAGTTGAAACAATTTTCTTCTAATAGCATATGCGCGTCACACATAAATACAGACAATGACTTGTTGTTTACATATTTAAATTCACCGATAAGTTATATTCACGGTTAGAAACGATGAGCAATTCTGCACATTTTCATACAACCTTTGAATTTAAACAAAATAATAATCTATTGCGGTAAAGTCAATAGTCTTTTTTTTTAAATCTAAGATTTTATTAACCTCAAAATTTGTTATGCATTTTATTTTTTTTCCCCACACATTTTATATCGTCACGTTTGTTCATTTATATTTTACATATAGCCGTGCCAAAAAAAACTACAACAAACAATATTTGCTCATTGTTATGTGTTTTTTTTAAAAGGTATATCAAGCAGAATCTCTTCCTCTTACATTGTTTGGTTAAAATATATTTTTTTCTTTTGTCCTAGATATCAGATTACATGACCTCAAAGTTAAAGTGGAAAAAAAAATACCTCACAGGATATCACGTGACTCTCTTCCCCTCTCTCTCTCTCTCTTCATCTATCGCTCTATATCTCTGACACATTATCTCTCTCTTTCTCTCATAATATATTAAATATGTACACGTTATTCAGGTAAGCTATATAGGAACCACACACACACACACACACAAACACATTCAGACACACAGACACACCCACAAATGCGTGACCAGTAAAACAATTGAAGCGCAGCCAGCCTATAAAAAGACACTTATGTTTCAGGCGGCTGAATAAGGAAGTGGCTTCTGTAGTGAATTCTGTTGATAAACTTTGGACTCATTTGAAAGTAATCCACGATTGTACATCGGAATATACACACCCCATTGGCTGAAGATTTTCTTCTTTAGGTATAAAGTATCTCGCTTGTTTTTTTGTACAGCTATGAGAGAAAACGGAAATGGTTACGTAAAGGGGGGGGGAGGTGTAACAAACATTTTTTGTACCATGAAGATATTAAATTCGGGTAATTATAAAAGAAACATATCAAATTACCAACCCAAACATCAAGCAGTGTAACCAAACCGTACGTTAAACACAGAAGAATGACTCACTCGTCTTTCATTAAACCATTTTGATTTAAAATTACACGGTTATGAACTGCTTCATCAAAACGTTTCTTGTTTGGCGAAATTTACATTTAAAACTGTGTTGTTTTATGTGTATAGCATTTTTAAATTAGTTTCCATAAACATTGTATATATTACCATAGACTATAATATACATGGACCGCTTGCTTTAGTATTTCTGCTATAATATGATGACTTGAAACACTGATGTTCGGAATTCCCTATTCTATATAAAGTAATTGCTATACAGGAAATAAAGTTATTGCTATACAAGTTCCGTTTTATTTAATCGCTATGATTTTCTCAATGAAAAATTAAAATCGAAAGTAGTACAGAGCGGAAACATTTATAGATCAGTGTTTTGTGCGCACGGAAAAAGAACATAAGCTCTAAAAATAGAGCACGCGGTCTATCTTATTATAATTAATATGCATACAAGTATTCATTAAATGTCGAAATAAATGCGATTTAATAAAACGGAACTTGTATGTCAATAACTTTATTTAGAATTGGGAATTTCAAAAAAAGAAGATAATAGCATAAAAAACTAAAGCAAGCGGCCCATGTATATTATAATCTAAGATATTACGAATTGTATCTATAATTCATTTTTGAGTTTTTTTTAAAATATATATAATTAGAGATATTTTGTGTTTTCCAATATGTGTTTACGTAGTCTCCACATGTTTGTAACACACATTTTCTTTCAGCTTCTGACAACTTCGGGAAAATCCATTCTGCACCAACATTTTTGTAAGACACGCAGAGGTGTAGTTAGTTATTTTTGTTTTGCAGGGTGTTTAAAAAAAACAACTACTTTTTATCGACCATTGCTTTTAAATGTCATTATTGTGAATAAGTTCAAACATTCAATTCTTATTTGAACGTTGATCGAGTAGCTTTAAAAGTTGTTGTTTTATATTATAGTGAAACAGATCCTGGACGAAAGACACGCAAGAACTGATATAAGTTGTGTGTTTTTTTTCGGTTGGAGTCGCTTATTTTATTATCAAGACTCAAATCAACGGACTGAAAACAAAAAAGTATCTGAACACTGTTTGCTGCTGTTTATTACTAACGGTGTATCATTTAAATTGTTTTTGTCCTATGGGCACTTTTTATGCATGTTCTTGGTCGTGCATTAACTATTCTGATTTAAGTGTTAACGTGACTTAACCAGAATACATATTTGTTGATATCTCAGTCAATACAACACTGCTAAGAAGACTCCAAATTAAAAAAAACAACAACATAGATCATAGATCGTTCCTTCCCCTGCTCCTTTTTCTCCTACCCTCCATGCAAACGCCATACTTTGTCGAGCGTTCACTTTTTGTGCCTATAACATATTAAACGTATAAAATATTTTACTTGCAAAAAAAAATTTCTTCTGTTGATACAGGATACGAAACAGTGACGCAGTTAACCATATACATACCACAATCTGTAACAAGGCGCGTCTAACAATATGCAACTATGAAAGAGTCAAGGAATGACAACAGTATAGTGTTACGTCTAGCTAAAAGAAATAACACTATTTTATTATCTTTTACTTTATATTGGGTGTGATAAACCAGCGAGACTCAAGGCGAGAAGACATTGTTTATATATATATATATATATATATATATATATATATATATATATTATATGTTTATTTCAAATGCATGTTTTTATATAAATGTATACATAAATATATATAAACAAAAGAACAACAGATGCATATTTAATTTTCTCATCACTAGAAACATTATTTTCCTCTCGTGTGTAAATCTATAATAGTGTGCAGCGGAGCGAACTCTATCCTATCATTTGCAAAACCAGATGCCATAAAAAAAAGAACTGCGAAATGCTGCGGATAACATTACGATATCACGAAAAACCCATGAGTGTATGTATGTCAACACGAACTACGACATAACTATCATTCTATTATTCATCATGTAATCACGAGTAGCTTTGTTATTAGTATGTCAATGACTTTCTATTTTAATATAATGAAAACATATACATGAAAAGTGTGTATGAACGATTCTTACACAACGATAGACATTAAATTACTGAGCTATATACTACAGATGTAGTGGAAAATCATGTTATCATTGTTAATATTATATAAATGTGTGTGTGTTTTCTGTGAACGTGGTGTGTGTATATATTTGTATGTATGTGTGTGCGTCTGTGAACGTGGTGTGTGTATGTATTTGTATGTATGTGTGTGCGTCTGTGAACGTGGTGTGTGTATGTATTTGTATGTATGTGTGTGTGTCTGTGAACGTGGTGTGTGTATGTATTTGTATGTATGTGTGTGCGTCTGTGAACGTGGTGTGTGTATGTATTTGTATGTATGTGTGTGCTTCTGTGAACGTGGTGTGTGTATGTATCTGTATGTATGTGTGCGCGTCTGTGAACGTGGTGTGTGTATGTATTTGTATGTGTGTGTGTGCGTCTGTGAACGTGGTGTGTGTATGTATTTGTATGTATGTGTGTCCGTCTGTGAACGTGGTGTGTGTATGTATTTGTATATGTATGTGTGTGCGTCTGTTAACGTGGTGTGTGTATGTATTTGTATATGTATGTGTGTGCGTCTGTTAACGTGGTGTGTGTATGTATTTGTATGTATGTGTGTCCGTCTGTGAACGTGGTGTGTGTATGTATTTGTATGTATGTGTGTCCGTCAATGAACGTGGTGTGTGTATGTATTTGTATGTATGTGTGTGCGTCTGTGAGCGTGGTGTGTGTATGTATTTGTATGTATGTGTGTGCGTCTGTGAACGTGGTGAGTGTATGTATTTGTATGTATGTGTGTGTCTGTGATTTTAACCAACTGCAACAGATTTTGTTGGGTGCTGACATATACAGTCTAACATATATAGGCCGACAAGCTTTTTTTTCTTTTATTATTAGCACATAAGGGCTTCCACGGATAATAAAAAAAAAGTTATTGTTTTATTATGGTACAAAATGTTAAATATGTATCACTGTAATAAAGATGTCAATAGAAACAGTAATAGTTCGTAATAACTTATGCCCAAAATATTTCCTACGCATTTTATATCAAGTACATTTAATCTCTTTGTGAACATCTTAATCATCCATGTTTCACTGGTGTATTGAACTATTGATCTTACAAAGCTTCTGCAGAGGAGTATACTGATTAGGCCTATTTGACAAGTTCAATAAATCTCTTTTTTTTTTGGAAGGTTGCAGTGGCCAATCTAATTTGACGCTGAACATCTAAGTCTGCACCATACTTGTGCAGGCCCCTTCCCGATCTGATTTTTCCTCTGAGGAATGACAATAATTATAACGACAGCTGTTTAGGCTACAGTTGAACAGACCTTTAGACATATCTACTATGCTTAAAAAAAAAAAAAAATGGTGTTAATTTAGTTCTAAATTTTAAAACTTTGGCGTTCCTAATAAATATTTTTGATCATGCTGTACGTGGTTGTTTCGACCAACCGTCCCATGTTTCAGTTATGTGTTGTTTAATTTTAATTAGACAAATACTTTTTTTTTCACGAAATGAGAAAACTAAAATAGTGAAATGTTTAATACAAATAATGTTTATATTTCATCTATTGATAGCTAAAAATAATATTTTTTCTTAATAGTTTAGGTAGAAATTATTTACAATTTCAGAATTAATTATCCTGATAATAATAATACCTCTTTCCTTGATTTATACTATGACCTTTACCCCTTGTATGACGCTCGTAATTATACTACTATTTATCTGCAACAAGGAATTTGTGTTTATTCATATAATGTTATGACGTGAGGAAAAAGGTAGTATAATGGTATTTTTAGTAGAGACAATTTGAAGATATATCACATACCGTAATTGTTAGTAAATTAAAATTATCAAGTCAAAGGGAAGTGAATGATGAAATAAAGGTTTGTTGGTATGACTGCTAGAATTATTTCCCTTGAGCTAAATCCTTACAAGCTCGATTAAAATGAACATTCTTTGTGCATTTTCTTTCAATACAATACGGATGGGAAATTTGTTTTGCTTGTTGCAAGTTCGAAAAATTAAACAACTTCTAAAAACAAGTCTTTCGTATACATTGTTTATAACAATTTTTATTTAGCCTTACGAAAATGTTACTCGTTTCCACCCACGTAGTAAAAAACAAAAACTAAGTTAATATAAAGGTAGGCCTACATAATTATTAGGCTTAGCCCATAAATGAAATATCGCAGAAACCCAAACCAAACGTATTGTATATATTTTATAGGCTAAAGAGAGAAATGGAAGATTAAATTGAAGTTATTTGAGCTCAATTTTAGTTTTATATTAATTTTTCTTATGCTTTATCATTTTGAAGATTTTGCTCTTTCCATTAACATAGTATGATTGTAAGAAAAACCAAACCGTGAGTTTGGTGATATATATATATATATATATATATATATATATATATATATATAATGTTATGAGGTGAGGAAAAACGTAGTATAATAGTATTATTTAATAGAGACGTAGTCAGTTGTTAGTACATTATATTTATCATGTGAAAGGGAAGTAACTGGTGAAATAAAGGCTTGTTGTATGCTTGCTAGAATTATTTCCCTTGAGCTAAAAAAAATAATTTTAAATAATATAAACTATAATAAACACGAGAAAATCGTGATTGTATTAGAAGTTTGACATTTGCAATGGTCGGATTGAAAATCACACTGGATGTTTAGTTACTACAGGGGCTTTTGTTTTGGACGTACGTTATCAAGTTATTTAGCCCATCCGAAAGTTATGATCACACTTTTTATAGCTAATTGAAATATATATATATTTGGGGAGAAACATTTAAAAACTAGGTAATTTTTGGATATAGGATTACAACGAAAAGTAGGGTCTAAAAAAATCCAACTGAATTTTTTTATTAGTATCTAACTTAGCACGACATATACTTTTCCCCCCAAAAAGTATTTTCTTTTCGAAAACAAGAAATTCTTTTTATAAAGACTACGAAAAACTGCCATTTGTTAGTGTTGTCTTATGTGCCGTGGCGTCATTTCTCCAACTCGATAAACCTTAATTTGAGTTCTACGCAATGAAATTTGCAGTCATAATTTTCTTTAACCGATTCAAAGAAGGAGAAAGGGGAAACAACAAAACACGACATGGATTAAAAAATGTTTTATTCTTATATTATTTCATAATAAATAGCACATATTGTTTCACCATATTTTAACGTTGTTCATAGTCATGTGCAGGCATTTGCAAAGTAGGCATACTGAGGCCAACTAAAGGATGGTTTGTTTAAAAAAATCACTACAAAACTAACTCTACCCTAAAATTTAACCAATTATGGCTTAGCCTATTCTAAAACCTAACGAATGTTAATTGAAAAGAACAAGAAAAACTACATAATAAATCCTTCCTAAAAGCTGCAAGTGTGCACCTTATGACCTGTGCACTAAGTGTGCACCTTATGACCTGTGCACTAAGTGTGCACCTTATGACCTGTGCACTAAGTGTGCATTTTATGACCTGTGCACTAAGTGTGCACCTTATGACCTGTGAATTAGGTGTGCACCTTATGACCTGTGCACTAAAAGTGCACCTTATGACCTGTGCACTAAGTGTGCACCTTATGACCTGTGCACTAAGTGTGCACCTTATGACCTGTGAATTAGGTGTGCACCTTATGACCTGTGTACTAAGTGTGCTCCTTATGACCTGTGCACTAAGTGTGCTCCTTATGACCTGTGCACTAAGTGTGCTCCTTATGACCTGTGCACTAAGTGTGCTCCTTATGACCTGTGCATTAGGTGTGCACCTTATGACCTGTGCACTAAGTTTGCACCTTATGACCTGTGCACTAAGTGTGCTCCTTATGACCTGTGCACCAAGTGTGCTCCTTATGACCTGTGCACCAAGTGTGCTCCTTATGACCTGTGCACTCCATGTGTTATGGAGATAAAATAAATAATCAAACAAATGAGACGTAAATAATGTCTAATAACACAAAGTGCCCAAGAGAAGTAACAATGTTTAATAAAAAAAATGACCGAAATTTCCAAAAAATAATTTTAAGCAAATACAGAAGGGTCGACACACAAAATCAAATGTTCCGTAATCAGGTCAAAAAGACCTTAAAATTTGATATATAATTGAATAAAATATCCCGTAGCACCACTACTCTCTTTTTTTAAAATCAAGAACTGATTTGGAGTGGAGGGGGGGGTATGGTGGAGAAATGTGTTGGAAAATGTCAGAGAACGAGATTCCCAACAATTTAAAGTTTATGGATTAACAGCTTTGAACTCTCGAGGTAATAGATCTTAATAACACATGAACACTTCAAGTATTATCATAAATATAACTTTTACTACCGGCCGATTGAAACTGACTAAGGACAAGGAAGGTGTTGGAGTGCCGCCGACCAGATCTAAAAGAGACAGACTCGGTGCGAGAAGAAGAAGCGGATATCACGTGACATCAATATTTATGACAAAAATATGGTCTTGTAAATACAGTGACTCCAAACGAAAATGGAGTGTCGCTTGTCACTTTCTGTTTTAAGATAAATAAATGTACACTAACAATCTTGGGGAGGGGTGGGGCTTGTGCACAGCTATATATTACAGACGCTCCTTCTATAAACAAGAGTATTTATTGCTCATCCGTGGATTAAGACCAATAGCCTAGTCTTCTAAGTTTATTGTTTTTTTTTACTTTACAAAATTTGTTTAACAAAATGTAGGCCTTTACTGAATTATGATTATTTTGAATAATAAAATAACAGTAAATTTAAATCTTGAGCCAATATTGAAATCTTGAGCCAAAAAGAAATATAAATCCAGTATCGAAATCTTGAGCCAATATCGAAATCTTGAGCCAATATTGAAATCTTGAACGAATATATTAAAATCTTGAGCCAAAATTGAAATATTGAGTTAATATTGAAATCTTGAGCGAAAATTGAAATCTTGAGCGAATATTGAAATCTTGAGCGTATATTGAAATCTTTATCCAATATTAAAATCTTCACCAATTTTGAAATCTTGAGCCAATATTGAAATCTTTAGCCAATATGGAAATCTTGAGCCAATATTGAAATCTTTAGCCAATATGGAAATCTTGAGCGAATATTGAAATCTTGAGCGAATATTGAAATCTTGAGCGTATATTGAAATCTTTATCCAATATTTAAATCTTCAGCCAATTTTGACATCTTGAGCCAATATTGAAATCTTCAGCCAATTTTGAAATCTTGAGCCAATATTGAAATCTTTAGCCAATATGGAAATCTTGAGCCAATATTGAAATCTTTAGCCAATATGGAAATCTTGAGCGAATATTGAAATCTTGAGCGAATATTGAAATCTTGAGCGAATATTGAAATCTTGAGCGTATATTGAAATCTTTATCCAATATTAAAATCTTCAGCCAATTTTGAAATCTTGAGCCAATATTGAAATCTTCAGCCAATTTTGAAATCTTAAGCCAATATTGAAATCTTTAGCCAATATGGAAATCTTGAGCGAATATTGAAATCTTGAGCCACTATTCGAATTCTAAGGCAATTTTATGTTAATATTGAATGAATTAAGTTTTGCATATATGTTATAAAATAAAGAACACTGCTAAGCACTCAACAACTACAACGTTAAAAAAATAATTTAGCCTTTTTTTTATTCTTCATACAAACGTAGTCTATGTATCGTATAATTTACATTACACCACGAAAATAGTACATCCATGAAAACTAATTGTGTATTATTATAAAACTTGTAAAGACATGAACTCTTTATCTCCTGAATAGTAATATATAGGTTCAATATTCAGCCTAGTTTACGTGGACCGTTGATGTATTGTGTACTAACTAGGTTGTTAATCGACGCTATCGGCAAAATTGTATAGATATAATTAAAATTGTTTTGTCATTGGAAATACGTTTATGTGCCAAATTTCAGCTCGATACAACAACAACAAGATTTGCCATCCATCCATTAGCATTTGAACACAAACTTCCTTATTTCTGAACAGGAAGAGACAAAAGATCACTATCACAACAACCACAATGGGGGATTCTGGGGGAAAACAAAGAGGCCATCACTCTAACAATTTCAACAATGGAAAAAACACAACTATTAATTATAATAATGTCCGTTATTACAATAATAGTCTTTACTTGAGGCATGCAATTTGGCTAAGTTCTTGATTAGAAACAACAAATTTTTGGCAATT
This sequence comes from Anisus vortex, assembly GCA_949126835.1. Taxonomy (NCBI): domain Eukaryota; kingdom Metazoa; phylum Mollusca; class Gastropoda; family Planorbidae; genus Anisus; species Anisus vortex. Next base: position 19,874,654 of record OX421493.1, read on the forward strand.
TTAATAAAAGAAAAGAACAAAATAATAAGTATACATGTTACAAAATATTTCACATCAGCATTCCTATTTCAGGTGAAAATGTCGTGTTATAATATTTGGAATAAAAAATCTTGAAAAAAAAAATTCATAGCTAGACTACACTCACGAGATCGTAGACAAGCGCGAACCAATGAAGAACTAGACTAAATGATAAAGTGTTTCACACAATGTCCAACAATTTTAACAAGAAAAAATGTCTTTGTGAACCAGCCATTCCTGCTGGTAAAATAATCTGTCATTGAGTTAAATACACTGGAAAGGATTTCATTGTTAAATTCTGGATTTAGCTCGATTTGTTCTGTGAGAAACCGTAAAGATGTGAGTGAAACCCTCAACTCAGACTGACTGACCAGAGGTGCCACCACATATTTTCAACTATCAACTTTTTGGGGGGGTAATTTCAACCCGCCCATATTTAATAATGGCTTATTAATTTTTCTTTTTTAATTTAATTAAAATAATACTTCAGAATGCCATGGAGGCAACAGTGCTGACTCGGAAAGGAAGAGAAGAAGAAGTATTTATACCAGTAATTTCATATGGCATGCCTTGGCTGTTGAAAAGGCTTAAGTTTCTTTTATATATATATATATATATATATATATATATATATAAGGCGAAATATCATTAAAATAATTGCACTACATTGATGTATTATCCCTTTTCCACTAACAGTCGTGTGAAACTTCCTCAAGAGTTGGTTCTCAGCTAAACATTGTTGCACAATGGTTGAAAGGGGGGGGGGCAGGGGAGAGAGAGAGAGTAATGTTTACAAAGAAGTCCGTCAGTGAACATTGCACAAGATTATTTTCAAATCCAACACACATTATACGAGTTAAGAGGGCCCTGTGTACGTTTATTTTAAGAATTTTGCTCACATTGAAAAAACAATCCCTCATATTGGTTGACTAAATTATAGATACAATGTTGGAGGTTTATTTGCTCACATTGAAAAAACAATCCCTCATATTGGTTGACTAAATTATAGATACAATGTTGGAGGTTTATTTGCTCACATTGAAAAAACAATCCCTCATATTGGTTGACTAAATTATAGATACAATGTTGGAGGTTTATTTGCTCACATTGAAAAAACAATCCCTCATATTGGTTGACTAAATTATAGATACAATGTTGGAGGTTTATTTGCTCACATTGAAAAAACAATCCCTCATATTGGTTGACTAAATTATAGATACAATGTTGGAGGTTTATTTGCTCACATTGAAAAACAATCCCTCATATTAGTTGACTAAATTATAGATACAATGTTGGAGGTTTATTTCCTCACATTGAAAAACAATCCCTCATATTAGTTGACTAAATTATAGATACAATGTTGGAGGTTTATTTGCTCACATTGAAAAACAATCCCTCATATTAGTTGACTAAATTATAGATACAATGTTGGAGGTTTATTTTGTTTTTCTTTTTCTTTACCCGTAATGTTTTGAGAAGAAGTTTAGACTAGAAAATAACTTACGCCTTGTCACAAACTATAAAAAAAATGTCCTACACAATATCAATAATTTAGCTTTATTATGGTATTATGTAACAAATAAATTAAAAGTAATGTAAACCTTTCGAATAAAATTAACGCTTGCTATTAGGTTCAACGCTAAATAATATAATTTTGCTGGATTTGTCTGCCGGTAAGAGGTCTGAAGTCTTAGTATAGATTTAGCATGATACATGCTTCAGTCTAGGAGATAAAAGGTTTTCTTTGGAAGGTGGTCTACATAGGACTTTTCAATCATTATCAAACTATGTCAATCTGCTGTTAATCAAAAAAGCTTTTTGTACGTGTCTTGTGCGAGTTTGTGTTTTACAACTTTTGGGGGGAAAAGCCAGCACTATTTAGACTATACTTAACGATTATGCGTATGAAATTAAAGAATGAGACGATTGGGTACTTTTAGTTTTCAATTGCACTAATGTGGTAATGATTAAAAAAAAAGAAATTTATCTGAGCCCATTATTTATTTTGATATTGTTCTAGTTGCTTGTGTTGTTACAAAATTCTTTACCTTATTAATCTCATCATTTTCATTGTGTATTCGTTTGTTGCTGACAAGACTTAAGTCGTGTTCTTATGTAATAATAATAATAATAATGAAACATAATTTTGCGAACAGAATATAATGGATTTGAAATAAGGATTTTAAATTGCGCGTCAGAAAGCGTAATAAGGATTGTCGGGGGTAAGGAATGGGACTGAAAATTTGACACAAATGTTTTGTCTCTGGGAATACGTTTATGTGCCAAATTTCAGCTCGATACAATAACAAGAAGATTTGCCATCCATCCAAAATAATAATAATAATAATATTTGGGGCTTAAAATTCGAAAGAATGTGTGCTCACCGGACCCGGGTCTATGTCCCAATTTTCGCTTGATAGGATAACCGAAAGTGGATCAATTGGCCTTCAGAAAATAAGCCAGCCAGGCAAAACGTTTTGCAAAGTTAATTATATAGTTTTTGTAAAGAGAATGCAATCCTCAACTTTTAAAAAGAGTAATATAACTCCAGTTATGTTTTTCTTATTTCTCTAAAGGCAAACTGAAGAGGAGTTATCTCAAAATTGAGTTTAATTTTGAAGTAAATAATATTAGTTGTATATATCAATTGCAATAAACGTGGCTTAGGTTTCTTGGTGACGTAATTATGTAAATAGCGGTCATAATGGTGATAATGGTGAATAACATTGTTTTTTACCATGTGTACTTTACACCCAAACTATAAGGAATTTGTTTGCATAAATCTTGATATTTAACTGTGACACTAGTCCTAAGTAAGCTTGGTCCGTCCACAACGTCAACAAGATTTGAGGCTTTTTTTACTCCCTTTCTTTTAACTTGTAACGTCTGTCTGTCTGTCTGCTTGGTTGAAAGTTTGTTAGCAAAACTTTGCATCGATTTTTCGACCACTTCCCGTCGTCCAATAAGGCTGAAACTTGGACAGCAGACTTGTCCAGACTAACAATACATTCTATCAAATTTTCAGCATCATAGCGTTTGGAATAGTCACGAATTCATTCGACCAATTGAAGAAAAAAAAACATGGCTGTCTCTACCGGAAGAGATGGAAGTAAGTAAACTTTTCGGATATGTTCGTTTTTACGAAATAAATAGAATGAAAACGACACAATATAGACGAAACAAAGCAAGTTATCTCTTTATGGTTTTTGCGGTCCAAAGCTAGAAAAAAAGAGGATGCGCACAATTTTAGTGTGGAAATTCATAAGGTATGATATCACTTATATTTATTTTAATCTATCAAAATATAAATTAAATATAAACTTAGTTTACAAAGAAAGGGAGTATTTTTATGGGTTAGTTTCTTAAATTTTTCAATAGCTCTGCTTTACTTTTAGATAGTAAGTAACGATAGCCAGATAGACTAACTTTCGACAATCGATATCTTCAATTACAAAATCTGCACTTACGGAACCTATTTCATTGATTTTTAGTGGTTTAAATTTTTGCTTTGAATGTTAATTTTTATCGCATGACAGTGTTTTATATATTTTTTATACGTCATATTGTTGAAATGATAATATTTAAAAATAAAATCTTTTTAAGCCTATAGTAATACTGCACCACTAGACAAAGTAAATAAGCAGCAGGTGCTTTTTGTCACTTGATTGCTGTGGCGATTTGGGTCTCTAACTTGATTAACGCCACACAAAATTAAGGAAGATTTCGCATATGATCTACTCTCATAAAGATTAATCTACGCTTAGCCATCGCTTGTACAAATCTGATTATAGCCATTACTGAATGAATGATCTCTCTGTCTTTATCACTTTTGTATTTAGCTATGCATTGAATCATATTTACATATATATTTGCATACCCTATGATATTACTTATTACTGTATGGCTGTTGTTGTCATTGCTATTACTATATTTACATTTATGCATACCATTTTCAATGTGTAGCGGGTGTGACCATGCCAGGGTCTGTGCAATCGTTGTTCACGTGCTCGTTATTAAATTTTCACGTGGCTAGCAATCCGAGAGCCGACCTCTACCCCTTGCCCCCTCCCACCCAACTCTACAGTCTCTTGTCCAGATCACAGGAATTTCACATCTCCATGACGGTTTTTCCCCTGGACGGTGAAATCATCTTTGATGCATAACCTCCGACGGGCAAGAGAGAAACTCTGGCCAACAACATTGGGGATTCGAAATTCCCTACCGCCGGTGTTGTCCCCCCCCCGCACCCCCTCCTCACTACCCCGCTTTTTGGTACCTAATTTCACATGCCAATCAAATGCTTAATTGAAGAGACATGTTGACCAATCGGATACGCTATCTATATTCAATCTTACCCTTACCATTGCCCCCCCTCCCTCATTATAATCACGTGAGGAGTTGCAACGTAAACTTGTTGTCTTTTAAGATGCAGTTACGGCATTTTGGCTTAAGGCGTCTCTGTGTTGTACGCCCTGAGCACCGGTAGTAAAGAGACTGACTTAAGGGTGCGCCTGACACGCGGCCCTGAGCCCTCCTTAGGGCTATGTATAGATTAAGCCTATGGTTAGATCTACACTCTATATGACTTGCATTTGGATTGTATGATGTATCTGACATGTCATCAATAATTAAATACGGACTTTCATGTGAATAAAATATTCAGTGTTATAAATACGCCTAATTGATTGGTATAATACTCGTGTGTGATATCCAGTGACAGTGTTAAGTTATTTAACAGCTAAATTGCAGCCTACTTACGTATCAAACAAGCCAGAAACCTGTTTATACATTTTGTCTTAAAACCACCTGGAAATCATCAGCACTTCGGGACCTAAATACTCCTAGAAATCCTGCCAAAACTCACCCCTCCTAATCACCCTGTCTACCTGCTGTGTTATCCACTAAGCCTGCACTGATAGCATATGATAATTAAAGGCTCCGTAACGCAGCAAATTAGACCAGCACACCACAATTGCAAATGTTCTATTAGAATTAGATCCTCGTAAGGAAGTGATTTGTTGACGAACAAAGTAAAACCACTTAACCCATTGACAAGTCTTAACGTGTATGCATGCATAAAAGGTCGACAAATAAAAAACATTTCCGGTCGAATTCAATCATTTGTTTCGAAACATGTCTGTGTGCTACTTTACTGGTTGTACTCAAATTTGTTGGGGATTAAAATGTATTTCATTTTTAAAAGATGTTTACAAAACAAAACAATGTATTGTGAAAGTCAGAAGTGAAAATTAACCTTTTTAAAATATCAAATTTATTGCTAAATGCAAAGGAATTTTTGTTATTCGTTTTTATGAATCTACGAATTTTGTTTTTTAATAACCAAGAAAACGCAACTCTTGACTAATTTATTTTGTAAACAAATAAATATTTAACTTCACGCGACTAACACTTGAGTATTAGTTATCGCCTACTCACTTTTGATGTTAAAAAGGGATTCCTCATAACTAATATTGTATCCTTTGTATAATTCTAAAAGACTAGAACTGGCCGTCGAGGTTGAAATCAATTGTCAAACACCAGCAAAAGCATGTTTTTTTTGTTTATTAGTTTAAAAATAGAACAGGAAGTTCACGAACAAATGGGTTCAAAAGTTCACGCCTCATTAAGACTAGTCAATATCTAACCATTACTTTTGTTACAAATAAAAACCGGATTCAGATTCAAAACACACGACATTTTTAATTTTTCATACACGAGTTTTCAATTAATGACGTCAATTTCCTTTGCTGCCGGAAATTATACATCTATTTTTAGTTATAAATGGCTACGAGATGTGGATTTTTCCCCCCCAAAAAAAAACACTCACTTACGTGCCAATATTGAACTAATCAATTAAAAGTTATGTTTTATATTTCGCAAAAATGATTTTATTTTCATTCTGATACAGAACACACATATTACAATAATTTTCGTATTTGACATGAAAAGTATACTAATTCAGTTAGTTTTCTATTAACTTAATAAAAAGGGAAATGTCCCTTTCATACTTTGTCCAAATCGATGCCACTCTCTGGACTCGGAAATAAAAAACCATTGTTCAAACCTGGACTACAACTCGAGACCTTCGGAATGGCACCCCCGCAGGTACCGCCGCTCGACCACCGTGTCTATTTTCTACTATCTACAAAACAATATTAGTTAACAACAATAGATCTTTTAAGTACAGCCGCTACACTGTTACAACCAGGAAATTAACTAGCTTGGTAGCATTCAGGCGTGTTCTCGGAGTTTGGCGCTTTGTCGTCGCGGTGAAATGTTATTCTTTCCCCAATAATATTGAAGCTAGTTTACTGACAGCTACACTTCTATCGAAAACTTCTTTAAATGAAGTATTTTGTGTTTTCTTTCTTGACGTCAAAGTAATAAATAAAATAAATAGACACCATAGTAAAGGTAAATAATGTTGTTTGTTTTTTATTTCTTTGTTAAAAATTTTTTTTTTCATGAATTGAAAGGAAAGGTGATAAAATTATTATATACAAGACTTTTCTTTCATCCCATTTTAAGAATTCGTTGGCAAAAAAAACAATTTTGAAATTTAAAATACTTTTAAAATAAAATATGTAAATAATAATACAGCCATAGATTTTTATTATAGATTTGCACTAAAAAGTAACGAATATTTTTTTAAAACTATATTTGAACATTTTCAAACATGCTGATGAAACATAAAATCGTGGGCGCAAAAGTAAGATATTTTAAATACTTCTATTGGTGGTGAACTAGTCTACTTTTTTTTTTTAATCGAATGAGTTGTTTTTAATATTTTTTTATAATACAACGAGAAATGCAGGATTCAATGAATTCCATAGTAAGTTTAATTGAATCTGGCAATGATGTATCCACTATAACAAAATTACGCTTACGGTTTCATTTTACCACCGAGTTCGGAAATGTTCAGATTTTCGACAAGAAAAAAAATATGTTTAGTCAAAGACTATTATAAGATGGACCGCTTACTTTAATATTTCTGCTATATAGTTACTCAAATGACTTTTCGGAATTCCCGATTCCATTTTCCACTGTACACTTACTTCTGTTTTATTTAATCGCTATGATTTTCTCAATGAAAAAATGAAAATTTAAATCGAAATTTGTATACAACAGAAACATTTAGGCAAACGTAGGAGCGTAGAAGCCATTTAAGACAGCGTTATTGGATGCACATGGAAAAAGAACATAATTTAAGCTCTAAAAAAGAGCAAGCGGTCCATCTTTTTATAGTCTTTGGTTTAACTTTTAGTACACTTATAAAATCAAATCGATGCAATTAAAAAGTATTTTTATCGATTTCATTTCTTAATTTTCAGTTATATAAAGAGTTTAGAAATGTATTTAAAAGTGTGTACACCTCGCTTGACATGATTTTCTAAATTTCTTTTGACTAAAAATGTTCCTTATAGAAGTTCCATAAGAAAACATAAAGCATGAAAACAACCAAACAGCAAAGGGAGAATTAATAGAAAGAGCTTTTATATACTTCTTTTAAGCACTATTCTATCAAGGAGACTTTGCCCTGTGTCACAGTGATGATGAGATTGTGTGGCCAGTAGGATTCAGCAGTGGCTGAGAGTCCGCACACTATATTCCCGCCATAAAACAATCTCTTACAGAGCTTCTACATAATATATTCGTATCATAATAAAACTATAAATATTAAATTAATACTTTTAGTTTTATTCTATCGCACAAACACAAAAAAGGCCTAACAATTGTTTAACGTCCATTTACGGTAAAAACAGATTATAAATAATGGTATTTTCTTTGTATATGATTCAGACACATTAACAAATTGAACTCCTAAATGACAAAGTGAAATCCTAAGTGACAAAGTGAAAATGTAATAAAGGCTTATACCCACACTTAACATTCATCACTCATAAATGTACTCGCCTAACTATATTATTTGTTTCATAAATAGATAGTTTATTTCTTCAAATCTATCAACAGTATATTGGCAAAAAAAACAACAAAGCAACATAGTCTATGTTTTGTGTAGTTCTTGTAAAGGTCTTGATTTCAAAAGCTTTGTCACTTTTTCTACACTTAGTTGGTAATAAAAATAATGTTGAATATATTTTTCGTTGACTCTTAGATTGCTAACATTCAAAACAGATACCTGTCCAGATAACCATTTCACAATTTCGTACCACCTTTCGTCAAACATTTGCCTCTAACAATAGACTTGTATTGTAATGCCATCTGCTGCGTCCATTAAACGTACGACTATTGTGACTTTAGCGTTGTCAAGCTACATTTGTAATTAAATAGCCAGCTGTCAGCTGGACTGCCCGCCACGTTCGGCTCAAGCAAACATTTACAAGGTGTACAAATATAATTTTGTTACAACAAAACACATCTGCTCTCAAAGCATTGGTATAGTCGATATCAAAACATAATCGGAATGTGAAACAAATCGAGTCCAGTCTGATAATTAAAGATTATGGCAAATCTGAAAAGCTTATAATACACTTTGTACAAACATGATATAGTTGTCGTATACATACAGTTGATACAGCAAAAAAAAGATAATAACAATGTTCAAACAAAAATAAAATTTAAAAATTCAAGAATGATACATTCTTCTTCTTTTTTTTTGTAATGAATATCTTATGGACCTTATTATGAAAAGGCGCTACGCACTATACCTATTCTGTGCTACGCACTTTGACCATTCATGAATAAGTTATCCCGATAAATCGTTTCTGCTAAATTTGTGTTTGGATTGAACATTGTTATTATCTTTTTAACTTTCTTTTGATTAATAATTAATACGCTTTAGGGATAAATGAGTGAAAACATATTGACATAAATTTCTCAGTCATTTTGACTGATGGGCTTTTTGCTGTTTGTCCTGATTGTCGCAGTGCAATGTGTTGTATTGGTAGGGGTCTTTTTTCTATTGTTGATCTAGCTATTTTTCTCTTTGAAATATAAAAACGTATATATGATCCCTATGTGTTTAATAATAGATGAATAGTTAAACAAGAACCAGCATATATATATATATATATATATATATATATATATATATATATGGCACATAAATTAAGAGAATCTTAGATGATTTAAAAACTGCAGGGTAGTTAAGTTTATCTGTAGAGATATGTTTCAACAGATGATGGGCTTTCAATTGAACGTTTTCTAACTTTCCTAGATATGGGTAGCCACAAAGGAGAAAGTATGGCTAAGATTGTGCACAACTACCTTACAAATGAGTGCAAAATATATTTTTAGTAAGTGTCGAGGCCAGTCATATGTCTGACAAATACAAGGGTATGCTAGAAATAATTCTGAAGATTAACAAGTAATGTATAATGTATATTCCATGTGGTGGCAATTCCCTAATTCTTGTTGGTAGAGCAGCAGTTCACTGTTGTTTAGATGCAGTAAACTTTTTTTGGAATTGTGGAAGAAATATATAATTTCTGTTCATCATCTACAAATAGATAGGCAGTACGGTTGTCATTTTTCAAAGATGATTCAAAAGTTTCAAAGTCTTTGTCAAAGACTAGATGGGAAGCACATTCAATGGCCACAAGTGCAATATTTTATAGTTATGACGGAATAATTTCTGCATTGCATCAGCTGCATATTGATACTACAGAGAAGGGCGAAACAATAAATCAAGCCATACAAATTTTGAATAGAATGGAGGAGTTTGAATTTATGGTCATGTTATATTTGTAGAGTTACTTGCTGGATGAATTTCACAAGACTAGTCCATCACTGCAAGACCCTCAAATTACTCTAGATGTATGCAGGAAATTGTATGCTTCAATTTCGAATTTTGATCAATGTTCCAGTGAAATGTTCGATCATTTTGAAGAAAAAGCAAAGGAAAAAATGATTGATGTTGATTACAAGAAAAGAAGATATTCTTCTTCTTCTTCTTCTATTAGCCAGTCTGCAGAGCTGTTTGCTCTTTTGCAGTCAATGCCAGACAAACATATTTACATGTCTTTTTCAGTTGTTCAATACTGCTATAGATTGTGTTGGTAAAGGTAGGTTGAGGGGGGGGGGGGGTGCGTCTGAGGAAGGTAAGCCCAGGGCACTCAAGCAGGAAGTGGTCCACAGTTTCTTGTGGGCAGGGGCAACGTCTGCAGTTAGGTGGGTGAGTTGGGTTTATTCTGTTTAGGTGTGAATTGAGTGGTATATGTCCTGTTCTCAACTGGAATATAGTGCATTGTTCTTTGCGGGGGGAGAAACTTTATGTTGTCTTGTTTGTTGGGCTGATTCATTTCTTTGTACATTATTCTTCTAGTTGTTCCCTGAGCCCAATGATTTAGCCATCTAAAACCGGTTTGATTTTCCAAAATCGGATTTCGGTTTGTTGGTTGGAAGGTAATCATTACTTCAAGCAGAAGACTTTTTTTTTTGGTTCTGATTGAAATATTTTTAATAAATAATGTTGGATTCGCAAAAAAGCATTCTTGAAATGCCTTGCTAACACTATACACTATTTAGTCTTAGATATTTTTTTTCTTGTGATTCCAAATACCAACTATGGCTTCCGATAAAAACTACATCAAACCAATTGTTAAGTTACAGTTACAATTAACATGAATCTTTTTACTTGTCGGCTCATCGTTTAGATGTTCGCGCCTCTTTGATGTACGCAATAGAGAGAGGCAAACTAGCCCTTCCCTGTGACCCTGAACAATTATTCGGCGAGGCATCGCGTCTGTGCTTTATTGTTAACGGGCCTAATAAATACACATTCTTTTGATTGGTGCTACGCGAAGCCTTTCAATACAGACATTGTCACGATGTTCCCGTGCGGGAGACCAACTCGTCACAATGTTGACACTGAGAGGGGTGCGGGGGGGTGGTTGAGTGGGGTTAATGGTGGCTGGTTGTCGTGGGGTTAATGGTTAATGGTGGCTGGTTGTCGTGGGGTATGAGGTACCGATGCTGCAATCGTCCTGGAACAATGATTATCTCTCTCCTGGCTCGTTAAGATGTTACAGAGTATACAAACAAACAGTTCTAAGATAATCAAGCAAATCACTGGTTACTGTTCAGGTGTTTATTACGTTTCGAATATCCAATGATGAGATATACATGTGAAGTTATACAGTAATGCTGACACTAGTATATGCGAGTGTTATGGAATCCGAGGTTAGGCTACACAACTATACTACTGAAAATACGATTACCGGCTAAACAGCTATATATATATATATCTAACATGCGGGGAGCGATATAGTACTTGAGATATATGCACAGGAATGTCTAACGCTTTGTATATGGTACTGTTTATGTAATCCAACTTTAGGCTACACAACTATACTGGGGAAATTACGATTACTGGCTAAATATCTGCAAGTCCAAAATGCGATTCAGGATTTAAGCCAAGACGCTGTTCTAGCTCGAGAGCTGGGGACGAACTGATTAAGATTTAGTTGAGCGGCTTTTCGTTAACATTAGTCACGTGAGAAGCTCCTCAGTTGATTGGGTGATTACATTAGTTTCGATTTAAAGATAATTCCCATTGGTCAGCTCGAACATATATTTACATAAAGGTAAAAGGCTTATTGGAGCCAAAAATGGAGTTGGGGGTGGGTGAACAATTATACCGCCAAAACTGCGGGTAGGGTGTAGATGAAGTAATTATTGCCGCCCGCACTCAGCGGGGGTGAACGAGAAAGACGGGGGGGTTGAAGTGGGTAGGGATAGTGGCTGCGAGGGGCGATGAGGGGGGCGAGAAGGTTTTCGCTCGTCCCAGGTACTTATCGTCCGGCGGCCTCTTTGCTTAAGCAACAAAAGTAATTTTGACCAGGGAACGAGTTTCTTAGAGGTCTATTTTCATATACATGTTATAATTGCGGAGGGGCGGGATGGGGTGAAGGTCATGGGGAGGGTGGCTCAGGGGTGTTTCGTCATATATGACCCTGACCTGTTCCGAGGGATGGGGGGGCACACATGTGCTACCACATTTATAGTATAGGCTTACATGAATGCTTATATTACTGGCGCGGTATTCTGTACGAATACATTAAATATAACATGAATTAATATATTAAGAGTTGAAAACATAATAGAAATATATATACATTAAGATTCACACACGTATACACTTCATTCATTCACGGTTTTAGTACCAGTTTGGGCGTATTGATTAGCAAACTTTGAATTGGGACTAAAAGAGTGTAGTGAAGGGTTAAGGAACAGGTGAAGAAAGGGGTTGGCGGGGTGTTCCTATTGCGTGAGAGAAGGAGAAGATAATGGCGTCAGACCACTCTCATCCTATCTTATCTAACTCTACGCTAACCTATGGTTTTAGTTCTACACTACTTCTTACGCTATAATCTATCTATGTGTGCTAAGAGTCACGATTTAAGTCCAAGGTCGTGACACTCCCCCGGGCAAACTTGGAATCTACTCTGAGTGGATTCACACCTAAATTACTTTGTCTGGGGCGTGGGAAAGGGGGGAGTCGGTGGTGTGTCGTCGGGGTTCGGATCTGAGTGGGCGCATCGGGATTAGAAATCCGCGAGGTGGTGTTCTTTCCCAGACTGGTAAACGGTTTGGAAGCTGTACTGTGACAGGGTGAGGGAGTATCTCATTATTCTTCTGTTTAGGTTCTTTGCGCATGCGAGGAACGTCAGGGGCTGGTGGTCGGTCTTGAGAATGAAATGGCGCCCGTACAGGTATACGTGGAATTTCTCAACTCCAAATACGAGAGCCAGACACTCCTGTTCAGAGGTGCCGTAATTCATTTGCGCGGAGTTGAGTTTCCGTGACGCGTAGGCTACAGGAAACATCATGTTATCGTGTTCCAGGTCAGGTTGTAACAGGGCCGCGCCTACTGCTCGTCCGCTTGCATCGCACTTCAACACGTTGGGAAGGGACGGGTTCGGCAGTCGCAGTATGGGTTTGCTAGTGAGAGCTGTCTTCAATTGGTCGAACACTTGTTGGCACTCATCGGACCAAGTAACTTTCTCTTGGAGATTTTTCCGCGTTAGGTCTGTTAAAGGGGCTGCGATGCTATTGTAGTGTGGTATGAACTTCTGATAATACCCTGTTGACCCTAGTAGAGACCGTATACCTGATTTGGTGGTGGGCTGAGGGGCTAACTTAATTTTCTCTACTTTGTTTTCGTCCGGCATTATTTTGTTCTTTTCGATCATGTGGCCTAGGAATTTCAGTTTAATGAAACCGACCATGCATTTTGTGGGCCTTGCAGTTAGGCCGGTTTCGCGGAGCCTAGCTAGTAGGGCAGTAATTGTTTCTACATGATCTGCCCAGGTAGGCGTGGCTATCAAGATATCATCTACGAAATGTGTGATCCCAGGCCTGTTAATTGGCTGAATCAGCTTCCGCATCATGCGTGTGAACACGGAGGGGGAGTTATTTAGGCCAAAGGGGTCAGTTTGAAACTCGAAGTGCCCTTGATCGGTACTGAAGGCGAGGTAGTGTCGGCACTTCTCTATTTGGAAGAATCCTTTGCTAAGATCAAACTTGGAAAAGTATTGAGCGTTGCTCAGTTTTGAAAACAGTAAATCAGGGTCTGGCATTGGTTCAACTTGAAATTCAGTGACTGCGTTTAAGCGGCGGAAGTCTATGCACATACGGTGAGAACCGTCTGATTTCCTTACTAGTACTACCGGCGCATTGTACGGGGAGGTTGAGGGGGCGATAATGTTGTTGGCTAGCAGATAATTTATTTCTTTCTCAATGACATCTAGTTTGGCGTGGGGCATAGTGTATGCCTTGACCTGAATGGGTCGGGGGTCGGTGACCTACATAGTGAATGTTTCTAAGTTGGTACGCCCTGTGGTGTCGGTCAGCACGTCATAGTACGAGGAGAGTAAATGTTTCGCTGTGTTAGCTTGTTCAGGGGTTAGAAGGGGACAGATGTCTACATCATCTATGGTTTATGTCTGTTGTAGGGGAAAGGCGGTTAATGAGTCATCGGCTTCTGTCTCTTCAGCAATGGCCGTTGCTACCAGGGGTGTATCGTCTAACGGTTGCTCTATGTATCGCTTTAGCAAGTTGATGTGGAACATTTTGTCTTTGTTGCCGATTTTGATAAGGTAGTTGGTGCCTGAGAGTTTTTTTGTAACTGGATATGGGCCTCTCCATGCTAACTGGAGTTTGTTGTAAGAGGAGGGAAGGAGCAGTAGTGCTTTATCGCCCTGAGCCAGAGAGCGTTCTTTGGCCCGCCGATTGTATAACTTCTCCTGTCTCTCCTGTTTTGAGGCGATAGAGTGGACAGTTTTAAGCCTAGTCTTTAGGTCATTGATGTAGGCGTGGACTGAGAGTTCTTCGGGGTGGGGGGAGGGTTTAGTCCAGGCGCGCTTGAGGAGCTCTAGTGGACCACGGGGTTGGGAACCGAATAACATCTCATAGGGAGTGTAGCCTAAGGTAGAATGGGGAGTAGACCGATATGCGAATAAGGCGGTGGGGAGGAGGGTATCCCATTCATCCAGAGGGCCATCAACGGTTTTCTTTAACAGCCCGATTAGTGTTTGGTTAAACCGTTCGACTAATCCATTGCATTGAGGGTGATAGGGGGAGGACCGGAGGTGAGTGGTGTTCATGATGTGCAACGCTTCCCTCATCAGTGTACTGGTGAACTGGGGCCCGTTATCAGAGAGTAGGACTTCAGGAAACCTCACTCTCGTGAAAATGGTAAACAGTGCCTCGGCCACGTGTTTCGCGTCTTCTTTCGGCAGCGCCACAGCTTCCGGCCAATTGGTAGCCTGGCATATCACGCACAGTATGAATCTGTTCTTCTTCCGTGTTATGGAAAGTGGCCCTACGAGGTCTACTGACACCCGCTGAAAGGGCGTGTCGGTCACCGGGTGTTTGCCTAACGGTACTGGCTTAGTTTGGTGGGCCTTGGACATGAGCTGGCATTGGTGGCATGACACTACAAATCGTTTGATCTCATTGTGCATACCGGGCCAGTAGAAGTAATGGATGATTTTGTTGACTGTGGACCCTTGCCCTTGGTGACCGCCCAGGGTTGAGTCGTGGGCCGCCTCCATAACTTGCCTACGTTAAGGACCGGGGATGATGAGCTGGTCTCTGACCGATCCGTCAGGGAGGCTGGACCGTCGGAACAGTCTTTTCCCTTTTTGAATAAACGAGTAGGGTATCGGGGGGTCTGGGTTTTGACTAGGGATGTTAAAACCGGTTTGTTTTCAAAACCGGTCTTCGGTTCTATGAAACCGGTTTAAAACCGGTTTAAAACCGGATTTCGATTTCCCCCTCCCCCCCCCCCCCCGCAATGTCACAAGTCACAGGCCGGAAAAGACAAATGAGCGTAGTTTTGTAGGTGTAGGCTATTTTAAAAATATTTCAAACGTAATAAGTGTTTGCATAGCATTCAAGAGGTTGATTTGTGTGAATACATTATGATTTTGTACACTTTACCAGAACATTCTTTAGAAATAAATAAAAATATGGGCTAATTGATTAAAACCGATAATAGCTTTCAATAGTGATAATTTGTGCACCGTGGACTTAGATTTGTTAAATAATGTATTGAATAGGATCAAGTAGCGCCAATCAAAAGTCAAAAGAATGTGTATTTAATGCTGCCGTTAATAATAAAGCACAGACGCGGTGTCTAGCCGAATTGTTCAGGGTCACAGGACAAAACTAGTTTGCTCTCTCCATTGCGTACATCAAAGAGTTGTCGTCGGCATCCGTCCGTCTCGAGTGACGATGGTGTAGCTTCATGGGTGAGGTATCCAACTGCACCGCCGAGAATGGCTGTGTAGGCCAACCTAGGAGAGGCAATCACTGCCGCACTTGAGGCACATCAAACAGTAGCGCACATCTAAACGATGAGCCGACATTTGGTTTGATGTTGTTTTTATCGCAAGCCATAGTTGGTATTTGGAGAAAAAAAAGAAACACAATATCTAAGACTAAATAGTATTAGCAAGGCATTTCAATAATTGTTTTGCGTGAATCCAACATTTTTTTTTAAAATATTTCCATCAGAACTAATAAAAAAATAAAAAAGGGTGTGCTACTTGAAGTAATGATTACCTTCCAACCAACAAACCGAAATCCGGTTTTAAAAATCAAAACCGGTTTTCCGATTCAAAACCGGAATCCGGTATTCCGGTTTTCGTTTAACATCCCTAGTTTTGACCGATCTTAGCGAACAGTGGGGCCAGGGTCGAGTCTTCCTGTTGAGCCCGCAGGAATTCGTGGGCCGTGGGGGATTCCTGGGGAGGGTGGGGAACAGGGTCAGGGTGCGCGCGTGTGGCCACTGATGCAAGGGGGGGGGGGGAGGGGGACATCGGCAAGGTTGACGTATCGTTCCCCCAGGATGACGTCATAGGGTAATTCGACTCGGATTGCTAAGGTAGCCGTGCCATTGTCTGGTTTTGACTTGATGTGAACCTTGGCGGTTGGGAGGGATTCAACGTATCCCGTTACAACTCTATATTCGACTGACTCGCCAGTATAGTCGGAGGGACTCACGAAGGAAGTCTTAGCGAACCCATCAAGCTGGCATCCCGAGTCGAGAAGGGCCCTGGCTTTTTTTGAGTTGATCTCTATATTTCTTTCTGTCTTGGTTTCCGGTTTGGCGGGGGTGTAAGCGGGGGGGGGGGGGGTTGTCGGTTTCTGGGTCTTGCGTCCTGGGGGTGTCTGCCGGCCAAAGGGTGACGGTGTATACTCCTGGGGGGAGGAGTTTCTGGGAGTGATTATGGCCGGTGTGTGCCTTGGGTTGTTGCTCAGCGGAGTTACCGTGGCGGGTCGAATGGGGATGATTGGTGCCGGTTTATGGCCTGGTCATGTGGTGGGGCTGGTCCGCACGTCGCGAGTCTTGGAGGGGCGGAGGGGGTTTGGGTTGGAAATGACCCGGTCGGGGCTGAGGGAAGCTGTTGTGGCTGATTAGCGGGGGAGGGTTGGTGCGGTGGTTGTCCCAGTTATTCCGGTTCGACTGTAGGTGTCCCGGGCGGAAGAGAGGGCCCGGTGGCCTTGTCGACCTACCATTTTCTCATCGGGGAGCGGGGGTGGTTGGAATTTTTCCCGGGGGTGGGACGATTCTACTAGGTTGGACTGTAGAAACCTATCTGCGCCCTGCAGGGAGGGGTTTAACCCGGTGATTCCTTGTTGAATAAGGAAGGCCCTTAGTTTCGGGGGCATTTACGATTCTACCTGTTCTGTCATTAGAAGGGTGACCATGCCTTCAAACGATTGTTCGATATTGTCTAGTTCTACCCACTTGAGTAGGTAGGACTGGATTCGCTCCGCAAATTGCGTGTAATTTTCCCCTGATCGTAGCGTGGAAGACCGAAACTTCTTTTGATAATGTGACGCGTGCATTTGGTGTCGATTTAGCAGCGCGTTTTTCAGTGCAGTGCACGACTCCCGGTCTTCTGGGGACAGTTTACAAAAAGTGTCATAGTCCTCTCCTCTTAGTGTGGAGACGAGGATCCTACAATGTAATTCTGTGGGGACCTCATTTAACTCCATACAGTCGCTAAACCGTTGGAGGTAAATGTCAAACTGTTCTAGTCGGGGGTCGTGAACTTCGGTCCATAGAGAAGCATGTCTGGGGAGGGGATGGTTGGGGGTGGCTGAGCTAAATGATGAGGGGGAGTTTGGATTGTCGTTGTTGTCGGGGGCCCTAGTGCTTGCTGCTAATTCAGCTAGTCTGAATTCATGTGTCCTGCGTGCCTCCTCATCTAATCTATTCTCTTTTCTAGCTCTATATTCCCTAGCTAATTGTTCTGCTCTCTCCTCCCTAGCTAATTGTTCTGCTCTCTCCTCCCTAGCTACTTGTTCTGCTCTCTCCTCCCTAGCTACTTGTTCTGCTCTCTCCTCCCTAGCTACTTGTTCTGCTATCTCCTCCCTAGCTACTTGTTCTAATCTAAGTTTCTCTTCTCTCTGCTCTAGTCTAAGTTTGTCTTCTCTCTCTAGTTGTTCTAATCTAATCTTCTCTGCTTTGGCTTCATGGTCCGCTACTTGTTCAACTACGTATTTATTGACGTCTCCGTCACTGTAGCCTATCGCTATAGCCTCTTCTCTCAGCTGCTTACGCAATAGTACACCTTCAGCCATAGTGACAGAGTAAGGCGAGAGTAAGGCAGTAACGGACAGAGATATAACGAGATAGAAAGAGTAGATGTAAGCGGGATTGGGGTTCAGAGAGTTTATCTAATGTTATACAACTCAAAATGGTACTCACCAGAACAGCGGTTCCTAGAATTTCACATATACACTAATACACATATCCAATCATAAAGTTATTGTTTTATGGCGCTTAGCGCTCTGTTGGTGTGGATAACTTCGGGCTGGTCGTGCCGGGACTGGATTAGCGTATAGTGTTATTGTCTATTTTTCCGGGTTTGGTTACCGGGAACTACGGCGGGTTCCTACAGGGAGGTTGATAGCGGTTGACGGGTTCTCTAGGTTGATACTTGTCGGACAGGCACGTCGGTGCGGTGTCTCGGGTGACGATCTGGCGGTTGGGGTGGTGAATCTGGCGTAATGGGGTGACGCAGGTGGCGTAGGGTGACGAATCTGGCTGCTGGTGTATCTGGGGTGACGATCTGGCGGTTGGGGTGTCGAATCTGGCGTGATGGGGTGACGCAGGTGGCGTAGGGTGACGAATCTGGCTGCTGGTGTATCTGGGATGAAGATCTGGCGGTTGGGGTGTCGAATCTGACGTGATGGGGTGACGCAGGTGGCGTAGGGTGACGAATCTGGCTGCTGGCGTATCTGGGTTGACGTAAATTGCTTAGAGTGGCGAATCTGGCGTAAGGGGTTAGGCGAATCTGGCGTAATGGGGTGGCGAATTTGGTTGCTGTAGCTTAGAATCTTTTTGTGATGGAGAGATGAGCCCCCATCCAGGATCGATTTCAGAGTCGGCGTAGTCCTCGGGTTGATGCTTTTGTTAGTGCACTGAACGGCTTGAGTTCAGAATCCCGCGACGAGGTCCCAATTTGTCACGATGTTCCCGTGCGGGAGACCAACTCGTCACAATGTTGACACTGAGAGGGGTGCGGGGGGTGGTTGAGTGGGGTTAATGGTGGCTGGTTTTCGTGGGGTTAATGGTTAATGGTGGCTGTTTGTCGTGGGGTATGAGGTACCGATGCTGCAATCGTCCTGGAACAATGATTATCTCTCTCCTGGCTCGTTAAGTTGTTACAGAGTATACAAACAAACAGTTATAAGATAATCAAGCAAATCACTGGTTACTGTTCAGGTGTTTATTACGTTTCGAATATCCAATGATGAGATATACATGTAGAGTTATACAGTAATGCTGACAC
Source organism: Anisus vortex (assembly GCA_949126835.1). Lineage (NCBI taxonomy): Eukaryota > Metazoa > Mollusca > Gastropoda > Planorbidae > Anisus > Anisus vortex. The sequence continues at coordinate 19,893,943 of OX421493.1, forward strand.
TAGTATATGCGAGTGTTATGGAATCCAAGGTTAGGCTACACAACTATACTACTGAAAATACGATTACCGGCTAAACAGCTATATATATATATATCTAACATGCTGGGAGCGATATAGTACTTGAGATATATGCACAGGAATGTCTAACGCTTTGTATATGGTACTGTTTATGTAATCCAACATTAGGCTACACAACTATACTGAGGAAATTACGATTACTGGCTAAATATCTGCAAGTCCAAAATGCAATTCGGGATTTAAGCCAAGACGCTGTTCTAGCTCGAGAGCTGGGGACGAACTGATTAAGATTTAGTTGAGCGGCTTTTCGTTAACATTAGTCACGTGAGAAGCTCCTCAGTTGATTGGGTGATTACATTAGTTTCGATTTAAAGATAATTCCCATTGGTCAGCTCGAACATATATTTACATAAAGGTAAAAGGCTTATTGGAGCCAAAAATGGAGTTGGGGGTGGGTGAACAATTATACCGCCAAAACTGCGGGTATGGTGTAGATGAAATAATTATTGCCGCCCGCACTCAGCGGGGGTGAACGAGGGAGACGGGGGGGGGGGGGGTTGAAGTGGGTGGGGATAGTGGCTGCGAGGGGCGATGAGGGGGGGGGGGCGAGGAGGTTTTCGCTCGTCCCAGGCACTTATCGTCCGGCGGCCTCTTTGCTTAAGCAACAAAGGGAATTTTGACCAGGGAACGAGTTTCTTAGAGGTCTATTTTCATATACATGTTATAATTGCGGAGGGGCGGGATGGGGTGAAGGTCATGGGGAGGGTGACCCTGACTTGTTCCGAGGGGATGGGGGGGCACACATGTGCTACAACATTTATAGTATAGGCTTACATGAATGGCTATATTACTGGCGCGGTATTCTGTACGAATACCTTAAATATAACATGATTTAATATATTAAGAGTTGAAAACATAATAGAAATATATACATTAAGATTCACACACGTATACACTTCATTCATTCACGGTTTTAGTACCAGTTTGGGCGTATTGATTAGCAATCTCTGAATTGGGACTAAAAGAGTGTAGTGAAGGGTTAAGGAACAGGTGAAGAAAGGGGGTGGTGGGGTGTTCCTATTGCGTGAGAGAAGGAGAAGATAATGGCGTCAGACCACTCTCATCCTATCTAATCTAACTCTACACTATTCTATGGTTCTAGTTCTACACTACTTCTTACGCTATAATCTATCTATGTGTGCTAAGAGTCACGATTTAAGTCCAAGGTCGTGACAGACATTATTTTACAAGTTACCATATTATATGCCACTTCATATGTTTCTTAGTATTATGATTATGGTCAATGATAATCGGAAATTTGATTATCACTATAAAAAAATTGTAAGCTATTATCGGTTTTAATCAATTAGCCCACATATGTTTTTAGTTCTAAAGAATTTTATGGTAAAGTGTACAAAATCATGTTGTATTCACACCAATCAACCCATTGAATGCCCTGCAAACACTAATTAAGTTTGAATTACTTTTCAAATATAGCCTACCTACAAAACTACGCACATTAAGCTTTTCCGGCATGTGAGTGACTTGTGATATTGCGCGGGAAGGGGAAGGGGACCGAGATCCGGTTTTATACCGGTTTTATAGAACCGAAAACCGGTTTTGAGAAAAAAACGGTTTTAACATCCCTAGTTTTGACTAATGATATCAAATTGAAGGAGGACAAAGTGATCAGACTTACCCGATTCCCGATTCCCCTGCATCACAGAGAGTGTCTGCAGGATGAATTGAGAGAATTGCTACTGATAAGGATAATTGAGCCATCAGAATCCCCCCTAAGCCGCCCCTATCGTTCTTGTAAAGAAAAAGACAGGGGATATGCGGCTGTGTGTGGATTACAGACAGCTAAATGAAATAACTATTTTGGACCCTACCTAATGTCTAACCACGAAGAATTGATGACACAGCTAGCCAGAGCCAAGTACTTTTACGAAACTAGACTTATCACGTGGATACTGGCCGATACCCATGTGTGTGGAAGCCAAAATTTTAACGGCTTTTATTACACCCTTTGGACTATCAGTGGAATTTTATGAGTTTCGTCCTTATTAATGCACCGGCCACTTCCAACAGGATGATGGCTCGGTTACTAGCCGACAGAGAAGATACTATTTGATACTTAGACGATATATGCCTGTTTCACGACGATTGGCTCAGACAACTCCAAGGACTTAAGGAAATATTTACCTTCCTACAACAACACAATCTAATAGTACGGCCGTCCAAAGTAGAGCTGGGCTTATCAAAGATAACCTTTTTAGGATACAAAGTAGGATACAGTACAATATAACCTGTCGATTAAACGGTGTCTAATATCTTGAAGTTGGATCGATCCCGTACAAAGAAACAAGTACGGAGTTTATTAGGATTGTGCAAATTCTATAGGAAGTTTATAAACAATTTCGTACGCATAACTGAACCTCAAAAAAAAGGGACTACCTAATATAATGACTTGGTCCGATGAATGCCATAGGTCTTTAGGAATGATATGTTGTTTGTCTATATTAACTAGTTTAAAAATCACATTGTACATTTATATACATAAATATACATTATTAGACTACTTCTAGTATATATTTAAAAAAATTCAATTTTATTCTCAACATCTGTAACAAACTTTATTTAATTCAACATGCTATTACTTAAATAGATAACGAAGATTATATAATGCACTCAATATCTTTATTCAGCCGCCATGTTTGTAATAAATATAATGTAACTAATGACATTCTAGTGGATTTCTAGATTCTAGGTCTCCTAATTATCTAAAAACAAATACAAATAATGTTGAATCTGAGATGAGAATATTCAGCTTTGCAGATTGTTTTAAGCAAATTTATGTTGACTAAATCCTAGAATACATCATACAGCCGACAAAAACAGGGTTCGCTTTTCTAAAGCTGGCTACTCTTTTTCAATTACTATAGGATCGACACAAACCTTTCTTGCTTTTTTTTTTTCTTTTGCTGGCTCCGATACATTACCCAAAAGACAAACATGATGCTTATAAGACTATCCGCTATCCATAAGACCAATATAATGTCCAAAAGAACAATTTGTTGCACATAAAATCTGTCAAATGCCTTGAACAAAAATACTCTGCCAAGAAGACACAACAGCTGCCCAAAATACAAATAATATTATGCCCTAAAGAGGAATGCGCTGTCCGTCAAACCTATCCGCTACACATAAGACCAGTCCAGTGCCATAAGACATATCTCATATCTCATAAAATCAATATGTTGCCCACAAGACACATCTGCTACCCAGAAGACGAATCAGCTCCCCAAACAATGAATCTGCTGCCCAGAAGACCTGTCTGCTATACAGAAGACTAATCTGGTGCCCATTAGACCAATGTGTTGCCCAGAAAACCAATCTGTTGCCCTGAAGACCTGTCCGATGAACAGAATACCAATACTGAGTAAGATATTTACAATGTAGTATGATGAAAACAATACGAGGAGACGCCATCATAGAATATATTTCTTTTGACCACTATAATAATAATATATTATCGGAAAGAATTTCATATTTCGTTATAAGTAATGAGTGGTTTCAACTACTGTTAGCTCAGCTGAGTGTCACAATATCTACAGCATATTATGCAAACAAATAAAGAATTTATTATATAAAGCATACTTCTTAAAAATTAAAGATGATTGATATAATCTTATATTATATATTACACACGTTTCTTCTATCTGTGGTCAGAATCTAGTCTTGCATTTTTATTAGTGTTTTAAATGATGTTATTGATTTTTCTGGTTTGTTCAGATTAACCCATTCAGTTCCCGAATGCCACTCGAATGCCAATGTTTTATTACGCTATTTTCTTATCTTATTGTTTTGAAAAGCTATAATTTAAACATTCTAACTAAAATTGTTACAAAATATGTATTTATTCTTGAGATAAAAGGGCCTGTTTCTCTTGGAAACATGCAATGCGACGGTATAATTTCTTGCTGGCGTCCATTTTTAAGGACATTTTTTAAAATCTCAATATTTCAATAAAAAATAATTCACAAAATAACTATCATTTATTAATTACATCATGACATTCTATTACATATGTAAAAATCACGAAAAAATTAAACCTCAGCAAGATATGGGTAAATCATAAAAAACATAATGTAGATGTTGACATTCTAATGTCGATTGAGTGTCAAAACCATCCCATTGTATCCCAGGTTGTTTTGTTCGGGTCTGTCTGTGAGACATGTCTGGATGTCGATGGATAAAATGTGAAATTTAAAAAAAATTTTTATTACTATTTGTTTTCCCTTGCATTGATATCTTTTTGTTTCAACGGTGAACTATTGTAGTTTAGGTATTTATGTATAACACATATGTGTAAACAGTAGTATTGATTGAATGCACCCCCCTCCCCATTCTTTTTTCGCTATGTGAGTTTTTTGCGTCAGAACATGTTGGTTCAGCAAGATGTAACTACCATTGATAATATTGAGAAGGACCGTCGTCCTTCTTGTCGGGCCAAGGGAGAATGTCACGTAGCGTTGTCCGGCGGTAGCGTATTTGTGTGTTTGTTATGAGTTGTTTTATAATGGGCGAATGATGAATGGTTTATGTGGTATAATAGGCAGTTGAGAGTTGGGTTACGAGCTAGCGGCTGGAAGGTTGTGTCTGTTCTTTTGTACTGTGTAGTGTATGGAGGATATTATGGACTAGTGTTATATTTATTCTTATTTATTCTTTCATTCTTACCATTTATTATATTAAAAGTGCATTTCATTTAATAGTCATAGCTATAGTAGGCCTATTATAGTCTAAGCTTATAGATTATAAAACAGTTCAAACTGAAACTATTTACTATAGAAAAGTGTTGATTAACCGTTTGCGATTGCATGAAATAATTAAGGGAATATGAAGGTAGGCTATGCTACATATTTGATATTTGCAAACTGATGCGTGTTTTCTTCCATGAATTTTTAGTTACATTATTGAATAATATTTCATGCACAATATGAATATCTATAGGCTTATTATATTCAATATACAACTCATACACCGGCATACGGCATAGGCCCGACTATATGACATAGGCCTATATTATATATAGCATCTTCCTACGAACAATATATATTTTTTTTTAAAGTTTAACATAATATTTGGTTTGGCAATGGTTTTTATATTCGTGAAAATGCCTCTTGCCTCTGTCTCTAGCAAACATAAAATAATATCTAGAATTATATTTGCCTTTTTATTAATCAAAACGAGCGAACTAAGGCTAAGTTAAGCAATAGCTTGAATAGCCATCAGTAATAAAACCATTATAGGCCCCTTTTTTTTTCGATACAAAACTAGTTCTAAACTTTTTTTTTACATTGAAGAAACTCGAACAAAAAATAATGACACAGTGATCACTGTAGAATCGATCATAATATTAAGGTCCAAAGCATAGAGTCCATGTCTAATAAATGTTTTTCTTAAAAAAAGCTCTAATCGATATTTTTTTTTAAGTTCCCTTCCTAGGTACTTAGTATAAGGTTTCCATGTGTTTTTATGTTTTTTTTGGTTTAAAATAAAAATAGTGAAAATCAAATTTGCGATTATCATTGGCCGTAATATTATAGTACAAGCGTGCTAACTTTTTTTTTTTATCATCTACTAAAATGTTTGAATAAACTTCAGTCTAATATTGTATTAATTATATATATAGAATATGTGTATCAGGAAACGAAATTTTTAAAATTATTTAAAACATTAGTATCGTTAATAATAAAGCCTGGACTCGATGTCTAGCCGAATTGTTCGGCGTCTCAGGAAAAACTTACTTTTTCGTCTTCATTGCGTACACCTAAGGGATGAGCCGAATAATTCGTGTTAATTGTAACGTTTGTGGTAGGCTCATTAGAGGCGCCAACTGCTCAGTCTGGTGCCATGGCACTTATTCACAATGGCTCCAACTTATAAACTACAATTAATCCTGGCTTATTGCGATGCTCACCAATGAATGAAGGATGTGTGACTATATTTGTATCTTGCATTTATTTTTGTATACGAATGTACTTATTCTCTTCTAATTCTGTTTTACATGCATCAATATATTGTTATGGACGTCTCTATGATGACTATTATTACGACTCGTTAAATCGGATTCAATGAATATAGTTGTATCTTTATTAGAAGTCTCTAGATTCTGCTAATCTGTAGCCCAAGCTAGGGGTTCCTTGACTGACAGGTCTATGCAGTAATGTAGTTATATTCGTGATAATTATCTTCAACACCTTTCTCAACAATGATAGATCAAACAACTCCAGTTGTTGAATAAACAATTTTATTTAAATTGTAGACTCAATATAAACGATCAATAAACGCATCAACTGATGGTAACATAAGTATTTCAAAATAAATGGCATATAATTTACAAGTATTAATATAGCGACTTCACTCTACATACTTTTAAACTGAACTAACTTTAAGGAGGTGGGGACTTTACAAAGAAAACTATCATTGAAGATTCTACAGGGTCTTAATACGCATTTTAACCTCTTTCCTTATAGAATACTACGATCCAGAATTATCCTCCAATTTCCACGGGGTTGGACGAATTATTTTATTTAAACTGCCCTCAGGGCACAAAGGTCAAACCTTGGTCGCCTTGGACTCTGATACGCACTTGTTAAGAGGTCAATGCCTTACTACGTCATTCATTTATGACCGATATTCGTTACATCCCCCTCCTTCAACAGTTTTATAATTATTTCTTTTACATTTTAACAATACTCAAAATGTTAATTTTAAGGAATAATTATAAAAGAAAATATTCCGGGGAAAACAATACATACATACAGTTCAATTAGCTATCCCAATAATTCAATCGAACTGATAACAATAACATATAATATATGAAATATAAGTTAATGTTATCAAAATGGCTTAACTACAGTCATTCAATCATTCAATTTTTAATTCAAAACAATGGACAATTAAATTGTTTATCTAAATCTTGTATACAAGAAAAATACATAGTGATAAATATTTTACAATTTAATAATTTCTATTACATGAACATTCCACTGTAATAAAAACTCTCGCGTCCATTTAATTTTAAACTTATATCTTTTACATTTGTTATCAAACAACAAAAGAAAAAAAATCACTTAATGTCTATTCAGACACGACTTATTTTTCATAAGGAGAAAAAACCAAATGCTCTGATAGAACACATACTAGGCCTAACTCAATTAAAAACAAAAAAAATACTAGCCCTGACCTAATTTCACTTTACAAAAATGGTCATTGCTCGTTTTAGACAGTATTTTTTTTCAAGCCTGTAGGCTGACTAACACATTCTGTGTCGAAACAAAAGATTTCTAGGTCAGTATTCTTTTTTCTTTCTCTCCCTCTTTTTTTTTCACTCTCTCATTCCCAATTGATTCTAACAATGTTGACATCGCTATGCAAATTTTTACCTCATCACCGCTTTGGTCAAAAATTGCTACGCGATTAAAAAGTTATCTTTTTAATGATCATTATTTCACAACTATTATCTCAAAATTACATTCATTTATGGTATTATTTTAAGAAAATGAAACATGGTCTGTTCACGAATTAAAATAGTTTATAGACAATTTCATTAAAAATATTTCAATCTTTCATTTTACCATGACCTTTCTACGTCATAGGTTTGTTTAGAATAGTTCACAGCAGTTTTAAATTGAAACATTCTATCTTTCATGCAGACATGGATTTACTTGAAACAAATTTGGTTAATTTACTTAATTAACTATCAATCAAAGCAGATTATATTATCTTCATACAATTGTCACGTGCGAAATCAGCTACTGACGTATGATGATATTTTTAGTAATGCATTATTATATATTCTTTTTGATTCATTTCCATCTTGGATCTCACAAGGTTGTATAAGAATTTATATTGATATTATTGAATTAGATTTGATGTTTATTTTACTCGTTTGATATGAATCTTTTGTGTATGAAATGATTTAGATAAACTGTACCTTAATATATAGGAAATCCACAATCCTGTTTGAAATTGAACACAATTTTATTCCAACAAGTTGAGATGATAAAATATAACAATACCACAGAATACATGTACCAGTATTATATAATGAAACTTAATCAGTTGAGATTCTTCTATAACGAACTAAGCCGTAATCCTATCTTTAAGAAAGTGGTCAAAAACAGTCCTCACACATTAGCGCCCAAACTAGAACTAAAACTAACGGTATTCCACCCTCGTGCATATGACGTATTTTATTGCTATGACGTAGTGTCTAGACATATACATGTTTTATTCCTAACACGGAAACATTTCGGGTTTAAGATTATTTCATTTTAACTTGAGTTAATAATAACAGAACCAATCTAATTATGGAAATAAACTACTCGTAACACTCGCCCCCCCCCCTTAAGACACAAAGGAATTACAGACAGCGTTAAGTATGGAATTCTTTGTAGAGTACCCATAAAATGAACCGAATTCCCAAACTATTCGTAAGATTAATTGACTATTGGACAATCTTTTTAAGATTAAAATGAACCATATATTACATATCCCCTTAATAACAAAGTCGCTATTATGGAATCCCTTATCACATTATTCTATCAATGATTATTAATTAAACATTTATTTATCAATTAATATTTACAATTATGATTATTGTGTGTACAACGTTGACCATAAAACTATTACCACCAATAACCAATTCCCACAGAATTGATATGAATTACCCAAATAAGTGGAACCGATTAATAATTGATAGATAATTCCTTAGAAAGTTTAATTTATTTATAACCGATCACTGTATCATTAACTAATGATTTTCAGTTATTATATTATTATTATGATGTCTCAATTATGACATCAAAAATATTTTTAAAAAATGTTATAATCTCTGCTGATTCAGCTTTTACATATCATAAAATAAGACATCCAAATTATAACATGACGACATAGAAACAAACAATTTGCAAAACACATCAATAATCAATTGAACAAACACAAGTGTGGATGTATTCAAGTTAAATACCGGTGTGTGTGCAATTGATGTATGCAATAGTTACCTTTTACCTTACAACGTATGATTGTTTCTAGTAGAATTTGAAGTTTTGTTCTGTAATGTTTCATACTGTAATATTTCAAAACATAGTTTATTTATTGTCATATTTACAATAATATATATGTTAATCAATACAATGAATGACATAAAAGAAAACATTTAATGAGAAACTGACTTTATCTTCGGGTTCACCAGTTATATGCGCGACAACGTGTCAGCGACCACATTTTGTTTACCTGGTAAATATACCACATTTAAATTATATGCTTGGAGAAATAAGCTCCAGCGAATAATTCTTTGGTTCTGTTTAACCCTGGAAAGGAAAACTAAAGAGTTATGATCAGTTAAAATATCAATTGGATATGGAGAACCATTGACATAAAAATCAAAATGTTTCAATGCCAGGATTAATCCTAAAAGTTCCTTTTCTATCACACTATAGTTTCTTTGATGCTTATCAAATCTTTGAGAGTAAAAACTAATCGGGTGTTCCAATGAATCATCACCCTTCTGAGAAATGACCGCTCCCATCCCTGTATCACACGCGTCAACGGTAATTTTAAAGGGTTTACTGTAATTGGGTATTACTAATACAGGTGCCTCAGAAAGAACATCTTTTAATTTCTCAAAGGCCTGGTGGCATTCATTAGACCATTTGAAAGTGCAATTCTTCTTTAATAGATTTGTTAATGGACATGCAATGGTTGAGAAATTTTGACAGAACCGACGGTAGTACCCCGCTATCCCGAGAAAACTGCGGAGTTGTTTACAGGTTTCAGGAACAGGGAACTCGCGAATAGCCTTCACCTTTGCATTTAGTGGTTTTACCAAACCATTTCCCACTATGTGACCTAGATACTCGATGGTTGCATGGCAGAACTGACTCTTAGTCAAGTTAATGGTGAGATTAGCATGAGTCAATTTCGTAAATAACAAATGTAGTTGATCCAAATGAGATTTAAAATCGTCACTAAAGACAACAATATCATCGAGGTATGCATGACATTTAGGAATGTCCTGAGTAATGGTATTTATTAACCGTTGAAAAGTAGAGGGTGCATTAACCATACCAAAGGGCATGACCTTAAATTTGTACAGTCCGTCAGGGGTTACAAACGATGATATCTCCTGAGCCCTCTCCGTCAGTGGAATCTGAAAATACGCCGTCAATAGGTCAATTTTCGTCACAAACTTAGCATTACTCACTTGATCTATTAGATCGTCGATTCTTGGTATTGGATAGGAATCAGTTTTTGTCACTTTGTTTACCTTACGGTAGTCCACACAAAACCTCATGGATCCATCGGCCTTAGGTACCAATACGCAAGGGGAAGACCAGTCACTACTACTAGGTGTAATAATGTCATTGTCAAGCATGTAGCGAACCTCTTTACGGATGCATTCTAACTGGATAGGATTTGACCTGTATGGATGTTGTTTAATAGCTTTAGTATTTTCATCCAAAATAACATCATGCTTAACTACACTAGTTCTACTAGGTACATCTCCAAATAAATGGATATTTTCATTAATTAGACCTTTGATAGCGGATTGTTCGCAATCAGGTAAATGTGCCAATTTTTCATTTAGGTTTTTCAGAGCCTTTGTATTTTGCAGTTTGCTTTCTGCCACTTCACGCTCAATTTCGGGTGAATTATTCCCGACTTTAATAACAGTGTTTACCGAGGCAACAACTTTTTGTTCTTCTCTGGTAATGTATGGTTTCAACATATTGATATGGCACACTCGTTGCGATTTCCGTCTATCAGGGGTCTTTACAAGATAGTTAACCTCACTAAGCTTAGCCATAACCTCGTAGGGTCCTGTAAACTTGGCACTCAGGGGTTGACCAGACAGTGGCGTCAGCATGAGAACTTTATCACCAGGTTGGAAGATACGGGTTCTTGCGTTGACGTCATAATAGACCTTCATCTTGTCTTGTGCCTGCAAAAGATTTGATCTGACAACTTTTAATGCATTATACAGTCTATTTTTTAAATTTTCCACGTATGTCAGTAGACCAGTGTCTTCAGTGGATGACAACCATGTCTCTTGTAACAGCTTTAGTGGTCCACGAACTGTGTGTCCGAATACCAGTTCAAAGGGACTGAAACCAAGAGATTCTTGTACAGCCTCTCTGGTTGCGAAGAGTGCGAAGGGAATACCACGATCCCAGTCGTCGTTATGCTCGAAACAGAAAGTACGGAGCATATTTTTCAATGTTTGGTGGTATCGTTCCAGTGCGCCTTGACTCTGTGGATGATATGCACTCGATACTGCATGACGAATACCCAGCCGTTCTAAGACTTGGCGAAATAACTTCGATGTGAAATTTAAACCTTGATCTGACTGCACGGTTTTCGGAAGACCATATCGGGTGAAGAATCCGATAAGTGCATCAGAGATTTTGTCGGCATTGATGCTACGTAGAGGAATAGCCTCTGGAAATCTCGTTGCCGAACACATTATAGAGAACAGATACTGGTGGCCAGCCTTAGTTTTAGGCAACGGACCGACGCAGTCTATAATGATGTGACTGAAGGGTTCTGAGAATGCTGGTATGGGTCGTAGAGGAGCTACCGGAATGGTCTGATTCGGTTTGCCGACCATCTGGCAGACATGACATGATCTGCAAAACGATGTGACGTCACGACGTAGGCCAGGCCAGAAGAAATATGGAAGAATCCTGTCGAAGGTTTTCTGTATCCCTAGGTGACCAGCATACGGTGAATCATGGGCCATATGTAGTATGTCCTTGCGGTAAACATTGGGTACCACGATTTGATGTACTTCGCTGCATGTTTCATCGTCGTTTTCTTTCCCTCTCCATTTCCTCATCAACAACTCGTCCCTCGGGTAATAACCTGCGGCCATTGTTTCTAACTCTCCTTCATTCTTTGCTTCCTCTTTTAGCTTCCCGATCTCTGGATCTTTGCCTTGAGCAAGAATGAGTAGTTGTCTAGGCGACAAATTATTTTGATCAGTATGACTTGAGTGACCACCTAGAACATCCGCCATGAAGGTTGCTTGCAAGTCAATCTCTGGTGTTGGTTCTGGTTTCTTTGTCGATTCATCAGTCATCTGCAGTTTCTCCATAGCTCTGGTGATAACACATACTGAATTTTCAGTATTCTTACACTGAACAGAGTCTTTGGTTTCTTTAAGTACAGGATGTACCTGATTCTTGGCAATGTCACTTCCTAAAAGTAATGAAATGCCTCTGTAGGGAAATTTCTTCACTATCCCAACAATAACAGATCCAGTGAAGTAATTACTCTTCAACTGTATACGATGTAACGGTGCCGTAAGTGTTCCAGCCATAGTACTGATTAAGGCATACTGGCCTGTATGAGTCAATTTCGACGTTGGTACAGTATTCTTCAACAGTAGAGATATATCAGCACCGGAGTCACGTAGAATTTTAATCTTCCGTTCTCTAGCTTGATTATCTATAGGTGACACATAGCCCTCGCTAACATCCGATAGCATGCACTCGGGGTTCTCTGCCTACTGAGTTTCTTGCTACACTACTGCCTCCATAAGTAAACGTTTTATTTACTGATTGTTCATCTGTCACACTCCCTTTGGAGTTGAAACTAGAATGTTCAATAGCCTCGGTCTTCATTTCAAAGACTTTCTCCGACTTTGAGCAACTTGGACATGCGTGTTTCGCCATCTCCTCAAGACTAACATCAAATGTCTTTCTATCAGCTTTAATTCTTTTGTGGGCAGTTTTATTTATATGAGTTTCAGATTGTACGGCGATGTGTGATAAAACCACGTTGTTCTTGTTTTTAATGGGTCTTTTCTCTTTATGTAGACTCCAACAATTCTCTTTTATATGTCCATCTTTCTTACAGAATGTACAGGTAATTCTCTTTTGTACAAAACTTGAATTCTCTTGTTTATCGGCTTTTTGTTTACTTTTATCCTCTGTCGATCTTAACTTCCTCTCTGTATTACTGTTTTGAGTCCTCAAACTTGTTCTGTCATTTTTAAAATAATGGCTATGCGGGTGAATAATGACGTATTCATCGGCTTTTACTGCTGCTTGTTCTGCTATTTCAATACCACGATCAGCCAAATGAACTTTTATATCAGTGCGAATCTTCTCAGTAAAATCCTCCATCAGTATGAGATTATATAGTTTTTCATAATCTTTATTCACATTCTTAGAACGTAACCATCGATCAAGATACTTTTTCTCTAATCTCAGGAAGTCAACATGTGAAACTTCTGGTTCCTTCTTGTACTCACGATATAACTTTCGATACTTTTCTGGAGTTAGAACATAACTCAATAGTACTCTGCTCTTTATTAGTTCATAATCATTGCATTCCTCTGGAGTCAGATTCAATACAACATCTAAAGCCTTGCCTTTTGTTAGAGCTGAACGTAAAAGTACTGCTTTCTTATCTTCAGGAAATTTATAATCGATCGAGTTTCTTTCAAAGACCATAAAGAACTCATCAATCTCTATGTTCTCCATGCTTGGGACATGCTTTTTAAACTTATATAGTTCTACATTATTTGTTTCCTGAATCGTATGAGTTGACGAACGAGACTTTGCTAATTCAATCCCTTCATTACTAGCGATTCTTTCTTTTTCCAATTCTTTCTCTTTCAATTGTAATTGTAATTGTACTTGTAATTCTAACTTCTTCATTTCTAACTGGAATTTCATGTCCGCACTTAGTTCATTTACATTCATTTTAAATTCATGGTTATTTATGTCTGTTTTCAGGGTTTCTGATACATTGAAAACCACTGATTCTTCATTATTCATAGTATTTTCTTCAAGCATTGCACCATGTCTTTTCAAACATTCCTTAATATCTTGAATCAATGTACTCCTTACTGGTGTAACTTCAGTAATGTCTATTCCCAAAGAGTTTGCCATCTCTTTTAACTGGGTTAGTGACATGCTATTTAACTGTTCTGACGTGATAGCAAAAATATTCAATTGCTCCAACGTAAGATTAGCTTCCGCCATGTTTTATATTAATGATGTAAATAGAAGATAAAAAGTTTCAACTTTACCTTTTATAAAGTCCTTTGAAATATTTTACACCACTGTTAATTTGTAGAAGATAAATTTTAAGGATGATTGTGTACAAAGCTGAAAACAGTATGTCCGAACACAGACAGTGTCTCCCACGTAGACAGAATTTGAATAAATATTTGTTGTAAATCGTTTTCACTAAAACAGTTGTATATTCTCAATTTCTTATACATACAAACTTTAGATCCAGGACACGAGCCCCCAATCTTTTGTCACGTGCGAAATCAGCTACTGACGTATGATGATATTTTTAGTAATGTATTATTATATATTCTTTTTGATTCATTTCCATCTTGGATCTCACAAGATTGTATAAGATTTATATTGATATTATTGAATTAGATTTGATGTTTATTTTACTCGTTTGATATGAATCTTTTGTGTATGAAATGATTTAGATAAACTGTACCTTAATATATAGGAAATCCACAATCCTGTTTGAAATTGAACACAATTTTATTCCAACAAGTTGAGATGATAAAATATAACAATACCACAGAATACATGTACCAGTATTATATAATGAAACTTAATCAGTTGAGATTCTTCTATAACGAACTAAGCCGTAATCCTATCTTTAAGAAAGTGGTCAAAAACAGTCCTCACACATTAGCGCCCAAACTAGAACTAAAACTAACGGTATTCCACCCTCGTGCATATGACGTATTTTATTGCTATGACGTAGTGTCTAGACATATACATGTTTTATTCCTAACACGGAAACATTTCGGGTTTAAGATTATTTCATTTTAACTTTAGTTAATAATAACAGAACCAATCTAATTATGGAAATAAACTACTCGTAACACAATCTTAGTACTAAACAGTAAGTACTTATTTTCCTATAGATTACATTAAAGACATTTCAAATACAATATTATTGACATACAAAAGAGTAAAGAGCATAGACTATATTTTTTTTCAGACAGAAATCAATTTAACAATTTTTACAAAACAATTGCTGGTCTGAATGGTTCCATATCCGAGTTTTTCAGTTATGGTAAGGTTGGAATCCATTGCTCTTGTCCATTCCATAAAGGTTTTATTCATTATTCATAGATTCTAGGTTCTCCTGTTCCTCACAGTGTTCAGGTCTACCCAGTCTTTTGATTGTCAGTACAATTCATTCAATCTATTTTAACTAATACAGAAAAAAATAGATTAGTTTTACAATCTTGACATGAAATCCTTAATTAATCATACATTAGTTGAACATTGGTATGTCAACATTATAAATTCTCAACCATGAATTTTCAAAATGGTTTATAGTGTCAAGTCAGTGGCACATATCCTAAATTTATACAAAACAAGGATAAGTTTACATTAGTTTCACTTCTGGTCTGCTTTTCATGTAACAGTATCCTAAAAGTGAAAAATCATTTATAAATACATTTCTTGGAATTCTTTTTAGTCATAGTTCTGTCTTGCAGCAACTATTTTTACCCTACATTATCATACATTCAATGATAATATAATAAATGAATAAATTCACATAGAAGAAATTTGCATCTTGACTCAGTGCAATTATTTCAACAACAGTACATGATAAAATAAATTTCCATAGTACAATCATAAACATTTCTCAATACTTTAGTGATATAAAAATTCTCTTTTCTCAAAACCATTTACATCTTTTTCAATCAAATTATCCCCTCTGTCAAATGTTTCAATTATCATTTCCAGAGTTTCTCAAACATATCTTATAATCAGTCCACATTTATAATGTCCTCTGATTTAGAAACCAATTCTGCGGATAAAACTGATCTTTTTCTCTTATAGCAATTATTTTAAATGCTCAACCTAACAAGTTTGTTTAGAAATATCACACTATAATGATATTTACTCTAACAATACTTTTACTCATTCCTTTTTCTTCACAAGTAAGGGATTTAGTTTTAAAATAGTAAGTTTGGTAACTAACTATCAGTGAATTTGTCATTCAATTCATCCTGTACTCCAGGCATGAATTTTACAAATAAGAGTAACAATGTTAACAACATCAAGCTTATTCCAATTGTTTTCAGAAGGTAAGGCTTTATCATTTTAAAATGATATATTTTCTTTGCCTTGCTTTCATCACACAACAATGGCATCTGCATGTGAGCAGTGTACAATTTTTTTCTAACAAAAACAGATATGTCAGACAAAAAATGTATGTACTTATCTAGGTACTTGATCAGCCCAAGGAGATCCAATTCGGTCTGCCATTCCTCTTGAAGTAGTTTGAGTGGTCCTCGGACAGTGGGTCCAAAGATTGGTCCATAGGCTCCTCGACTTTCCGGATAGGATTCAGTTGACATCTCCTGCTCCAGGCATAAGTTCTTTAGGACTGGATTGAAGAGTTCCGGGGCGAAGTTGGTCCTTCGATCTGTCGGTATGGATTGTGGTAACCCATAGCTTTTGATAGTTTCGGTCCATCTCTCCGCACTCGTTTCTTCAGTGATGCTCCTCAAATCTTCATCTGTACCGGCAACTGCAGGTTTGCATTGTTGTTTGTTCATGCTGTGGTCTATCTGTTCATAGACATCAGTAGTAGGATTTTCTTTCTCGTCGACAGCTTTCTCATGCAACTGTAGCAACTCTGGGTCTACTTTCGGTTCAGCAATCAATTCATTTTGTGATGACTTCTTTGATTGATCATTTCCTTTCGGACAATCTTCAATCATGGAGAAATTAGTAGTATCAAGTTCCACTTCTTCTTCCTCTTTCTTCTCTCGTGGGAGAATTTCTTCTTTCCTTTTCTTTTCTTGTGAGAGAATTTCTTCTTTCTTTTTCTGTGGTGTCATACCTTTTATGACATCACCTACAGGATAAAGTTCTTTTTCTTTTCCTGTCTCCACAATAGGACTAGGGTCTGGATTTTCCTTCACAATCAGTTCAGGTCTCACCCTCCCTTTCGCCAAATCATTTGCTAGGATAACGGATATGCCCTCAACAGGAAGTTTTGATATTACTCTAACTGTCACATATCCTGTCACCAAGTCAGATGCGAGGTATATCCTATGTAGAGGTATTTCTTTTTTCCATTCAAAACCTCTCAATAGGACAGTCTGTCCTGTCAATGTACTATCATTCAATGGTAATACATCTTTAAGCAGCAGGGTTAATGATGCTTCTGTGTCTCGTAATATGTTTACGGACTTCAGTGGTCCTTCCTTTTGTAAGGCCACACAACCTTCACTAATGAACGGTTGAAAACTGCACAGGGTCTCTGTATCAATTTTATTCTTCCCTTGACCATGACTTTCGGGTGGTTTTTCATCTTTCGATGACTTCAGACTCTTGTTCGAGTCAAAAATACTTTGGTCTACTTTTTCGTCTCTGTGGACTTGGACAACCATTCCAATAGTAGCCATTCTGTATTTATAATCAGGATATTTATCCTCATTGTCTTCAGTTGTAGATTTCTCTACCTTCTGACTTTTGCTCTCAGGCAAATCCATCCTCAGTGTTTCTGGTTTAGAAGAATCTTTCTTCGAATTCAGTTCGTTTGTATTTTCGCTTCCTTGTACATTCTGTATTGGTTTATGGCTTGCACACATTGCCACTTTATTAGTTCCTTTATCTTTCCTTATGTTCCAACAGTCTTCAATGCTATGTCCTGTTCTCTTACAAAAAGTACATTGGGCGTTTTTGTTGACAGGTTTCTTATGAACATCATTTTGTTTCACAAAATGCTCTTTTTCACGATGTTGTTGATGTGTGTTTTCTGCTGGCCGTTGTGTCCTATTAAATTTCTTTTCACCAGCGGTTCTATGACACAGTGTGTATTGCTCCGCTAAATCAGCAGTTTTATGTGGGTCAGTGATGTCACGCTCGGATAAATACATTCTTACATCCGGCCTCACTTTGTTAATAAAATCATCTAAAAGAATGATATCTTTCATTTCTTTTAATGTGGAGATATTTCTGGATTTTATCCACTGATCCATTAACTTTTCTTCTGCTCGAAGGAAATCTAAGTGTGTTTGGTAAGGGGACATTGTGTACTGACGGAACCTTTTCCGATAACTTTCAGGTATTTGGTTGTAGGCTTTAAGTACAGTGTCTTTAATGACTTCATAATCATTTAATTGTTCCTGTTTTAACAATAGAACACAATCTCTTGCCCTTCCCTGAGTAAAAGCTGTTCTAACTAATATTCCCCATTTATCTTCTGGGAACTTAAAATCTCTGAAAGAAATTTCAAAGGTCTGGAAGAAATTAGCTATTTCACTTTCTTTATCAATGTAGGTAGGGACTAGCTTTTTCCATCTGGCCATCTCTACATCATTATGAGATTCTTTTTTAGTTGCTCCTATCTTTGCTAGTTCTATTCTTTCCTGACTTTCTCTTTGACTTTTCTTATCTTCCATCTCACGATCAAGACGTTTTGCTTCTATCTCACGATCAAGACGTTTTTCTTCCATCTCGCGATCAAGACGTTTTTCTTCTCGTTTATCTTCCATTTCCATCCGTTTCATTTCTAGTTGAAATCGCAACTGTTCGGACATTGAAGATTTCGACGTCTGACATTCAACTTGATATTCCTCCGCGCTTGATTCTACTTTCAACTTGCCACTCGCAATCAAGTTCTCTTTTATTTGCTGTGTCAACACAGTCCTCGATGGTGTAGTCTCAGTAACTTCTATCTTCAAGATCTCAGCGATCTCTTTTAACTTCTTTATTGATAAAGTTTTCAGAACTTCTTCTTCTGGATTTTCAATAAATTCCATTCTTTAGTTAAGAGATTTTTAAAGTAGTAAATTTTTCCAACTTACGTTTTTCCAATCGGAAGAATGAATTCAGCGTTATTAGGCTTGCTCAGTAGGTCACGGCTTTACACACAACACAACACAACTTGAATATATGCTTCACTATACAACTATCCCGGACGAGCCCCCAAATTGTTATGGACGTCTCTATGATGACTATTATTACGACTCGTTAAATCGGATTCAATGAATATAGTTGTATCTTTATTAGAAGTCTCTAGATTCTGCTAATCTGTAGCCCAAGCTAGGGGTTCCTTGACTGACAGGTCTATGCAGTAATGTAGTTATATTCGTGATAATTATCTTCAACACCTTTCTCAACAATGATAGATCAAACAACTCCAGTTGTTGAATAAACAATTTTATTTAAATTGTAGACTCAATATAAACGATCAATAAACGCATCAACTGATGGTAACATAAGTATTTCAAAATAAATGGCATATAATGTACAAGTATTAATATAGCGACTTCACTCTACAAACTTTTAAACTGAACTAACTTTAAGGAGGTGGGGACTTTACAAAGAAAACTATCATCGAAGATTCTACAGGGTCTTAATACGCATTTTAACCTCTTTCCTTATAGAATACTACGATCCAGAATTATCCTCCAATTTCCACGGGGTTGGACGAATTATTTTATTTAAACTGCCCTCAGGGCACAAAGGTCAAACCTTGGTCGCCTTGGACTCTGATACGCACTTGTTAAGAGGTCAATGCCTTACTACGTCATTCATTTATGACCGATATTCGTAACAATATATATATATATATATATATATATATATTCATTATATTATCTTACAAACGTAGTTATCTGCCCTTGTATATATTTAAGATGCTTACATCCCCCTTGTATGTACAGTCTAACCCCCCCCCCCCACCACCACCCTCGCCAAGACTGGCCCTCCCTTTGACCTCCCCCCTCGGCTACCGACCACTGGTCAAGATAAGCAAATTGCCTTTACGTGCGAAATTCTTACAGTCGGCGCAGGTGGCCAGGGAAAACCTCCCCTTCCCCCAAACTCTTCCCCCGTAAACTAACACGTACGCAACAGGCCTCGTCGGGGATGTTGGGTATCAAAGAACTTTTGTATTTACCCCCGACCGCCCTCATCTCACCCCTCCCCATTTCCCATACCACACAGAAGACACTTCTTGGTTTAGGATAGAAATGAAAAACGGGTATTGGGGCCTTAGACACGGAACGCATCAGTCCTGTTTTTCGGCCGGTCCAACTATATACTTTTACACTGTAAATGTGTTTTGTGGATTACTTCTGCCATCTTTCGCTTATGCCTAAATAAACAGTATTTGAAATTCATCCTGGAAATGAATCAATCATTGTTCTTATGTCTGCTCATGTATTAGCACTTGTGTCTTGTAGTATCAGAAATAACTCTAACCAATAGGCTTACAGCAGCCGCCAGCCAAGCGGGATAACGGACTAAAATATAAATATTTCTAAGGCCCAAACGTCACTTTGACATCGCAATAATCAGCCTCTACACGAGCCAAATAACCACGTAGATTACATGATGAGCCGAATGATTCATGTTAATTGTAACATTACATGATGAGCCGAATGATTCATGTTAATTGTAACGTTACATGATGAGCCGAATAATTCATGTTAATTGTAACGTTACATGATGAGCCGAATGATTCATGTTAATTGTAACGATACATTATGAGCCGAATGATTTATGTTAATTGTAATGTAACGTTATAGTTTGATTTTATGTTTCTACCATTCAGACAAACACACACACACACACACAAAGCGCTACAGAACGTCTATTGGTCTGTTTGTCAGTTCGGTGCTTGGATCGTCTGTGGGGAAACTCCAGTGGATCAAACGACTAGTAACGCTGACTCGTTAACATCTGTATTTGTTGTCGACTTTGCATCGGCAAGCAATATTCGGGAATAGAAAAAAACAACACAATAGTCCTAGATTATGAGTCACCTATGACAAATTAGTCATCTAGTTTTTGCAATAGGGCCTACATTTAATGTTAAGGAATTATTTTTTGCGAATCAAACATAATTTTAAAGTATTTCTTTGAGAACTAACCATACAATTCTTGGACACCATATTTGAATGATTTCACCCCGAATCTCAAAACATATCGAAAATCAGTTTTTAGTTTGAAAACCGGTTTTCGGTTTTAAAACCGGAATCCGAAATTCCGCTTTCCATTTAACATCCTCAATAGTGAGGTTTGTAATGTATTGTGTAAACTTGATACTAAACATATCAAATATCACTAGGGCTTTGGCATTGATAGTCTGGTTTGTCAAATCACTCTGCCATATTTTCTACAGCTTTAGAAAATCGTTGTATTAAGTAGATAAAGGTAAATTCATCAATGTTGCTCATCTATTTCAGTATATTTATTTTACGATTTTATTTGCGTCTTAAAAGACAATTCTAAACTCATGATTGTCTTGCATGACTTTTGTTCACAAATACTTTCTTGCCTAGAAGAAAAAAAGTATGTTTTTAAAACGTTATTAAAATACAAAGATGCAAAAGAGTGACAGTTGTTACGCAAATCTTTAATTTAAAAGATAAAAGCATACATACAGAAAAAAAAATCTTTTACACTACATTATTAAGCCATTTATTAAATTTTTTAAGGAATAGCTCTTCCCTTCACCTTTTCATATACCATCTATCTTCATTAACCAGTTTAAATATTTTACAATATAAGATACGATCCCTTACAATAGGCTATATATTAAAGTACATTGCAGAAACACAAAATTCACACACTCCTTACAACAATGTCACAAAATGTAATCTCAATAAATTGATGTTCAACACTGGATGAATGGGCTTCGAAATTATGTTCTGGCAGGGATCCTCAAATTAAGCCCATCTGTCGAGACCCTGTTGGCCACTATAAGAGATGTGTATATTGAATCGGAATTTCATCGAACATATTTACAAACAACTAAATTCCACCACCAGACTTCCTTCCTTTTGTACTAATCTGTGAGGGAGGGAACAGTAAGGGTAAGAGGTTGAAAACTCCTGAGTCAATAAAGTTTATTTATAGTCCGTTTCTTTGCGACAGATGACGTACAAAAAATCATGCACCAGTATCAACCAAAGCCCACACTTTCTAAATCAACTCCAAAAACTGATCTTCTACTCATCTGTCAATAGATCTAATGTTTGATTGTAATTTTTAAGGATCAGTGTTGAATATAGTACAATCGCCTAATTTGTAATTTTGGATTATAAAATATTTCCTAAAAATAAAAAGATATACACTGGCATATGTGTTTTGTTTAAAATAAAACTATTAAACTTTAAAAGAAATGTCAGTGAATGATCTAATAATATGTATAATTATACATTTATCATAATATAAACAGTTACAAACAAATTTTAGAAAGTGTGATGATGATGTAAGCTGCATATCATTTGTTAATTACATCATGACTTTCTATTACATATGTAAAAATCACGAAAAAATTAAGAGTAGAAAAAATAGTGTTTTTTATGGATTTTGTCATGATGACAATATTTTGTTTCATTTAAAGGGTTAAGAAAACATCACACCACAATAAAACTTCAATATTCTTTCGTGTATAGATAAAAATCTTTACTGTTTCAGTTCTGTATTAATTTAAATTAAACAAACATGTGTAGAGCTAGTGGTTATTCATTTTAAAAGTGAGGTGGCTATACAAATTCAATCACAATATCAAATTAAAAAGGCTAGAACTTTCTTGATTGGCCTGTAGAAAAAGGAAGTGTTCTAAAAGTTCAGCTAAAATTATACCGTGTCCAGAAATAAAATTATTTTAATAACTATTTCAAAAACAATAAATGATGTTTTTTTTTAGATGATCGAGCGATGATACTTTCAAATAGTAATTTAAAACAAAGCACATTAAAACATACTGCATACGTTCTACTGAAAGTCTCTCGTTAATACATCTGCTAGTACATCAAATAGTTCACCTGATAGTACATCTGTGGCGTTTTGGGAGAAGATTAACGTCACACGCAACTAAGAAAGGTCTTAGATGTAATCCGCTTTTATAAGATACTATAATCATATAATCTGTACGTACAAACCATTGACAACATTGCCACAATCCTGCATGTCTGATTGGAGTGAAAATGAGTCTTTCCTTTCTTTCTCCTACATTTAACACTTTATGTATTTTGCATCGCAATGAATTTTACTTACATTATATATGTATATTTCTGCATGCTTATAAGTATATTACTTACTGTCATATGACTATTCATTGACTTTAGCTTCCATTCATGTATATTGTCATTGTTACTAAGTCTACATCATGCCTACCATTCTAAATTGTGTAACATGGTTGCGTCTCGCCCCCCCCCTCCCTTACCACGGACGATCGAGAAACAGGTCAAGGTCATTTCTGAGCCCACCGTCTCTGACCTTCGCTCCCCCCCCCGTCCCTCCTCACTTATATAATGTATATGAAAATAAACCTCTAAGGGCTCGTTCCCTGGTCAAACCCCCCTTTGTTGCTTAAACAAAGGCGCCGCCGGAAGATAAAAATTACCTTGGATGGCTGACCGCCTCTTCGCCCCTCCCCCTCACCGCCACTCG
Organism: Anisus vortex; assembly: GCA_949126835.1. Taxonomy (NCBI): domain Eukaryota; kingdom Metazoa; phylum Mollusca; class Gastropoda; family Planorbidae; genus Anisus; species Anisus vortex. The sequence continues at coordinate 19,917,456 of OX421493.1, forward strand.
CACCCACCATCCCCCACCCCTCTCCCCATGTTTTCCCTACTCCTGTCAATCAGACTAAGAAAACGTGTACATTTCCCCCTACCCTGCCATTTTATACCACGTGACTATTACTATTAATGCTTTTAGTTATACATTTAACGTGTAGAGTTTTACGGAACAGTCTAGCTAGGTGGTCGTAAAGCGGAGTGGGCTTGTCTGCCCCCCCCCCTCCCCCGAGGCCTTTGGGAAGGCTCCGACCCTAAGTCTGTATCAAAATCTTAATATTTGCTGTTTATATTGTTGGACAATGTAACTAGGATATTATGTATGATATATATGCAACGGTATACTCAGTCTTAATGTGAATAAACTTCAGAATAATGTTTTTCGCTCGTGTTCTCTAGTGACTATAATCGATGTTGTGAAGTCTATATATGTTTAGTATAGCCAAACCTCTGCATAATTACCTCAGACGAGCCATGGAATTCTACACACATAAATATAAATGTGATCATCAATACGTTAATCTCTAGCAAAGTCTGGCTCATCTCTTAAGACAACACGCAGACAACAATGAAAGAAGAGAATAATTCGTCTCTTATCTATTTTTGCAGACCACTCTTATAAGAAGGAAATAATACACATAAGAGCCTGCCTGTCAAACAGCGTGACATAATTCAGTCACTTTTACTTAATCATACAGAAGGCACGACACACAGGAGGCTCAGGTGCAGATCTAATCCCAACTTATAAAGTTTACGTGGTGATTAAGTGGTATAATCACACACCCCCGCCACGTGACAACATATAATAGTACATAATGATAATACATCTGAAAGTACATCTGTTAATACATCTGCTAGGACTTATGATAATAAACATGATATGCTACCATGGCTGGTTTATTAGCTATACCACCTAAGAGGCGCATTGAAAAAAAATTGTATTTTCACTTCAATATTTCCTTTTTTTTCTCAGATGGAGAGATCATTTTGTAAAAGTCAACATTTCAAATGGTTACTCTTATTTCTCATTATTTTCATCGTCTCATCTGTTTATTTGATGTCAAGTAGCGCATCATTGACTGTATATATTAACAATGACCTGCGTTTACTATTGAACCAAGCAATAGAAAAAACTTCTAATGCCAATAGTTATGAAAAATCAACAACAGTAGCTTCTAATGTTGCAAGTGAGCTACCATTTAAAACAGAGGATGGAATACACTATACAGTTAATAACTCATATTTTCTGAATCAAACATTGAAACAGTATTTAGTTCCGTTCACAAAAGGAATCCACAATGAGACTTTATTCAATGACTTTTTTTCCGAACACATTTTGAGAAGTGGAACAGGACTTCAACCTTACACAACTGAAAAGGAGGCAGAAATATGGATAGAAAATGGAGTACAGTACCGTCCATTTCCATTTCTGGAAAAAGCTGATAATCCATTTTACACTTCAGAATTTGAAGCCTACGTTCCTTTTAACAAATCAGCCTTTTTTGAAGGAGATGAGAGAAAATCATCCGTTAGTATTAGAAGAAAGAAAATCATTCTCTGGTGGCAGCACAAAATTCATCAGGCACCAATAAATGGATTAAATCCACTCAAAGCATGTCCAGAATTTCCTTGTGTGTTGACTTCAGACAGGAATTATACAGAAAAAAGCAGTGCTATGCTGGTCAATGGTAAGAAGTGGTTTAATTTTGTTTTGATTAAGGACAAATGAGGTGTTTTAAAACCGTTTATCATTTGTAGCTTTGTATTTTTTAAGATTGTTAAAGCCTGAAAATATAATACAGTAAGAAAAATAGGCCTACTAACTTAATACTTAAAAAACAATATGAAAAATTGGGTTTAACTTATGACATAATAGCTAAAATCCCAAACTACACTAATGACAAATAAGACCATATTAACTTGTTTACATGCACAATTTCATCCATACAGTGATTACACCATTTTTAACACAAACATTTAACTTAATATGTTTTAGACCCAATTTAAACTTCTTTTTTCACTTTAGACATCATTTTTTACATAGAGTTTCTTTTATAAATTGTTTTTGCACTGTTGAAATTTAAAATTCTGATACAGTAAGCATAGTAAATATAAATATCTTGACACACACAAACATAGATTGAAATGGCTAAGCTTATTATAAGCATATTATTGTTTTAAAAATGTACCCCCCCCCCCCCCCCCAACTACTAGCCTGATACAACCAAGAGAAAGCAATTCGAAATTATTATTGAAGCTTATTAGTTCACAAAATTTAAATCTTTCGTTTCTCATTCAGCTCAATTCGTAAACAACGAGATGCCACCAAAGCGACGAAGAGATCAAGTACTAATACACTACCAGATTGAACCACCGGCTGACTACTGGCTGTATGGGAATCTTTTTGACAAAGACCTGGGCTGGAAAGGTGTTTTCAACTGGACAATGTCATTTCGCATGAACTCTGATATCACTACTTATTATGGAATCGTGAGGAGACGAAAGGTTGTTAAAGAAAAGAACTATCAAGCAATATTAGCCAAGAAGAAAGGTCTTGTTGCTTGGATGGTGTCCCACTGTTCTACCAACTCTAAAAGATCAGAGTACGTTCAAGAACTTCAAAAATATATTCCTGTTGACATCTACGGTGGATGTGGCCCACTCAAGTGTCCCAGAGAAAGTGATAAAAATTGCCTCCAGCAAATTGAAACAAAGTACAAATTTTATCTTGGATTTGAAAATAATTTCTGTAAAGATTATATCACAGAGAAACTCTACAAGTATTTAGACAGTGATTTGATTGTCATAGCTCGTGGATACAACACTTACTCAAGACTTTTGCCTTCAGAAATATTTCTAAACACTGCCAACTTTAAATCTCCTAAAGAACTTGCTGACAAACTTCTCTATCTAAACTCCCGTGACCAAGAATACATTGAAATGTTAAAAGAAAAAGACAAATATTTTACTATTTATGAAGACTATCCTTTGACAAACATAGATCCCGTTTACCTGGAACATCGCTTCGAGGCAGTACCTATGTGTAATCTTTGTCAAAGACTTTGGAACTTAGAACGATATTCTAAAGTTGTAGAAAATATGGCAGAGTGGTTTGACAAACCAGAGTATCAATGCCAAAGTCCTAATGATATTTGACATGTTTAGTATTAAGATCACACAATGCAATACAGGAAGGCCCTGTGCATTAATATCATGAACCTGATTGTTTTAAAAATCATTTACCTTATCGGGCTATGTCAGAGATCTATGCGCAACAGAAGACGCGTGCAAAAATATTGTTTTTGTTCTTTAAATGTTTTTATGGTATTTTTTAATAGACGTGCTTGAACTTACAATGATGGAAAGCTAAGCTAATTACTATTTGTATTAAAACGAAAAATTAAACATGTACTTAGACTACATCATATTATTTATTATTTTATAAGCGTTACAATAGGTTGAATATAATTCCTATTTATCTCAACTTACAAAAGAACAACTTAAAACAAAATGCGAAATATTGCTGAACTTTGAACTTTGCTTTTTGTTTGTTATTTTTATGTAAAGACAGTTTTAATTATATTTTTTTGCAGGAATTTTTTTCTTATATATCTCTTATTCTCCCATGTGCCAATTTAACCCATATTCTGTTGAGGTCTAGAATTTTTTCATTTTTTTTTTTTATTTTTTAGTTTTCGGCCACAATGGAAGGAACGGCTCTTGATTTTTCTTTAAATTGAAAAGTTTTTGAGATATTGACGTTTTACAAAACGTCCCATATGTGAGACGGTAGCTACAAGTGGACCCGTGTAAATTTATATTGGGTCAGTTCGTTTTTCATGTATTCCCGTTAAAGGTTATGAAAGGAATCACATTTATTAGTGTTAAAGTGTAAGTTAAGTGCTTCCACAAATCATTTAAGCTCTAAAAGTCAATCAATTGACACTTTTATGGTACTAGCCCAGGCCGGAAGTTTGAAAAAATACTATGTTTTATATTTTATAGATTTCTATGAAGAAAAATATTATGTCTTCCCCTTATACTTTCACACACAATCCAGCAAATAATAAGCCTGCTCATATATTTATTATATTTTTATACAACAAAACATAATAAAGAAATTTTAATTAGTAATATATATGAATCATATTTTGATCGTGGTTTACAATTATGAAGAAAAAAAACGTAAACAATACGTTTACATATGAAAATTGTTTTCCATGCTTTATATTTAAAGAAATTAAATGCAACAATATATACTAATTGTATACAATAACTTAAGTTGTAGCTTGAATATTTTTTTGTTACGCCTTGTTAAAAAGATTATCTATAAACAAATAAACTATAAATGGGCGCTAAAAATGGCCACTGTAGTGGCACATTCTTTGATTAAAACAGAAGTTTACATGATACAGGCTGCCCATCAAGACTATGTTTCCTCAGACCTGTTTCTGTTTCCTATTTAAAGATCAAATGCTTTAGCATCTTTTGTATGCAAATATGGTCCTGGATAAGAAGTCAGCTATTCACCACTTATCAGTCGAACGCTCAAAGCCATTAATTCTAACAAGAATAGTGCAGACAATCGAAGCGCTAAACAAGCTAAAATCATTTGGCAATACGAGAGAACCTCCATCTGTTCGAATAATTGATTAATGTGCACTCTGATGATATCGGATTTTAGTTATAATCTCTAGAGAATGGTCGGGGTCCTAGAAATGAGATATTTCAACAAGATTTTGAATATCACAAACGAAGATGTCCGCTAACAATTTATACAAAATCGGCGAATACAAGAATCCACGAAGCACTCCTAGTCCAAGTAACTGTGGTGGAATGGACAGGAACCAATGGAAGGTCACAGCCTATCCCGCTCGGCACAGAAGAGGTAGAAAAAAGAAGCGGCTGACAGAGTTATAAGGTCTTTTTAAAAACAAGGACGAGCCCGAAGGGTTCTTTTGTCCAGGGCGTAAAGATAGGTTTGAGCTCGGGGGGGGGGGGGGCACTCCCAAGCTCTGTCTGGGCTCAAGCCACCCCACGCTACGCCAAAGGCGTGGCGTGCCGTGTAACACTGTAACAGTGAGGATTACGCAGCTATGTTACCCATTACCACCTAAGGATCATTATCATGGTGGCTCGCCCGTATACCTGCACTGTCACCCGGTAACACAAATCCTATACTATAGGTACAGACATCCAGGCACCGGGTGGTTCTCGAGAAGGGGTTGCTGCGTCCATTGCTTCCTCCACACCGAGAATCCGTGGTCTTTTGGCAGTGCAATAGGTCTCGGACAGCTGACCACCGTTCGTCCGACCGGACCGCAATTGACAGAAATAAAACATGGAAATTTAAAATAAGATAAATAAAAAGCAAATAGAATTTAAAAAAAAACCACTCAGTTTTATTAAAAGTCGTATCCAAAAACTATGATCTAGTTCTTAAATTTTAGCGAAGGTTCAATATTTAGACTAACACTCTAAACATCAAATTTAAAAAAAAAATTATTTGAAAAAAAAAACGACTTAATTTTTAATAAAAATAAATGAGCAACTTCTAGCTAGTGGCCCATAAATGGGACGTTTTACACGGGGCATTCGTAGCTCCTGTCCCACTTGTGGGACGCTTGTTTGATATTTAATAAAACTAAGTCAATGTGAGTTTTTAATGATTTCTTTTGTTATAATTGATAAATAAATTATGCAATTACATATTTCATGTGGTTTTGTATCAAATTTAATCATATTAAACAATTTGATAAACGTGTACTTATTTTTTAGAATGTTTATTTTTTTCATCAATTTTTACAAGTTGAAATGTCAAGGTCATGTCAATCTTATTAAAAGTAAAACATTTTGATCCCAAAGCAAAAGTTATAATTAAAGTCTATTTATCATACAATACAAAAAAAATTTTTTTGTATTTATAAGGCATATACGTATTTAAAAGGAATTTTTTTACGAGGTGTCCCATAAGTGGGATGCTAGCAGAAAATGGGTTAATGAATCAAAATTAGGTTCAATAAATAATGTTTCAATGGTTTTCATATTTCAATATTTGTTCTCTACATAAGTGGGCCTTCTTCTATTTGAATTAAGTGTCTATAAAACGCTATTTCTCCATCATGTTTCTTAATTCAAACTAAAACAATAATGTTGACTTAATAAGTATACTTCTATATTATTTGTATCTATGTACGTGTGGTGAAAACTTTTTCTAGTTTGATAAGTTCAATGTTATATATTTAGCTAATTAGGATGTATATTATCAACACATGCCTCTATTACACCTGGTACACGAGTAACAATTCCATGTGTGAATAAACTCTATGCGATTTCAACAGTCATCTATCTGTATTTTCTTTGTGCAGTCATCTATCTGTGTTTTCTTTGTTGCACAGTCATCTATCTGTGTTTTCTTTATACAGTCATCTATCTGTGTTTTCTTTATACAGTCATCTATCTGTGTTTTCTTTATGTAGTCATCTATCTGTGTTTTCTTTATGAATTCATATATCTGTGTTTTCTTTTTACAGTCATCTATCTGTTTTTTCTTTATGCAGTCATCTAAGTGTTTTTTCTTTGTGCAGTGATCTATTTGTTTTTTTCTTTATGCAGTGATCTATTTGTGTTTTCTTTATGACATCATGTATCTGTGTTTTCTATGTGCAGTCATCTATATGTGTGAAGGTCAGTGACTTGAATTAAAAGTATGTATCAATTGCTTTGTGCTGTATTATTGGTCGAGTTTTGATTGTTACGTATTTTGTGTTTGATGAGTGTTAGTGTTTGTAAAATTGTAAGTAATTGACTTTTAATTTAGATATGTTTTATTATTTGTAATATATATATATGGACTTGTTACAGTTTGGTGTAAACATAATGTGTATTAACATTGTTTTATATTTTTAAAAACCCCAGAACTCTGATGGTGGCTAGGCCATGCTGTAATTTTATGAAATCTTTTTATAGTTATTTAAATTTGATTTTTTATTAAATTAGTTTATTTAGAATAATTGGTAGGAATTTCTTTGCAGTTTAATTTAATACAGGGTTTGATATAGGTTAGAAAAGATTTTTAACTGCTATCAGAGACGTTCGGTGAGTGGATATAAATAGAGTTAATTAAATCACATCCCTTTGAGATGGTCATATTATGAAATGACCAGTGGTCAGTTTATTGTGTAGATGTGTGAGGCTTGGTTCGGATCTGATGTAAGTTGGGTTTCGATTACTTTTTAAAATGTTAATATTATTTGATACTTTGTCTGCTTTGTTTATTTTATGTACGTTGAATCATTATCGAAGATTATTGCTGGGATTATAATGGATTAAGTCGGCTAATTAGGACTGGACATTCCCCGCCATGTTGGATTTTTGGGGTATTTTCTATTTAAATGTATATTTCTTTTTATGTATGTATCTTACATTTGTATGTGATGTAGCCATTAGTGGCTGGCATGAAATTTATTTTATGGTAAATATTTATATTTCAAGCTTGGTTTTAACTGGTTTGGGCTGGAATTTGTATAAACCAATGATGGATCTAACTCCATGGTATAGAGTTTGTTTAATTTCTTGTTCTAGTCTTCATTGGCTAGAACTAGGTTGACTTTATGAGATTTACAATGGGTTAGGGTGTTCATGTTTGAACTGGTAGTATTTTTGACTATGATATATAGTTTTTAATTAATGTATATATTATATATAATATGCCCATGTATTTAGATCACTATGTTTAAATGTCTATTTCTATTTCTCTATTTCTATGTATTGTTGGTCGTAGTGTCGGCCTATTTTTGTTGTTTTTTGTTGGGGTTTAAATAATGTTTTGATAGTGTAGTTTTTATTTCGATTTAATTGATTTTAATTTTTTTTTTGATAGTGTAGTTATTTGTCTAGGTTCAGGGTTTAAGTGTATTTGATTTTTATTTCCCTTAAATGGGATGAATTGATTTTAGTAATAAACATAATAATTTGTAGTGTAAAAGTGATTTAGTGTATTTTTTTTTGGTGTTCAGTGTTGTTGTTGGTCTGTTTAGGTTAGAATAACCTCTCTGTCCCAACGGAGATGTCACGGAAACCCAAAGCCCCGCTTGCCCTAGATTAGATTAATTTAGTTAACTATTGCTGCCCTTTGCCACACAACCCTCTTGCTTAGACTGCCCTACCACCTTGTCCTCTCCCCCACCCTGTTTTCTATGTGCAGTCATCTAGCTGTTTTTTTGTGTGCAGTCATCTATGTGTGTTTTCTATGTGCAGTCATCTAGCTGTTTTTTGTTTGCAGTCATCTATGTGTGTTTTCTTTGTGCAGTCATCTATCTGTGTTTTCTTTGTGCAGTCAACTATCTGTGTTTGTTTTATTTGTGTTGATTGAATCTGTTCTCTAAATATATCATGCCAGTACAACAAAATAGTCAAGTTAAAAGCTTTGTTGGCCATAATACTCCGGCATAGTTAGCCAGTGATAAGTAACTAGACGATCATGTTGAAATACACTCCCAGCCCATGGCATGTACATACCGAGGGTTAGCACATTGCGCACTGTACACCCTAAATGCCACCAATCCCATCACAGGCATTATATTATACGCATGGAGTTCGATAATCTAACGGCAGCGCGCTGAGGTGGCGTACTAAAGGCCTCAGTACGAATTCGGGGAAAGGGATGAATGGTACAAAAGTAAAATGTATAGCAATGTAGCTTCTTATTTGTATTGTATAGATTATCTAGGTGAAATTCAACAACTTGGCTGTTTCAAATTTACATCTACAATCTATTTTAATCAGGCGTCCTGAAACAAGTTTTCAACGGTCTGATTTCTGCTGAGATTAATGACAACAACGTTCAGAAATTATTGAATTATAATACAAAAGATATACAAAATCCAAAAACTAGAAAACATTTGAAAAGTGTTGTAAAGTTCACAAAAAGTAAATATTCATTAGTAAATATTAGCCAATAAAACCTCCAATCCAATCATTAAATAAAAAAACTTAGTTTTGCGTCTTCATTGCGTACACCAATGGATGAGCCGAATGATTCATGTTAATTGTAACGTTACATGATGAGCCGAATAATTCATGTTAATTGTAACGTTACACGATGAGCCGAATGATTCATGTTAATTTTAACGTTATATTTTGGTTTTATGTTTCTACCGTTCAGACAAACACACACACACATACACATACACACAAAGCGCTACAGAACGTCTATTGGTCTATTTGTCAGTTCGGTGCTTGGATCGTCTGTGGGGAAACCTCAGTGGATCAAACGACGAGTAACGCTGACTCGTTAACATCTGCGTTTGTTGTCGACTTTGCATCGGCAAGCGATATTCCGGAATTGAAAACAAACACTATTGGCCTAGATTATGAGTCGCCTATGACAAATTAATCATCTAGAGTTTGCAAGGCATTTAATGTTAAGGAATTATTTTTTAGCGAATCAAACATAATTTTTAAACTATTTCTTTGAGAACAAACAAAAACATTCTTGGACACCATATTTGAATGATTTCACCCTGACTCTCAAAACATATCAAAAATTGGTTTTAAGATTGAAAACCGGTTTTTGGTTCTAAAACCGGAATCCGAAATTCCGCTTTCCGTTTCACATCCCTATTGAGAGGTTTTTATTGTATTGTGTAAACTTTATACTAAACATATCAAATATCATTAGGGCTTTAGCATTGATAATCTGGTTTGTCAAACCACTCTGCCATATTTTCTACAGCTTTAGAATATCGTTGTATTAAGTAGATAAAGGTAAATTCAACAATGTTGCTCATCTATTTCAGTATATCTATTTTACTATTCTATTTGTGCCTTAAAAGACAACTCTAAACTCATGATTGTCTTGCATGACTTTTGTTCACAAATACTATCTTGCCTAGAAGAAAAAAAGTATGTTTTAAAAACGTTATTAAAATACAAAGATGCAAAAGAGTGACAGTTGTTACGCAAATCTTTAATTTAAAAGATAAAATCATACCTACATTTTTTTTTAAATCTTCTACACTACAGTATTAAGCCATATACTAATTTTGTTAAAGAATAGCTCTTCCCCCTTCCACCCTTCACCTTTTCATATACCGTCTATCTTCATTATCTAGTGTAAATCTTTTACGATATAAGATAATATCCCCAACAATAGGCTATATATATATGAAAGTACATTGCAGAAACACAATATTCACACACTCCTTATAACAATGTCACAAAATGCAATCTCAATAAATTGATGTTCAACACTGGATGAATGGGCTTCATAATTATGTTATGGCAGGGATCCTCAAATTAAGCCCATCTGTCGAGACCCTGATAGCCACTATAAGAGATGTGTATATTGAATCGGAATTTCATCGTACATATTTCCAAACAACTAAATTCCACCACCAGACTTTAAACCTCACTCACTGGAGTGATCGAATCGAGACTAATCTCTTAGGATTCGGAGGACAAACACACTTGTACTACGTAGCACAGCCAGGTTCCCATAAAGGGATGGTGCAAACTGTTGACCATTCCCATCCACTCTTTCCTCCTGCAAGGCAGGGCAGTCTAAAAGCAAATGCTCGACCGTCTCTTCTGCTTCAAAGCAATGTCGGCACCGCGAATCGAAATTGGGCCTAAATCGTCCGAATTAGGCACCAATAGGGCAGTGCCCTGTACGGAACTGGGCTATCGTAGCCTGTTCTCTCCTGCGAAGCTTCCACCACGGATCAGCTCGATTTGGCCGTTTTAGTTGCTGCCACACACCTCGACCCTTGTCAGATTCGTCCCAACTCTTGTTCCATTGTCTTGTCTCCCACTCACGTATTGATCTGCGGGCACTCGCGAAGGTGGACGGACCCTCCGGAGTGGGTGTCAGGGATCCCTTCTTGGCCAAGGCATCCACTAATCTCATTGCCAGGGACTCCTGCATGACCTGGAATCCACTGCAAGATGACCTTCACCTCGTACCTGAGGATCAGATCGGAAATAGCAGCTAATAGTCGGACAAGCAGATCGGGCCAAGTCCCCAAGCCGTCGATGGCTTGGAGTACTGAAAGCGCATCAGTGAAGATAACTACATCAGCACGAGCAGCTGGTGTGTCTTCGAACGTTTTCCCAATTGCCACAGCAGCAATTCTGATGGCTTCCATCTCCGCATCAAAGATGCAGATTGCTCCACACGGCCCACTTAGCTCAGCCCGTTTTTCTTCTGCCTTCGGGTACGACACAAGAGCACCATACCCAGAACGCGCTTCGGTCCCACTGATCGCGCTCCCATCAGTGTATGCCTCAACGAATCCCGAGTATGCACGTACCGTCCTTAGAGCAGCTGCGCGCCTCTCAGTCAGGCAAGCGCTGGGTCCGACAGCTTCCATCAGGTTCGTCCGTATCTCTGGTAGATTGAAAGATAGGTGAGGAGGAGGTTCCACTCCCGTCCGCATGGGCATTCGGTCGACCGGGAGTTCAATCTCTGCGCTGAGCTTCAGTGCGTGGTGCATGAAGGACTGCATTGAGATCCGGGCTCTTTCCACCCAGGAATCCACGAGCATCCTGAGGGGAGAACTTTCCTCCAACCGCTTATACCGCTCGTAAGCAGTAATAACGGCCCTTTTCCTTCTCCCATTCAGAGGCGGCACGTTTGCCATGATTTCAACAGCCGATGTCGGGGCGGTTCGGAACGTTCCACATATTAGTCTGAGGGCTTGATTTTGTACAGAGTCCAACGTCTTCAAAGCAGAATCAGACGCATAGATTTGCACCGGGAGGCTGTAATCGATCTGAGATCTTACCGCTCCTAGGTAAAGATTTCTCAACACACTCGCCTTCGCACCCCAGCCAGTACTGGCCAGTCTCTTGACAATGTTCAGCTTAGAAGAAGCTTTCTCTTTGACTAACCTCACATGGTCATACATCGTTAGCTTTCGGTCCAGTGTCACTCCGAGATAGACCGGCTTCTGGTCGCATGCCAGGGCGCGGCCGTCAATGTTCAGCTCGATCGGCTCTTTGAGGATATCGATTCCAAGGGTAAAGAGCGAATAAACTGTTTTTAGGCAGTTTACTTCCATACCACAAAGCTTGGCGTAACAGGCTACTGCGTTCAAATCCTGCTGGAGGGTCCGCTCTAGAGCACACGCTTCCCTCCCGGTCGACCAGACCACAAGATCGTCTGCGAAAAGCAGCGACGAGCTTCCCAGATAGTTCGGCAGGTCGTTGATAAAAGCCAGGAACAATGTACAGGACAGTGCTGAGCCCTGGGGCAATCCTTGCTCCAGGACGCGCTTCCGAGAAACCGCTTTCCCGTAACGAGTTGCAACTTTTCTTCGGGTTAAGAACCCTTTGATCCAATTGTACATGTTAGAGGCTATTCCTAGCCTCTGTAGCTTCAACAACAACCCCGGCCGCCAGACCTTGTCATAGGCCTGTTTAAAATCCAGGAACACTGCTAGTGTAGACTCTTTCCGCTGAAACCCGTCAGCCTTTTTCTGGACCAAGAGCGTCACCTGATCCATCGAGCTTCTTCCACTACGGAAGCCTGCTTGAGTGGGGGTAACCAGTCCATTATCCTCTAGGAACCTCACAAGCCTCCTATTGATTAATCTCTCAGCTACCTTCCCTACACACGATGTTAGGGAAATCGGTCGGTAGCTTTCGGCCTGACCCGGGTCTTTACTCCTCTTCAAGATGGGTACCACCAAGGCTTCTCTCCACCAGACTTCCTTCCTTTTGTACTTATCTGTGAGGGAGGGAACAGTAAGGGTAAGAGGTTGAAAACTCCTGAGTCAATAAAGTTTATTTATAGTCCGTTTCTTTGCGACATATTGCGTACAAAAACTCATGCACCAGTATCGACCATAGCCAAAACTTTCTCAATCAACTCCAAAAACTGATGTTCTACTCATCTATCAATAGATCTAATGTTTGATTATAATTTTTGAGGATCAATGTTGTAATAGTACATTCGCCTAATTTTTAATTTTGGATTATAAAATGTTTCCTAAAAATAAAAGGATATACAGTGGCATATGTTTTTTGTTTAAAATAAAACTATAAAACTTTAAAAGAAACGTCAGTGAAATATATAAAAATATGTATAATTATACATTTATCATTATATAAAAAGTTACAAACAAACCTTAGGAAAGTGTGATGATGATGCAAGCTGCAAAGGTTCTGTTGAGTAAAAAATAGTGTTTTTTATGGATGACAATATTTTGTTTCATTTCAAGGGTTAAGAAAACATCAAACCTCGATAAAACTTCAATAGTCTTCCGTGTATAGATAAATATATTTTAACGATTGCTTTTTTTTTAACACAACTGTTTCAGTTCTGTAATAATTTAAATTAAACAAAAGTGTGTAGAGCTAGTGGTTATTCATTTTAAAAATTCAATAACAATATCAAATTGAAAAGTCTAGAGCTTTCTTGATTGGCTTATGGAAAAAGGAAGTGTTCTAAAAGTTCAGCTAAAATTATACCGTGTCCAGAAATACAATTATTTTAATAACTATTTCAATAACAATTTTAGATGATCGAGCGATGATACTTTCAAATACTAATTTAAAACAAAGCACATTAAAACACACTGCATACGTTCTACTGAAAGTCTCTCGTTAATATATCTGATAGTACATCTAATAGTACATAATGATAATACATCTAAAAGTACATCTGTTAGTATATCAGCTAGGACTTATGATAGTAAATATGATATGCTATTATGGCTGGTTTGTTAGCTATTGTTTATTACCTTTTTCTTTTTTTGTTTTTCAATGTGATTATAAAATATAAGAAGATTTAAGTTCACTGATCCAACTTATCTCCATCATAGTACTGCCTGTAGAATTATGTAACATATAAAGCACTAAAACAGAAACTCCGACGTACCACTATAGCATCTAAAAGACGTATTGGAAAAAAACAGTATTTTCACCTAATTGTTTTCTTTTTTTTTCCAGATGGAGAGACCATTTTGTAAAAGTCAACATTTCAAATGGTTACTCTTGTGTCTCATTATTTTCATCGTCTCATCTGTTTATTTGATGTCAAATAGCGCATCATTGACTGTATATATTAACAATAACCTGCGTTTACTATTGAACCAAGCCATAGAAAAAACTTCTAATGCCAGTAGTTATGAAAAATCAACAACAATATCCCCTAGTGCTGCAACTAGGATACCATTTAAATCAGAGGAGAGAATACAATATACATTTAATAACTCATATATTCTGAATCAATCATTGAAACAGTATTTAGTTCCGTTTACAAAAGGACTCCACAATGAGACTTTATTCAATGATTCTTTTTCTGAACACATTTTGAAAAGTGGTACAGGACTTGAACGTTACACAACTGAAAAGGAGGCAGAAATATGGATAGAAAATGGAGTACAGTACCGTCCGTTTCCATTTCTGGAAGAACCTGATAATCCATTTTACACTTCAGAATATGAAGCCTACGTTCCTTTTAATAAATCAGCTTTTTTTGAAGGCGATGAGAGAAAATTAGCCGTTGATATTAGAGAAAAGAAAATTATTCTCTGGTGGAAGCATAAAATTCATCAGGCACCAATAAATGGATTAAACTCACTCAGGGCATGTCCAGATTTTCCTTGTGTATTGACTTCAGACAGGAAATATACAGAAAACAGCAGTGCTATGCTTGTCAATGGTAAGAAGTGTTTTCGTTTGTTGCTTTTTACATTAAGGACAAACGAGGTGTCTTAAAACCATTTTTTTTAAACTGTGTATTTATTGGGATTTTGAAAGTCTTAACATATACATACAGTAAAAGAAACAGGCCTACTAACTTAAAACTAAAAAAAAAACAACGTTTTAAAATATGACATAATAGCTAATCATAAACTACACTAATGACAAATAAGACCATGTGAACTTGTTCACATGAACAATTTTACCCATACATTTTTTTCAACAATTTGGTAACAAAAAACATAAAAATTAATACGTTTTAGACCTAATTTAGTCTTCTTTTTTATATTTGATATCAACATTTAGAGTTGTTTTTTTTATTTATTTTTGTACTGTCGAAATTCAAAATTCTGATACAGGTTTAAGTATAGTAAATATAAATATCTTGACACACACACACAAATGGAAAATGGCTAAGCTTATTATAAGAATGTTATTGTTTTCAAAATTTACCCACAACTTCTAACCTGATACTACCATGTCGAAATTTTAATTGAAGCTTATTAGCTCACAAAGTTTAAATCTTTTGTTTCTTATTCAGCCAAATTCGTTAAAAACGAGATGCCACCAAAGAGACGAAGAGATCAAGTACTAATACACTACCAGATTGAAGCTCCGTCTAACTACAGGTTTGACGGAGGCCGGGGATGGAACGGTGTCTTTAACTGGACAATGTCATATCGCATGGACTCTGATATCACCACATATCATGGAATTGTGAGGAGACGAATAGTGGTTAAAGAAAAGAACTATCGAGCAATATTAGCCAAGAAGAAAGGTCTTGTTGCTTGGATGGTGTCCCACTGTTCTACCAACTCTAAAAGATCAGAGTACGTTAAAGAGCTTCAAAAATATATTCCTGTTGACATCTACGGTGCATGTGGCCCACTCAAGTGTCCCAGAGACAGTGATAAAAATTGCCTCCAGCAAATTGAAACAAAGTACAAATTTTATCTTGGATTTGAAAGTAATTTCTGTAAAGATTATATCACCGAGAAACTCTACAAGTATTTAGACAGTGATTTGATTGTCATAGCTCGTGGATACAACACTTACTCAAGACTTTTACCTTCAGAAATCTTTCTAAACACTGCCAACTTTAAATCTCCTAAAGAACTTGCTGACAAACTTCTCTATCTAAACTCCCATGACCAAGAATACATTGAAATGTTAAAGGAAAAAGGCAAATATTTTAGTACTTATGAAGACTATCCTTTGACAAACATAGATCCCGTTTACCTGGAACATCGCTTCGAGGCGGTACCTATGTGTAATCTTTGTCAAAGACTTTGGAACTTAGAACGATATTCTAAAGTTGTAGAAAATATGGCAGAGTGGTTTGACAAACCAGAGTATCAATGCCAAAGTCCTAATGATATTTGACATGTTTAGTATTAAGATCACACAATGCAATACAGGAAGGCCCTGTGCATTAATATCATGAACCTGATTGTTTTAAAAATCATTTACCTTATCGGGCTATGTCAGAGATCTATGCGCAACAGAAGACGCGTGCAAAAATATTGTTTTTGTTCTTTAAATGTTTTTATGGTATTTTTTAATAGACGTGCTTGAACTTACAATGATGGAAAGCTAAGCTAATTACTATTTGTATTAAAACGAAAAATTAAACATGTACTTAGACTACATCATATTATTTATTATTTTATAAGCGTTACAATAGGTTGAATATAATTCCTATTTATCTCAACTTACAAAAGAACAACTTAAAACAAAATGCGAAATATTGCTGAACTTTGAACTTTGCTTTTTGTTTGTTATTTTTATGTAAAGACAGTTTTAATTATATTTTTTTGCAGGAATTTTTTTCTTATATATCTCTTGTTCTCCCATGTGCCAATTTAACCCATATTCTGTTGAGGTCTAGAATTTTTTCATTTTTTTATATATTTTTTAGTTTTCGGCCACAATGGAAGGAACGGCTCTTGATTTTTCTTTAAATTGAAAAGTTTTTGAGATATTGACGTTTTACAAAACGTCCCATATGTGAGACGGTAGCAACAAGTGGACCCGTGTAAATTTATATTGGGTCAGTTCGTTTTTCATGTATTCCCGTTAAAGGTTTTGAAAGGAATCACATTTATTAGTGTTAAAGTGTAAGTTAAGTGCTTCCACAAATCATTTAAGCTCTAAAAGTCAATCAATTGACACTTTTATGGTACTAGCCCAGGCCGGAAGTTTGAAAAAATACTATGTTTTATATTTTATAGATTTCTATGAAGAAAAATATTATGTCTTCCCCTTATACTTTCACACACAATCCAACAAATAATAAGCCTGCTCATATATTTATTATATTTTTATACAACAAAACATAATAAAGAAATTTTAATTAGTAATATATATGAATCATATTTTGATCGTGGTTTACAATTATGAAGAAAAAAAACGTAAACAATACGTTTACATATGAAAATTGTTTTCCATGCTTTATATTTAAAGAAATTAAATGCAACAATATATACTAATTGTATACAATAACTTAAGTTGTAGCTTGAATATTTTTTTGTTACGCCTTGTTAAAAAGATTATCTATAAACAAATAAACTATAAATGGGCGCTAAAAATGGCCACTGTAGTGGCACATTCTTTAATTAAAACAGAAGTTTACATGATACAGGCTGCCCATCAAGACTATGTTTCCTCAGACCTGTTTCTGTTTCCTATTTAAAGATCAAATGCTTTAGCATCTTTTGTATGCAAATATGGTCCTGGATAAGAAGTCAGCTATTCACCACTTATCAGACGAACGCTCAAAGCCATTAATTCTAACAAGAATAGTGCAGACAATCGAAGCGCTAAACAAGCTAAAATCATTTGGCAATACGAGAGAACCTCCATCTGTTCGAATAATTGATTAATGTGCACTCTGATGATATTGGATTTTAGTTATAATCTCTAGAGAATGGTCGGGGTCCTAGAAATGAGATATTTCAACAAGATTTTGATTATCACAAACGAAGATGTCCGCTAACAATTTATACAAAATCGGCGAATACAAGAATCCACGAAGCACTCCTAGTCCAAGTAACTGTGGTGGAATGGACAGGAACCAATGGAAGGTCACAGCCTATCCCGCTCGGCACAGAAGAGGTAGAAAAAAGAAGCGGCTGACAGAGTTATAAAGTCTTTTTAAAAACAAAGACGAGCCCGAAGGGTTCTTTTGTCCAGGGCGTAAAGATAGGTTTGAGCTCGGGGGCGGGGCACTCCCAAGCTCTGTCTGGGCTCAAGCCACCCCACGCTACGCCAATAGCGTGGCGTGCCGTGTAACACTGTAACAGTGAGGATTACGCAGCTATGTTACCCATTACCACCTAAGGATCATTATCATGGTGGCTCGCCCGTATACCTGCACTGTCACCCGGTAACACAAATCCTATACTATAGGTACAGACATCCAGGCACCGGGTGGTTCTCGAGAAGGGGTTGCTGCGTCCATTGCTTCCTCCACACCGAGAATCCGTGGTCTTTTGGCAGTGCAATAGGTCTCGGACAGCTGACCACCGTTCGTCCGACCGGACCGCAATTGACAGAAATAAAAACATGGAAATTTAAAATAAGATAAATAAAAAGCAAATAGAATTTAAAAAAAAACCACTCAGTTTTATTAAAAGTCGTATCCAAAAACTATGATCTAGTTCTTAAATTTTAGCGAAGGTTCAATATTTAGACTAACACTCTAAACATCAAATTTAAAAAAAAAAATTATTTGAAAAAAAAAAACGACTTAATTTTTAATAAAAATAAATGAGCAACTTCTAGCTAGTGGCCCATAAATGGGACGTTTTACACGGGGCATTCGTAGCTCCTGTCCCACTTGTGGCACGCTTGTTTGATATTTAATAAAACTAAGTCAATGTGAGTTTTTCATGATTTCTTTTGTTATAATGGGCTTTATTCACAAGTCCTTAGCGATAGCAGCTTGGTCACGTGATCGGACCAAAACATACCAATAATGGCGTCTTTCGCCTCTATTTTATCTGCATCAATGCTTATTAAAAACATTGAATTTAGAGACATTATATAACAGCAAAGATGTCTTAAACACTGCACATGGGTGAGATTATAACATATCCACATGAACATGGTTTTTAAAAGCCAAGCATTGTTTAATCATGGAGAGATTTAGGCCTATTGGGTGATGACTTTCGAAGCGACAGTCGACACTATCGACATCGAAGTATAGGCCTACAGAATTACAAAGTACGACTTGTAATGGACCTTAATGGTATAATTACCATATGTATGAATAGTGGAAGCAACATTAAAGGAAAGGTCTGAATAAAATGTGAACAGCATAGGCCTACTCGACAATTCAGGAAAAGTAGGTATTACTTTTACTTTTAATAAGACTTAAGACTTTGTCTTCCTTATTTTTATTAAGTTCTATTAAAATAGTACAAGATAATAAGAGAAAGTTGACAGTTTAGTTAGCGTAAATACTTTACTAAATTGTAAAGTAAAGTAAATTGTAGGCATAGCCTACATGAAAATAAACTGATTTAAGGCCGACCTATGGGGACTTACTTTATTTCATTTGATGAAATTATTTAGCCATATTATTATAATCATCATATTTGAGTCATTTAGTCTGGTATGATGATTTAGACTTTCGGATTAGTGTTTTTTTGTGTGTGTCACATTTCGTGATATATTGTAGGTTTAATTTAATTGTCATTGATAGGATAGTATATCCCCCATTTACTATATTATAGTTATAGTCCTATCCTATAGTCTAGCCTATATATAGGCATAAGATAACATAATATAATTAAGCCTAGTATTAATTAGTCAATATTCATTGGCATGCTGCAGCTGGTATATATAGAGGCTATATTTTGGCTATAGATCTATCAGCACCACTGCTTTGAATAGTCTTATAACAGTTTTTAATGCTATATAAAATTAAAACTATTCAAAATACAAATGTAAAGCTTGATGCCAGTAGCCTTATAGACTATAGGACATAGGCCTATAGTAGTATTGTAGGATTCTATTGTAGGATGAAGTCCAATAAACATTTTGGTGTGGTGGCTATAAAGACCTATATATTAATATGATATAAAACTAATTGACTTTTTTTTATTCTGTAGATATAGGCCTAGGCTATGTAATACCTATATATTTTTTAGTTAATTAATATTTTTTCATGTAACAGAATATTCCTTCCTTCAACTTCAACATTTGAAATATGCTTCAATTCAGATAAAAATGCTATAACTATAAGTATAGGGTAAAGTAAAGGAGGTTCTGGATAGTGCTGGCCACATAATCAAATAGTATGCCGTGGCCACGTAAACTGTTGAATGCTGCTTCATCTGGCCTTTGGATCAATTTGGTGCAACAATTAGTTTATTTTAGGCCTCTTGAATTAATAAAAAAAATATATAAATATAATATATTTATTTATGACATGTTACTTGTTTCCCCCCCCCCCCATCGCAAACAGGTAATTGAAGCAGAATGTCAAGGCAGGGTGGATGAAGACAGCTTGTTGCAAGTACATGTTGGACTGTTTAGCTGCAGTATAATCCTAGAGGAAAAGGAATTTCATATGTTGCACACTTAGGCAACCCACCTCTATACATGACATCAGTCTACTGTTAAAATCAATTCAGGTTAAACACACAAGTATAAAATACACAGTAATTGCAAAAATACTGCTCAGTTCTTTATTTACTTTTATTAAATTAGGTGACAACATTGTTTTATGGTTACTGTACCACTTTAACAACAAGAGTAATTGATGTAAAATGGATTCATTCTGTACATAGAAGGCCTTTTTATTAGTCCTGTATAGACCTATATCTCTTAATATTTATATCCGATTGACTGAGATGCCTACATCTAAGCCTAAACTATATTAATATTTGTAAGTATTTATGAGGCTAATAATATATTATTATATAATAATATCATCAATTATTCATTATAAATGCATATATATATTAGATCTTTATCATATCATAGTAGCTCTAATGTTAATATAATAATAATAATGCTTGCCTTAAGTCTAATCCATAATGTAGGCCTATAGGCCTATTATTAATAATAGGCCTATAGGGTCTTATACTTATATGAGTATTACTTATTTTAATTACCGGTATAATATGAACTATAGGTCTATGCACAGGGATGTGTCTAATGTTCATCCGAGGCAATGCACTAGCCCCAGCTCTAGTCTAGGCTAAGCGGCTAAGCATATAATACTAATACTAAACAGAATATACTCACTATAGTTATATAGGCTACACAGTTCATATCATATGTATAGAGTCTAAGCCTAATCAATATATAATATAATTATGGAAATATACATGGGCTTACAATATGATAGGCATATAGTCATAAAGGGCCTATAGTTATAGTTAGCCTATGTATAACCTATAACTATAGTATAGTGTATAGGCTTAAATGTAGTAGGATTAATGATTACCCTTTAGCATACTTAGCTTAGCCTAAAGATTCTTCAGTAAAGACTAAGCTCATGCCTAAGTCTAATTTAAATAATTGAATATAGCCAATATAGGGCTGACCGCCTAACCTATAAATATATATATTGATAATATATATTATATAAATATTAGCCTAATAACTGAGGTTAGTTAGCTTTTCATTAGCCTAGCAGATAGCAAATATCGTATTGGATTGCATTATAATTAATAATAATTAAAATAGCCTACTCATTATCATTATGTGGGCAATATGAATATGTGTAGTGTAGGCCTAGGCTAGGCTATATGTAGTAGGCCTATATGAAGTATGTGTAGGCCTACACCACAAGCCGTTTATTATATTTTATAACAATAACATTACGTTGGTCTTCATTAATTGGCAATTAATGAGTTGTATTAGCTAACCACACATAAAAATTGCCTAAGCGAATGATTTTATGAAATCATTTTATCATTGACTTAAGATAAAAAAAAATCTAAATCAATGGCAAATACACTTACCGTCGCTTAGGCCTACCACTACTACCAGTGTCGCCAGTGATCAGTGAAACTAGTGAAAGGTTGAAACCAGGAAGTCTCAGTCTTCGTCTTCGAAGTGTTTGGAACATAATATACTCTGTTATTTTGCCTTCTTTTGGCATGCCATGCATTAAGGAAGTTTGTATCTATCAGTGGATATCGATGAAAGCATAGTTTCGTTTTCTTTTATGAAGATTTAACGTCGGAATTGGATCACACTAAGAAAACTTCTTATAATTTCACCATTAAAAAAAAACACTTCCTGGATTGATCACGTGACCCGGAAATACTTATGCATAAAGCCCAATATTGATAAATAAATTATGCAATTACATATTTCATGTGGTTTTGTATCAAATTTAATCATATTAAACAATTTGATAAACGTGTACTTATTTTTTAGAATGTTTATTTTTTTCATCAATTTTTACAAGTTGAAATGTCAAGGTCATGTCAATCTTATTAAAAGTAAAACATTTTGATCCCAAAGCAAAAGTTATAATTAAAGTCTATTTATGATACAATGCAAAAAAATTTTTTTTGTATTTATAAGGCATATACGTATTTAAAAGGAATTTTTTTACGAGGTGTCCCATAAGTGGGATGCTAGCAGAAAATGGGTTAATGAATCAAAATTAGGTTCAATAAATAATGTTTCAATGGTTTTCATATTTCAATATTTGTTCTCTACATAAGTGGGCCTTCTTCTATTTGAATTAAGTGTCTATAAAACGCTATTTCTCCATCATGTTTCTTAATTCAAACTAAAACAATAATGTTGACTTAATATGTATACTTCTATATTATTTGTATCTATGTACGTGTGGTGAAAACTTTTTCTAGTTTGATAAGTTCAATGTTATATATTTAGCTAATTAGGATGTATATTATCAACACATGCCTCTATTACACCTGGTACACGAGTAACAATTCCATGTGTGAATAAACTCTATGCGATTTCAACAGTCATCTATCTGTATTTTCTTTG
This sequence comes from Anisus vortex, assembly GCA_949126835.1. Classification (NCBI taxonomy): domain Eukaryota; kingdom Metazoa; phylum Mollusca; class Gastropoda; family Planorbidae; genus Anisus; species Anisus vortex. Next base: position 19,940,132 of record OX421493.1, read on the forward strand.
TGCAGTCATCTATCTGTGTTTTCTTTGTTGCACAGTCATCTATCTGTGTTTTCTTTATACAGTCATCTATCTGTGTTTTCTTTATACAGTCATCTATCTGTGTTTTCTTTATGTAGTCATCTATCTGTGTTTTCTTTTTACAGTCATCTATCTGTTTTTTCTTTATGCAGTCATCTAAGTGTTTTTTCTTTGTGCAGTGATCTATTTGTTTTTTTCTTTATGCAGTGATCTATTTGTGTTTTCTTTATGACATCATGTATCTGTGTTTTCTATGTGCAGTCATCTATATGTGTTAAGGTCAGTGACTTGAATTAAAAGTATGTATCAATTGTTTTGTGCTGTATTATTGGTCGAGTTTTGATTGTTACGTATTTTGTGTTTGATGAGTGTTAGTGTTTGTAAAATTGTAAGTAATTGACTTTTAATTTAGATATTTGTAATATATATATATGGACTTGTTACAGTTTGGTGTAAACATAATGTGTATTAACATTGTTTTATATTTTTAAAAACCCCAGAACTCTGATGGTGGCTAGGCCATGCTGTAATTTTATGAAATCTTTTTATAGTTATTTAAATTTGATTTTTTATTAAATTAGTTTATTTAGAATAATTGGTAGGAATTTCTTTGCAGTTTAATTTAATACAGGGTTTGATATAGGTTAGAAAAGATTTTTAACTGCTATCAGAGACGTTCGGTGAGTGGATATAAATAGAGTTAATTAAATCACATCCCTTTGAGATGGCCATATTATGAAATGACCAGTGGTCAGTTTATTGTGTAGATGTGTGAGGCTTGGTTCGGATCTGATGTAAGTTGGGTTTCGATTACTTTTTAAAATGTTAATATTATTTGATACTTTGTCTGCTTTGTTTATTTTATGTACGTTGAATCATTATCGAAGATTATTGCTGGGATTATAATGGATTAAGTCGGCTAATTAGGACTGGACATTCCCCGCCATGTTGGATTTTTGGGGTATTTTCTATTTAAATGTATATTTCTTTTTATGTATGTATCTTACATTTGTATGTGATGTAGCCATTAGTGGCTGGCATGAAATTTATTTTATGGTAAATATTTATATTTCAAGCTTGGTTTTAACTGGTTTGGGCTGGAATTTGTATAAACCAATGATGGATCTAACTCCATGGTATAGAGTTTGTTTAATTTCTTGTTCTAGTCTTCATTGGCTAGAACTAGGTTGACTTTATGAGATTTACAATGGGTTAGGGTGTTCATGTTTGAACTGGTAGTATTTTTGACTATGATATATAGTTTTTAATTAATGTATATATTATATATAATATGCCCATGTATTTAGATCACTATGTTTAAATGTCTATTTCTATTTCTCTATTTCTATGTATTGTTGGTCGTAGTGTCGGCCTATTTTTGTTGTTTTTTGTTGGGGTTTAAATAATGTTTTGATAGTGTAGTTTTTATTTCGATTTAATTGAGTTAAATTTTTTTTTTGATAGTGTAGTTATTTGTCTAGGTTCAGGGTTTAAGTGTATTTGATTTTTATTTCCCTTAAATGGGATGAATTGATTTTAGTAATAAACATAATAATTTGTAGTGTAAAAGTGATTTAGTGTATTTTTTTTTTGGTGTTTAGTGTTGTTGTTGGTCTGTTTAGGTTAGCATAACCTCTTTGTCCCAACGGAGATGTCACGGAAACCCAAAGCCCCGCTTGCCCTAGATTAGATTAATTTAGTTAACTATTGCTGCCCTATGCCCCACAACCCTCTTGCTTAGACTGCCCTACCACCTTGTCCTCTCCCCCACCCTGTTTTCTATGTGCAGTCATCTAGCTGTTTTTTTGTGTGCAGTCATCTATGTGTGTTTTCTATGTGCAGTCATCTAGCTGTTTTTTGTTTGCAGTCATCTATGTGTGTTTTCTTTGTGCAGTCATCTATCTGTGTTTTCTTTGTGCAGTCAACTATCTGTGTTTGTTTTATTTGTGTTGATTGAATCTGTTCTCTAAATATATCATGCCAGTACAACAAAATAGTCAAGTTAAAAGCTTTGTTGGCCATAATACTCCGGCATAGTTAGCCAGTGATAAGTAACTAGACGATCATGTTGAAATACACTCCCAGCCCATGGCATGTACATACCGAGGGTTAGCACATTGCGCACTGTACACCCTAAATGCCACCAATCCCATCACAGGCATTATATTATACGCATGGAGTTCGATAATCTAACGGCAGCGCGCTGAGGTGGCGTACTAAAGGCCTCAGTACGAATTCGGGGAAAGGGATGAATGGTACAAAAGTAAAATGTATAGCAATGTAGCTTCTTATTTGTATTGTATAGATTAACTAGGTGAAATTCAACAACTTGGCTGTTTCAAATTTACATCTACAATCTATTTTAATCAGGCGTCCTGAAACAAGTTTTCAACGGTCTGATTTCTGCTGAGATTAATGACAACAACGTTCAGAAATTATTGAATTATAATACAAAAGATATACAAAATCCAAAAACTAGAAAACATTTGAAAAGTGTTGTAAAGTTCACAAAAAGTAAATATTCATTAGTAAATATTAGCCAATAAAACCTCCAATCCAATCATTAAATAAAAAAACTTAGTTTTGCGTCTTCATTGCGTACACCAATGGATGAGCCGAATGATTCATGTTAATTGTAACGTTACATGATGAGCCGAATAATTCATGTTAATTGTAACGTTACATGATGAGCCGAATGATTCATGTTAATTTTAACGTTATATTTTGGTTTTATGTTTCTACCGTTCAGACAAACACACACACACATACACATACACACAAAGCGCTACAGAACGTCTATTGGTCTATTTGTCAGTTCGGTGCTTGGATCGTCTGTGGGGAAACCTCAGTGGATCAAACGACGAGTAACGCTGACTCGTTAACATCTGCGTTTGTTGTCGACTTTGCATCGGCAAGCGATATTCCGGAATTGAAAACAAACACTATTGGCCTAGATTATGAGTCGCCTATGACAAATTAATCATCTAGAGTTTGCAAGGCATTTAATGTTAAGGAATTATTTTTTAGCGAATCAAACATAATTTTTAAACTATTTCTTTGAGAACAAACAAAAACATTCTTGGACACCATATTTGAATGATTTCACCCTGACTCTCAAAACATATCGAAAATTGGTTTTAAGATTGAAAACCGGTTTTTGGTTCTAAAACCGGAATCCGAAATTCCGCTTTCCGTTTCACATCCCTATTGAGAGGTTTTTATTGTATTGTGTAAACTTTATACTAAACATATCAAATATCATTAGGGCTTTAGCATTGATAATCTGGTTTGTCAAACCACTCTGCCATATTTTCTACAGCTTTAGAATATCGTTGTATTAAGTAGATAAAGGTAAATTCAACAATGTTGCTCATCTATTTCAGTATATCTATTTTACTATTCTATTTGTGCCTTAAAAGACAACTCTAAACTCATGATTGTCTTGCATGACTTTTGTTCACAAATACTATCTTGCCTAGAAGAAAAAAAGTATGTTTTAAAAACGTTATTAAAATACAAAGATGCAAAAGAGTGACAGTTGTTACGCAAATCTTTAATTTAAAAGATAAAATCATACCTACATTTTTTTTTAAATCTTCTACACTACAGTATTAAGCCATATACTAATTTTGTTAAAGAATAGCTCTTCCCCCTTCCACCCTTCACCTTTTCATATACCGTCTATCTTCATTATCTAGTGTAAATCTTTTACGATATAAGATAATATCCCCAACAATAGGCTATATATATATGAAAGTACATTGCAGAAACACAATATTCACACACTCCTTATAACAATGTCACAAAATGCAATCTCAATAAATTGATGTTCAACACTGGATGAATGGGCTTCATAATTATGTTATGGCAGGGATCCTCAAATTAAGCCCATCTGTCGAGACCCTGATAGCCACTATAAGAGATGTGTATATTGAATCGGAATTTCATCGTACATATTTCCAAACAACTAAATTCCACCACCAGACTTTAAACCTCACTCACTGGAGTGATCGAATCGAGACTAATCTCTTAGGATTCGGAGGACAAACACACTTGTACTACGTAGCACAGCCAGGTTCCCATAAAGGGATGGTGCAAACTGTTGACCATTCCCATCCACTCTTTCCTCCTGCAAGGCAGGGCAGTCTAAAAGCAAATGCTCGACCGTCTCTTCTGCTTCAAAGCAATGTCGGCACCGCGAATCGAAATTGGGCCTAAATCGTCCGAATTAGGCACCAATAGGGCAGTGCCCTGTACGGAACTGGGCTATCGTAGCCTGTTCTCTCCTGCGAAGCTTCCACCACGGATCAGCTCGATTTGGCCGTTTTAGTTGCTGCCACACACCTCGACCCTTGTCAGATTCGTCCCAACTCTTGTTCCATTGTCTTGTCTCCCACTCACGTATTGATCTGCGGGCACTCGCGAAGGTGGACGGACCCTCCGGAGTGGGTGTCTGGGATCCCTTCTTGGCCAAGGCATCCACTAATCTCATTGCCAGGGACTCCTGCATGACCTGGAATCCACTGCAAGATGACCTTCACCTCGTACCTGAGGATCAGATCGGAAATAGCAGCTAATAGTCGGACAAGCAGATCGGGCCAAGTCCCCAAGCCGTCGATGGCTTGGAGTACTGAAAGCGCATCAGTGAAGATAACTACATCAGCACGAGCAGCTGGTGTGTCTTCGAACGTTTTCCCAATTGCCACAGCAGCAATTCTGATGGCTTCCATCTCCGCATCAAAGATGCAGATTGCTCCACACGGCCCACTTAGCTCAGCCCGTTTTTCTTCTGCCTTCGGGTACGACACAAGAGCACCATACCCAGAACGCGCTTCGGTCCCACTGATCGCGCTCCCATCAGTGTATGCCTCAACGAATCCCGAGTATGCACGTACCGTCCTTAGAGCAGCTGCGCGCCTCTCAGTCAGGCAAGCGCTGGGTCCGACAGCTTCCATCAGGTTCGTCCGTATCTCTGGTAGATTGAAAGATAGGTGAGGAGGAGGTTCCACTCCCGTCCGCATGGGCATTCGGTCGACCGGGAGTTCAATCTCTGCGCTGAGCTTCAGTGCGTGGTGCATGAAGGACTGCATTGAGATCCGGGCTCTTTCCACCCAGGAATCCACGAGCATCCTGAGGGGAGAACTTTCCTCCAACCGCTTATACCGCTCGTAAGCAGTAATAACGGCCCTTTTCCTTCTCCCATTCAGAGGCGGCACGTTTGCCATGATTTCAACAGCCGATGTCGGGGCGGTTCGGAACGTTCCACATATTAGTCTGAGGGCTTGATTTTGTACAGAGTCCAACGTCTTCAAAGCAGAATCAGACGCATAGATTTGCACCGGGAGGCTGTAATCGATCTGAGATCTTACCGCTCCTAGGTAAAGATTTCTCAACACACTCGCCTTCGCACCCCAGCCAGTACTGGCCAGTCTCTTGACAATGTTCAGCTTAGAAGAAGCTTTCTCTTTGACTAACCTCACATGGTCATACATCGTTAGCTTTCGGTCCAGTGTCACTCCGAGATAGACCGGCTTCTGGTCGCATGCCAGGGCGCGGCCGTCAATGTTCAGCTCGATCGGCTCTTTGAGGATATCGATTCCAAGGGTAAAGAGCGAATAAACTGTTTTTAGGCAGTTTACTTCCATACCACAAAGCTTGGCGTAACAGGCTACTGCGTTCAAATCCTGCTGGAGGGTCCGCTCTAGAGCACACGCTTCCCTCCCGGTCGACCAGACCACAAGATCGTCTGCGAAAAGCAGCGACGAGCTTCCCAGATAGTTCGGCAGGTCGTTGATAAAAGCCAGGAACAATGTACAGGACAGTGCTGAGCCCTGGGGCAATCCTTGCTCCAGGACGCGCTTCCGAGAAACCGCTTTCCCGTAACGAGTTGCAACTTTTCTTCGGGTTAAGAACCCTTTGATCCAATTGTACATGTTAGAGGCTATTCCTAGCCTCTGTAGCTTCAACAACAACCCCGGCCGCCAGACCTTGTCATAGGCCTGTTTAAAATCCAGGAACACTGCTAGTGTAGACTCTTTCCGCTGAAACCCGTCAGCCTTTTTCTGGACCAAGAGCGTCACCTGATCCATCGAGCTTCTTCCACTACGGAAGCCTGCTTGAGTGGGGGTAACCAGTCCATTATCCTCTAGGAACCTCACAAGCCTCCTATTGATTAATCTCTCAGCTACCTTCCCTACACACGATGTTAGGGAAATCGGTCGGTAGCTTTCGGCCTGACCCGGGTCTTTACTCCTCTTCAAGATGGGTACCACCAAGGCTTCTCTCCACCAGACTTCCTTCCTTTTGTACTTATCTGTGAGGGAGGGAACAGTAAGGGTAAGAGGTTGAAAACTCCTGAGTCAATAAAGTTTATTTATAGTCCGTTTCTTTGCGACATATTGCGTACAAAAACTCATGCACCAGTATCGACCATAGCCAAAACTTTCTCAATCAACTCCAAAAACTGATGTTCTACTCATCTATCAATAGATCTAATGTTTGATTATAATTTTTGAGGATCAATGTTGTAATAGTACATTCGCCTAATTTTTAATTTTGGATTATAAAATGTTTCCTAAAAATAAAAGGATATACAGTGGCATATGTTTTTTGTTTAAAATAAAACTATAAAACTTTAAAAGAAACGTCAGTGAAATATATAAAAATATGTATAATTATACATTTATCATTATATAAAAAGTTACAAACAAACCTTAGGAAAGTGTGATGATGATGCAAGCTGCAAAGGTTCTGTTGAGTAAAAAATAGTGTTTTTTATGGATGACAATATTTTGTTTCATTTCAAGGGTTAAGAAAACATCAAACCTCGATAAAACTTCAATAGTCTTCCGTGTATAGATAAATATATTTTAACGATTGCTTTTTTTTTAACACAACTGTTTCAGTTCTGTAATAATTTAAATTAAACAAAAGTGTGTAGAGCTAGTGGTTATTCATTTTAAAAATTCAATAACAATATCAAATTGAAAAGTCTAGAGCTTTCTTGATTGGCTTATGGAAAAAGGAAGTGTTCTAAAAGTTCAGCTAAAATTATACCGTGTCCAGAAATACAATTATTTTAATAACTATTTCAATAACAATTTTAGATGATCGAGCGATGATACTTTCAAATACTAATTTAAAACAAAGCACATTAAAACACACTGCATACGTTCTACTGAAAGTCTCTCGTTAATATATCTGATAGTACATCTAATAGTACATAATGATAATACATCTAAAAGTACATCTGTTAGTATATCAGCTAGGACTTATGATAGTAAATATGATATGCTATTATGGCTGGTTTGTTAGCTATTGTTTATTACCTTTTTCTTTTTTTGTTTTTCAATGTGATTATAAAATATAAGAAGATTTAAGTTCACTGATCCAACTTATCTCCATCATAGTACTGCCTGTAGAATTATGTAACATATAAAGCACTAAAACAGAAACTCCGACGTACCACTATAGCATCTAAAAGACGTATTGGAAAAAAACAGTATTTTCACCTAATTGTTTTCTTTTTTTTTCCAGATGGAGAGACCATTTTGTAAAAGTCAACATTTCAAATGGTTACTCTTGTGTCTCATTATTTTCATCGTCTCATCTGTTTATTTGATGTCAAATAGCGCATCATTGACTGTATATATTAACAATAACCTGCGTTTACTATTGAACCAAGCCATAGAAAAAACTTCTAATGCCAGTAGTTATGAAAAATCAACAACAATATCCCCTAGTGCTGCAACTAGGATACCATTTAAATCAGAGGAGAGAATACAATATACATTTAATAACTCATATATTCTGAATCAATCATTGAAACAGTATTTAGTTCCGTTTACAAAAGGACTCCACAATGAGACTTTATTCAATGATTCTTTTTCTGAACACATTTTGAAAAGTGGTACAGGACTTGAACGTTACACAACTGAAAAGGAGGCAGAAATATGGATAGAAAATGGAGTACAGTACCGTCCGTTTCCATTTCTGGAAGAACCTGATAATCCATTTTACACTTCAGAATATGAAGCCTACGTTCCTTTTAATAAATCAGCTTTTTTTGAAGGCGATGAGAGAAAATCAGCCGTTGATATTAGAGAAAAGAAAATTATTCTCTGGTGGAAGCATAAAATTCATCAGGCACCAATAAATGGATTAAACTCACTCAGGGCATGTCCAGATTTTCCTTGTGTATTGACTTCAGACAGAAAATATACAGAAAACAGCAGTGCTATGCTTGTCAATGGTAAGAAGTGTTTTCGTTTGTTGCTTTTTACATTAAGGACAAACGAGGTGTCTTAAAACCATTTTTTTAAACTGTGTATTTATTGGGATTTTGAAAGTCTTAACATATACATACAGTAAAAGAAACAGGCCTACTAACTTAAAACTAAAAAAAAAACAACGTTTTAAAATATGACATAATAGCTAATCATAAACTACACTAATGACAAATAAGACCATGTGAACTTGTTCACATGAACAATTTTACCCATACATTTTTTTCAACAATTTGGTAACAAAAAACATTAAATTTAATACGTTTTAGACCTAATTTAGTCTTCTTTTTTATATTTGATATCAACATTTAGAGTTGTTTTTTTTATTTATTTTTGTACTGTCGAAAATCAAAATTCTGATACAGGTTTAAGTATAGTAAATATAAATATCTTGACACACACACACAAATGGAAAATGGCTAAGCTTATTATAAGAATGTTATTGTTTTCAAAATTTACCCACAACTGCTAACCTGATACTACCATGTCGAAATTTTAATTGAAGCTTATTAGCTCACAAAGTTTAAATCTTTTGTTTCTTATTCAGCCAAATTCGTTAAAAACGAGATGCCACCAAAGAGACGAAGAGATCAAGTACTAATACACTACCAGATTGAAGCTCCGTCTAACTACAGGTTTGACGGAGGCCGGGGATGGAACGGTGTCTTTAACTGGACAATGTCATATCGCATGGACTCTGATATCACCACATATCATGGAATTGTGAGGAGACGAATAGTGGTTAAACAAAAGAACTATCGAGCAATATTAGCCAAGAAGAAAGGTCTTGTTGCTTGGATGGTGTCCCACTGTTCTACCAACTCTAAAAGATCAGAGTACGTTAAAGAGCTTCAAAAATATATTCCTGTTGACATCTACGGTGCATGTGGCCCACTCAAGTGTCCCAGAGACAGTGATAAAAATTGCCTCCAGCAAATTGAAACAAAGTACAAATTTTATCTTGGATTTGAAAGTAATTTCTGTAAAGATTATATCACCGAGAAACTCTACAAGTATTTAGACAGTGATTTGATTGTCATAGCTCGTGGATACAACACTTACTCAAGACTTTTACCTTCAGAAATCTTTCTAAACACTGCCAACTTTAAATCTCCTAAAGAACTTGCTGACAAACTTCTCTATCTAAACTCCCATGACCAAGAATACATTGAAATGTTAAAGGAAAAAGGCAAATATTTTAGTACTTATGAAGACTATCCTTTGACAAACATAAATCCCGTTTACCTGGAACATCGCTTCGAGGCGGTACCTATGTGTAATCTTTGTCAAAGACTTTGGAACTTAGAACGATATTCTAAAGTTGTAGAAAATATGGCAGAGTGGTTTGACAAACCAGAGTATCAATGCAAAGGTGCTAATGATATTTGACATGTTTAGTATTAAGATCACACAATACAATACAAACCTCTCTATCAGGAATGCCTTGTGCATCAATATCACGAACCTGATGGTTAAAAAAATCATTTACCTTATCGGGCTATGTCAGTGATCTATGCCCAACAGAAGACGTACGAAAATAGACGTGCTTGAATTTACAATGATGGAAAGCTAATTACTATTTGTATTAAAACGAAAAATTGAACATGTAATTAGACTACATCATATTATTTATAAGCGTTACAATAGGTTGAATATAATTCCTATTTATCTCAACTTACAAAACAACAACTTAAAACTAAATGTGAAATATTACTGAACTTAGAACTTTGCTTTTTATTAGTTTGTTATTTTTATGTAAAGACAGTTTTAATTTTCTTTATTTGTAGGCATTATTTTCTTTTATATCTCTTGTTCTCCCATGTGCCGATTTAATGAATCAAAATTATGTTTAATAAATAATTATAATGTATCAATGTCTTTCATATTTGAATATTTGTTCTTTACATAAGTGGGTCTTCTTCTATTTGAATTAATTATCTACGAGACGCTATTTCTCCATCATGTTTCTTAATTCAAACTAAAACAATAATGTTGACTTATTATGCATAATTCTTTATTATTTACATATATGAACGTGTGGTGAAAACTTTTTCTAGTTTGATAAGTTCAATGTTATATATAGCTAATTAGGATGTATATTATCAACACATGCCTCAGAGTAACAATTCCATGCATAAATAAATTTCATGCGATTTAAACAGTCATATATCTGTATTTTCTTTATGCAGTCGTCTATCTATGTTTTCACTGTTGTACAGTCATCTATCTGTGTTTTCTTTATACAGTCATCTATCTGTGTTTTCTTTGTACAGTCATCTATCTTTGTTATTTATACAGTCATCTATCAGTGTTTTATTTGTATAGTCATCTATCTGTTTTTTCTTTATGCAGTTATCTATTTGTTTTTTCTTCATGCAGTCATCTATCTGTTTTTTCTTTGTGCAGTGATCTATTTGTGTTATTTTATGCAGTTATCTATCTGTGTTTTCTTTATGAAGTCATCCATCTGTGTTTTCTTTATACAGTCATCTATCTGTTTTTTTCTTTATGCATTTATATATTTGTTTTTTCTTTATGACATCATTTATCTGTGTTTTCTATGTGCAGTCATCTATATGTGTGAAGGTCAGTGACTTGAATTAAAAGTATGTATCAATTGCTTTGTGCTGTATTATTGGTCGAGTTTTGAATGTTGCGTATTTTGTGTTTGAGGAGTGTTAGTATTTGTGAAATTGTAAGTAATTGACTTTTAATTTAGATATGTTTTTATTATTTGTAATATATCTATGGACTTGTGTGATAGTTTGGTGTAAACATAATGTGTATTAACATAGTTTTATATTTATAAAATCTCCGGAACTCTGTTAATGCCTAGGCCATGCTGTAATTTTATTACATTTTTTTTAGAATAATTTAAATTTCGTTTTTATTAAATTAGTTTTTTTAGAACAATAGGTATGAATTTCTTTGCAGGGTTCGATAAATGTTAGATTAGTAGATATTTAGCAATTAGAAATTTAGACAAAGAATTAGCACTAAATATACAGGAAATACTCAGTTTTAGAATTTGTTAAGAAAAGACTTTTAACTGTCATCAGAGAGGTTCGGTCAGTGAATAGAGCTAATTAAATCACATCCGTTTGAGATGGCCATATTATGAAGACACCATTGGTCAGTTTATTGTGTAGATATAAGTGGCTTGGTTCGGATCTGATGTAAGTTGGGTTTTGATTACTTTTTAAAATGTTAATTTTATTTTATACTTTGTCTGCTTTGTTTATTTTATGTACATTGAATCATTATCGAAGATTTTTGCTGGGATTATATAATGGTGAGGGACCTAACTCTATGGTATAGTGTTTGTTGTATTTCTTGGTCTAGTCTTCATTTGTCTAGGTTTTTAAGTGTATTTGATGATTTTTTTTCCATTAAATGGGGTGAATTGATTTTTATTAATAAACATAATAATTTGTAGTTTAAAAGTGATTGAGTGTATTTTATTTTTGGTGTTTACTGTTGTTGTTGGTCTGTTTAGGTTAGCATAACCTCTTTGTCTCAACGGAGATGTTACGGAAACCCAAAGCCCCGCTTGCTCTAGATTAGATTAATTTAGTTAACTATTGCTGCCCCTTGCCACACAACCCTCTTGCTTAGACTGCCCTACCACCGCCCACACGCTGTTACATGTGTTTTCTATGTGCCGTCATCTATCTGTGTTTTCTATGTACAGTTATCTAGCTGGTTTTTTTGTGCAGTCATCTGTGTGTGTTTTCTGTGTGCAGTCAACAATTTGTGTTTGTTTTCTTTGTGTTGATTGAATCTGTTCTCTAAAGATATCATGCCAATACAACAAAATAGTCAAGTCAAACCTTTGTTGGTCATAATACTCCGGCAAAGTTAGCCAGTTTGGGAAAGAAAAGTGCTGCGGAAGACATATAGAGCTGTGCAAGACACAGATGGTGGGAGGTCAAGAACAAATGAAGAACTATACTCTATGTAAAAGGATCCAACGGTGATAACTGAAATAGAGAAGGTCAGACTGAGATGGGCAGGCCACTTGGAAAGAATGACAGACGACAGCGCAGCCAGAACTGTACATCACCAGAGACCAAGAGGAAAGAGTCTTAGGGGCAGACCAAGACAAAGATGGCTCGAAGCTATAGAGTCAGATCTACAAAATCTTGGTGTGCGGGCTTGGCGAAGGAAGGCCCGGGATAAGTACGAATGGAAGGAGGTGGTGGAGCAGGCCAAAAACCTACATGGGCAGTAGCGCCATAGGGATGGATGGATGGAAAGTTAGCCAGTGATAAGTGACTAGAGGATCATGTTGAAATAGACTCCCAGCCCAAGGCATGTACATACCGCGGGCTAGCGCATTGCGCCCTGTACACCCTAAATGCCACTCAATCCCATCACAGGCATTACATTATACGAATTGGGCTCGATTGTCTAGCGGCAGCGCGTTGAGGTGGCTTACTAAAGGCCCCAGTACGAATTCTGGGAAAGGGAATAATGGTACAAAAGTATAATGTATAGAAAAGTAGCTTCTTATTTATATTGTATAGAGTTACTATTTGAATCAGGCGTCCTGAGAGAAGCTTTGAACGGTCTTGTAGCGTAAAGGGCACTCTACGTAGTTATTTGGCTCGTGTAGAGGCTGATTTATTGCAATGTCACAGTGACGTTGGGCCTTAGAATATTTATTTTTTCCGTATCCCACGTGGCTGGCGCGGGAGCTGTTGATTCGAGTAATTCTACTACAAGACACGAATACTACACATAGGCAGGTACAAGAACAAAGATTGATTCAATGCTGGGATGAATTTCAAATACTGTTTATTTAGGCATATGTCGATAGATAGCAGAGGTAATCCACAATACAAATTTACAGCGTATCGGTATAATTGGACCAGCCGTAAACACGTCTACTCAGGTCTGTAATTTACGGCTCCAATGGCAGTTTTTCAATCTATCCTAAACTAAGAAGTACCCTTTGTAGGGATAGGGGCAACGGGGAGGGGGGGGCGATCGGGGAAATACAAAGGTTTTTTGATACCCTATATCCCGGACGAGGGCTATTGCGTATGTGTTAGTTAACGGGGGGAGTTTTGGGCGCCGACCGTAAGAAATTTGCTTATCTTGACCAGAGGTCGGTAGCGGAAGGGGATCAAAGGGGATCAAAGGAAAGCTATTCTTGGCAAGGGTGGGGAGGTTACACTTTTTACGGTGGAGACATAAAGTGGGGGGGGGGGAATGTAAGCATCTTACATATATACAAGGACAGATAAGTATGTTTGTGTTATAATATATTTATATATATCTATCTATATATATATATATCTCGATACATGTAAGACAGTTATAAAAGAGAGTAAGGAAATACATTCATATAATGTAAACATTAATGCAAGGAACAAATACAATCATACATCGGTGAGCACCGCAATGAGCCATGATTAATTGTAGTTTATAGGTTGGAGCCATTGTGAGTAAGTGCCATTGTACCAGACTGAGCGGTTGGCGCCTCTAGTAAGTTTGCGAAAGGTTTTTATTTCTGCTGAGATTAATGACAAAAGCGTCAATGAATTATTGAATTATTAATCAAAAGATATACAGAATCCAAAAATAATAAAACATTTGTAAAGTGCTGTAAAGTTCACTACAAGTAAATATACATTAGAAAATATTAGCAAGTAAGACCTCCAATCCAATCATCAAATAAAAAATCCCTTTGGAAAAAGATATTTAAAGAAATAAACAAAGTAGTAATAATCTATAAAACATACAATTTTATCTTTTTAAGGAAATATAACAATCTAAAATATTATTATAAGGGATCTAAAGCATTTATTAGTCTTTATATATAAATACAGGTTCTATAATACCTGATAGATGCGATAGTTTTAATATTTTCATTGTTGCTTCCCTTTTACAGTTCACTATTCTGACAAGAATTCTTGATGAAGTTTCACAAAGTCCTTAATATTGTGATCTATAGTCTGATGAAAGTTGTGGTTAGTTCCCCTCCCCCCTTTCTTTCTTTCTCATTAACCCTTTTTTTTCACTCTCTCTCTTTTTCTCTCTGTAGCTTCCCTTCTCTCTCTCTCCGTGTGTCTTCCTTTCTTCCACCAACTCTCTCCCTCTATCCCTCTCTCTCTCTTCTTCACTATGTCTCCCATTCTCTCTTTCTGTCTGTCTCTCACTTAATTTCTTTCTGTCTAATTTCTTTTTGTTATAAAAAAAAACTGGAATTTTAAACTTTTAGACGTGTGCACATCAGATCATAACTACAAGATTGTTTATAACTCTTATTGTTATACCCATTACAACGACCGAGAAGAGAATAAAAATGTGCTTTTGATTAGAATATTTTTATTGTCTCTTTTATTCTAGGAACGCCCTATATCCTTAAATTATGTTGTTTTCTTTTGGTCATACTGATGTTATAAAAGAAAAACTTTTCATTTTTAAGTAACTAGCTCATTAATAATTATTTTAAATAAAGTAAAACATCTAGTAGTAAATGACTATAGAAGACGATTACTTTCTTATCGGAAAAATTTTGTTAGAGCTATCAATAATATACATTTCTAGCTAAATTACCCGGCGTTGCCTGGGTTAAAAATTAAGCATCCATTGAATGTTGAAGAACAAAGGCCACATACTTTCTATTTTTAATATATATTATACAAGCTACATTGCCCGGCGTTAAACAATTATTGCTTTAAAAAAAAACGAAAGAAATGAATTTACATATTGTTACAATGATGGAGGCTTGATGAATAACAGCCAGTCCACCACCTCGCTGGCCTAACGACCAAAGACAGTGGAAGGAAATATATCCAGCTTGAGTCATTTCCTTAATTGCTGGTTCATCACCACCCTCGTGTAGTCACTTCCTTAATTGCTGGTTCATCATTACCCTCGTGTAGTCACTTCCTTAATTGCTGGTTCATTACTAACCTCGTGTAGTCACTTCCTTAATTGCTGGTTCATCACTGCCCTCGTGTAGTCACTTCCTCAATTGCTTGTTCATCACTGCCCTCGTGTAGTCACTTCCTTAATTGCTGGTTCATCACTAACCTCGTGTAGTCAGTTCCTCAATTGCTTGTCCATCACTGCCCTCGAGTAATCACTTCCTTAATTGCTGGTTCATCACTGCCCTCGAGTAATCACTTCCTTTATTGCTGGATCACTACCCTCGTGTTGTCACTTCTCAGTTCTCAGTAAGAGCAATATTGTCTAGCGACATAATAAAGTCATTGATTATTAACACTTTCTTTAAAGAGGAAACTGTGCTACTAAAAGAACAATGGTAGCTACGCCAGTCTTCTGAAGCAAGTTCTCCCTCAAGAGTGACTTACGCCTGTCTTCCTTCCACCAAAATACAACAGCCACATTTAAGTGCTAATATTTAACTAATTACTTGAAAGCTATCTTAAATCTTTTGTATAAATGATTTCATTAGCATTTGGGTTCTGAATACACTATTTACTATCAAAATCAACTGGTAATTCAATTTTGATAAAAAGCTCGTCACTTGGTCTTTAAAAACCATCGAATTTTATACATAAATATATGTAACTGGTATAGCCTAAGATGTAGTTGTAGATGCTGTTTAGTTTATTTCAATACGTTTATCTGCCAAAATTTCTCAGTATGGACCAAAGAAATTTAGCGTGCTAAAAAATCGGAAAGAGATCAAAGAACCAAGACTGGTGGTGTACATCACCAGAGACCAAGACTGTATGTGCCGTATTGTAATTTCCCCGCGCTGTACAGATAGTAAACTATTTAAACAGTGTTTATCAAGATGTACACATTGCCAAATATGTGTATCATGTCTATTAAGTCTTAACTGGGTCGAATCGTTTATAAACGATATGCACCACTGTCTCCTCGTCGGTAAAGTTATTAACCAGTCGGATTAAGATAAGTAACGGGCTGAAATTGGTGTTCACAAAGAGTGATATAAAAGCAGATATCTGTGAAAACATTGTAATCTGTGGGACAGAATGGCCAGGTCATCCGCAAACTCTTCTAATCTTCTATTTTTTGCATTAGGGTCCACTATTTTCATTGTCCTGGGTTGACATAAGCTTTTTTTTGTGACCGAATCAGCACTAGACGGAACAGAAGTGGTTAAAAGGAGACATCCTTGCTTGACTCCAGTTGTAACATGGAATTCATCTGACAGCCTACCATTATGTACTACTTGGCAGGTGAAGTTTTCATAGAGACATTTGATGATGTTTATTTTTTTGTTAGGTATTCCATAGTGCCTCAAGATTGACCATCTTGTTTCTCTATTAATGCTATCAAAGCTTTCTTTCAAAGTCCACAAATGTAGCATAGAGTGGGGATTGCCATTCAATAGATTGTTCTATAATGATATGGAATATTGCTATCTGGTCAACGCATGATCTTCCTCTTCTTTCATTCTGTTGATTATTGTTCTGCTGAAGACCTTGCTTGGTACTGAGATTAGGGTAATTCCTCGCCATATATCACATTTTGACAGATTACCATTCTTTGGAGTTTTAATCAGTAAGCCTTTTTTTCCATTCTGCAGGAGGAGTTGCGGTTGACCAAATTTTGTTAAAGATATTGTGGAGTTGATTAATGATTTTAGCTCCTCCACCTTATAGAACCTCAGGTGGTATATTGTCTATGCCCGCTGCTTTGCCTGTCTTCATTTGATTGATGGCCTTCCATATTTCTTCTTTGGATATTTCTTCCATATGTATGTCCAGTGTTTCTCCTGTAATCAGTTCGTGTGGATTTAGAGGGGTTGGTCTGTTTAGCACTACCTGGAAATAATCTTTCCATCTTCCGAGCTGGTCATCTATGAAAGAAAGGAGTTTACCTTGTTTGTCACGGACTGGCACATTGTAGTTAGATTTTTGCCACTAAATAACTAATGTCGATACACCATTACTAATTTAACACATGCTTTTTATTTCTGAATAGGAAGAGACAAGACCGAGATTACAACAACCACAATAGGGGATTCCGGGTAAAACATAAAGGCCATTACCCTGACATATTCAACAAGAGAAACAACACAACAATTAATTATAATAATGTCCGTTATTACAATCATATACTTAACTAGAGGCATACAATTTGGCTATGTTCGTGATAGGAAACAAATTTTTTTTTAGTAATTTTTATAAAATAAAATTTAAACAAAATAACAGCAATAATAATTTAGCAATGTTTCAAGATTAATAGAATAATCAGGATGTCGTACGTATCAAGTTTATAAGAAAACCCTGTGTCTCATGATACACACACTGTATAATAGTGCAGTTTTTATTTAACCATTCACGATTCCTTTTCTAGCAGCTAATAGTGATGGGTATTTCTGCAAAGTTGATTACATTTACTGCTCATTTTCGGGATGAACATCTAGTATCGAAAAGTATTTATAGAATCAACGCAAATGCTCTATAGCAGGGGTCGACAACATAAGGCACGCGTGCCACACTTGGCACGCAGAACGATTTTCAGAGGCACGCGAAAGACCCCATCATTGGACTTGCAATCTGTGATTGAATCTATTGTTAAGATAGTCAACTGTATAGTTTTTCAAGTCTCTTCTAGAAGAAAGTCATTAGGAAGTATAGGTAAAGTCTTGGATAGATTCTTCTCTTGTCGGGAAGCAATTAAGGTGTATCTTAATGGAAAAAAATTATGTCAATGAATGAGGAGAACTGAATGTTGAAGCCAATGTTTCTGTATGACTTGGCGACACGTTTCAGTGAGTTAAACTTTTATTTACAAGACTGGGTCCAAAAGCACTTGAAGTGTTGGGCAACTGGAATGGATTTGCATTGAAACTGGGCATATCTTTCCGTGAAATCAATTTCAAAACATTTAATCTTTCCCTAATTTAAGGCAAATTAAGATAGATAAGCATTTTCAGAAGTACACTAGTTATATTTAAAAAAATTACTCGTTTGGTATCACTAGCATCAAATTTTGAGAACTTAATTGAAGGGAGATAATTAACCCGTTTTCTTAACATTAATATTTCTAATCTGTTTCTTTTTTTGTTTCCTTAAAAAAAATAATGGCTTACAATTTATAACTCTAAAATGATTAAATTACACAAGATATTTGAAAAATATTTAAATATTTTATGACTAAAGAATGTACTTGTACATTTTAAAACAATAAAATAACTACCCAGTTTGTATAATTATTACATATATCTTCCACATGTGGCAGATTGTTTTTGGTTATATCGAATCATGTTAAAATATAATCTGAGATCAAACATAAAATACTTTATATCTATTAATCTACTAGAAGAGTAGAATCATTTCTTGACAACTAAATTCAAATGTTGATAAATATTAATGTGTAAGTTTAGTAATGAAATTGTGTATTTGCTAGGAATGGATTTTTTTTTTAAAAAGCTGATAATAACAAACAGGTTAATTTGTTATTAAATGTAAAACGCTTTAATGATTTTCTCTATTACGCTCCTTTTCTTTTGGTCTTGGTCTTGATACGGCACTAAATAAGTTGTCTAATAAAAATAATATAGCTGATCAGTTTGACTTTCACGCTGAATGATTCAAAATGATTGTAATAAATTAAATTGTTGAAATGCAATTTAAAGAAAAAAATATAAACAGGTTAAATTGTGCTTCGAGGCCCCCCCCCCCCCCCTGCTTACCCCTGACTACGCTACTGCTTATAAATAAATATTGGATGACTAAATTAGGCCTATAGATACAATGTCAGAGTTCTTTTTTTTCTTTTCTTTTTCCAGTTGTGTTTTGAAAAAAGTCCTACAAAGTATTGACAAGTCTTAATTAGGTGCGACCTTTTGAACTGGGATGAGCGTGAACTTCCGGTGAAATTTACCGCCATTTTCGTAAATAAAAACCATGCTTTTGGTGCTGTTTGAAAATTGATTTCATCATCGACAGCCAGTTCTGGTATTTTAGACGTATACAACGGCTACAAGATTAGTTCCGAGGAATCTGTTTTTAACATCAAAAGTGAGTAGGCGATAATAAAAACTCATAGTGTTAGTCGCTTTTGGTTAAATTTAGCTTTTGTTTATAAAATAGGTTAGTCAAGAGTTGCGTCCTTGGTAATTAAAAAAAACACAATGCGGAAATTCATAAAAAAACAACAACACGAAAATTCTTTTGCATCAAGCAATTAGTTTGGGATTATAAATAGGTGATTCTTCAAATCTGACATTCACAATCCATCGTTTTCTTTTGGCGCCGTCTTTTTGGAAATGAAATAAAATTTAATTCTCTATATATTTTCGTAGCCTACAACCAGTAACATAGCACACATGGCAGACATGTTTTTTTTTATAATGTGATCGAATCGACCGGAAATGTTTTTTCTTGTGAACTTTTATGCATGCATACACGTTAAGACTTTTCAATTACTCATTTATTTTGTATATGGTATTATGTAAAAATAAAATAAAAGTAAAGTAAACATTTCAAATCAAATTAACGCTTGCTATTAGTTTCAACGCTAAATAATATAATTTTGCTGGATGTGTCTGCCGGTAAAAGGTCTGAAGTCTGAACATAGATTTAGCATGATACATGCTTCAGTTAAGGAGATAAAAGGTTTTCGTAGGAAGGTGGTCTACACAGGACTGTTCAATAATTATATCAATCTTTTATTTTAATGTGTCTTGTGAGAGTGTGTGTTTTACAAATTAAAATTTTGGAAAGAAAAGCTAGCACTATTTAGACGCTATTAAACAATTATGCATGTGACATTAAAGAACGTGGCGATTGGGTACTTTTAGTTTTTAATTGATCTAATGTGATTTAAAAAAAATTATTCTGAGCCCAATATTTATTCTCATATCGTTCTTATTGGTTTTGTTGTTAAACAATTCTTTATCTCAGGGGTCTCCAAACTTTTCAGCCCGAGAGCCGCATTAACTATCAAACATTAGTTCGGGGGCCGACTACACACCCGATGTCAAAATAAAAAAAGAAATATTTATTTAATATATGTTTAATCAGTTTTTATTTAATAACATATTGGGAATTGTGAAATTGTTTCATGGATACCAAAGCAGCAGACATGCTTGGCTTTAGATTTGATGTTCCTAACATCAGCAGTGACCTGAGATTATCATCAGACAAGCTTGTTCTCAAATTGTTATTCTCGTATTCCATTCTTTAAAATGTTTGTTCACACAGGTATGTTGTTCCAAAAATTGAAAGGTACAATTGAAAGACACGCAAAGGTTTTGACATTAGGAAAGTCTTCCTTGGGTGAAAAATAGTAAATACCCACCAGTCATTCTTTGAACTTGTTCCTAATGAGGTCATTTTATTGCAAATCAATAATCTCTAGCTGCAGTTCATCTGAGGAACTGGCCACAACTGCTTGAAATAGGTTTTGAAACAGTATCACTTCTTCTGCCCTTGATTCCAAGTCAGAAAACCGCTTCTGAAACTGCAGCTGGAAGTCTTTGATGATCTCGCATGCAAATGACATTGGACCTCAACTGTTGCTTCAGCCATGAAGACCTAGCACTGCTAAAAGTGCTTCAAGTTGTTGGCCTGTATTTGTTCCAAAAGCAAGATAAAGCCCTATAGGTGGGTGTATAGATCAGAAACTAGATTTTCCTTTCATTGTAGTTTTATGTTCAGAATATTTAAATGAGTTATATCTGCAGCAAAGGCAAATTTCCATACCCACTCTTTATCCAACAAAAATGGCTGTGGCTGCTTGCCTTTACTTTCAAGGAAGTCTCCTATTTCCTTTCATAACTTAAATACTCTGATAGAAACGTTCTCACAACTTAGTCATAATACTGCTGTGTTATATGGTAAATATTGCGATTCTTTGTCTGTATCTTTCAACATGTCTCTAAACTGTCTATGGTTGAGCTCATGTGACCTTGTTAAATTCAACATCTTCACCACATGATTCAGTACACTCTGGGTACACTGCTAATGTCCATACATTAAGCACACGTTTTCTCATTACACATGTGCTTCACTTGTCCTACAAAGCCTTTCTGTATGTCACTCATGTTCTTTCCTCCTTCTTCTTCTTCATTGTACTGTGGAGAGAACTTTAGACCCGAGGAAAATGTCCACAATTTAAGGAATTAATTTGATTGGGAATACTCTGGAATCAAAAGTGTGCATTAACTATGTATACTATTTTATACCCAACATAAACAATCAGGCAACTAAGGTTAATCCGGTCCAAATTATAATCAGCAATTTTCTTTTTCAATTCATTGAAACTCCGGTAACTGTGCTATACATTATACATGCTATGTAGGGAAGCCAGCTCTTGTGTTATGTTCATGTCTTCATCTACCACTCTAATAAATACAAGAAGTTGAGAGATGGAACAGCTGTCCGCCAATTCATGCGCATAACACACAACTATGAGTCTCTATTTTAAATAGGTAAAAACATAAGGTCCACGTAAGCGATGGCTAGTCTTGCCAGGATAAGGGCTAACAAGTAAATTTCCGTAATTTTTTTTTCTTAGATAAAACTGACTCCTCGCGCCGCATGAGAAGGTCTCGAGGGCCGCATCCGGCCCGCGGGCCGTAGTTTGGAGACCCCTTCTTTATCTTATCGATTTTATCATTATTATTTTGTATTCGTTTGTTGCTGACAAGATTGAAGATTTGTTATTATGTACTAATAGCAGTTTCTCTTATCCAATCAAGGTTGGTAGATTGCAACAGTTGCCTGTGGGGTTTGCCCCGGAACCAGCTGCAGAGATTACAGAGAGTGCAGAAAAGTACGGCGCGCATTGTTTCGGGGGTGAGGACGCAAATACATACCGCCACAACTCTAATGGATCTTCACTGGCTCCCGGTGATAAAGCGAATAAACCACAAAATTATGTACGTTACGTACGGAGGCATAAACGGCACTGCTCATACCTATCTTCGAGAGTTTATATCAAAGCATGAGCCATCAAGGGAACTGCGCTCTTCATCACAGTTACTCCTTAAAACTCCCAGTATCGGTGGACACAAAAAGAAGTACCTGGAAGTGGCGCTTTCTCAATAGAACAGTTTATCTCAGATACAGAGAGGATCTGGGACAAGAGAATCTTTTAAAAAGAAATTAAAGACCTTTCTCTTTGGCTAATACATCTGCCACTACAAATCACACCAAGAGCGCACTGAGCATGCTATTTTAATAGCGTGGATAGAAGCGCTATGCGAAATGCCCATTCTTATCTTATCTTATATGTATTTTTGTTACACATTATTCTTTTGAGTGTTTTGCTTACAAAGTATTTAAAAAAATGAAACTAATCATGGGAAAATAATATCATGGATTTGAAAAAAAGCATTTTAAAATGCGCGCCAAAAAAGCCTAATAAGGATTGTTGGGGGTAAGGAATGGGGTTGAAAATTTGACACAAATGTGTTGTCAAAGGACATAAGTCTTTGTGCCAAATTTCAGCTCGATACAATAACAAGAAGATTTGCTATCCATCCAAAATAATACAAACATAGAAAGAAACTTGGGCGAATTTAATAGTTTTAAAAATTTATAATATCCATACATTTTTTTTTTAAATAAAGGGTAAATATGTCATGTGTTTTCAAATAAAGATTTACCAATGCGCAATCTAGAGGGTAATGAAATAAACCCTAGTACAAAAAAATATGAGTTTTTACGGTTGTGAATTATGGGGCTTAAAATTCGAAAGAATGTGTGCTCATCGGACCCGTGTCTATGTGCCAAGTTTAGCTTGATAGGATAACCGGAAGTTGATCAATTAGCCTTCAGAAAATTTGCCAGCCAACCAGTTTTGCAAAGTTAATTAAAAAAGTTTTTGAAAAAAGAAGGCAATCCTCAACTTTAAAAAAAAGTAACGGAGTTATATTTTTCCTGAAGACAAACTGAAGAGGTGTTTTCTAAAAATTGAGTTTAATTTTGAAGTAAATAATATTAGTTGTATAGAACATTTACAATAGGCGTGGCTTAGGTTTCTTGGTGACGTAATTATGTAATTAAAGCCACGATGGTGATAATGGTGAATAACATTGTTTTTTACCATGTGTAATTTAAACCCAAAATATAAGGAATTTGTTTGCATAAATCTTGATATTTAACTGTGATACTAGTCCTAAGTAAGCTTGGTCCGTCCACAAATTTACATAGTAAGTTAAGATTGGCAGATAGGCTAACTTTCGGCATTCGACATCTTCAATTACAGATTCTGCACTTACGGAACCTATTTCGTCGATTTTTAATTGTTTCAATTTTAGCTTTGAATGTTAATTTTCATCGCAAGACAGTGTTTTATATATTTTTTTACGTCATATTGTTGAAATTTTGATTTTTAAAAATAAAACCTTCTTAAGCCTAAAGTAATACGGCTGCCATTTGTAACCACTATATAACGTGCTTTTTGCCACGTGATTGCAAATGCTTTGTTAGATCCTCGTAAGGAAGTGGAGTTTTGTTGTGGAACAAAGTAAAGCCACTAAACCCATATTTAACCATTACTTTTGTTAAAAATGAGAAAAGGATACAGATTCAAAACACACAGAAATATGAATTTCTCCTACACGAGTTTCCAATTAATGACGTCACGTTTCTTAGTTGCCGGAAGTTATTCATTTCCTATGGCTCCAAGATTGTGGATTTTTTCATCCCAAGAACACACACTTAAGTGTCAATATTAAACTAATTAATTAAAAGTTATGTTTAATATTTCGTATATAATAATTTCCGTGTTTGACATGAAAACTAATTCAGTTAGATTTTTAATCACTTAATAAAATGGGAAGCGTCATACTTTGTCCAAATCTAGGCCAACCATTGGACCCGGAAATAAAGCCGTCGTTCAAACGTGGAATACAACGCGAGACCTTTGGAATGGCACCCTGCAGCCAGGGCCCTTACATGCCTATGTGGCGCCCCAGGGCATATGCCCCCTCTACCCCCCCCCCTATGTGAAGGCACCCCGCAGCGCACTGTCACTTGACCATCGTGTCTATTTTTTACTATCTACAGCCGCTACCAGGAAATTAACTAGATTGGTAGCATTCAGGCTTGTTCACGGAGTTGGGCGCTTCGCCGTCGTGGTGCAATGTTAAATGTATCCCCCAATAGTATTAAAGCTAGTTTAATGACAGTTAAACTTCTATCGAATACTACTTTAAATTAAGTATTTTGTGTTTTATTTCTTGACGACAAAGTAATAAATAAAATAAATAGACACCACAGTAAAGGTAAATAATAAATTATATTTTAATAATTTGTTTTACAATTATGTATACAACACTTTTCTATTATCATATTTAACAAATTTGTTGGCAAGAAAACAATTTTTGAATTTAACATACTTTAAAAAAAAATAATCCAGTCATATATTTGTAATTATACAATTGTACTAAAATGTTACTAATATTTTTTTTCTTTTTTACAATATTTGAACGTTTTCAAATTTGTTGATAAAAGAAATTGTGGGCGCAAAGTAATAAAATATTTTAAATACTTCTATTGGTGGTGAACTATTTTACTTACTTTTTTTAATCGAATGAGTTGTTTGTATTTTTTGTTAATACAACGATAAATGCAGGATTCAATGAATTCTATAGTAAGTTTAATGGAATCTGGCAATGATGTATCCACTATAACAAACTAACGCTTACTTAGCATAAGTAATTACGATTTCCTTTTACAGATTTTCGACAAGAAAAAAGAATTATGTCCAAAGACTATAATAAGATGAACCGCTTGCTTTAATATTTCGGCTATTTGATGACTCGAATTACTTCATTTCGGAATTGCCCGTTCCATTTTGCACTGTACACTTCAGTTTCATTTAATCGCTATGATTATGTCAATGAAAAATTAAAATTAAAATCGAAAGTTTTATACAGCGGAAACATTTAGGCGAACGCAGGAGCGTAGAAGTAATTTAAGACAGCGTTAAGACAGCGTTTATGGATGCGCACGGAAAAAAAGAACATATAAGCTCTAAAAAGAGAGCAAGTTGTCCATCTTATAATAGTCTTTGGTTTAGCTTTTAGTACCCTTGTAAAAAAATATCGATGCAATTTTAAAAGTATTTTTATATATTATTTCACTTCTGATTGTTCAGTTATATAAAAAGTTTACAAATGAATTTAAACATCTGCACACCTCTCTTGATATTATTTTCTACATTTCTTTTGACTAAAAATGTTCCTCATAGAAATTAACGAAAACAGAAAGCATGATGACAGAAACGGGGCGCTGAACAGCCAGACAATACAAAAACATAAAGACAATTTGTTTATATAAAGAGTTTTTATATGCTTTTTAAGCCCTAAAAGATTAAGGAGACTTTGCCCTGTGCCACTGTGATGATGGGATTGTGTGGCCAGTACGATACACCCGTGGCTGCGAGTCCCCACACTATATTCCCACCACATTTTGGACGTTTGCCTAGAGGTTGTTAGCAGTAAGCTAAACCAGGCAATATTCTATTAAACAACGCCCGATAATTCTATTTAAAGTGCTGTTTCTCAGCTCCCTCCCTTGTTTCACGTAAACACGCACACACACGCAATTCGAACAAACTAGTTCTTCTTAGGTGATCAGATGAAAACGTTTATTGTGCAAATTAAAGGATATGGTGCTACAAAGTATTCTGGATAAGTGTCACACTTACAAACAGTGGTATCTCCTTAGAAACGGACGTTTCCTAAACACATTAACCCTTACAGTCCCGGGCGCGTATATAGCGGGACTGAAGGTATGCATGGGAAAGTAGGTCGGTACGGGAAGGGTTAATCATGCACTTCAACGTTTATAATGTGAAAATGAAACAAAGAGGTACAAATGTACAACACAGTAGTCCAAACGAAATCTTATATATAATTTTTTTGATAAACGTGTTTCCGCACTTCCCTTCCCTGTCAGCGTGGTCAGTCCCAGGATTCGCAAACCTTTGCCCGTTTGTCTGAGAGACCTTCTAACAAGGGCCGAGGTGAGTGTTGGTATATTGCTTTTTTTACTTAATTTAAAATAAACGTACTCCACGCTTAGTTGCAGTAATTGCATAAATGTCATAATGACATTTATGATAATGAAATAGTTGTTTTGACATATGTAGATAAATGACGACAGCGGGCTGCCGTAAAAATCCTTAAAGCAAACTAAAGTAGTTTAAAAACCTTTCTTAAGATTATGCAGGAAGGCATATACAAGACTGATTAAAAAAAAAAACACAACTCAACATGTTGGTCATTTTACATGTTGGTGTCTAAGATAATTAAAATTAGTAGACGCTAGTTTAGGACATGAGTAGTTATCCTTTAAGCCAAAAATGAAAACAGAAAAATACAAACATAATAATAGGCTTACTATTATATAGATTAATTGGTTTATACGAAATAAATAAATGGTGTTAGAAGCTCCAGTAGAAACCGTAAAAGCAAACTAATGTGTAGTTTTAGATAACCTTGCATGAGATTATTCAGAACAAAACTTATTAAAATAAATACATGAATAAAATACATACATGGTGTTAGCGGGCTGTCATAACGGCCTGTGTCACACAGGCGCAGTCTGTATGTGTATGAATTTGTAACGAGTTAAGCTTTTCCCTTAATAGCCTTACGTGTAATTTTATAGGGCAACATGTGAAATTAGTAGTGGGACCGGTGGTGTTGGTCATTTTAAGTAATAATACTCACAGTATTAAAAAAAAAAGGTTTTGAACATGAGCAGTTATGCAATTATACTTGAATTAAATGTTTATGGTTGGTCCAGTGGGTGACTTGGCCACAGCGGCGGTAATTTTGCTTGCGGCCCGGTACCGTAAGATGTCGTTGTTATTGGGGGGGGGGGGGGTAATGATGCCTAGTCATTTGTCCGCTGGCCGCTGGACCTGATAGTTTATATACCTCTACCCTAATGTTGGGTTCGGCCACATGGCGACACATCTCCTCCACTTTCGTTTTGGAGATATTGGCCGACAGTCAATTGAAATAGATTTTGCATGTGTTATCTAAAAATGTAACATCCACTTTGAAAGCCTGGTCAGACACGAACTGCTTGTTCAGCAGAAGTGTCCTTCCACCTTCCTTTGCTTTCAGATACCCCATGGCAGAAGTTTTCAAACCTATATAAAGAGTAAGCTTCTTAAGGATTTATGCTGAGAGCCTCCATTGTCAAATTCATGGAGGCTCTATTGACCTGTCTAAATTTTAAAAAATTAATTTGGCTTACCCGACAATTTTAAATTAACCTATCAGATTCAGGTGTGTGTTTTGTGAATAAGTGGGGTGAAAAATTGTTTTTCGATATTTTTTTGCCATAGCAACCATAAAAATGGCCGATAAACAAATTGTTTCTAAGTTCTTATATAACTTTTTTTGCAAAGAAGATAATTCAATTCTGATATCATCTATCTTTCCATGCATGACTTTCTTGATAGCTTAAATATTTTATAAATTATAAAGTTTGTACTAATACAGCAATAGTAGTTACCTATTGACATATGAAAATTCAAAAATAAAAATAAGTTCTCTGCGAATCTTCAAGATCATGCATGGGATTAAAGAAATCACAGATATAAAAAAAAAAATTACCAAATTTAACCATTTGCGATGATTTTTTATAGAGGAGAAGCAAAATAACTGAATGAAAATGAGAAAAAAAATAATAATGAGAACAACCGGAAAAAGAAAAAATACTATTCTGAAATGAACTAGGCATGCATGTTAAATGTGTAATATAATAAGGCTTTTGAAGCGCAAATATTGTGTCTCTATTCTAGTGTATTAGTAATATAATGGTTAACATGTCTTAATATTTTAAAAATATCAAATACGAAAATAAAAATTTCTTATGCGAAATTAGACAGGTGTCCAACTTTAAGCCAATAAACTTGTCCAAAAGACTTCCGCTGTATACAACTTTGGATTTTAATCTTAATTTTAGTTCTGATATTATATACTGCAGACGCTCCTTCTATAAAGGCATTCTTTTCTGTCACGTTCGATAAGTATTAACCAATGCGCACTATAAAGTGTAAACACAAAAACAGTTTCAATTAAATTTGTTGGGTTTTAGAGAATTTTGCTAAACATTTGATAGGGCGTGTTACTGAGGGCTTCACTCCAAGAGTTTCAACTCGATGGATAACTAGAAGTGGGTGAAAATTCAATTTCACAATGCGGAACGAAAGAATGAAGGACAGAGATGGTGGCAGGTGACGAGGCTGGAGACCAGGTTTATCAGAGGGTCTGATGACGATCCAGTCCAGAATGTGCCCGTGGTCGTGGGTGGGGAATGGGACGACCTGGTTGAGACTGTAGCTGTCCAGTAGTGCACGGGCCCGCTTGGTGTTGGCATTAAAGGGGCAGTCCCAGTGGATATTGAAGTCACCCAGGACGATAGTGCTATGTGAGGTCACATTGTAATTGTCGAGTGCCAGTGCGAACTCGTCGAAAAAAGTTGCTTCACTTAGCCTGTTCCACCCGCACCAGCCTGGCGGGGAAAGGAAGCAGTCAAGTAACCAACCGGAGTAAGTTCTTGAATCTTGTGGTCATCACCGGGCCGTAGCCATGTCTCGGTGATAAACAGTAAGTCAAGATTGTTCTCAAAGATGTAGTAGGAAATTACGTCAGCCTTCCCGACAGGATTGACCGACAGGGAATTCAGCAGACAAACGCCCAGTTCCTTGTTTGTAGCTTTGTGGGGATGTGCGAATGTAGTAGGCGCAGATTGGAAAGAATCGAACACACCCGCAACAGGAGTACCGAGACAGGTTTGGGAGACAGGCCAAGCTTAAGTAAGATTAGTGAAAAACAATCAAATTGGCAGTGAAACATAAGTGACATCATAATCAAGATGGCGGTGATTGTGTCAAAAAGTTGCACAATTTCGATTAATTGCGAGTTAAAAGACACTTACTTCCAGTGAAGTCAGTTGAAATATTTGAAATAAAAGTTGTTTACTTGTACATAAATGTAATATTGAACAAAGATCAAAATTATTAGAGCAATAATCATCGAATTTCGACACCGGAAAATGAGACACATCCTCTATCCACTATTTTTGTCCAGCACCAGACTTCTTTCCTTTTGTACTAATCTGTGAGGGAGGGAACAATAAGAGTAAGAGGTTGAGAACTCCTGAGTCAATAAAGTTTATTTATAGCCCGTTTCTTTGCGACAGATGTCGTACAAAACATCATGCACCATTATCTTATCTTATCTTATACATTACAGACGCTCCTTCTATAAAGAAGATTATTGCGTCCTACGCTCATCCGTGGTCCGAGTCTAGTCTTGCATTTTTATTAATGTTTTAAATGATGTTAAGTTACTGGTTTTCCTGGTTCGTTGAGGCAACCCATTCCATGCCCGAATGCCACTCGGGAAGAAAGAGTACTTATATGCATTTGTTCTCGCATAAGGGACAAGGAAAGTGTTTTAGTCTTTATGTTTATCTGAGCTTTGCAACAGGTTGTTATTGTGTTGTATTTCTAAATTAAAGTTTAATGCCTTATGTATTATTACTACTTTACTCTTTGCCCTTCTGTCTTCTAGTGTTTCTAGGTTTACTGATTTGACTAATGGTGTTACTCTTGTTAATTGGGAATATTCGCTAGTTATAAACCTTGCAGCTCTTTTTTGAATTTGTTCTAATTTTTTAATGTTTTCTTTAGTTGATGGGTCCCATACAGATGCTGCATATTCTAGTATAGGCCTAACTAATGTGAGATAGCATTATTAACCATAGCCCGAACTTTCTCAATCAACTCCAAAAACTAATGTTCAACTCATCTGTCAATAGATCTAATGTTTGATTGTAATGTTTACGATCAGTGTTGCAATAATACAATCACCTAATTTGTAATTGTGGATTATAAAATGTTTCCTAAAAATAAAAGGATATACACTGTCATATGTGCTTTGTTTATAGTAAAACTATAAAACTTTAAAAGAAACGTTAGTGAATGATCTATTAATACGTATAATTATACATTTATCATAATATAAATAGTAACAAACCGAGCTTAAGAAAGTGTGATGATGATGCAAGCTGCAAAGGTTCTGTTGAGTAAAAAATTGTAATTTTTTATGGATTTTGTCAACATGACAATAGTTTTTTTCATTTAAAGGGTAAGGAAACATCAAACCGCCATAAAACTTCAATAGTCTTTTGTGTATAGATAAAAAATCTTTTAACGATTGCTTTTTTTTTTTTTACACAACTGTTTCAGTTCTGTAATCATATCATATCATATCATATCATATCATATCATATCATATATATATATAAATCTCAAAAGGAATATGTGGCTGGCTGGCTGGCTGGCTGGCTGGCTGGCTGGGTATGTACATACCGCATAATCTTTTTAAATACTGGACATAAAAACGTGAAATTTGCTACAAATATTCTTTGCGTTACGGCGGTGAGCACTGTCAAGGTTTTAAAAAAATTAAAATGACCGCAGTGGTCAGTTTGGTCAAAAAACGCGAAAAAAACACAACTTTTGATTCACATTGTCTTTGCCAGTACAACTTTTTATAGTTTTTCGTCACTAAGTTAGAAAAAAAAGGATGCGCTGAGATTATTTTTATGACGTCATCAATCTTTGCGCATGGATTTTATAGCAATGAAGGGACATTTTTCATTCATGTTTGAATTGACGTCATCAAACTATGTGCATGGATTTTATTATCTCAACTCAATGACGGGAACAAATTTTCTTCATGTTTAAATTGTCTACGTGCCGTAAACAACATAAATTCTTTACACTATACCAATACTGTAGTTGATTTTCTTAATCTATCACTACTTTAATACTTTACACTGTGAATACATGACTTAAAGCTAATTAATAATTTAAAACTTTACAAACATAGGACAAAGCAAATAGATTTAGCATTTTTTTTCTGTTTCGGGAAGTAATACCGACGCATTACTAAGCTTATTTAAACGCAGTGGTCCTGGTTACACTCTATATTTAAGCTTATAATTATATGGCGTCATCAAATTTTGCGTATTTATGCGTTTAAGAAGGGAACAAAATTTTGTTTTAATTTGCGTCGTAATTTGTAGAATGCAATATTTAAATGGTTAAAGTTACCGGAAAATACTTTATCCCCGCTTAAGACTATTGCTTATAACTCCATGGGTTATTTTATCCAGTTCCGAGAACTGGGCACCTTTAGGCTTATCGCCTTGGTAACGGCCATTGTTTAAATTACCGGGCAATGTTTAAATTACCGGGCAATGTTTATAATACCGGGCAATGTTTAAATTACCGGGCAATGTTTAAATTACCGGGCAATGTTTAAATTACCGGGCAATGTTTAAATTACCGGGCAATGTTTAAATTACCGGGCAATGTTTATAATACCGGGCAATGTTTATAATACCGGGCAATGTTTAAATTACCGGGCAATGTTTAAATTACCGGGCAATGTTTAAATTACCGGGCAATGTTTATATTACCGGGCAATGTTTAATTTGCCGGGCAATGTTCAAATTGCCGGAACTAACTTTTTAAAGTTTTAATTCGTGTCGTATACGTTTTATAAACATTATTTCATATGGGTTTCATTTGTTATTGTTTTACATGTTGAATAGAAAATTTAATTCGAAGTTTTCTTCCAAACCAACAATAAATAAATAAATAGCAAATAAACAAAAACAACACAACATAGGTCTGCGACTTAATGTTTGTCGTAAAAAAAATATATCAAACAATCATTAAAAAAAATAAAAGTACTGTCGAATGTTCTTAATCAATGAATAGAACAAAATATATTCATGTTATAATTTGCGTCGTAATTTATAGCGGGCAATTTTGTAATTGTTATAATGGGTGATGAGTAATGATTTTAACGGGTAATTCATGTTGTAGCGGGCAAATAAAAAATTACCTCACGTTTAAATTCGTGTCGTAAGTCATGCGGGCAATCTCATTATAACTGCCTGAGTAGTTAGAGTGTATGTAAACATAACTTTTAGCCGGTTCGGAGGACCGGGCACATAACGGCTTGTATATATATAAATCTCAAAAGGAATATGTGGCTGGCTGGCTGGCTGGCTGGCTGGCTGGCTGGCTGGCTGGCTGGCTGGCTGGCTGGCTGGCTGGCTGGCTGGCTGGCTGGCTGGCTGGCTGGCTGGCTGGCTGGCTGGCTGGCTGGCTGGCTGGCTGGCTGGCTGGCTGGCTGGCTGGCTGGCTGGCTGGCTGGCTGGCTGGCTGGCTGGCTGGCTGGCTGGCTGGGTATGTACATACCGCATAATCTTTTTAAATACTGGACATAAAAACGTGAAATTTGCTACAAATATTCTTTGCGTTACGGCGGTGAACACTGTCAAGGTTTTAAAAAAATTAAAATGACCGCAGTGGTCAGTTTGGTCAAAAAACGCGAATAAAACGACATATTTTGGGTTCATGTTAAAATTGCCGTTCCAACTTTTTATAGTTTTTCGATCGATCGCGCTAAAAAAATTAAAAAAAGGATGGCGTTGAGATTTTTTTCAGGATGACGTCATCAAAGTTTGCGCAGATATAGCTAGCCGGCTTTTCGTTATGACGTCATCAAATTTTGCGTATTCATTTAAAATTAACTTTGCTTCAACCTTTGCTAATGTACTTTATGAATGAATAGAACAAAATATATTCACGTTTTAATTTGCGTCGTAATTTATAGCGGGATATTTTTAAATTGTTATAATGGGTAATGATTAATGGTTTTAATGGGTATCTTACGTTGTATCTGGCAAATACAAAATTCCTTCACGTTTTTATTCGTGTTGTATATGTCCACAGAATAGGTATAAAACAGAATGCACAATCGCATTTTATTTCTGTTTTGGGCAGTAATACCGACGCCATACTAAGCTTATTTAAACGCAGCGGTCCTGGTTACACTCTATTTTTATGCTTATTTAGCCTACAACGTCCTTTTCTTCAATCTACAAGTTCGAACACGCAAAGCTAATAGTTCAGGCAAAATGTGCATGAACGGTTGTGTAATAAACTACAACAATGATGCGAAAACGACTGATTATCGTAAAAAAGAGCATGTCAAACTGCATGGCTTTCCTGACTCCATAAAGGATAAACAACAGCATAAACAACCTCATATTAACTCATTATGAATTATATGCCTATTTCTCTTCATAATTTTAAAAGTTTATTTTGGTTTAAAAAGTATATATATTTATGTACCGGTAGCCGCAGCAATTTAGTTACCGGTACCGAGCTACGTCTAAGCCATTTTTTTTTCAAATCAGTACCGGACAATAAAAATATTTATACATCATATTGGCCTAATTATATAATGTTGAAAACAAAATGGGTAATTAAGTCAAATTTATATAAAAGTAAGCCTAAAATGAAAGATAATGTAGGCCCTATATATATTGTATATATTTATGGCAGACGTAGATATCCTTTCTCATTTTACTATTGTAGCGTCTCTAGCGACCGCTGCATTGCGGAAAATGGTAACTTTTAGTAACTGTGTATATAGGGATTGTGCATTCTGTTCTATACCTATTCTGTGTATACGTCTTATAAAGTTTGTAGCGGGAAATTTTTCAATTGCCAGGCAATGTTTAAATTGCCGAGCTCAACGTTTTAAAGTTTTAATTTGTATCGTATACGTCTTATAAACTATGTAGCGGGAAATTTTTATATTGCTGGGCAATGTTTAAATTTGCCGGACCAACTTTTTAAAGTTTCAATTCATGTCGTATACGTTGTATAAACTATGATTCATATCGGTTTCAGTTGTTATTGTTTTTCCTGTTGAATTTAAAATTTAATTCTAAGTTTGCTTCCAAAGCAACAATAAATAAATAGCAAATAACACCAACAAAAAAACACAAAAAAAATAAATAAATATTGATCTACGACTAATGTTGTAGAAAAAAAAAATATCAAACAATCATTTTTGAATTAACAGTACTTTTTAAAAGACATGTGAGTTCTGTTTTACAGAAAGAGTTTAATTACCCAATAAACTCACAAAATTCGATCATAGTGGTCATACTTTGAGCAAGAAATAAAAAAAAATTATTATTATTTGTTTTTCCTTTTTAGTTGTATATTGAATTGGTGTATAATAAAGTGTGCAAAACAAAAATAAATTTAAAAAATACTGACCACAAAAAAAAAACATACTACTTTATGTATGTTGCGAAAACAAAACTAAAAAACTATAATGTGTCAAGCATATTCTAAAAAAAAGCCCGTTCGAAGAATCGGGCACATAACGGCTTGTATATATATAAATCTCAAAAGGAATATGTGGCTGGCTGGCTGGCTGGCTGGCTGGCTGGCTGGCTGGGTATGTACATACCGCATAATCTTTTTAAATACTGGACATAAAAACGTGAAATTTGCTACAAATATTCTTTGCGTTACGGCGGTGAACACTGTCAAGGTTTTAAAAAAATTAAAATGACCGCAGTGGTCAGTTTGGTCAAAAAACGCGAATAAAACGACATATTTTGGGTTCATGTTAAAATTGCCGTTCCAACTTTTTATAGTTTTTCGATCGATCGCGCTAAAAAAATTAAAAAAAGGATGGCGTTGAGATTTTTTTCAGGATGACGTCATCAAAGTTTGCGCAGATATAGCTAGCCGGCTTTTCGTTATGACGTCATCAAATTTTGCGTATTCATTTAAAATTAACTTTGCTTCAACCTTTGCTAATGTACTTTATGAATGAATAGAACAAAATATATTCACGTTTTAATTTGCGTCGTAATTTATAGCGGGATATTTTTAAATTGTTATAATGGGTAATGATTAATGGTTTTAATGGGTATCTTACGTTGTATCTGGCAAATACAAAATTCCTTCACGTTTTTATTCGTGTTGTATATGTCCACAGAATAGGTATAAAACAGAATGCACAATCGCATTTTATTTCTGTTTTGGGCAGTAATACCGACGCCATACTAAGCTTATTTAAACGCAGCGGTCCTGGTTACACTCTATTTTTATGCTTATTTAGCCTACAACGTCCTTTTCTTCAATCTACAAGTTCGAACACGCAAAGCTAATAGTTCAGGCAAAATGTGCATGAACGGTTGTGTAATAAACTACAACAATGATGCGAAAACGACTGATTATCGTAAAAAAGAGCATGTCAAACTGCATGGCTTTCCTGACTCCATAAAGGATAAACAACAGCATAAACAACCTCATATTAACTCATTATGAATTATATGCCTATTTCTCTTCATAATTTTAAAAGTTTATTTTGGTTTAAAAAGTATATATATTTATGTACCGGTAGCCGCAGCAATTTAGTTACCGGTACCGAGCTACGTCTAAGCCATTTTTTTTTCAAATCAGTACCGGACAATAAAAATATTTATACATCATATTGGCCTAATTATATAATGTTGAAAACAAAATGGGTAATTAAGTCAAATTTATATAAAAGTAAGCCTAAAATGAAAGATAATGTAGGCCCTATATATATTGTATATATTTATGGCAGACGTAGATATCCTTTCTCATTTTACTATTGTAGCGTCTCTAGCGACCGCTGCATTGCGGAAAATGGTAACTTTTAGTAACTGTGTATATAGGGATTGTGCATTCTGTTCTATACCTATTCTGTGTATACGTCTTATAAAGTTTGTAGCGGGAAATTTTTCAATTGCCAGGCAATGTTTAAATTGCCGAGCTCAACGTTTTAAAGTTTTAATTTGTATCGTATACGTCTTATAAACTATGTAGCGGGAAATTTTTATATTGCTGGGCAATGTTTAAATTTGCCGGACCAACTTTTTAAAGTTTCAATTCATGTCGTATACGTTGTATAAACTATGATTCATATCGGTTTCAGTTGTTATTGTTTTTCCTGTTGAATTTAAAATTTAATTCTAAGTTTGCTTCCAAAGCAACAATAAATAAATAGCAAATAACACCAACAAAAAAACACAAAAAAAAATAAATAAATATTGATCTACGACTAATGTTGTAGAAAAAAAAAATATCAAACAATCATTTTTGAATTAACAGTACTTTTTAAAAGACATGTGAGTTCTGTTTTACAGAAAGAGTTTAATTACCCAATAAACTCACAAAATTCGATCATAGTGGTCATACTTTGAGCAAGAAATAAAAAAAAATTATTATTATTTGTTTTTCCTTTTTAGTTGTATATTGAATTGGTGTATAATAAAGTGTGCAAAACAAAAATAAATTTAAAAAATACTGACCACAAAAAAAAAACATACTACTTTATGTATGTTGCGAAAACAAAACTAAAAAACTATAATGTGTCAAGCATATTCTAAAAAAAAGCCCGTTCGAAGAATCGGGCACATAACGGCTTGTATATATATAAATCTCAAAAGGAATATGTATGTATGTATGTGGCTGGCTGGCTGGCTGGCTGGCTGGCTGGGTATGTACATACCGCATAATCTTTTTAAATACTGGACATAAAAACGTGAAATTTGCTACAAAAATTCTTTGCGTTACGGCGGTGAACACTGTCAAGGTTTTAAAAAAAATAAAATGACCGCAGTGGTCAGTTTGGTCAAAAAACGCGAATAAAACGACATATTTTGGGTTCATGTTAAAATTGCCGTTCCAACTTTTTATAGTTTTTCGATCCATCGCGCTAAAAAAATTAAAAAAAGGATGGCGTTGAGATTTTTTCAGGATGACGTCATCAAAGTTTGCGCAGAGATAGCTAGCCGGCTTTTCGTTATGACGTCATCAAATTTTGCGTATTCATTTAAAATTAACTTTGCTTCAATGTTTGCTAATGTATTTTATGAATGAATAGAACAAAATATATTCACGTTTTAATTCGTGTCGTATACGAAATATAAACTTTTGTAGTTGTTGCGTGCATTCTCATTATAACTGCTTGAGTAGTAAGAGTGTATGTAAACATAACTTTTAGCTTTTTCAATTCGTTTGAAGCGGGCGTATACGCATTAAAATCTTTCTAGCGGGAAATATTTCACGTTTCAATTCTTTTCTAGAGGGCAATATTTCACGTTTCAATTCGTTTCTAGCGGGCAATATTTCACGTTGCAGTTCGTTTCGGTTGTAGCGGGCGTACAAAATGTCATTCACATTTAAATTTGTGACGTATACATCGATAAACTTTTTAACGGGTGGGGTTTTATTAATTGCCGTATATATTAACTGTGAAGCGGGAAATCTCATTATAACTTTAGGCTTATCGCCTTGGTAACAACCATTGTTTAAATTACCGGGCAAGGTTTAAATTACCGGGTAATGTTTATAATACCGGGCAATGTTTAAATTACCGGGCAATGTTTAAATTACCGGACAATGTCTAAATTACCGGGCAATGTTTATATTACCGGGCAATGTTTAATTTGCCGGGCAATGTTCAAATTGCCGGAACTAACTTTTTAAAGTTTTAATTCGTGTCGTATACGTTTTATAAACATTATTTCATATGGGTTTCATTTGTTATTGTTTTACATGTTGAATAGAAAATTTAATTCTAAGTTTGCTTCCAAAGCAACAATAATAAATAAATAGCAAATAACAAAAACAAAACAACATAGGTCTGCGACTTAATGTTTGTCGTGTCGTAAAAAAACATATCAAACAATCATTTTCTTTTTTAATAAAAATACTGTCGAATGTTCTTTATCAATGAATAGAACAAAATATATTTACGTTTTAATTTGCGTCGTAATTTATAACGGGCAATTTTTTAATTGTTATAATGGGTTATGGGTAATGATTTTAACGGGTAATTTTATGTTGTAGCGGGCAAATTAGACATTACCTCACGTTTAAATTCATGTCGTAGGTCATGCGGGCAGTCTCATTATAACTGCTTGAGTAGTTAGAGTGTATGTAAACATAGCTTTTAGCCGGTTCGGAGGACCGGGCACATAACGGCTTGTATATATATAAATCTCAAAAGGAATATGTATGTATGTATGTGGCTGGCTGGCTGGCTGGCTGGCTGGGTATGTACATACCGCATAATCTTTTTAAATACTGGACATAAAAACGTGAAATTTGCTACAAATATTCTTTGCGTTACGGCGGTGAACACTGTCAAGGTTTTAAAAAAATTAAAATGACCGCAGTGGTCAGTTTGGTCAAAAAACGTGAAAAAAACACAACTTTTGATTCACATTGTCTTTGCCAGTACAACTTTTTATAGTTTTTCGTCACAAAGTTAGAAAAAAAAAGGATGCGCTGAGATTATTTTTATGACGTCATCAATCTTTGCGCATGGATTTTATAGCAATGAAGGGACATTTTTCATTCATGTTTAAATTGACGTCATCAAACTATGTGCATGGATTTTATTATCTCAACTCAATGACGGGAACAAATTTTTTTTCATGTTTAAATTGTCTACGTGCCGTAAACAACATAAATTCTTTACACTACCAATACTGTAGTTGATTTTCTTAATCTATCACTACTTTGATACTTTACACTATGAATACATGACTTAAAGCTAATTAATAATTTAAAACTTTACAAACATAGGACAAAGCAAATAGATTTAGCATTTTTTTTCTGTTTTCGGAAGTAATACCGACGCATTACTAAGCTTATTTAAACGCAGTGGTCCTGGTTACACTCTATATTTAAGCTTATAATTATATGGCGTCATCAAATTTTGCGTATTTATGCGTTTAAGAAGGGAACAAAATTTTGTTTTAATTTGGGTCGTAATTTGTAAAATGCAATATTTAAATGGTATAAGTTACCCGAAAATACTTTATGCCCGCTTAAGACTATTGTTTATAACTCCATGGGTTATTTTATCCAGTTCCGAGAACTGGGCACCTTTAGGCTTATCGCCTAGGTAACGGCCATTGTTTAAATTACCGGGCAATGTTTAAATTACCGGGTAATGTTTATAATACCGGGCAATGTTTATAATACCGGGCAATGTTTAAATTACCGGGCAATGTTTAAATTACCGGGCAATGTTTATAATACCGGGCAATGTTTATAATACCGGGCAATGTTTAAATTACCGGGCAATGTTTAAATTACCGGGCAATGTTTAAATTACCGGGCAATTTTTCTAATACCGGGCAATGTTAATAATACCGGGCAATGTTTAAATTACCGGGCAATGTTTAA
Organism: Anisus vortex; assembly: GCA_949126835.1. Lineage (NCBI taxonomy): Eukaryota > Metazoa > Mollusca > Gastropoda > Planorbidae > Anisus > Anisus vortex. The sequence continues at coordinate 19,979,491 of OX421493.1, forward strand.
ATTACCGGGCAATGTTTAATTTGCCGGGCAATGTTCAAATAGCCGGAACTAAATTTTTAAAGTTTTAATTCGTGTCGTATACGTTTCATAAACATTATTTCATAAGGGTTTCATTTATAATTGTTTAACATGTTGAATAGAAAATTTAATTCTAAGTTTGCTTCCAAAGCAACAATAAATAAATAAATAGCAAATAAACAAAAACAACACAATATAGGTCTGCGACTTAATGTTTGTCGTAAAAAAAATATATCAAACAATCATTAAAAAAAAAAAAGTACTGTCGAATGTTCTTAATCAATGAATAGAACAAAATATATTTATGTTTTAATTTGCGTCGTAATTTATAGCGGGCAATTTTGTAATTGTTATAATGGGTGATGAGTAATGATTTTAACGGGTAATTCATGTTGTAGCGGGCAAATAAAAAATTACCTCACGTTTAAATTCGTGTCGTAGGTCATGCGGGCAATCTCATTATAACTGACTGAGTAGTTAGAGTGTATGTAAACATAACTTTTAGCCGGTTCAGAGGACCGGGCACATAACGGCTTGTATATATATAAATCTCAAAAGGAATATGTATGTATGTATGTGGCTGGCTGGCTGGCTGGCTGGGTATGTACATACCGCATAATCTTTTTAAATACTGGACATAAAAACGTGAAATTTGCTACAAAAATTCTTTGCGTTACGGCGGTGAACACTGTCAAGGTTTTAAAAAAAATAAAATGACCGCAGTGGTCAGTTTGGTCAAAAAACGCGAATAAAACGACATATTTTGGGTTCATGTTAAAATTGCCGTTCCAACTTTTTATAGTTTTTCGATCGATCGCGCTAAAAAAATTAAAAAAAGGATGGCGTTGAGATTTTTTCAGGATGACGTCATCAAAGTTTGCGCAGAGATAGCTAGCCGGCTTTTCGTTATGACGTCATCAAATTTTGCGTATTCATTTAAAATTAACTTTGCTTCAATGTTTGCTAATGTATTTTATGAATGAATAGAACAAAATATATTCACGTTTTAATTCGTGTCGTATACGAAATATAAACTTTTGTAGTTGTTGCGTGCATTCTCATTATAACTGCTTGAGTTGTAAGAGTGTATGTAAACATAACTTTTAGCTTTTTCAATTCGTTTGAAGCGGGCGTATACGCATTAAAATCTTTCTAGCGGGAAATATTTCACGTTTCAATTCTTTTCTAGAGGGCAATATTTCACGTTTCTATTCGTTTCTAGCGGGCAATATTTCACGTTGCAGTTCGTTTCGGTTGTAGCGGGCGTACAAAATGTCATTCACATTTAAATTTGTGACGTATACATCGATAAACTTTTTAACGGGTGGGGTTTTATTAATTGCCGTATATATTAACTGTGAAGCGGGAAATCTCATTATAACTTTAGGCTTATCGCCTTGGTAACAACCATTGTTTAAATTACCGGGCATGGTTTAAATTACCGGGTAATGTTTATAATACCGGGCAATGTTTAAATTACCGGGCAATGTTTAAATTACCGGACAATGTCTAAATTACCGGGCAATGTTTATATTACCGGGCAATGTTTAATTTGCCGGGCAATGTTCAAATTGCCGGAACTAACTTTTTAAAGTTTTAATTCGTGTCGTATACGTTTTATAAACATTATTTCATATGGGTTTCATTTGTTATTGTTTTACATGTTGAATAGAAAATTTAATTCTAAGTTTGCTTCCAAAGCAACAATAATAAATAAATAGCAAATAACAAAAACAAAACAACATAGGTCTGCGACTTAATGTTTGTCGTGTCGTAAAAAAACATATCAAACAATCATTTTCTTTTTTAATAAAAATACTGTCGAATGTTCTTTATCAATGAATAGAACAAAATATATTTACGTTTTAATTTGCGTCGTAATTTATAACGGGCAATTTTTTAATTGTTATAATGGGTAATGGGTAATGATTTTAACGGGTAATTTTATGTTGTAGCGGGCAAATTAGACATTACCTCACGTTTAAATTCATGTCGTAGGTCATGCGGGCAGTCTCATTATAACTGCTTGAGTAGTTAGAGTGTATGTAAACATAGCTTTTAGCCGGTTCGGAGGACCGGGCACATAACGGCTTGTATATATATAAATCTCAAAAGGAATATGTATGTATGTATGTGGCTGGCTGGCTGGCTGGCTGGCTGGGTATGTACATACCGCATAATCTTTTTAAATACTGGACATAAAAACGTGAAATTTGCTACAAATATTCTTTGCGTTACGGCGGTGAACACTGTCAAGGTTTTAAAAAAATTAAAATGACCGCAGTGGTCAGTTTGGTCAAAAAACGCGAAAAAAACACAACTTTTGATTCACATTGTCTTTGCCAGTACAACTTTTTATAGTTTTTCGTCACAAAGTTAGAAAAAAAAGGATGCGCTGAGATTATTTTTATGACGTCATCAATCTTTGCGCATGGATTTTATAGCAATGAAGGGACATTTTTCATTCATGTTTAAATTGACGTCATCAAACTATGTGCATGGATTTTATTATCTCAACTCAATGACGGGAACAAATTTTCTTCATGTTTAAATTGTCTACGTGCCGTAAACAACATAAATTCTTTACACTACCAATACTGTAGTTGATTTTCTTAATTTATCACTACTTTAATACTTTACACTGTGAATACATTGACTTAAAGCTAATTAATAATTTAAAACTTTACAAACATAGGACAAAGCAAATAGATTTAGCATTTTTTTTTTCTGTTTCGGGAAGTAATACCGACGCCTTACTAACCTTATTTAAACGCAGTGGTCCTGGTTACACTCTATATTTAAGCTTATAATTATATGGCGTCATCAAATTTTGCGTATTTATGCGTTTAAGAAGGGAACAAAATTTTGTTTTAATTTGCGTCGTTATTTGTAGAATGCAATATTTAAATGGTTTAAGTAAAAAAATTAAGTTACCGGAAAATACTTTATCCCCGCTTAAGACAATTGCTTATAACTCCATGGGTTATTTTATCCAGTTCCGAGAACTGGGCACCTTTAGGCTTATCGCCTTGGTAACGGCCATTGTTTTAATTACCGGGCAATGTTTAAATTACCGGGCAATGTTTATAATACCAGGCAATGTTTAAATTACCGGGCAATGTTTAAATTACCGGGCAATGTTTATAATACCGGACAATGTTTAAATTACCGGGCAATGTTTAAATTACCGGGCAATGTTTATAATACCGGGTAATGTTTATAATACCAGGCAATGTTTAAATTACCGGGCAATGTTTAAATTACCGGGCAATGTTTATAATACCGGGCAATGTTTATAATACCGGGCAATGTTTAAATTACCGGGCAATGTTTAAATTACCGGGCAATGTTTAAATTACCGGGCAATGTTTATAATACCGGGCAATGTTTATAATACCGGGCAATGTTTAAATTACCGGGCAATGTTTAAATTACCGGGCAATGTTTAATTTGCCGGGCAATGTTCAAATTGCCGGAACTAAATTTTTAAAGTTTTAATTCGTGTCGTATACGTTTTATAAATATTATTTTATAAGGGTTTCATTTGTTATTGTTTTACATGTTGAATAGAAAATTTAATTCTAAGTTTGCTTCCAAAGCAACAATAAATAAATAAATAGCAAATAAACAAAAACAACATAACATAGGTCTGCGACTTAATGTTTGTCGTAAAAAAAAAATATCAAACAATCATTAAAAAAAAAAAAGTACTGTCGAATGTTCTTAATCAATGAATAGAACAAAATATATTCATGTTTTAATTTGCGTCGTAATTTATAGCGGGCAATTTTGTAATTGTTATAATGGGTGATGAGTAATGATTTTAACGGGTAATTCATGTTGTAGCGGGCAAATAAAAAATTACCTCACGTTTAAATTCGTGTCGTAGGTCATGCGGGCAATCTCATTATAACTGCCTGAGTAGTTAGAGTGTATGTAAACATAACTTTTAGCCGGTTCGGAGGACCGGGCACATAACGGCTTGTCATATATATATATAAATCTCAAAAGGAATATGTGGCTGGCTGGCTGGCTGGCTGGCTGGCTGGCTGGGTATGTACATACCGCATAATCTTTTTAAATACTGGACATAAAAACGTGAAATTTGCTACAAATATTCTTTGCGTTACGGCGGTGAACACTGTCAAGGTTTTAAAAAAATTAAAATGACCGCAGTGGTCAGTTTGGTCAAAAAACGCGAATAAAACGACATATTTTGGGTTCATGTTAAAATTGCCGTTCCAACTTTTTATAGTTTTTCGATCGATCGCGCTAAAAAAATTAAAAAAAGGATGGCGTTGAGATTTTTTTCAGGATGACGTCATCAAAGTTTGCGCAGAGATAGCTAGCCGGCTTTTCGTTATGACGTCATCAAATTTTGCGTATTCATTTAAAATTAACTTTGCTTCAACCTTTGCTAATGTACTTTATGAATGAATAGAACAAAATATATTCACGTTTTAATTTGCGTCGTAATTTATAGCGGGATATTTTTAAATTGTTATAATGGGTAATGATTAATGGTTTTAATGGGTATCTTACGTTGTATCTGGCAAATACAAAATTCCTTCACGTTTTTATTCGTGTTGTATATGTCCACAGAATAGGTATAAAACAGAATGCACAATCGCATTTTATTTCTGTTTTGGGCAGTAATACCGACGCCATACTAAGCTTATTTAAACGCAGCGGTCCTGGTTACACTCTATTTTTATGCTTATTTAGCCTACAACGTCCTTTTCTTCAATCTACAAGTTCGAACACGCAAAGCTAATAGTTCAGGCAAAATGTGCATGAACGGTTGTGTAATAAACTACAACAATGATGCGAAAACGACTGATTATCGTAAAAAAGAGCATGTCAAACTGCATGGCTTTCCTGACTCCATAAAGGATAAACAACAGCATAAACAACCTCATATTAACTCATTATGAATTATATGCCTATTTCTCTTCATAATTTTAAAAGTTTATTTTGGTTTAAAAAGTATATATATTTATGTACCGGTAGCCGCAGCAATTTAGTTACCGGTACCGAGCTACGTCTAAGCCATTTTTTTTTCAAATCAGTACCGGACAATAAAAATATTTATACATCATATTGGCCTAATTATATAATGTTGAAAACAAAATGGGTAATTAAGTCAAATTTATATAAAAGTAAGCCTAAAATGAAAGATAATGTAGGCCCTATATATATTGTATATATTTATGGCAGACGTAGATATCCTTTCTCATTTTACTATTGTAGCGTCTCTAGCGACCGTTGCATTGCGGAAAATGGTAACTTTTAGTAACTGTGTATATAGGGATTGTGCATTCTGTTCTATACCTATTCTGTGTATACGTCTTATAAAGTTTGTAGCGGGAAATTTTTCAATTGCCAGGCAATGTTTAAATTGCCGAGCTCAACGTTTTAAAGTTTTAATTTGTATCGTATACGTCTTATAAACTATGTAGCGGGAAATTTTTATATTGCTGGGCAATGTTTAAATTTGCCGGACCAACTTTTTAAAGTTTCAATTCATGTCGTATACGTTGTATAAACTATGATTCATATCGGTTTCAGTTGTTATTGTTTTTCCTGTTGAATTTAAAATTTAATTCTAAGTTTGCTTCCAAAGCAACAATAAATAAATAGCAAATAACACCAACAAAAAAACACAAAAAAAATAAATAAATATTGATCTACGACTAATGTTGTAGAAAAAAAAAATATCAAACAATCATTTTTGAATTAACAGTACTTTTTAAAAGACATGTGAGTTCTGTTTTACAGAAAGAGTTTAATTACCCAATAAACTCACAAAATTCGATCATAGTGGTCATACTTTGAGCAAGAAATAAAAAAAAATTATTATTATTTGTTTTTCCTTTTTAGTTGTATATTGAATTGGTGTATAATAAAGTGTGCAAAACAAAAATAAATTTAAAAAATACTGACCACAAAAAAAAAACATACTACTTTATGTATGTTGCGAAAACAAAACTAAAAAACTATAATGTGTCAAGCATATTCTAAAAAAAAGCCCGTTCGAAGAATCGGGCACATAACGGCTTGTATATATATAAATCTCAAAAGGAATATGTATGTATGTATGTGGCTGGCTGGCTGGCTGGCTGGCTGGCTGGGTATGTACATACCGCATAATCTTTTTAAATACTGGACATAAAAACGTGAAATTTGCTACAAAAATTCTTTGCGTTACGACGGTGAACACTGTCAAGGTTTTAAAAAAAATAAAATGACCGCAGTGGTCAGTTTGGTCAAAAAACGCGAATAAAACGACATATTTTGGGTTCATGTTAAAATTGCCGTTCCAACTTTTTATAGTTTTTCGATCCATCGCGCTAAAAAAAATTAAAAAAAGGATGGCGTTGAGATTTTTTCAGGATGACGTCATCAAAGTTTGCGCAGAGATAGCTAGCCGGCTTTTCGTTATGACGTCATCAAATTTTGCGTATTCATTTAAAATTAACTTTGCTTCAATGTTTGCTAATGTATTTTATGAATGAATAGAACAAAATATATTCACGTTTTAATTCGTGTCGTATACGAAATATAAACTTTTGTAGTTGTTGCGTGCATTCTCATTATAACTGCTTGAGTAGTAAGAGTGTATGTAAACATAACTTTTAGCTTTTTCAATTCGTTTGAAGCGGGCGTATACGCATTAAAATCTTTCTAGCGGGAAATATTTCACGTTTCAATTCTTTTCTAGAGGGCAATATTTCACGTTTCAATTCGTTTCTAGCGGGCAATATTTCACGTTGCAGTTCGTTTCGGTTGTAGCGGGCGTACAAAATGTCATTCACATTTAAATTTGTGACGTATACATCGATAAACTTTTTAACGGGTGGGGTTTTATTAATTGCCGTATATATTAACTGTGAAGCGGGAAATCTCATTATAACTTTAGGCTTATCGCCTTGGTAACAACCATTGTTTAAATTACCGGGCAAGGTTTAAATTACCGGGTAATGTTTATAATACCGGGCAATGTTTAAATTACCGGGCAATGTTTAAATTACCGGACAATGTCTAAATTACCGGGCAATGTTTATATTACCGGGCAATGTTTAATTTGCCGGGCAATGTTCAAATTGCCGGAACTAACTTTTTAAAGTTTTAATTCGTGTCGTATACGTTTTATAAACATTATTTCATATGGGTTTCATTTGTTATTGTTTTACATGTTGAATAGAAAATTTAATTCTAAGTTTGCTTCCAAAGCAACAATAATAAATAAATAGCAAATAACAAAAACAAAACAACATAGGTCTGCGACTTAATGTTTGTCGTGTCGTAAAAAAACATATCAAACAATCATTTTCTTTTTTAATAAAAATACTGTCGAATGTTCTTTATCAATGAATAGAACAAAATATATTTACGTTTTAATTTGCGTCGTAATTTATAACGGGCAATTTTTTAATTGTTATAATGGGTAATGGGTAATGATTTTAACGGGTAATTTTATGTTGTAGCGGGCAAATTAGACATTACCTCACGTTTAAATTCATGTCGTAGGTCATGCGGGCAGTCTCATTATAACTGCTTGAGTAGTTAGAGTGTATGTAAACATAGCTTTTAGCCGGTTCGGAGGACCGGGCACATAACGGCTTGTATATATATAAATCTCAAAAGGAATATGTATGTATGTATGTGGCTGGCTGGCTGGCTGGCTGGCTGGGTATGTACATACCGCATAATCTTTTTAAATACTGGACATAAAAACGTGAAATTTGCTACAAATATTCTTTGCGTTACGGCGGTGAACACTGTCAAGGTTTTAAAAAAATTAAAATGACCGCAGTGGTCAGTTTGGTCAAAAAACGTGAAAAAAACACAACTTTTGATTCACATTGTCTTTGCCAGTACAACTTTTTATAGTTTTTCGTCACAAAGTTAGAAAAAAAAAGGATGCGCTGAGATTATTTTTATGACGTCATCAATCTTTGCGCATGGATTTTATAGCAATGAAGGGACATTTTTCATTCATGTTTAAATTGACGTCATCAAACTATGTGCATGGATTTTATTATCTCAACTCAATGACGGGAACAAATTTTTTTTCATGTTTAAATTGTCTACGTGCCGTAAACAACATAAATTCTTTACACTACCAATACTGTAGTTGATTTTCTTAATCTATCACTACTTTGATACTTTACACTATGAATACATGACTTAAAGCTAATTAATAATTTAAAACTTTACAAACATAGGACAAAGCAAATAGATTTAGCATTTTTTTTCTGTTTTCGGAAGTAATACCGACGCATTACTAAGCTTATTTAAACGCAGTGGTCCTGGTTACACTCTATATTTAAGCTTATAATTATATGGCGTCATCAAATTTTGCGTATTTATGCGTTTAAGAAGGGAACAAAATTTTGTTTTAATTTGGGTCGTAATTTGTAAAATGCAATATTTAAATGGTATAAGTTACCCGAAAATACTTTATGCCCGCTTAAGACTATTGTTTATAACTCCATGGGTTATTTTATCCAGTTCCGAGAACTGGGCACCTTTAGGCTTATCGCCTAGGTAACGGCCATTGTTTAAATTACCGGGCAATGTTTAAATTACCGGGTAATGTTTATAATACCGGGCAATGTTTATAATACCGGGCAATGTTTAAATTACCGGGCAATGTTTAAATTACCGGGCAATGTTTATAATACCGGGCAATGTTTATAATACCGGGCAATGTTTAAATTACCGGGCAATGTTTAAATTACCGGGCAATGTTTAAATTACCGGGCAATTTTTCTAATACCGGGCAATGTTAATAATACCGGGCAATGTTTAAATTACCGGGCAATGTTTAAATTACCGGGCAATGTTTAATTTGCCGGGCAATGTTCAAATAGCCGGAACTAAATTTTTAAAGTTTTAATTCGTGTCGTATACGTTTCATAAACATTATTTCATAAGGGTTTCATTTATAATTGTTTAACATGTTGAATAGAAAATTTAATTCTAAGTTTGCTTCCAAAGCAACAATAAATAAATAAATAGCAAATAAACAAAAACAACACAATATAGGTCTGCGACTTAATGTTTGTCGTAAAAAAAATATATCAAACAATCATTAAAAAAAAAAAAGTACTGTCGAATGTTCTTAATCAATGAATAGAACAAAATATATTTATGTTTTAATTTGCGTCGTAATTTATAGCGGGCAATTTTGTAATTGTTATAATGGGTGATGAGTAATGATTTTAACGGGTAATTCATGTTGTAGCGGGCAAATTAGACATTACCTCACGTTTAAATTCATGTCGTAGGTCATGCGGGCAGTCTCATTATAACTGCTTGAGTAGTTAGAGTGTATGTAAACATAACTTTTAGCCGGTTCGGAGGACCGGGCACATAACGGCTTGTATATATATAAATCTCAAAAGGAATATGTATGTATGTATGTGGCTGGCTGGCTGGCTGGCTGGCTGGGTATGTACATACCGCATAATCTTTTTAAATACTGGACATAAAAACGTGAAATTTGCTACAAATATTCTTTGCGTTACGGCGGTGAACACTGTCAAGGTTTTAAAAAAATTAAAATGACCGCAGTGGTCAGTTTGGTCAAAAAACGTGAAAAAAACACAACTTTTGATTCACATTGTCTTTGCCAGTACAACTTTTTATAGTTTTTCGTCACAAAGTTAGAAAAAAAAAGGATGCGCTGAGATTATTTTTATGACGTCATCAATCTTTGCGCATGGATTTTATAGCAATGAAGGGACATTTTTCATTCATGTTTAAATTGACGTCATCAAACTATGTGCATGGATTTTATTATCTCAACTCAATGACGGGAACAAATTTTTTTTCATGTTTAAATTGTCTACGTGCCGTAAACAACATAAATTCTTTACACTACCAATACTGTAGTTGATTTTCTTAATCTATCACTACTTTGATACTTTACACTATGAATACATGACTTAAAGCTAATTAATAATTTAAAACTTTACAAACATAGGACAAAGCAAATAGATTTAGCATTTTTTTTCTGTTTTCGGAAGTAATACCGACGCATTACTAAGCTTATTTAAACGCAGTGGTCCTGGTTACACTCTATATTTAAGCTTATAATTATATGGCGTCATCAAATTTTGCGTATTTATGCGTTTAAGAAGGGAACAAAATTTTGTTTTAATTTGGGTCGTAATTTGTAAAATGCAATATTTAAATGGTATAAGTTACCCGAAAATACTTTATGCCCGCTTAAGACTATTGTTTATAACTCCATGGGTTATTTTATCCAGTTCCGAGAACTGGGCACCTTTAGGCTTATCGCCTAGGTAACGGCCATTGTTTAAATTACCGGGCAATGTTTAAATTACCGGGTAATGTTTATAATACCGGGCAATGTTTATAATACCGGGCAATGTTTAAATTACCGGGCAATGTTTAAATTACCGGGCAATGTTTATAATACCGGGCAATGTTTATAATACCGGGCAATGTTTAAATTACCGGGCAATGTTTAAATTACCGGGCAATGTTTAAATTACCGGGCAATTTTTCTAATACCGGGCAATGTTAATAATACCGGGCAATGTTTAAATTACCGGGCAATGTTTAAATTACCGGGCAATGTTTAATTTGCCGGGCAATGTTCAAATAGCCGGAACTAAATTTTTAAAGTTTTAATTCGTGTCGTATACGTTTCATAAACATTATTTCATAAGGGTTTCATTTATAATTGTTTAACATGTTGAATAGAAAATTTAATTCTAAGTTTGCTTCCAAAGCAACAATAAATAAATAAATAGCAAATAAACAAAAACAACACAATATAGGTCTGCGACTTAATGTTTGTCGTAAAAAAAATATATCAAACAATCATTAAAAAAAAAAAAGTACTGTCGAATGTTCTTAATCAATGAATAGAACAAAATATATTTATGTTTTAATTTGCGTCGTAATTTATAGCGGGCAATTTTGTAATTGTTATAATGGGTGATGAGTAATGATTTTAACGGGTAATTCATGTTGTAGCGGGCAAATAAAAAATTACCTCACGTTTAAATTCGTGTCGTAGGTCATGCGGGCAATCTCATTATAACTGACTGAGTAGTTAGAGTGTATGTAAACATAACTTTTAGCCGGTTCAGAGGACCGGGCACATAACGGCTTGTATATATATAAATCTCAAAAGGAATATGTATGTATGTATGTGGCTGGCTGGCTGGCTGGCTGGGTATGTACATACCGCATAATCTTTTTAAATACTGGACATAAAAACGTGAAATTTGCTACAAAAATTCTTTGCGTTACGGCGGTGAACACTGTCAAGGTTTAAAAAAAAATAAAATGACCGCAGTGGTCAGTTTGGTCAAAAAACGCGAATAAAACGACATATTTTGGGTTCATGTTAAAATTGCCGTTCCAACTTTTTATAGTTTTTCGATCGATCGCGCTAAAAAAATTAAAAAAAGGATGGCGTTGAGATTTTTTCAGGATGACGTCATCAAAGTTTGCGCAGAGATAGCTAGCCGGCTTTTCGTTATGACGTCATCAAATTTTGCGTATTCATTTAAAATTAACTTTGCTTCAATGTTTGCTAATGTATTTTATGAATGAATAGAACAAAATATATTCACGTTTTAATTCGTGTCGTATACGAAATATAAACTTTTGTAGTTGTTGCGTGCATTCTCATTATAACTGCTTGAGTTGTAAGAGTGTATGTAAACATAACTTTTAGCTTTTTCAATTCGTTTGAAGCGGGCGTATACGCATTAAAATCTTTCTAGCGGGAAATATTTCACGTTTCAATTCTTTTCTAGAGGGCAATATTTCACGTTGCAGTTCGTTTCGGTTGTAGCGGGCGTACAAAATGTCATTCACATTTAAATTTGTGACGTATACATCGATAAACTTTTTAACGGGTGGGGTTTTATTAATTGCCGTATATATTAACTGTGAAGCGGGAAATCTCATTATAACTTTAGGCTTATCGCCTTGGTAACAACCATTGTTTAAATTACCGGGCATGGTTTAAATTACCGGGTAATGTTTATAATACCGGGCAATGTTTAAATTACCGGGCAATGTTTAAATTACCGGACAATGTCTAAATTACCGGGCAATGTTTATATTACCGGGCAATGTTTAATTTGCCGGGCAATGTTCAAATTGCCGGAACTAACTTTTTAAAGTTTTAATTCGTGTCGTATACGTTTTATAAACATTATTTCATATGGGTTTCATTTGTTATTGTTTTACATGTTGAATAGAAAATTTAATTCTAAGTTTGCTTCCAAAGCAACAATAATAAATAAATAGCAAATAACAAAAACAAAACAACATAGGTCTGCGACTTAATGTTTGTCGTGTCGTAAAAAAACATATCAAACAATCATTTTCTTTTTTAATAAAAATACTGTCGAATGTTCTTTATCAATGAATAGAACAAAATATATTTACGTTTTAATTTGCGTCGTAATTTATAACGGGCAATTTTTTAATTGTTATAATGGGTAATGGGTAATGATTTTAACGGGTAATTTTATGTTGTAGCGGGCAAATTAGACATTACCTCACGTTTAAATTCATGTCGTAGGTCATGCGGGCAGTCTCATTATAACTGCTTGAGTAGTTAGAGTGTATGTAAACATAGCTTTTAGCCGGTTCGGAGGACCGGGCACATAACGGCTTGTATATATATAAATCTCAAAAGGAATATGTATGTATGTATGTGGCTGGCTGGCTGGCTGGCTGGCTGGGTATGTACATACCGCATAATCTTTTTAAATACTGGACATAAAAACGTGAAATTTGCTACAAATATTCTTTGCGTTACGGCGGTGAACACTGTCAAGGTTTTAAAAAAATTAAAATGACCGCAGTGGTCAGTTTGGTCAAAAAACGCGAAAAAAACACAACTTTTGATTCACATTGTCTTTGCCAGTACAACTTTTTATAGTTTTTCGTCACAAAGTTAGAAAAAAAAGGATGCGCTGAGATTATTTTTATGACGTCATCAATCTTTGCGCATGGATTTTATAGCAATGAAGGGACATTTTTCATTCATGTTTAAATTGACGTCATCAAACTATGTGCATGGATTTTATTATCTCAACTCAATGACGGGAACAAATTTTCTTCATGTTTAAATTGTCTACGTGCCGTAAACAACATAAATTCTTTACACTACCAATACTGTAGTTGATTTTCTTAATTTATCACTACTTTAATACTTTACACTGTGAATACATTGACTTAAAGCTAATTAATAATTTAAAACTTTACAAACATAGGACAAAGCAAATAGATTTAGCATTTTTTTTTTCTGTTTCGGGAAGTAATACCGACGCCTTACTAAGCTTATTTAAACGCAGTGGTCCTGGTTACACTCTATATTTAAGCTTATAATTATATGGCGTCATCAAATTTTGCGTATTTATGCGTTTAAGAAGGGAACAAAATTTTGTTTTAATTTGCGTCGTAATTTGTAGAATGCAATATTTAAATGGTTTAAGTAAAAAAATTAAGTTACCGGAAAATACTTTATCCCCGCTTAAGACAATTGCTTATAACTCCATGGGTTATTTTATCCAGTTCCGAGAACTGGGCACCTTTAGGCTTATCGCCTTGGTAACGGCCATTGTTTTAATTACCGGGCAATGTTTAAATTACCGGGCAATGTTTATAATACCAGGCAATGTTTAAATTACCGGGCAATGTTTAAATTACCGGGCAATGTTTATAATACCGGACAATGTTTAAATTACCGGGCAATGTTTAAATTACCGGGCAATGTTTATAATACCGGGTAATGTTTATAATACCAGGCAATGTTTAAATTACCGGGCAATGTTTAAATTACCGGGCAATGTTTATAATACCGGGCAATGTTTATAATACCGGGCAATGTTTAAATTACCGGGCAATGTTTAAATTACCGGGCAATGTTTAAATTACCGGGCAATGTTTATAATACCGGGCAATGTTTATAATACCGGGCAATGTTTAAATTACCGGGCAATGTTTAAATTACCGGGCAATGTTTAATTTGCCGGGCAATGTTCAAATTGCCGGAACTAAATTTTTAAAGTTTTAATTCGTGTCGTATACGTTTTATAAATATTATTTTATAAGGGTTTCATTTGTTATTTTTTTACATGTTGAATAGAAAATTTAATTCTAAGTTTGCTTCCAAAGCAACAATAAATAAATAAATAGCAAATAAACAAAAACAACATAACATAGGTCTGCGACTTAATGTTTGTCGTAAAAAAAAAATATCAAACAATCATTAAAAAAAAAAAGTACTGTCGAATGTTCTTAATCAATGAATAGAACAAAATATATTCATGTTTTAATTTGCGTCGTAATTTATAGCGGGCAATTTTGTAATTGTTATAATGGGTGATGAGTAATGATTTTAACGGGTAATTCATGTTGTAGCGGGCAAATAAAAAATTACCTCACGTTTAAATTCGTGTCGTAGGTCATGCGGGCAATCTCATTATAACTGCCTGAGTAGTTAGAGTGTATGTAAACATAACTTTTAGCCGGTTCGGAGGACCGGGCACATAACGGCTTGTATATATATAAATCTCAAAAGGAATATGTATGTATGTATGTGGCTGGCTGGCTGGCTGGCTGGCTGGCTGGGTATGTACATACCGCATAATCTTTTTAAATACTGGACATAAAAACGTGAAATTTGCTACAAATATTCTTTGCGTTACGGCGGTGAACACTGTCAAGGTTTTAAAAAAATTTAAATGACCGCAGTGGTCAGTTTGGTCAAAAAACGCGAATAAAACGACATATTTTGGGTTCATGTTAAAATTGCCGTTCCAACTTTTTATAGTTTTTCGATCGATCGCGCTAAAAAAATTAAAAAAGGATGGCGTTGAGATTTTTTTTAGGATGACGTCATCAAAGTTTGCGCAGAGATAGATAGCCGGCTTTTCGTTATGACGTCATCAAATTTTGCGTATTCATTTAAAATTAACTTTGCTTCAATGTTTGCTAATGTATTTTATGAATGAATAGAACAAAATATATTCACGTTTTAATTCGTGTCGTATACGAAATATAAACTTTGTAGTTGTTGCGTGCAATCTCATTATAACTGCTTGAGTAGTAAGAGTGTATGTAAACATAACTTTTAGCTTTTTCAATTAGTTTGAAGCGGGCGTATACGCATTAAAATCTTTCTAGCGGGAAATATTTCACGTTTCAATTCGTTTCTAGCGGGAAATATTTCACGTTTCAGTTCGTTTCGGTTGTAGCGGGCGAACAAAATGTCATTCACATTTAAATTTGTGACGTATACATCGATAAACTTTTTAACGGGCAGGGTTTTATTAATTGCCGTATATATTAACTGTGTAGCGGGCAATCTCATTATAACTCCATGGGTAGATAAAATGTATGTAAAAGATCATTATGCGATTACATTGAACACAATTTTTTTTTTAAAGTTTCTTCTTTGTTTCTTATTTGTTTCATTTGTTATTGTTTTACATGTTGAATAGAAAAATTAATTCTAAGTTTGCTTCCAAAGCAACAATACAAAAATAAATAGCAAATAACAAAAACAACACAACATAGGTCTGCGACTTAATGTTTGTCGTAAAAAAATATATCAAACAATCATTTTTTTTTTTATAAAAGTACTGTCGAATGTTCTTTATCAATGAATAGAACAAAATATATTCACGTTTTAATTTGCGTCGTAATTTATAGCGGGCAATTTTGTAATTGTTATAATGGGTGATGAGTAATGATTTTAACGGGTAATTCATGTTGTAGCGGGCAAATAAAAAATTACCTCACGTTTAAATTCGTGTCGTAGGTCATGCGGGCAATCTCATTATAGCTGCCTGAGTAGTTAGAGTGTATGTAAACATAACTTTTAGCCGGTTCGGAGGACCGGGCACATAATCGGCTATCATATCATATCATATATCATATCATATCATATCATATATATATATAAATCTCAAAAGGAATATGTATGTATGTATGTGGCTGGCTGGCTGGCTGGCTGGGTATGTACATACCGCATAATCTTTTTAAATACTGGACATAAAAACGTGAAATTTGCTACAAAAATTCTTTGCGTTACGGCGGTGAACACTGTCAAGGTTTTAAAAAAAATAAAATGACCGCAGTGGTCAGTTTGGTCAAAAAACGCGAATAAAACGACATATTTTGGGTTCATGTTAAAATTGCCGTTCCAACTTTTTATAGTTTTTCGATCGATCGCGCTAAAAAAATTAAAAAAAGGATGGCGTTGAGATTTTTTCAGGATGACGTCATCAAAGTTTGCGCAGAGATAGCTAGCCGGCTTTTCGTTATGACGTCATCAAATTTTGCGTATTCATTTAAAATTAACTTTGCTTCAATGTTTGCTGATGTATTTTATGAATGAATAGAACAAAATATATTCACGTTTTAATTCGTGTCGTATACGAAATATAAACTTTTGTAGTTGTTGCGTGCATTCTCATTATAACTGCTTGAGTAGTAAGAGTGTATGTAAACATAACTTTTAGCTTTTTCAATTCGTTTGAAGCGGGCGTATACGCATTAAAATCTTTCTAGCGGGAAATATTTCACGTTTCAATTCTTTTCTAGAGGGCAATATTTCACGTTTCAATTCGTTTCTAGCGGGCAATATTTCACGTTGCAGTTCGTTTCGGTTGTAGCGGGCGTACAAAATGTCATTCACATTTAAATTTGTGACGTATACATCGATAAACTTTTTAACGGGTGGGGTTTTATTAATTGCCGTATATATTAACTGTGAAGCGGGAAATCTCATTATAACTTTAGGCTTATCGCCTTGGTAACAACCATTGTTTAAATTACCGGGCAAGGTTTAAATTACCGGGTAATGTTTATAATACCGGGCAATGTTTAAATTACCGGGCAATGTTTAAATTACCGGACAATGTCTAAATTACCGGGCAATGTTTATATTACCGGGCAATGTTTAATTTGCCGGGCAATGTTCAAATTGCCGGAACTAACTTTTTAAAGTTTTAATTCGTGTCGTATACGTTTTATAAACATTATTTCATATGGGTTTCATTTGTTATTGTTTTACATGTTGAATAGAAAATTTAATTCTAAGTTTGCTTCCAAAGCAACAATAATAAATAAATAGCAAATAACAAAAACAAAACAACATAGGTCTGCGACTTAATGTTTGTCGTGTCGTAAAAAAACATATCAAACAATCATTTTCTTTTTTAATAAAAATACTGTCGAATGTTCTTTATCAATGAATAGAACAAAATATATTTACGTTTTAATTTGCGTCGTAATTTATAACGGGCAATTTTTTAATTGTTATAATGGGTAATGGGTAATGATTTTAACGGGTAATTTTATGTTGTAGCGGGCAAATTAGACATTACCTCACGTTTAAATTCATGTCGTAGGTCATGTGGGCAGTCTCATTATAACTGCTTGAGTAGTTAGAGTGTATGTAAACATAGCTTTTAGCCGGTTCGGAGGACCGGGCACATAACGGCTTGTATATATATAAATCTCAAAAGGAATATGTATGTATGTATGTGGCTGGCTGGCTGGCTGGCTGGGTATGTACATACCGCATAATCTTTTTAAATACTGGACATAAAAACGTGAAATTTGCTACAAATATTCTTTGCGTTACGGCGGTGAACACTGTCAAGGTTTTAAAAAAATTAAAATGACCGCAGTGGTCAGTTTGGTCAAAAAACGCGAATAAAACGACACATTTTGGGTTCATGTTGAATTTGCCGTTCCAACTTTTTATAGTTTTTCGTCACAAAGTTAGAAAAAAAAAGGATGCGCTGAGATTATTTTTATGACGTCATCAATCTTTGCGCATGGATTTTATAGCAATGAAGGGACATTTTTCATTCATGTTTAAATTGACGTCATCAAACTATGTGCATGGATTTTATTATCTCAACTCAATGACGGGAACAAATTTTCTTCATGTTTAAATTGTCTACGTGCCGTAAACAACATAAATTCTTTACACTACCAATACTGTAGTTGATTTTCCTAATCTATCACTACTTTAATACTTTACACTGTGAATACATGACTTAAAGCTAATTAATAATTTAAAACTTTACAAACATAGGACAAAGCAAATAGATTTAGCATTTTTTTTTCTGTTTCGGGAAGTAATACCGACGCCTTACTAAGCTTATTTAAACGCAATGGTCCTGGTTACACTCTATATTTAAGCTTATAATTATATGGCGTCATCAAATTTTGCGTATTTATGCGTTTAAGAAGGGAACAAAATTTTATTTAATTTGCGTCGTAATTTGTAAAATGCAATATTTAAATGGTATAAGTTACCGGAAAATACTTTATGCCCGCTTAAGACTATTGTTTATAACTCCATGGGTTATTTTATCCAGTTCCGAGAACTGGGCACCTTTAGGCTTATCGCCTAGGTAACGGCCATTGTTTAAATTACCGGGCAATGTTTAAATTACCGGGTAATGTTTATAATACCGGGCAATGTTTATAATACCGGGCAATGTTTAAATTACCGGGCAATGTTTAAATTACCGGGCAATGTTTATAATACCGGGCAATGTTTATAATACCGGGCAATGTTTAAATTACCGGGCAATGTTTAAATTACCGGGTAATGTTTAAATTACCGGGCAATGTTTATAATACCGGGCAATGTTTATAATACCGGGCAATGTTTAAATTACCGGGCAATGTTTATATTACCGGGCAATGTTTAATTTGCCGGGCAATGTTCAAATTGCCGGAACTAAATTTTTAAAGTTTTAATTCGTGTCGTATACGTTTTATAAACATTATTTCATAAGGGTTTCATTTGTTATTGTTTTACATGTTAAATAGAAAATTTAATTCTAAGTTTGCTTCCAAAGCAACAATAAATAAATAAATAGCAAATAAACAAAAACAACACAACATAGGTCTGCGACTTAATGTTTGTCGTAAAAAAAATATATCAAACAATCATTAAAAAAAAAATAAAAGTACTGTCGAATGTTCTTAATCAATGAATAGAACAAAATATATTCATGTTTTAATTTGCGTCGTAATTTATAGCGGGCAATTTTGTAATTGTTATAATGGGTGATGAGTAATGATTTTAACGGGTAATTCATGTTGTAGCGGGCAAATAAAAAATTACCTCACGTTTAAATTCGTGTCGTAGGTCATGCGGGCAATCTCATTATAACTGACTGAGTAGTTAGAGTGTATGTAAACATAACTTTTAGCCGGTTCGGAGGACCGGGCACATATCTGCTTGTATATATATAAATCTCAAAAGGAATATGTATGTATGTATGTGGCTGGCTGGCTGGCTGGCTGGCTGGCTGGGTATGTACATACCGCATAATCTTTTTAAATACTGGACATAAAAACGTGAAATTTGCTACAAAAATTCTTTGCGTTACGGCGGTGAACACTGTCAAGGTTTTAAAAAAAATAAAATGACCGCAGTGGTCAGTTTGGTCAAAAAACGCGAATAAAACGACATATTTTGGGTTCATGTTAAAATTGCCGTTCCAACTTTTTATAGTTTTTCGATCGATCGCGCTAAAAAAAATAAAAAAAGGATGGCGTTGAGATTTTTTCAGGATGACGTCATCAAAGTTTGCGCAGAGATAGCTAGCCGGCATTTCGTTATGACGTCATCAAATTTTGCGTATTCATTTAAAATTAACTTTGCTTCAATGTTTGCTGATGTATTTTATGAATGAATAGAACAAAATATATTCACGTTTTAATTCGTGTCGTATACGAAATATAAACTTTTGTAGTTGTTGCGTGCAATCTCATTATAACTGCTTGAGTAGTAAGAGTGTATGTAAACATAACTTTTAGCTTTTTCAATTCGTTTGAAGCGGGCGTATACGCATTAAAATCTTTCTAGCGGGAAATATTTCACGTTTCAATTCTTTTCTAGAGGGCAATATTTCACGTTTCAATTCGTTTCTAGCGGGCAATATTTCACGTTGCAGTTCGTTTCGGTTGTAGCGGGCGTACAAAATGTCATTCACATTTAAATTTGTGACGTATACATCGATAAACTTTTTAACGGGTGGGGTTTTATTAATTGCCGTATATATTAACTGTGAAGCGAGAAATCTCATTATAACTTTAGGCTTATCGCCTTGGTAACAACCATTGTTTAAATTACCGGGCAAGGTTTAAAATACCGGGTAATGTTTATAATACCGGGCAATGTTTAAATTACCGGGCAATGTTTAAATTACCGGACAATGTCTAAATGACCGGGCAATGTTTATATTACCGGGCAATGTTTAATTTGCCGGGCAATGTTCAAATTGCCGGAACTAACTTTTTAAAGTTTTAATTCGTGTCGTATACGTTTTATAAACATTATTTCATATGGGTTTCATTTGTTATTGTTTTACATGTTGAATAGAAAATTTAATTCTAAGTTTGCTTCCAAAGCAACAATAATAAATAAATAGCAAATAACAAAAACAAAACAACATAGGTCTGCGACTTAATGTTTGTCGTGTCGTAAAAAAACATATCAAACAATCATTTTCTTTTTTAATAAAAATACTGTCGAATGTTCTTTATCAATGAATAGAACAAAATATATTTACGTTTTAATTTGCGTCGTAATTTATAACGGGCAATTTTTTAATTGTTATAATGGGTAATGGGTAATGATTTTAACGGGTAATTTTATGTTGTAGCGGGCAAATTAGACATTACCTCACGTTTAAATTCATGTCGTAGGTCATGCGGGCAGTCTCATTATAACTGCTTGAGTAGTTAGAGTGTATGTAAAAATAGCTTTTAGCCGGTTCGGAGGACCGGGCACATAACGGCTTGTATATATATAAATCTCAAAAGGAATATGTATGTATGTGGCTGGCTGGCTGGCTGGGTATGTACATACCGCATAATCTTTTTAAATACTGGACATTAAAACGTGAAATTTGCTACAAATATTCTTTGCGTTACGGCGGTGAACACTGTCAAGGTTTTAAAAAAATTAAAATGACCGCAGTGGTCAGTTTGGTCAAAAAACGCGAATAAAACGACATATTTTGGGTTCATGTTAAAATTGCCGTTCCAACTTTTTATAGTTTTTCGATCGATCGCGCTAAAAAAATAAAAAAAAGGATGGCGTTGAGATTTTTTTCAGGATGACGTCATCAAAGTTTGCGCAGAGATAGCTAGGCGGCTTTTCGTTATGACGTCATCAAATTTTGCGTATTCATTTAAAATTAACTTTGCTTCAACCTTTGCTAATGTACTTTATGAATGAATAGAACAAAATATATTCACGTTTTAATTTGCGTCGTAATTTATAGCGGGATATTTTTAAATTGTTATAATGGGTAATGATTAATGGTTTTAATGGGTATCTTACGTTGTATCTGGCAAATACAAAATTCCTTCACGTTTTTATTCGTGTTGTATATGTCCACAGAATACGTATAAAACAGAATGCGCAATCGCATTTTCTTTCTGTTTTGGGCAGTAATACCGACGCCATACTAAGCTTATTTAAACGCAGCGGTCCTGGTTACACTCTATATTTATGCTTATTTAGCCTACAACGTCCTTTTCTTCAAATCTACAAGTTCGAACACCCGAAGCTAATATTTCAGGCAAAATGTGCATGAACGGTTGTGTAATAAACTACAACAATGATGCGAAAATGACTAATTATCGTAAAAAAGAGCATGTCAAACTGCATGGCTTTCCTGACTCCATAAAGGATAAACAACAGCATAAACAACCTCATATTAACTCATTATGAATTATATGCCTATTTCCCTTCATAATTTTAAAAGTTTATTTTGGTTTAAAAAGTATATATATTTATGTACCGGTAGCCGCAGCAATTTAGTTACCGGTACCGAGCTACGTCTAAGCCATTTTTTTTCAAATCAGTACCGGGCAATAAAAATATTTATACATCATATTGGCCTAATCATATAATGTTCAAAACAAAATGGGTAATTAAGTCAAATTTATATAAAAGTAAGCCTATAATGAAAGATAATGTAGGCCCTATATATATTGTATATATTTAAGGCAGACGTAGATATCCTTTCACATTTTACTATAGTAGCGTCTCTAGCGACCGCTGCATTGCGGAAAGTGGTAACTTTTAGTGACTGCGTATATAGGGATTGTGCATTCTGTTCTATACCTATTCTGTGTATACGTCTTATAAACTTTGTAGCGGGAAATTTTTCAATTGCCAGGCAATGTTTAAATTGCCGAGCTCAACGTTTTAAAGTTTTAATTTGTATCGTATACGTCTTATAAACTATGTAGCGGGAAATTTTTATATTGCCGGGCAATGTTTAAATTTGCCGGACCAACTTTTAAAAGTTTTAATTCATGTCGTATACGTTGTATAAACTATGATTCATATCGGTTTCAGTTGTTATGGTTTTTCCTGTTGAATTTAAAATTTAATTCTAAGTTTGCTTCCAAAGCAACAATAAATAAATAGCAAATAACACCAACAAAAACAAAAAAAAAAAGCAAAAATAAATAAATATTGATCTACGACTAATGTTGTAGCAAAAAAATATATCAAACAATCATTTTCGAATTAACAGTACTTTTTAAAAGACATGTGAGTTCTGTTTTACAGAAAGAGTTTAATTACCCAATAAACTCACAAAATTCGATCATAGTGGTCATACTTTGAGCAAGAAATAAAAAAAAATTATTATTATTTGTTTTTCCTTTTTAGTTGTATATTGAATTGGTGTATAATAAAGTGTGCAAAACAAAAATAAATTTAAAAAATACTGACCACAAAAAAAAACATACTACTTTATGTATGTTGCAAAAACAAAACTAAAAAACTATAATGTGTCAAGCATATTCTAAAAAAAAGCCCGTTCGAAGAATCGGGCACATAACGGCTTGTATATATATAAATCTCAAAAGGAATATGTATGTATGTATGTATGTATGTGGCTGGCTGGGTATGTACATACCGCATAATCTTTTTAAATACTGGACATAAAAACGTGAAATTTGCTACAAATATTCTTTGCGTTACGGCGGTGAACACTGTCAAGGTTTTAAGAAAATTAAAATGACCGCAGTGGTCAGTTTGGTCAAAAAACGCGAAAAAAACACAACTTTTGATTCACATTGTCTTTGCCAGTACAACTTTTTATAGTTTTTCGTCACAAAGTTAGAAAAAAAAGGATGCGCTGAGATTATTTTTATGACGTCATCAATCTTTGCGCATGGATTTTATAGCAATGAAGTGACATTTTTCATTCATGTTTAAATTGACGTCATCAAACTATGTGCATGGATTTTATCTCAACTCAATGACGGGAACAAATTTTCTTCATGTTTAAATTGTCTACGTGCCGTAAACAACATAAATTCTTTACACTACCAATACTGTAGTTGATTTTCTTAATCTATCACTACTTTAATACTTTACACTGTGAATACATGACTTAAAGCTAATTAATAATTTTAAACTTTACAAACATAGGACAAAAGCAAATAGATATAGTATTTTTTTTTCTGTTTCGGGAAGTAATACCGACGCCTTAGTAAGCTTTTTTAAACGCAGTGGTCCTGGTTACACTCTATATTTAAGCTTATAATTATATGGCGTCATCAAATTTTGCGTATTTATGCGTTTAAGAAGGGAACAAAATTTTGTTTTAATTTGCGTCGTAATTTGTAGAATGCAATATTTAAATGGTTTAAGTTATCGGAAAATACTTTATCCCCGCTTAAGACTATTGCTTATAACTCCATGGGTTATTTTATCCAGTTCCGAGAACTGGGCACCTTTAGGCTTACCGCCTTGGTAACGGCCATTGTTTAAATTACCGGGCAATGTTTAAATTACCGGGCAATGTTTATAATACCGGGCAATGTTTAAATTACCGGGCAATGTTTAAATTACCGGGCGATGTTTAAATTACCGGGCAATGTTTATATTACCGGGCAATGTTTAATTTGCCGGGCAATGTTCAAATTGCCGGAACTAACTTTTTAAAGTTTTAATTCGTGTCGTATACGTTTTATAAACATTATTTCATATGGGTTTCATTTGTTATTGTTTTACATGTTGAATAGAAAATTTATTTCTAGGTTTGCTTCCAAAGCAACAATAAATAAATAAACAGCAAATAAACAAAAACAACACAACATAGGTCTGCGACTTAATGTTTGTCGTAAAAAAATATATCACACAATCATTAAAAAAAATAAAATAAAAGAAGGCTACTGTCGAATGTTCTTTATCAATGAATAGAACAAAATATATTCATGTTTTAATTTGCGTCGTAATTTATAGCGGGCAATTTTGTAATTGTTATAATGGGTGATAAGTAATGATTTTAACGGGTAATTCATGTTGTAGCAGGCAAATACAAAATTAACTCACGTTTAAATTCGTGTCGTAGGTCATGCGGGCAATCTCATTATAACTGCCTGAGTAGTTAGAGTGTATGTAAACATAACTTTTAGCCGGTTCGGAGGACCGGGCACATAACGGCTAGTATATATATAAATCTCAAAAGGAATATGTATGTATGTGGCTGGCTGGCTGGCTGGGTATGTACATACCGCATAATCTTTTTAAATACTGGACATAAAAACGTGAAATTTGCTACAAATATTCTTTGCGTTACGGCGGTGAACACTGTCAAGGTTTTAAAAAAATTAAAATGACCGCAGTGGTCAGTTTGGTCAAAAAACGCGAATAAAACGACATATTTTGGGTTCATGTTGAATTTGCCGTTCCAACTTTTTATAGTTTTTCGTCACAAAGTTAGAAAAAAAAGGATGCGCTGAGATTATTTTTATGACGTCATCAATCTTTGCGCTCTAACTTTTTGACTGAAGGGAAAAAATTCATTCATGTTTATATTACCGGAAATACGTGAGTAGCTTTTGGTGCGCATTTTTAAATCATCGCACCGCGACGTGCTTATTGAAAGCTTATTGAAAGCAGACGGAGCACATGTTTTGGTTAACCGCTAAACATAGGCCTAAATGTCATTTTTCATACTAATGTTAAGAAGTTAATCAAGCATATTTTAACTATTGTCTGTTGTACATATAGTCTATATACCCATATTTATTGTATGCTGCGTTTATGTGTTTATGATATGTATGATGATGATATATCTTACATGATCGTATATAGATGTAAGCCCATTTCTCTTTCAAACTAAAAACTAACAAGAAGGGCAACATTTGTTATTGTTAAAAATAGTAACTATTTATTGTATGCTGCATTTATTTGTTTATGATATGTATGATATTGATATATGATACATGATTGTATATAGATGTAAGCCCATTTCTCTTTCAAAATAACAAGAAGGGCAACATTTGTTATTGTTAAAAATAGTATTTATGTGATCATTTACAAAGCAAGGTAGTAACAATATTGTGAACAAGACATCTACATTATCGTTGAATATAAATATATTGATAAACTGTCCAAGTCAATACAAGATATCTACATTATTGTTGAAGAAGGGCAACATTTGTTATTGTTAAAAATAGTATTTATGTGATCATTTACAAAGCAAGGTAGTAACAATATTGTGAACAAGACATCTACATTATTGTTGAATATAAATATATTGATAAACTGTCCAAGTCAATACAAGATATCTACATTATTGTTGAATATATAAATATTGATAAGCTTTCCAAGTCAATACAAGACATCTACATTATTGTTGAATATATAAATATTGATAAACTGTCCAAGTCAATACAAGATATCTACATTATTGTTGAATATATAAATATTGATAAACTTTCCAAGCCAATACTTTAAATGCCTCCAAAGAAAAGAAAACTAATTGGACAAAAGAATCCAAAGTCAATAAAAGCCAAACGTTTGCGAAAAGATGAAACTGTTGAACAAAGTGATGCTAGACATGACAAAGAAAGGGAAAGGGCCAGGACAATAAGAGCCATAGAAACATCAGAGGAGCGTCGAACACGGCTTGAAACAATGCGAGAAAAAGCAAACACATCAAGAGCTACAGAGACTTCGGAGGAGCGACAAAAACGTCTTGAAAAAAAGCGGGAAGGAGAAACCACATCAAGAGCTACAGAGACTTCGGACGAGCGACAAAAACGTCTTGAAAAAAAGCGGGAAGGAGAAACCACATCAAGAGCTACAGAGACTTCGGAGGAGCGACAAAAACGTCTTGAAAAAAAGCGGGAAGGAGAAACCACATCAAGAGCTACAGAGACTTCGGAGGAGCGACAAAAACGTCTTGAAAAAAAGCGGGAAGGAGAAACCACATCAAGAGCTACAGAGACTTCGGAGGAGCGACAGAAACGTCTTGAAAAAAAGCGGGAAGGAGAAACCACATCAAGGGCTACAGAGACTTCGGAGGAGCGACAGAAACGTCTTGAAAAAAAGCGGGAAGGAGAAACCACATCAAGGGCTACAGAGACTTCGGAGGAGCGACAAAAACGTCTTGAAAAAAAGCGGGAAGGAGAAACCACATCAAGGGCTACCGAGACATTAGAGGAGCGACAGAAACGTCTTGAAAAAATGAGAGAAATAGCAACCACATCAAGAGATACCGAGACATTAGAGGAGCGACAGAAACGTCTTGAAAAAATGAGAGAAATAGCAACCACATCAAGAGATACCGAGACATTAGAGGAGCGACAGAAACGTCTTGAAAAAAAGCGGGAAAGTGCAAACACGGCAAGGGTGTCACGAAGTTCACATTTGAATTTAGCTGGATTCCAATATGACCCCCAACATGATTACGCTCAACACCCTTATGTTGATATTGGAGGAATGATCTACATATGTAAATTTTGTCAAGCAAAGAAATTTAAAACAGAACCACCAGGAATGTGCTGCAGGAGTGGAAAAGTTAAACTTACTCCCCTGAATACACCGCCCAATGATCTGCAGTTATTAATGTCTGGGACGACTTCAGAGTCGAAACATTTCCTGCGTAATCTGAGAAGATACAATTCATGTTTTCAGATGACGTCTTTTGGTGCTACCTCAATAGTGGATCTTAACGGTTTTGCAACAACTTTTAAAGTACAAGGACAGATATACCACCGGATCGGATCTCTTCTCCCGCTTCCTGATCAAAACCCACAATTTCTACAAGTCTACTTTATGGGAAATGAGCAGATTGAAGTAGATCATCGATGCGATTGTATCCCCGGGGTGAGACGCAATATTGTTTTAAGCTTACAAAGGATGCTTCATGAAAACAACCATCTCATTAATACTTTCAAAACTTCACTAGAAAACATGCCCAATGATGAATACAAGGTTGTTATCCGTGCAGACAAAAGAGAGCCCGGTGAACACGAACGTCGCTTTAATGCTCCTCAAGTAAATGAAGTCTCCATCATTATGTCAGACCACGATTTCAATCAACGTGACATCATAATTCAGAGGCGAAGTAATTCACTACAACGCATTTCAGAAACACATCGATCTTACGATGCTCTTCAATACCCGCTCATATTTTGTGAAGGCGAGGATGGATACCACTTCAACCTGAAGCAGGTTGATCCTGTAACAGGTGCACCAACTGTTAAAAAAGTTTCAGCATTAGACTTTTATGCATACAGGTTGATGATCAGAAATGGATCCACAAATCATATTTTACAATGTCGACAACTATACCATCAATACGTTGTGGACATGTATGCAAAAATTGAGAGTGAGCGACTCCTGTACATACGTCTAAATCAAAAAAAGCTGCGCGTGGAAGACTATATACACCTCAAGGATGCTTTGGTGAACGATGGGGACATTCAAAATATTGGGAAAGTTGTGATTCTCCCAGCAACTTTCACCGGAAGCCCTAGACAGATGCAGGAATATGCACAAGATGCACTGTCTTATGTTCGATCCTATGGACGCCCAGACCTATTTATCACATTTACGTGCAATCCTGACTGGGGTGAAATCAAAGAATCACTTTCATTTGGCCAGACGTCAAGTGATCGTCAAGACATAATAGCAAGAGTGTTTAGACAAAAACAGATCAAACTCATTGATATTTTAACTAAATATAATATTTTTGGAGAAACCCGATGCTGGATGTACTCCATTGAATGGCAGAAAAGAGGACTTCCACACTCCCACAATTTAATTTGGTTGAAGGAAAAACTACACCCAGTCAATATTGATCAAATCATATCTGCAGAGTTTCCAGATCCAGAGACGGACCCTAATCTGTTTGCAGTAGTGAAGAAAAATATGATTCATGGACCATGCGGACATCTCAATACCAACGCACCCTGTATGAAAGACGGAAAATGCAGCAAAAAATATCCTAGGAAATTAATTAAAGATACTCAGACTGGTGAAGATGGCTATCCAGTTTACAGAAGACGCGCCCCACAAGACGGTGGTTTCACGGCAACAATTAAAATTAAAGGCAACACGGAAGTCGAAGTGGACAACAAGTGGGTTGTTCCTTATTCTCCAATTCTTTCCAAAATGTTTCTCGCACACATAAATGTCGAGTACTGTAGCTCTGTGAAATCTATCAAATACATCTGCAAATATGTAAACAAAGGAAGTGACATGGCTGTCTTTGGAGTGACAGATGACAACGCTCTTGATGAAGTGTCTCGGTACATGATAGGGAGATACATCAGTAGCAACGAAGCGGTTTGGCGCATTATGAGTTTCCCAATTCACGAACGCCACCCGACAGTAGTTCATCTCAATGTTCACTTAGAGAACGGGCAGAGAGTTTACTTCACACGTGAAAACGCGCAAGCCCTTGCAGAAAGACCACCAAATACAACTCTGACAGCTTTTTTTCAATTATGCCAAAGTGACGCTTTTGCCAGGACACTGCTATATCCAGAAGTACCTCGCTTTTACACTTGGAATAAGTCCAAAAAGGTGTTTTGCAAAAGAAAACAAGGTGTACCAGTTGCAGGTGAAGATGCCGTAGCAAGTGAAGCATTGGGTCGTGTCTATACAGTCAACCCAAACAACGCAGAGTGCTATTTTCTCAGACATCTTCTTCATGCAGTTCGAGGACCTACTTCTTTTGAATATCTAAAAACTGTAAACGGTGAAGTTTGCCAGACTTTCAGAGAAGCTTGCCAAAGGCGTGGATTACTTGAAGATGATAGACATTGGGACCACACTTTATCAGAGGCTGTTTTAAGATCTTCTCCGGAGCAGATAAGAAATCTTTTTTGCATTATTCTTACTATATGCAACCCATCCAATCCAAACGGTCTGTGGGAGAAGTATAGAGAGTCCATGAGCGAAGATTTACCACGTGATAACTCAATTAGAGCAAGTTCAACACTTCGTTCAAATTGTTCTTCAGATATTTTCAACTTGGCCCTAATTCTGTTGGAGGATAAATGTTTATCAATAAACAACAAAACACTACCAGACTTAGGATTATAGCCTCCTAAAAGAAATGAGCGGGATATTCTAGACAAAGACCTGATAAGAGAAAAAAACTATAACATTGAAGAACTACACAAATATGTAGAATCCAACAAAGTTCTGTTAAACAGCGATCAAACTGAAGCATATGAGGTTATTATGTATCATGTCAATGAAGAAAAATGAGGAATATTTTTTCTCGATGCTCCTGGAGGAACAGGAAAAACCTTCTTAATAAACATAATCCTTGCAGAAATAAGAATGAAACGTGATTTGGCAATCGCAATAGCATCATCTGGAATTGCTTCGACGTTATTAGATGGAGGAAGAACGGCGCACTCGGCTCTACGGTTACCTCTAAATATTGCCAATGAGCAACATCCAACATGCAACATTAGCAAAGCCTCTGGCCAAGCAAAGGTTCTAAAAACCTGCAAAATAATTGTATGGGATGAATGTACAATGGCGCACAAAAAGTCACTTGAAGCTCTTGACTTAACATTGCAGGATTTAAGAGACAATAGTCAACTCATGGGAGGTGCTCTGGTGGTGTTAGCTGGCGATTTTCGTCAAACTCTTCCTGTCATACCAAGGTCAACACCAGCGGATGAAATCAATGCTTGCCTCAAATCTTCTTTTCTTTGGCGAAATGTTAAAACAATAAAATTGAGAACAAATATGAGAGTGCAGCAACAAAAAGAAGCAGGTGCACTCATTTTTGCTGAAAATCTTTTACACATTGGTGAAGGGACTTACCCCACGCAGATGAAATCAGGGGACATTACCTTTCTTGATGACTTCTGCAAAAGAGTGACATCCCTACAAGATCTTATCCACCAAGTGTATCCGAACCTTTCGGAAAATTACCTTAACAAGGAATGGCTGTGTGACCGAGCAATTCTTGCTTCTAAGAACACATCTGTCAGTGAGTTGAATGGCCTGATTCAGGACATGATACCCGGAACACGTACTGAATACGCATCATTTGATTCCGTCACGGATGTCAATGAAACCGTTAACTACCCTACGGAATTTTTAAATTCTCTGGACACACCCGGGATGCCACCGCATAAACTTCAACTCAAAATTGGATCACCCATAATTCTACTCCGAAACATAAACCCGCCAATACTTTGTAATGGAACACGCTTATGCATCAAAAGTTTATTCCCTAATGTGATAGAAGCGACAGTGTTGACTGGGAAAGGAAAAGGAGAAGATGTGTTTATTCCAAGAATCCCAATTATTCCAACAGACATGCCCTTCTCTTTCAAGCGTCTGCAGTTTCCCGTCAGGTTGGCATTTTCCATTACAATTAACAAGTCACAGGGTCAATCAATCAAGTGCACTGGAATTAATTTGGAATATCCATGTTTCTCCCATGGGCAATTATATGTTGCCTGCTCAAGAGTTGGCTCTCCTAATCAACTATTCATATTTGCACCAATGTCAAAAACAAGGAATGTTGTATATAAAGATGTGTTACAATGAGCATATGGCCTATTGCAAAGTATTGATTTTTAAAAAATTATTGTCAAATTCGTAAGACAGAAATAATTTTATTTTCCAATAAAATATCATTATGCGATCATTGGACATAATTTAACAAACATAAAAAAAAAGTTTCTTCTTTGTTTCTTATGGGTTTCATTTGTTATTGTTTTTCATGTTGAATTTAAAATGTAATTCTAAGTTCCTTCCAAAGCAACAATAAATGAATAAATAGCAAATAACAACAACAATAAAAAAACAACAAACAAACAAAACAACAATAACATAGGTCTACGACTTAATGTTATCTTTAAAAAATATAGCAAACAATAATTTAAAAATTAAAAGTACTGTCGAAATGACATGTCAATTCTGTTTTACAGAAACAAAGTTTAACTACCCAATAAACTTAACACGATTAGATCGCAAGGGGGCATACTTTGACCAAGAATTTAAAAAAATTGAATATTTGTTTTTCCTTTTTAGTTGTATATTGAATGGGTGTATATTAATCTCTGCAAAACAACAATACAAAAATAAATACTGACCACAACAAAATAACAACAATTTTATGAATGTTGCAAAAAAATCAACAAAGAAAAAGAATAAACAAACTATAGTGTGTCAAACATAGTCTATACAAGCCCGTTCGAAGAATCGGGCACATCAGCTAGTAATTTAAATAAAACAAACATTTGTAGAGCTAGTGGTTACTCATTTTAAAAGTGAGGTGGCTATAAAAATTCAATAAAACAATATCAAATTGAAAAGGCTAGATCTTTCTTGATTGGCCTGTGGAAAAAGACAGTGTTCTAAAAGTTCAGCTAAAACTATACGGTGTCCAGAAATATAAAAAAATTTTACAACTATTTCAAAAACAATAAATGGTGTTTTTTTGTAGATGATCAATATTTTAAATTCTAATTTAAAACAAAGCACATTAAAACACATTGCATAAGTTGTACTGAAAGTCTATCGTTAATACATCTGATATTACATCAAATAGTTCACCTTATAGTACATCTAATAGTACATAATGATAATACATCTCTAAGTACATCTGTTAGTACATCTGCTAGGACTTATGATAATAAATATGATATGCTACTATGGCTGGTTTGTTAGCTGTTGTTTATTTTCTTTTTCTTTTTAGTTTTTCAATGTCGATATTAAAATATAAGACGATTCAAGTTCACTGATCCAACTTATCTTCATCATAGTACTGCCTGTAGAATTATGTATCATATAAAGCACTAAAGCAGAAACTCCGACGTACCACTAAAACATCTAAAAAAACGTAGGCCTATTGAAAATGATAGTATTTTCACTTCAATATTTCCTTTTTTTCTCAGATGGCGAGACCATTTTGTAAAAGTCGACGTTTCAAATGGTTACTCTTATTTCTCATTATTTTCATCGTCTCATCTGTCTATTTAATGTCAACTAGCACATCATTGACTGTATATATTAACAATGACCTGCGTTTAGTATTGAACCAAGCCATAGAAAAAACTTCTAATGCCTATAGTTATGAAAAATCAACAACAATAGCTCCTAATGCTGCAAGTGAGATACCATTTAAAACAGAGGAGATAGTACATTATACGGTTAAAAACTCATATATTATTATTATGAATCAAACATTAAAACAGTATTTAGTTCCGTTCACTAAAGGAATCCACAATGAGACTTTATTCAATGATTCTTTTTCTGAACACATTTTGAGAAGTGGAACAGGACTTGAACCTTACACAACTGAAAAGAAGGAAGAAATATGGATAGAAAATGGAGTACAGTACCGTCCGTTTCCATTTCTGGAAGAAGCTGATAATCCATTTTACACTTCAGAATTTGAAGCCTACGTTCCTTTTAACAAATCAGCCTTTTTTGAAGGAGACGAGAGAAAATCATCCGTTGATATTAGAGAAAAGAAAATTATTCTCTGGTGGCAGCACAAAATTCATCAGGCACCAATAAATGGATTAAACTCACTCAGGGCATGTCCAGATTTTCCTTGTGTGTTGACTTCAGACAGGAAATATACAGAAAACAGCAGTGCTATGCTGGTTAATGGTAATAAGTGTTTTCATTTTGTTTTCATTAAGGACAAATGAGGTATTTTAAAACCATTTATTCTCTGTAAGTGTGTATTTATTAAGATTGTTAAAACCTGAACATATACATACATTAAGAAAAATAGGCCTGCTAACATAATACTTTTTTAAAAATATGAAAAATTGGGTTTTACTTATGACATATTAGCTAAAATCATAAACTACACTAATGACAAATAAGACCATGTTAACTTGTTCACGTGCACAATTTCATTCATACAGTCTTTACACCATTTTTTAACACAAACATTTAGCTGAATATGTTTTAGACCTAATTTAATTTTTTTTTCACTTTAGACATCATTTTTTACGAAGAGTTTTTTTTTTATAAATAGTTTTTGCACTGTCGAAATTTAAAATTCTGATACAAGTTTAAGCATAGTAAATAGAAATATCTTGACACACATAAACACAAATTGAAATGGCTAAGCTTATTATAAGCATATTATTGTTTTAAAAATGTACCCACCATTGCTAACCTGAACTACCAAGAGAAAGCGAGACGAAATTTTTATTGAAGCTTATTAGTTCACAAAATTTAAATCTTTTGTTTCTCATTCAGCTCAATTCGTGAACAACGAGATGCCACCAAAGAGACGAAGAGATCAAGTTTTAATACACTACCAGATTGAACCACCAGCTAACTACTGGAAGAATGGGAAGCTGTTTGACAAAGACCTGGGCTGGAAAGGTGTTTTTAACTGGACAATGTCATATCGCATGGACTCTGATATCACTACATATTATGGAATCGTGAGGAGACGAAAGGTGGTTAAAGAAAAAAACTATCGAGCAATATTGGCCAAGAAGAAAAGTCTTGTTGCTTGGATGGTGTCCCACTGTTCTACTAACTCTAAAAGATCAGAGTACGTTAAAGAGCTTCAAAAATATATTCCTGTTGACATCTACGGTAGATGTGGCCCATTCAAGTGTCCCAGAGACAGTGATAAAAATTGCCTCCAGCAAATTGAAACAAAATACAAGTTTTACCTTGGATTTGAAAATAATTTCTGTAAAGATTATATCACCGAGAAACTCTACAAGTATTTAGACAGTGATTTGATTGTCATAGCTCGTGGATACAACACTTACTCAAGACTTTTGCCTTCAGAAATATTTCTAAACACTGCCAACTTTAAATCTCCTAAAGAACTTGCTGACAAACTTCTCTATCTAAATTCCCATGACGAAGAATACATTGAAATGTTAAAGGAAAAAGACAAATATTTTAGTACTTATGAAGACTATCCTTTGACAAAAATAAATTCCGTTTACCTGGAACATCGCTTCGAGGCGGTACCTATGTGTAATCTTTGTCAAAGACTTTGGAACTTAGAACGATATTCTAAAGTTGTAGAAAATATGGCAGAGTGGTTTGACAAACCAGAGTATCAATGCCAAAGTCCTAATGATATTTGACATGTTTAGTATTTAGATCACACAATACAATACAAACCTCAGGAAGGCCCTGTGCATTAATATCATGAGCCTGATTGTTTTAAAAATCATTTACCTTATCGGGCAATGTCAGAGATCTATGCCCAACAGAAGACGCGTGTAAAATTTTTTTTTCTTTAAATGTATTTATGGTATTTTATAATAGACGTGCTTGAATTTACAACGATGGAAAGCTAATTACTATTTGTATTAAAACGAAAAATTAAACATGTACTTAGACTACATCATATTATTTATAAGCGTTACAATAGGTTGAATATAATTCCTATTTATCTCAACTTACAAAACAACAACTTAAAACTAAATGCGAAATATTACTGAACTTAGAACTTTGCTTTTTGTTTGTTTATTTGTATGTAAAGATAGTTTTAATTATCTTTTTTTGTAGGCATTATTTTCTTTTATATCTCTTGTTCTCCCATTTGCCGATTTAATGAATCAAAATTATGTTTAATAAATAATGTGTCAATGTATTTCATAT
Organism: Anisus vortex; assembly: GCA_949126835.1. Taxonomy (NCBI): domain Eukaryota; kingdom Metazoa; phylum Mollusca; class Gastropoda; family Planorbidae; genus Anisus; species Anisus vortex. Next base: position 20,014,454 of record OX421493.1, read on the forward strand.
TTCAATTTTTGTTCCCTACATATATAGGCCTTTTTCTATGTAAATTAATTGTCTATGAGACGCTATTTCTCCATCATGTTTCAAACTAAAACAACAACGTTGACGTGTTATGCATAATTATTTTTTATTTGTATCTATGTACGTGTGGTGAAAACTTTTTCTAGTTTGAAAAGTTCAATGTTATATAGAGCTAATTAGGATGTATATGATCAACACATGCCTCTAATACACCTGGTACACGAGTAGTTATTACATGTATGAATAACCACCATGGGTTTTAAACAGTCATCTATCTGTATTTTCTTTATGCAGTCATCTATCTGTGATTGCTTTGTAGAGTTATCTACCTGTGTTTTCTTTATGCAGTCAACTATCTGTGTTTTCTTTCTACAATCATCTATCTGTGTTTTATTTCTACAAACATCTATCTGTGTTTTCTTTCTACAGTCATTTATCTGTGTTTTCTTTCTACAATCATCTATATGTGTTTTATTTCTACAATCATCTATCTGTGTTTTCTTTCTACAATCATCTATCTGTGTTTTCTTTCTACAATCATCTATCTGTGTTTTCTTTCTACAATCATCTATCTGTGTTTTATTTCTACAATCATCTATCTGTGTTTTCTTTCTACAATCATCTACCTGTGTTTTCTTTCTACAATCATCTATCTGTGTTTTCTTTCTACAATCATCTATCTGTGTTTTCTTTATGCAGTCATCTATATGTGATTGCTTTGTAGAGTTATCTACCTGTGTTTTCTTTATGCAGTCAACTATCTGTGTTTTCTTTGTACTGTCATCTATCTGTTTTTTCTTTATGCAGTCATCTATCTGTGTTTTCTTTCTACAATCATCTATCTGTGTTTTCTTTCTACAATCATCTATCTGTGTTTTCTTTCTACAATCATCTATCTGTGTTTTCTTTCTACAATCATCTATCTGTGTTTTATTTCTACACTCATCTATCTGTGTTTTCTTTCTACAATCATCTATCTGTGTTTTCTTTCTACAATCATCTATCTGTGTTTTCTTTGTATATTCATATATCTGTGTTTTCTTTGTATATTCACATATCTGTGTGTACTTTGTACAGTCATCTAGCTGTGTTTTCTTTATGAAGTAATATATCTGTGTTATCTTTATAACGTTATCTATATGTGTTTTCTTTATGCAGTACTCTCTCTGTTTTTATCTTGATGCATTCATCTGTCTGAGGTTTTTTAGTGCAGTCATCTCTCTTTGTTTTTTTTATGTTTATGTATCTATCTGTTTTTTCTTTGTGCAGTCATCTATGTGTTTTTTCTTTGTGCAGTGATCTATTTGTGTTTTCTTTATGAAGTCATTCATCTGTGTTTTTTTATGTGCAGTCATCTATATGTGTAATTGTCAGTGACTTAAATTAAAAGTGTGTATCAATTGCTTTGTGCTGTATAAATGGTCGAGTTTTGAATGTTGCGTATTTTGTGTTTTGTGAAATTGCAAGTAATTGACTTTTAATTTAGATGTTTTATTTTTTGTAATATAGCCATGGACTTGTGTGAAAGTTTGATGTAAAAATAATGTGTATTAACATTGTTGTCTATTTTTTAAAAGCCTCTAATTTTATGAAATCCTTGTATAATTTGTTAAATTTTGGTTTTTATTAGTTTTTTTAGAATAATAGGTAGGAATTTTATTCCAGTTTAATTTGATACAGGGTTTGATATAGGTTAGTTTAGTAGATATTTAGCAATTAGAATTTTAAAATAAGAATTAGCACTAAATCTACAGGAAATGCTCAGTTTTATAATTAGTTATCAAAAGATTTTTAACTGCCATCAGAGACGTTCGGTCAGTGGATATAAATAGAGTTTATTAAATCACATCCATTTGAAATGGCCATATTATGAAGTGACCAGTGGTCAGTTTATTGTGTGGATGTGTTGGGCATGGTTCGAATCTGATGTTAGTTGAGTTTTTATAACTTTTAAAATGTTTATTTTATTTTATACTATGTCTGCTTTGTTTTTTTTATGTACATTGAATCATTATCGAAGATTATTGATTGGATTATAATGGATTTAGTCAAGTAATTAAGACTCAACATTCTCTGCCATGTTGGAATTTTGGGCTTTTTTCTATTTAAATGTATATTTCTTTTTTTTTTAATGTATGTTACATATCTATGTGGTGTAGCCTTTAGTGGCTGGCATGAAATTTATTTTATGGTAGATATTTATATTTCATGCTTGGTTTTAACTGGTTTGGGCTGGACTTTGAATTAACCAGTGAGGGATCTTACTATATGTTATAAGAGTTTGTTGTATTTTTTGTTCTAGTCTTCATTGGCTAGAATTAGGTTGACTTTATGAGATTTACAATGGGTTATGGTGTTCATGTTTTAACTGGTAGTAGTTTTGAATATGATATATAGTTTTTATTTAATGTATATGTTATCTATAAAAGGCCCATGTATTTAGATGACTATGTTTTAATGTTTTTTTCTATTTCTCTATTTCTACGTGTTACGTCTTTGGTTTCTAGGAACTCTTGGATATACTATAGATCTATCACTGCATCCAAAACATCGGCTAGCTCTCTCTAACTCAGGGTGCGTAACAAAATGAATATAACAATCGAGATCTAGTAGAACAACTTGAAACTTTAATGCATAACTTATGTACAGATATGTCTATACGCTTCAGTACTAACTGCCACACATTCACTAGACTAATATCAATCTTTACTCATAGGCATCATACTTCAACAAGAGCCCAGCCTAATCTGACTAACCGTTGTTATCTCACGTCAAAAACTTGCGTTCCCCCAAAACAACCTACGTCATAATTTTTCTGTTCATAATGTGCAGTCTTTTGCGCACCAATATTTATCAGCTGCACATTTACGCTACACTATGCATTAGAGGTCGTAATGCCGGCCTATAGTTTTGTTGGGGTTTAATTGATTTTCAAGAATGTTTAGATAGTGTAGTTTTTATTGGGGTTTAATTGAGTTTAAAGTATGTTTCGATAATGTAGTTATTTGTCTAGGTTTTGGGTTTAGGTGTATTTGATGATTTTTATTTCCCTTAAATGGGATGAATTAATTTTATTAATAAACATAATAATTTGTAGCGTAAAAGTGATTTAGTGTATTTTATTTTTGGTGTTCAGTGTTTTTGTTGGTCTGTTAAGGTTAGCATAACCTCTCTGTCGCAACGGAGATGTCACGGAAACCCAAGGGTCCAAAGCCTTTACAAGCTTAGGTAGCACCCAAGGGCAAAAGTTTCAGCGCCGCCCTTTTGCATACTGTAACTGCTTGTTTAGTGCTATATTTATACTACTACCCCTGGACATGCCGCCCCCGGGCTTACGCCCCCCTCTGACCCCCCCCCCCCCACACACACACACACATGTGAGGGCTTTGAACGGTCTGATTTCTGCTGAGAATATTGACAACAGCGGTCATGAATTATTGAATTATTATACAAACGATATACAGAATCCACAAACTAGAAAACATTTGAAAAGTGCTGTAAAGTTCACTACAAGTAAATATTCATTAGTAAATATTAGCAAGTAAGACCTTCAATTTAATCATCAAATTAAGAAACCCTTGGAAAAAGATATTTAAAGAAAAAAGCAAAGTAGTATTAATCTATAAAACATACAATGGTATCTTTTAAATTAAATATAATAATCTAAAATATTAATCTAAGGGATCTAAAGCATGTATTAGTCTTTATATATAATAACAAGTTCTATAATACCTGAAAGATGTTATAGTATTAATATTTTCAGTGTTGCTTCCCTTTTACAGTTCACTATTCTGACAAGAATTCTTGATAAAATTTCACATAGTCCTTAATATTGTGATCTATAGTCTGATATAGTTGTGGATAGCTCACCTCCCCCCTTTCTCTCTTTCTCATTAACTCTTTTCTCGTTCACTCTTTCACTCTCTATCTCTCTTTCTCTCTCTAACTTCCTCTCTCTTTCTCCGTGTCTCTTTCTTTCTCCCTCAATATCTCCAGCTCTCTCTCCCTCTCTCCGTCTCTCTCTTTTACTATATCTCCCACTCAATTGCTTTCTGTCTGTCTCTCACTTAATTTCTTTCTGTCTCTACTCTCTCTTTTTTTTTTGGTCTAAATAAAAAAAAATGGATTTTAATGCTTTTAGACGTGTGCAAATTAGGTCATAACTACAAGAATGTTTATAACACTAATTGACCAATCAACTGACAATTCAATTTTGATAAAAAGCTCTTCACTTGGTCTATAAAAACCACCGAATTTTAGTACATAAATATGTAAATGGTATAGCCTAAAATGTAGTCGTAGATTCTGTTTAGTTTATTTCAATAAGTTTATCTGCCAAAATTTCTCAATATGGACCAAGCGTGCTGAAAAATCGGCAAGAGATCAGTGAACCAGGACTGTACCTTGAAAATGTGCCGTATTGGAATCCCCCCCCCCCCCCCCCGCGCTGTACAGATAGCAAACTATTTGAACAGTGTTTATCAAGCTGTATACACTACCAAATATGTGTATCATGTCTATTAATTCTTAACTGGGTCGAATCGTTCATAAAGGATATGCACCACTGTCTCCTCGTCGGTAAAGTTATTAGTAACCAGTTGGGCTAAGATCAGCAAAGGGCTGAAATTGGTGTTCACAAATATATTAAAGAGTGATATAAAAGCAGGTAGCTATGAAAACATTGTAATCTGTAGCACAGAATGGCCAGGGGCCAGGTCGTCCGCAAACTATGTTCTAGTTTTTGCATTAGGGTCCACTATATTCTTTTTCCTGAGTTGGCATACGCTTCTTTTGTGACCCAATCATGTACTAGAAGGAACAGAAGTGGTGAAAGGAAACATGGAATTCATCTGACATACTACCATTTTGTACTACTTGGCAGGTGAAGTTTTTATAGAGAATTTTGATGATGTTTATTATTTTGTTAGGTATTCCTTAGTGCCTCAAGATTGGCTATATTGTTTCTCTATGAATGCTATCAAAATCTTTTTAAAAGTCCACAAATGTAGCATTGCCATTAGAGATTGTTCTATAATGATACGGAGTGTTCCTATCTGGTCAATGCATGATCTTCCTCTTCTGAACCCAGCCTGTTCTTCTCTTAGGAGATCCTCGCAGGCTTCTTTCATTCTGTTGATTATTGTTCTGCTAAAGACCTTGCTTGGTACTGATAGTAGGTGTGATGAGGGGATTGTGTGGCCAGTACGATGCGCTCGTTACTGAGCTGCTCACACGATATATCCTCACCTCACTTGGTTCGTTGTCTATGGGCTATGACGGCTACTGGCTGAACTAGACTTGTTGCATCAACAACGCTTGATATTTTTATTTAACGTGCCGTTTCTCTGGCAGTCTACCTTCCTTGCTTCACGTATTCTCATGCACACTCAATCAGAACAAACGAGTTTAAGTTAAGTAGTTACATACGTCGAACGTTTATTGCCGGTATTGACGTGGTTATTTTACATAGTCACTCTTACATATAGGGATAATAAGGTGTCTACAACACATCAATTATATCCAAGCACATAAACGTCAATACATGGAAAAGAATAATATATAGACACGACTTCACAACACAGTAATTCCAAGTGAACAATTTATGTAAAAATCAAATTATAGAATAACGTCATGCAACATTTTATGAAGGAGTATCCAGTCTCCTACGTCTCCTCTCTCTAACAACATAAAAACTGCCCCTTATATCTGTCCCCTCGTCAGTCTAACAATGGCGACCCAGGTCAAAAACTTCAACCAATGACACACATGTCTACAATTCTCTACACAACGATTGGTCAAGAGGCGCGTCCAGTGTCAAATGGATTAGTCATAACACCTGGTCTAGCTAGAATGGGTGGGTGTCAGAGAGGGGGGGGGGAGGCAGTCTGCCCCCACATTTACTATCTTCCACAATTTGGTACATCTCGTGTCTTAAACAAAGGATCCTAACTAGGTGCGGCGCGCTACTCGCGACAACAAACGATAGGCCCAAATTGCTATCAAGACCGATCGACGGTTGAGACGCCCTCGGCTCTCTGGCGTGCAACACCATAGCCCTTCCCAATTGCAAACAATAGATTGTAATGGCGGGGTACCAGGTGCTAGTGACAACAAAGAGAGACGGTCTAGGTACGTCACGGCCTGACCAAGCGGTTGATACAGGCGTAGGGATGTGGGGAAAGGGGTGGAGGATAGGTGTGTAGGGGAAATTATTTCTCCCAAACACGCACATTATACCTAAACGTATGCGTAACAAATTACAAAGGACTAAACTTTGCATAATTCATTTCACATCATGGAAGTAGGGTAATTCCTCGCCAGTTATCACATTTTGATAGATCCCCATTTTTTTGGAATTTTAATCAGTAAGCCACCAAATTTTGTTAAAGATATTGTATAGTTGGTTAACGATTTCAGCTCCTCTTTCTTTTAGGACCTCAGGTGGTATATTGTCTATGCATGCTGCTTTGCAAGTCTTCATTTGATTGATGGCCTTCCATATTTCTTCTTTGGATATTTCTTCCATATTTATGTCCAGTGTTTCTCCTGCAATCAGTTCGTGTGGATTTAGAGGGGTTGGTCTGTTTAGCACTTCTTTCCATCTTCCGATCTGGTCATCTATGAAAGAAAGGAGTTTACCTTGTTTGTCACGGACTGGTACATTGTAGTTATATTTCTTGCCACTAAATAACTAATGTCGATACACCATTACTAATTTAACAATGATTTTTATTTCTGAATAGGAAGAAAGAAGACCGAGATTACAACAACCACAATAGGGGATTCTGGTGAAAACATAGAGGTCATCACTATGACAATTTCAACAAGTGAAATAACACAACAATTAATTATAATAATGTCCGTTATTACAATCATATACGTAACTAGAGGCATGCAATATGGTCATTCGTGATAGGAAACAACTATTTTGTTTAATAATTTTTATAAAATAAAATATAAAAAAAAAAAAATAAATAGACATGTTTAAAAATATTTTACAACAGACATCTTACTTCTGCAAAAAAATGTCATGTTATAATTCTTCTTCTTCTTCTTCGTTCTCAAATGTAATGATAGGGAGAATTCAGACAACAAGTCCGATACTTCTATTGAACTGCGCCGTGTCTATCAGTTGCTCTAGTCCACCGAACAGTTTGTCGTTGAAGGTATAATATATTGAATCTGAAAATCTTGAAAAAAAAAATCATAACAAGGTTCGCAAGATCGTAGACAAGCGCGAACTTTTTTTAAATCAGCAAAGCAATGTTATTATTTCTTAACATGAACTAAGCCAAATTGCAGAGTAGATTCGTGCTAAAGAAAATGTATGTGAAGCTCGCGTTTCCATTTCGCCTGAAACACGTGAATATTTTGTTTTATCGCTTCCACTCAAGGGTAGCCCACTGAAGATCAAGCCGATCCAGCTTGAAAGAATTACTTACTCAATACGTGATTCATACAACGATATCCTCGTAAGAAGAACGGGCTGTTGGAACAAATTGGGTTCGTACTATGGTGTCCACTCTTGTTTCCTTTTTTTCTTTTGGCTATTCAATATAAGTCATTTTTATTAATTCAATGTAAAGGTGAAATTATCATCATCATAAGGTGTCATGCCGGTTGGCGTAGGCGACTCATGTCATTCCACGTATCTTTTCTTCTGACAAACTCTAGAATTTATGTTGGTTTTGCCATGCCGTTGTATCATGGAATCATCTAATATCTCTCTTCTCTGTCTTTCTCTGCATCTCTTTCCCTCCAGCTTTCCAGTTATTATTATGTTTTCGATTTTAATTTCTTTTCGTATTATGTGCAGGACCCTAACAAGCCTATGTAGCGTCCCAGAGCAAACGTTTCAGCGACTACCCCTTGCATACTGTAACTGCTTTGTTTATTGATATACTAAGACTATATTTGCCGCCCCCTAGAAGTGCCGATACTGAACTTATGCCCCCCCCATGTAAGGGCACTGGTTATGAGGGCTACTAACGTTGATTTCCTCTTCATGGTAAATTAAATTCTCTATTAGTAGGCATTTGTCATTTTGAGCACCTCCACATTAGAGGTGAAATAGAGGTAGGAATAAATGTGTATTGTGTATAGTCAGTTGTGATTTTATTGTTTTATGTGCGTGAGTCTCTTCCCTTTGTTTTCGACGGTATAACGTAGAATTAGCAATGAAGATTGTCTGCCAGGATAAATTATCTATCCTGACAATGCAATCGGAAGTATATTATTTCAACTCAGATTAGATTGTTAGTAGAGTTGTAAGAAAAAGTATTTATCTGGGCTTACTTGACAAAGGGGTGAATGTCAACGAACGGTGATAACACGCACCTGTTGACTTAGTTTTTATTTATTTCTGAAAGACATGACATTTCGGACAAAGAATATATGGCTTGAGGATTACCAAAGACTGTAGTAAGATCGACCGCTTGTTCTATTTTTAGAGCTTATATGTTCTTTGTTTTTCGTGAGCAACAAATAACGCTGTCTTGAATTACTTCTACGCTCCTACGATTGCATTAAACGTTTCCGCTGTATACAACTTTCGATTTTAATCTTAATTGTCCATTGAGAAAATATAGCGAATTACTAAACCGGAAGTCTAGAGGATTAAGTACGATCGGAAATTCCGAAATTAAGTGTTTCAAGTTATCAAATAGCAGAAAAATCAAAGCAAGCGATCCATCTTATTATAGTCTTTGGTTTCACGCAGAAAACTGAATCACTTGGCTGCGTGGTCCGTTCATAAGCGAGTAATACAATTTCCACGTAGGCCTAAGCTCATATTTCGGTAAATTTATTTTAGCATAAGTTTAGTATATATATATGGAATAGCTAAATATATATATATATAATTCGTATTTTTATTCTGATCCTGAATACACAGATTAAATTAATGTGCGTGTTTGACATGAAAACTAATTCAGTTAGTTTTTTTAAACACTTAATATAATGGGAAGTGTCCCTTTCTTACTTTGTCCAAATCGGTGCCACTCTCTGGACCTGGAAATAAAGACGTCGTTTAAACGTGGAATACACCCCGAAGACACTGCCGCTCGACCACCGTATTTTCTACTATCTACAAAACAATATTAGTTGGCAACAGTAGATTTTTAAAGTACAGCCGCTACACTGTCACAAACTGGGAATTAACGCATTCATGCGTGTTCTCTGAGTTTTGCACTTTGTCGTCGCGGTGAAATGTTACATTTATCCCCCATTGGTATTGAAGCTAGTTTACTGACAGCTACACTTCTATCGAATACTTCTTTAAATGAAGTATTTTGTGTTTTCTAGCTTGACGACACAGTAATACATAAAATAAAAAAAACACCACAGTAAAGGTAAATAATATATTTTATTTTATTAATTTGTTTTACAATTATGCATACAACTTTTTTCTATCATAATATTTTACAAATTTGTTGGCAAGAAAACAATTTTTGAATTTAAATTACTTTAAAATAAAATATATCAATAACAATCCAGTCATAGATTTTATTTTAGAAGTGCACTGAACAGTTACTAGATCTAATACTTTTCTTTTTTAACAATATTTGAACGTTTTTAAATTTGTTTATACAAAATAAAATCGTGGGCGCAAAGTAATAAGATATTTTAAATACTTCTATTCAGGCCCAGACTAAAAGACCAAGGGCCCCTAGGCACTTGACATTTGGACCCCTCCCTCCAATCTCGAAGCTATTTAGGAAATTTAGCAAATCAAATCACTAGTACAGAACATATAATTTTTAATGGAGTTTAATGACTTTAATAAACATCAGAATATTAGAGTCTATGTTACTATAGTTACGTTATTCTATAAAATGTATAGAAGATGCTGGCTGGGCCCTTAGGCTTAAGCCATGTAGGCCTAGGCAGAAATCCGGCACTGTTTCTATTGGTGGTGAAATATTTTACTCATTTTTTTAATCGAATGAGTTGTTTGTAATATGTTTTTAATACAACGAGAAAAGCAAGATTCATTGAATTCCATAGTAAGGTTAATGGAATGGGGCAATTATATATCCACAATAAAAAATTACCCTTACAATTTCATTTTACAACCGAATTCGGAAATTTTCGTAAAGAAAAAAAATGTTGTTCAACTTTTATTACACTTGTAAAATAAAATCGATGCAATTAAAAATTATTTTTAAATATTTCATTTCTGATTTTTCAGTTATAGATTAATAAAAAGTTTGGAAATGTATTTAAACGTGTGTACACCTCTCTTGATATTATTTTCTAAATTTCTTTTGACTAAAAACGTTAAAAAATTACATAAGAAAAACAGAATAGGGCGCTAAACAGCCAGAAAATACAAACACATAAAGACACTTTTTTTAATATAAAGAGCTTTTATATGTTTTTTTAATCATTAGTCTATCGAAGAATTTGCCCTATGCCACTGTGATGATGGGATTGTGTGGCCAGTAGGATGCACCCATGGCTGCAAGTCCACACACTATATTCCCACCACACTTTGGCTGTTTGTCTGGAAGTTGATGGCACTAAGCTAAACCAGACAATATTCTATTAACAACGCCCGATATTTGTATTTAAAGTGCTGTTTCTCAGCTAACCTTCCTTGATTCACTTAAACATGCACACACACGCAATTAGAACAAACTAGTTCTTCTTAGGTGATCAGATGAAAACGTTTATTGTGCATGGTAAAGCTTTGGTGCTACAAAGTATAAGTTTCCTTAGACACTGAGGTTCCCAATACACATTAAGAATAAATCATGCACAGAACCGTTCATAATATAACAACAAAACCAAGATGTATAAATCTACAGCAGAGAAGGACGCAATAATCTAATAAAATAATTAAAGGCTTAATAAGATCTAGCCTAGTCCTAGACTACATCTTTATGGCACAGAAAATTAAATGCAACTTACTAATGAATATTAACAGTGTTAGTTCTCTATAATAATTAAGACCAGCCTGTAAAGTAAGTTTTGATTGTTAGGTTGTTTCAAACACTGTCATGAATGCTTTATCTTATCTTATACATTACAGACGCTCCTTCTAAAGAGAAGATTTTTGCGTCCTACGCTCATCCTGGTCCGAGTCTAGTCTTGCATTTTTATTAATGTTTTAAATGATGTTAAGTTACTGGTTTTCCTGGTTCTTTCAGGCAACCCATTCCATGCCCAAATGCCACTCGGGAAGAAAGAGTACTTATATGCATTTGTTCTCGCATAAGGGACAAGGAAAGTGTTTTTGTCTTTATGTTTATCTGAGCTTTGCAACATGTTGCTTTTGGGTTGTATTTTCAAATTAGAGTTTAATGCGTTATGTATTATTACTACTTTACTCTTTGCCCTTCTGTCCTCTAGTGTTTCTAGGTTTAGTGGTTTGACTAATGGTGTTACTCTTGTTAATTGGGAATATTCGCTAGTTATGAACCTTGCAGCTTTTTTTTAATTTGTTCTAATTTTTAATGTTTTCTTTAGTTGATGGGTCACATACAGATCATGCATATTCTAGTATAGGCCTAGCTAATGTGAGATAGCATTTTAGTTTTATATTCTTATTACATTTGTAAAAGTTCATTTTTATGAATCCTAATGTTTTGTTAGATTTTTTAATTACTTCATGATACTTCATCATTATGAGGGTTCCAAGATAACTTATCATTTATTATTACTGCTAGATACTTAGCATTGTTGGTTTGAGTTAGTTCTTTACCGTGAATATAGTAGTTTATTATTATTTGTTTCTTTTTCTTGGATACCCTTATTAGTTGGCATTGTTTCTGGGTGAAAAGACATACTCCAGTTTGATTCCCATTTTTGTAGTTCATCTAGGTCTTTTTGTAAAAGTTCACTATCTTTTCCTGTCTTTATTGTTATATAAATTATGCAATCATCGGCAAATAATCTTACTTTTGTTCCTGTGTTGATGCAATTTGGTAGATCATTAATATAAATTAGAAATAGTAGGGGTCCTAGAACAGTTCCTTGTGAACTCCTAAGTTTACTGTTATAGGTGATGACTTAGAGCCATTTATTATCACTGTTTGTTCTCTGCCTATAAGAAAGTCCTGAATCCACTGATGTAAATGACCAGATATGCCAAAGTATTTAAGTTTTTTTTTAGAAGACTAGAATGATGAACTATATTAAATTATTTTGAAAAATCTAGAAATATAGATGATATGATTATAGTATCTTTTAAGAGCGGATTACATTTAAAACCTTCTTAGTTGCGTGGACGTTACCCAATACGTCACAGCTGGTTTGTCAGATGTTGTTTATTTCATTTTTCTTTTTAGTTTTTCAATGTCGATATTAAAATATAAGAAGATTTAAGTTCACTGATCCAACTTATCTTCACAATAGTACTGCCTATAAAATTATGTAACATATAAAGCACTAAAGCAGAAACTGCGAAGTTCCATTATAACATCTAAAATACGCATTGAAAAAAATAGTATTGTCTTTTCAATATTTCTTTTTTCTTTCAGATGGCGGAAACATTTTGTAAAAGTCAATATTTCAAATGGTTACTCTTGTTTCTCATTATTTTCATCGTCTCATCTGTTTATTTGATGTCAACTAGCGCATCATTGACTGTATATATTAACAATGACTTGCGTTTACTATTGAACCAAACCATAGAAAATTCTTCTAATGCCAGTAGTTATGAAAAATCAACAACAATTGCCCCTAGTGTTGCAACTGAGCTACCATTTAAAACAGAAGAGGGAATACACTATACAGTTAATAACTCATATATTATGAATCAAATATTGAAACAGTATTTAGTTCCGTTCACTAGAGGAATCCACAATGAGACTTTATTCAATGATTCTTTTTCCGAACACATTTTGAGAAATGGTACAGGACTTCAACCTTACACAACTGAAAAGAAAGAAGAAATATGGATAGAAAATGGAGTACAGTACCGTCCGTTTCCATTTCTGGAAAAAGCTGATAATCCCTTTTACACTTCAGAATTTGAAGCCTACGTTCCTTTTAATAAATCAGCCTTTTTTGAAGGAGATGAGAGAAAATCATCCGTTGATATTAGAGAAAAGAAAATTATTCTTTGGTGGCAGCACAAAATTCATCAGGCACCAATACATGGATTAAATTCACTCAGGGCATGTCCAGATTTTCCTTGTGTGTTGACCTCAGACAGGAAATATACAGAAAACAGCAGTGCTATGCTGGTCAATGGTAAGAATTGTTATAATTTTGTTTTCATTAAGGACAAATTAAGGTTTTTAAAACCAATAATCTTTTGTAGCTGTGTATTTATTAAGTTTGTTAAAGCCTGAACATATTTATACAGTAAGAAAAATAGGCCTACTAAATTAATACTTTAAAAAAATGAAAAATTCGATTTTACCTATGACTTAATAGCTTAAATCATAAACTACACTAAGGACAAATAAGACCATGTTAACTTGTTCACATACACAATTCCATCCATACAGTGATTACACCATTTTTAACACAAATATTAAACTTAATACGTTTAAGATCCAAATTAATATTTTTATCACTTTTAAGATCAACATTTACAAAAGTTATTTTTTTATAAATTGTTTTTGCACTGTCGAAATTTAAAATTCTGAAACAGGTATAAGCATATTAAATATAAATTTCTGAACACAAACTAACATAAATCGAAATTGCTTATCTTATTAAAATCATGTTATTGTTTTAAAAATTTACCTAAAATTGCTAACTTGATACTTCCAAAAGAAAGCATGTCAAAATTTTAATTGAAGCTTATTAGTTCACAAAATTAAAATCTTTTGTTTCTCATTCAGCTCAATTCGTGAACAACGAGATGCCACCAAAGAGACGAAGAGATCAAGTACTAATACACTACCAGATTGAACCACCAGCTAACTACTGGCTGTATGGGAATCTGTTTGACAAAGACCTGGGCTGGAAAGGTGTTTTCAACTGGTCGATGTCATTTCGCATGAACTCTGATATCAACACATATTATGGAATCGTGAGGAGACGAAAAGTGGTTAAAGAAAAGAACTATCGAGCAATATTAGCTAAGAAGAAAGGTCTTGTTGCTTGGATGGTGTCCCACTGTTCTACTAACTCTAAAAGATCAGAGTACGTTAAAGAGCTTCAAAAATATATTCCTGTTGACATCTACGGTGGATGTGGCCCTTTCAAATGTCCCAGAAATAGTGATAAAAACTGCATCCAGCAAATCGAAACAAAATACAAGTTTCACCTTGCTTTTGAAAATAATTTCTGTAAAGATTACATCACAGAGAAACTCTACAAGTATTTAGACAAAAATTTGATTGTCATAGCTCGTGGATACAACACTTACTCAAGACTTTTGCCTTCAGAAATATTTCTAAACACTGCCAACTTTAAATCTCCTAAAGAACTTGCTGACAAACTTCTCTATCTAAATTCCCATGACGAAGAATACATTGTAATGTTGAAAGAAAAAGACAAATATTTTAGTACTTATGAAGACTATCCTTTGACAAACATAAATCCCGTTTACCTGGAACATCGCTTCGAGGCGGTACCTATGTGTAATCTTTGTCAAAGACTTTGGAACCTAGAACGATATTCTAAAGTTGTAGAAAATATGGCAGAGTGGTTTGACAAACCAGAGTATCAATGCCAAAGTCCTAATGATATTTGACATGTTTAGTATTAAGATCACACAATATAATACAAACCTCTCTATTAAGAATGTCAAAAGCATCAGTATCATAAACATGGTTATAAAAATCATGGACAATATAGGGCTATGTCAGTGCTCTATGCCGAAAAGAACACTTGTAGGTCCTCAATATGACACAAAGTGTTTTCTTTGTTGCTTTAAATGTATTTTTGGTATTTTATGATAGACGTGTTTGAATTTACAATCATGGCAACCTAATTACTGTTTGCATTTTAACCAAAAAAAATTAAAAATGTACTCAAATTATATCATATTATTTTTATAAGCGTCACAACAGATTAGATATAATAATAATTTCTATTTATCTCAACTTACGAAACAACAACTTAAAACTAAATGCGAAATATTGCTGAAGTCGAATGCATTCGCCATAGATCTGCGGCTTAGAACTTTGTAGTTTGTTTGTTTGTAATTTTTCATAAAGACAGTTTTAATTATCTTTATTTGCATGCATTATTTCATTATATAACTCGTGATCTCCCATGTGCCGATTTGATGAATCAAAACAATGTATAACATAATGTTTTAATGTATTTCACATTTTAATCTTTGTTCCCTACATAAATGAAACTTCTTCCATTTGAATTAATTGTCTATTTCTCCTTCATGTATCTTAATTAAAACTTGTACAATTATCTTGACTTATTAAGCATAATTTTTTATTATTTGTATATATGTACGTTTAATAACTTCAATGTTATATAGAGCTAATTAGGATGTATAAGATCAATACATGCCTCTAATAAACCTGGTACACGAGTATTAATACCATGTGTGAATAAACTCCATGGGGTTTGAACAGTCATCTGTGTTTTCTTTGTGCTGTCATCTATCTATGTTTTCTTTGTGCAGTCATCTATCTATGTTTTCTTTGTGCAGTCATCTATCTGTGTTTTTTTAGGCATGCATCCATCTGTGTTTTTTTGTGCAGTCATCTATCTGTGTTTTCTTTGTGCAGTCGTCGTTGTTTTTTCTATGCAGTCATTATATGTGTTTTTTGTGCCGTCATCTATCTGTGTTTTCTGTGTTCAGTCATCTATCTGTGTTTTTTCTATGTGCTGTCATCTATCTCTGTTTTTTTGTGATATCAGTGATATTGTGCAGTCATCTATCTTTGTTTTTTGTGCAGTCATCTATCTGTGTTTTCTTTGTACAGTCATCTGTGTTTTCTTTGTACAGTCATCTATTTGTGTTTTCTTTGTGCTGTAATATATCTGTTTTTCATTTGTGTAGTCATCTATCTGTTTTTTGTTTGTGCTGTCATCTATCTGTGTTTTCTTTAAGCAGTCATCTATCTGTGTTTTCTTTGTACAGTCAACTATCTGTGTTTTCTTTAAGCAGTCATCTATCTGTGTTTTCTTTGTACAGTCATCTGTGTTTTTTACATTCATCTATGTGTGTATTCTTTGTGTTGTTATCTATCATTTTTTATTTTGTGTAGTGATCTATCTGTGTTTTATTTGTGCAGTCAGCTATCTGTTTTTCTTTGTGCAGTCATCTATCTGTTTTTTGTGCAGTTATCTATCTGTGTTTTCTTTGTGCAGTCATCTATCTGTTTTTTCTATGTAAGGGGGGGAGTTATTTAGAGTATAAGTAAGAGTGTGTATTATCATATTATACAACACACAATTAAATTAATATACATATATTTACATTTATATACAAGGGGAGGGGACGCGTATATCTGTGCATACCTATATTGTGGTAGGCAGGTATGATTAGCTACCTGGATGAACCAATACTAAAGACTACTACACTTAAACTTAAAGGCACTATTTATATAAGCTAACTATACTAAAGTTAAATTACTAAGCTAAACACAGAACAACAAACCACAAATAAACAAACATAAACAACGCACACTACAACAATGTATCTGTCACAGGACTAAGACTCACAGTTACTTCATAAAATGATATCAACAAAGGCTCCTCAATATAATACTCAATTCTTTAATCAATTAGTCGCTGTAACACTGGTATACACTAGATCATCACAACAATACTTTCTGTACTTGACTAATAGACTTGTACGAAGACCCATTTCATATACGTCTTGTTGGCGTACAGTCCAAATCTCAACTGACTTGTATCTAGGATCCAGTGTTGCTATATCACACATATAACATGCGTACTTCCCTTTCATATAATGGTGCAATCTCGTACATAATAATAACATGCACACCATTCTTATTCCTCATCTAATAACATGCGTACGTTCTATAATATCTATAACAACGCACACTACAACAATGTATCTGTCACAGGACTAAGACTCACAGTTACTTCATAAAATGATATCAACGAAGGCTCCTCAATATAATACTCAATTCTTTAATCAATTAGTCGCTGTAACACTGGTATACACTAGATCATCACAACAATAATTTCTGTACTTGACTAATAGACTTGTACGAAGACCCATTTCATATACGTCTTGTTTGCGTACAGTCCAAATCTCAACTGACTTCTATCTAGGATCCAGTGTTGCTATATCACACAAATAACATGCGTACTTCCCTTTCATATAATGGTGCAATCTCGTACATAATAATAACATGCACACCATTCTTATTCCTCATCTAATAACATGCGTACGTTCTATAATATCTATAACAGTGACAGTATCTAACTATCAAGTGGACAAATAAATTTTTCATAATACACAAACAAGTTTATTCCAATTATAATAAGCCCTAACCATCAATATCAACAACAACTAAATAGATCCATCGTCATCGTCTACCAACGTCATTTCTAACTAAATAAATCATCATCTCTACCAACTCTTAATTCACATAGAGACCGCCAACAAAATCATAACTCAAATCCTCTCATCACTTAACACACTATCTAATATCTAACCAAGAAAATATAACAACAGATCTAGCAATTATAACATCTAACTTAAGAATAATATATAACAAGAGACTAAATATACACAAGAGATCTAGCAATTTATAACATCTAACTTAAAACTTAAAACCAACATAGGCGGTTTTACCCGACCTAATTAATAAGAATAAATATAAAAAGCAAACATTAGGTTAACAATAATAACATAGATATACTAACACAATGCAACGGAAACAGACCATTAAAAATGGCCGCCTCCTTGTATGTTCGCAGTCCATTTAATGTGCTTCGAAAATCCCCATATTATCTTACCCATCACACAAAATAACTAATCATCCTGTCAAATTGTTAACGTTTAGATAACAATCAACAGTTTATCATACATATTTTAACAACGAAAGTAATAGAACTATATAATAAACTCAAAACTTATGTAACTTAAAGAGATGCCATACTTGACCACACACAATAAGAAGGCTAAACACTGACCGGAAGGAAATTAAATAGCCCTCTAGGGCGAATCAACAACTATTACTGACCAATCCGATACAAATAGGATTAAAATACAGACCAATCATAATCATTTAACCACAGCCAATCAGATTTAAGCAACTTGACCAGGCGCTCAAAAATAATTAGTTACAAAAATGTTAAAAGTGTGCTTTATATTATAAGTAAAACGAAGACCTCTAAATATATAAACAATCTAACTAAACTAAACTATTGTTACGAAACAGAGTTTCCAATAATTATAATGCACGTAGATTTCTTATTAATAAATAAAATCGAAACGCGAATCAACTGAGGGAGGATAATAATTATTAATAATTAGAACGAGGCTTGACAAATAGCTTAACATAGCGTTAGGGACAATTTTGATACCGTTGTCTGATGTATTCGATTACTATTGGAAGTTAGAATATTTCTTCATTAAACCTTAGTGACGTAAGCAGTTCTAGTGACTTCTAAAGTAATTCCGATTATAAGGCATAGTTAGCCCACATTGTTGACATGAAAGTCTATAAAAGATCGCGCACTTGTTTGAGGCGTTCTCTCCTAATTTCGCTTGCTTAGTGAAAGCATGTCTCTCGGAATTTAACTTGCTTAGTGAGAGCATGTTGCTTCAATTCAGCCTTGCCCGATAGATATCGTTCCTTCTTTGTTCTGAGTTAGCCTGGATAACAGGGATAATGTTTGTTAGCCCGGATACCAATGATAACGTGAGTTAGCCTGGATAACAAGGATAATGTTTGTTAGCCTGGATACCAATGATAACGTGAGTTGGCCTGGATAACAATGATAATGTTTAATACTGTGTAATTGTTTATTCATCATTTTGGATGTAAAATACTGTGTAGGACTGCCACGCTTAACTATTGTGTTATTGGCATAGTCTAACAGGAAAGTATTCTTTTTAACTACACACTTGATGACCCACCAATATTATGCACTCTATTGAAACTCCCCTTGTAAATCACCCAATAAATTATTATTATTGTTTGATAGACTTATTCTCTCATTCACGTTGGAGTTTTTGTGTTGTGATAACCTTACAGGGAGGATTTACTTTAGTGGTGGATGGTCTGATATTTTCAAGTAATTTATATACTATTGCCGCATAACAGATTTCAAAAGGATATAACCCAGGGCATACTCTAGACTATAACAACCACAATAATAACAACAGTAATTCAACTCATACTATTTTAATGAGATAAACATCAACTAACTTACTAATTCTGTCATAAGATGAACTGTTAATAAATATATTGAATATTAAAACAACAGCACAATTGAGCTGGAATTCATATTTATTAGAGGGGGCTCGGAGTCAAAGTACAAGAATAACATTCTTTATACAGATTAGTATGTCATCTACAATAAACATAATGGACAATATAATAAACTGACTTGATCAGGTATAAACAAATAAATTATAA
Source organism: Anisus vortex (assembly GCA_949126835.1). Classification (NCBI taxonomy): domain Eukaryota; kingdom Metazoa; phylum Mollusca; class Gastropoda; family Planorbidae; genus Anisus; species Anisus vortex. Next base: position 20,033,962 of record OX421493.1, read on the forward strand.
CTCGGCGGACATGAAAGTGTTGGATGACCACTAGTGTTTGCTGAAACAACATCTCATAGCTGATTAGGTAAGCCCATTACTTACTTCGTTGATGGTCAGTGGTGTTGAATACACGGACAGTAATTACGAGAACGAAATGACTGTTGGTTTTTGTTCGAAGGAATTGTGTCACGTAATACTATATATATATACAAACTACAGTACCTTTCCTACTAATTACTAATAACCATCTTCCCCCACAATAATCGTTAACAAAGTTATTTACCTAAAACAGATAAGTTTTGGTACAGAATTTAGTCATTAACAAAGAAAATATAGCAAAAAAACACAATCATACACCGTAGACTGGTATAGTAAAAAAACAAAAATACAACGTAAACTGGTCACCAGTTCACATCTATGTGCCGTCATATATCGTTTTTTTGTGTGCAGTGATCTATCTGTATTTTAGATGTGCAGTCACCTATCTGTGTTTTCTTTGTGCAGTCATATATCTGTTGTTGTTTTTTGTGTAGTTATATATCTGTGTTTCATTGGTACAGCCAGCTATCTGTTTTCTTTGTGCAGTCATCTATCTGTTTTTTGTGTGCAGTTATCTATCTGTGTTTTGTTTGTGCAGTCATCTATCTGTTTTTTGTTTGTGGAGTCATATATCTATGTTTTCTTTGTGCAGTCATGTATCTGTGTTTTCTTTGTGCAGTCATGTATCTGTTTTTTCTTTGTGCAGTCCTCTATCTGTGTTTTTTGTGTGTAGTCATGTATCTGTGTTTTCTTTGTGCAGTCATCTATCTGTGTTTTTTTGTGTGCAGTCAGCTATCTGTGTTTTCTTTGTGCAGTCATCTATCTGTGTTTTTTGTGTGCAGTCATGTATCTGTGTTTTCTTTGTGCAGTCATCTATCTGTTTTTTGTGTGTGCAGTCATCTATCTGTGTTTTCTTTGTGTTAATGGAATATCTTGTCTAAATATATAGACGTCTAATGCCAGTACAACAAAATAGTCAAGTCAAAAGCTTGTTGGCAATAATACTCCGGCAAAGTTTGCCACGCAATCCCATCACAGCCATTACATTATACGTATATGGCTCGATAGTCTAGCGACAGCGCGCTAGAATGGCGTACTAAAGGCCCCAGTACGAATTCTGGGAAAGGGAAGAAATTGTATTTGCAACAAGCTGTCTTCGCGCACCCTGCATCAACATTCTGCTTCAATAACCTGTTGGGAAACAAAATGTAACACGTCATATACATTTTTCTTCTAAATTCAATAGGCCTAAAGTAAAGTGCCTGTCTGACCCAAATTGGTACATAGGTCAGGTGAGGCAGCATTCACCAGTTTCTGTGGCCACGGCATACTAGGGGATTGTTTGGCCAGCACTATGCACAGCTGCCTTTAATTTACCCAACTAATGTCAGGTACCCATTAGAGCTGTGTAGACTCATGGACACCCCAACCTGGGAAAAATTCTAGCCTTAACCAGGATTCGAACCCAGGGACTTTGGTACACCAGCCGAACGTGCAGCTGCATGGCCCCATGCCCCTATTCAATAATTATAATGTCAATTGAACACAAGACATCCATTAAATTTGCAGATAATAAAATTTTCTTATATTATCCTTATATATTAATACTCTTATTGTTTAACTAATATATCTAATGCAGTAACAACTAGGTATAGCTGACACTTTGTAACAATTATAATATTATTTAACCTGATATAAATAAATGTTGGATTTATATACTGGTAGGCCCTATTATGTCCTATATTTATATAAATACAATATTAATATATGTATAGGATTTACTTGTAGCATTTTTATCTGAATTGAAACATATATCAAATGTTGAAGTTGAAGGGAGGAATATTCTTTTACATGAAAAAATATTAATTAGGTAAAAAATATATATTACACAGTCTAGGCCTATATCTACAGAATAAAAAAAAGTCATTTAGCTTTAGTTTTATATCATATTAATATATAGGACTATATAGCCGTCACACCAAAATGTGTATTGGCTTCATCATGCAATATAGGCTAATCCTAAAATACTACAGCAACGCACTGTGGAGCGCATAGAGCAAGGTGAGGCACAAGTATCACATCTTGGTCATCCACTGCATCTGAGCCCATCGTCTAAACTTGTTCTTGCCACTGGCAACTGGTGGGCCTGGACGAGAGATTGAGGTCGACGCTGCGCAACTCTTCTTCACTTTAAACAAACTAACATGCGCAAATCATTATTCATCCATCGGACGACAAAAAAATGGTCATCGTCGAACACGACGGACGAACAACAACAACAATAGGCCTATAGTATATAAGGCTACTGGCATCAAGCTTTACATTTGTATTTTTTATTAGTTTTAATTTTATGTAGTTTAAAAAACTGTTATAAGATAATAAGACTATTCAAAGCAGTGGTGCTGATATATCTATAGCCTAATCTATAGCCTATATACCAGCTGCAGCATGCCAATGAATATTGACTAATTAATAATAGGTTTCATTAGGCCTATATCTTATCACATGCCTATAGACCTTTTTAGTTTGACCCCGGAAAAGGGGCGTGGCCTTGAGACTCACTGACATATATTTCTTTTGGGGGCACAAAGATTTTTGTTCCTTCTTTCCATATAGTATTTTACTAAAGGTGTTGGGGGTTTTTAATGTTATTATAGTTGTTTTTGAACTTTAAACCACTAAAACACATGGAGATCTTAAACTAAGAACCTAGGAAGGGAATTGTTAAAAAATAATGTTTAGAGCTTCTTTATTTTTTAAAGAAAAAATTTTTTAGACCTAGACTATATGCTTTGGACCTTAATATTATGGTCGATTCTATCGTGATCACTGTGTCATTACTTTTTGTTGAGTTTCTTCAATGAGAATCAATGTAAAAAAAAAATTACGTTTATAACTAGTTTTGTATCGAAAAAAAAATAATTAGGCCTATAATGCTTTTATTACTGTAGGCTATTCAAGCTATTGCTTAACTTAGCCCTAGACCTAGATCGCTCGTTTTGATTAATAAAAAAGGCAAATATAATTCTAGATATATTTCATGTTTGATAGAGACAGACGCATAAGAGCCGATTCACGAATAGGCCTATAAAAACCATAGCCATAGGCCATAGCGCCATAGCAAATATTATGTTAAACTTTAAAAATATATATATTGTTCGTAGGAAGAGGCTAATATATATATATATATATATATATATATATATATAGACCTATGTCGTATAGTCGGACCTATGACCGTATGTCGGCGTAGGCCTGTTTTCCATATTGAATATGATATATTATAGCCTAGATATAGGGGCTATAGGCCTATTCATATTGTGACTTATTGTCATTTCATTAGTCCTATGCATGAAATATTATACAATAACAGGCCTATAACTAAAAATTCATGAAGAAAACACGCACCAGTTTGCAAATATCAAATATATAGCATAGCCTACCTTCATATTCGCTTAATTATTTCATTTAATCGCAATCGGTTAATCAACACTTTTCTATAGTAAATAGTAAATATTTTCCATTGTTTAATAGTTTAAACTGTTTGAGCTTATAACCTTTAGGCTACTATAATAGGCTAATGTACTAATAGGCTAATAGTAATAGGTCTAGGCCTATAGGCAGGCTAATAATTAGGCCTATTATTATAGTAAACTATATTATATGTGATAGGCCGATTCGATATGCTATATTATATTAAATAATAGCTATTATAATTTATAGGCCTATCCTATAAGCCATAAGCCTATATTTATAATTTATATAGGCCTTTAGGCTACTTTAGCTTAGCCTATTAGGGCCTATAATACTATATAGCCTATAGCCCCTATAGGCCTACTATAGCCTATAGACGGCTATAGTTAGTCTATAGTCCTATAGCTAGGTCTAGGTCTACTAATATGTTATAATCCCGCTTAACTACTTCTACATACAATATTTTAACGATAAAACCCCAGAACAAGTCAAACAATAGCATAGGCTTATGAGACATAGACCTAGGCCTTTTCAGAATCAAACTATGAGGAGCTTACTTTGGCTTTTCAAGGTTCTTTTGTGACATCGAAATCGAACGATAAAAAAAAATTAAAATAATTAAAAGTTACGATTTCTATTGCTACAAATAATAACTTAATACAATATAGCCTACGCGTTGATACTTCAACACAAACAAAGCTTTATAAATATATAACTATGTTAAATTTTATTTGTATGCTTAAAGACGATTTACTGATCGCTCGACGCCAATCTGTATTAACATGGTGACATGGTTGATGGTAACCATAGACGCATTAGGCCTAGAATGTATAATAAATGTTTTTTGGGTTAAAAACTGGTTCAAAAGGTAAAAGAAAAGTACAGTTCGCTCCCTAGCTTCTGGGTATAAAGTTTTTATGAATTAGTTTTTTTGTAAAATGAAAAGCTAATATAATTACGCCCAAAAACCACTAGGCCCCCAGTAAAATAACAAAGGCGAAGAAGGTTTTATTGACAACTTCTGCCCCCTAGCTACTGCGCATGCCTAGACATTGACCTCTTTTTTGGAATAATTAATAAAATGAAAAGGTCTATAGACTATAGGTATAGGCTGGTATAGGGTAGGGCTATAGTATATGGGGGATATACTCTCCTATCAATGACAATTAAATTAAAGCTAGGTCTACAATATGTCACGAAATGTGACCAAAAAAAAAAAAACTAATCTGAAAGTCTAACCTAAATCATCATACCGGACATACCATAGCCGCCATAGGCCTACTAAATGTCTCAAATATGATGATTAGGCTAAATAATTTCATCAAATAAAATAAGTCCTCATAGGTCGGCCTTAAATCAATTTAATTTCATCAATGCCTAGGCTACAATTTACTTTACTTTACACTTTAGTAAAGTCTTTACGTTAACTAAACTAAACTGTCAACTTTCTCTTCTTGTACAATTTTAATGGAACGTAGGCCTAATAAAAAATGAGGAAGACAATTAAAAGTAATAGGCCTACCTACTTTTCCTGAATTGTCGAGTAGGCCTATGCTGTTCACATTTTAGACAGACATTTTCTTCAATGTTGCTTCCACTATTCATACATATGGTAATTATACCATTACAAGTCGTACTCTGTAACTCTGTAGACTTTAGGCCTATACTTCGATGTCGATGATCATGATAGTGTCAACTGTCGCTTCGAAAGTCACTCACCCAATAGGCCTAAATCTCTCCATGATTAAACAATGCTTGGCTTTTAAAAACCATGTTCATGTGGATATGTTATAATCACACCCATGTGCAGTGTTTAAGACATCTGTGCCGTTATATCATGTCTCTAAATTAAATGTTTTTAATAAGCATTGATACAGATAAAATAGAGGCGAAAGACGCCATTATTTGTTTGTAGTCTGCACATCACGTGACCAAAATGCTATCGCTAAGGACTTGTGAATAATGCCCATTGTAAATAGAGTCGGTGCACTTGTCATTGTAAAAGAAATGTAAAATTTTTGAAAAGAAAAAATAAGAACAAGTTAAGTGATTGCAGATGCTCTGTAATATCCTCGTAAGAAATTGACGTTTTGTTGGGGAACAAAGTAAAACCACTAAATTCATATTTAACCATTATTTTTGTTTAAAAAAGAACCAGATACAGATTCCAAACACACGGTATTTTGAATTTTTCCTACACGAGTTTCCAATTAATGACGTCACGTTCCTTTCTTGCCGGAAGTTATACACCTCAAATGACTACGAGATTGTGGATTTTTTTCACCCCAAGAACACACACTTAAGTGACAATATTGAACTAATTAATTAAAACTTGTGTTTAATATTTCGTATAAATGATTTTATTTTCATTTTGATCCTGAATAGACAGATTAAAATAATGTGCTTGTTTGAATGTTTGACATTATAACTAATTCAGTAAATTTTTATTAAACATTTTTTAAAATGGAAAGTGTCCCTTTCTTACTTTTTCCAAATCGAGGCGACTCTCTGGACCCGGAAATAAAGAAGTCGTTCAAAGCTGGACTACAAATCGAGACCGTCGGAATGGCACCCTGAAGGCACTGCCGCTCGACCACCGTGTCTATTTTCTACTATCTACAAAACAATATTAGTTGGCAACAAAAGATTTTTAAAAGTACAGCCGCTACACTGTCACAAACAGGGAATTAACGCATTCATGCGTGTTCTCGGAGTCTGGCACATTGTCGTCGCGGTGAAATGTTACATGTATCCCCCAATAGTATTGAAGCTTGTTTACTGACAGCTACACTTCTATCGAATACTTCTTTAAATGAAGAATTTTGTGTTTTCTAGCTTCACGACACAGTAACACATAAAATAAGAAACACCACAGTAAAGGTAAATAGTGTCTTTTTTTAAATTAATTTGTGTTACAATTATGCATACCACCCTTTTCTATCATAATATTTTACAAGTTTGTTGGCAAGAAAACAATTTTTGAATTTAAATTACTTTAAAATAAATTATATCAATAACAATCCGGTCATAGATTTTATTTTAGAAGTGCACTGAAAAGTTACTAGATCTAATACTTTTATTTTTTAACAATATTTGAACGTTTTTAAATTTGTTTATAAAAAATAAAATCGCGGGCGCAAAGTAATAAGATATTTTAAATACTTCTATTTAGGCCCAGACTAAGAGATCCAGGGCCCCTAGGCACTTGACATTTGGACCCCTCTCTCCCCCCTACCAAAATACTTGTGGTTTTGACAGAATCAGCAGCGGACCACTGTAACCTAATAAATATTCTATTTCTGATTTTTCAGTTATAATAAAAAGTTTAGAAATGTATTAAAACGTGTGTACACCTCTCCTGATATTATTTTATAAATTTCTTTTGACTAAAAACGTTCCTTATAGAAATTACATAAGAAAACAGAATAGGGCGCTAAACAGCCAGAAAATACAAACACATAAAGACACTTTGTTTATATAAAGAGCTTTTATATGTTTTTTTTAAGCGCTAGTCTAGCGAAGAATTTGCCCTATGCCACAGTGATGATAGGATTGTGTGGCCAGTAGGATGCACCCGTGGCTGCAAGTCCACACACTATATTCCCACCACACTTTGGCTGTTTGTCTGGAAGTTGATGGCAGTAAGCTAAACCAGACAATATTCTATTAACAGCGCCCGATATTTGTATTTAAAGTGCTGTTTCTCAGCTAACCTTCCTTGATTCACTTAAACATGCACACACACGCAATTAGAACAAACTAGTTCTTCTTAGGTTATCAGATAAAAACATTTATTGTGCAAATTAAAGGATATGGTGCTACAAATTTTTTTGGAAAGAGTCACACTTACAAACAGTGGTATCTCCTTAGAAACGGAAGTTTCCTTAACACATTAAGAATAAATCATGCACATTAATGTTTATAATATGACAACGAAACCTAGATATATAAATCTACAGCAGAGTAGGACGCAATAATCTTCTTTATAGAAGGAGTGTCTGTAATGCATTAGATAAGATAAGTAGTACAATCGAAATCTTACATATCATCTTTTTTCTAGAAACGACTTTACTCACTTCCCTTCCTTGTCAGCGTGGTCAGTCCCAGGGTTCGCGAACCTTTGTCCGTTTGTCTGAGAGACCTTCTAACAGGGGCAGGGGTGATTGTTGGTATATCGTTTTTTCTTATCTTAAAATAAACATACTCCACGCTTAGTTGCAGTAATTGCATACGTTTCATAATGACATTATGATAATTTAATAGTAATAGTTGTTTTAACATAATATGTAGAAAAGAGACGGCAGCGGGCTTCCGTACAAATCCTTATCGCAAAATTAAAGTAGTTTAAAAACCTTGCATAAGATTATACAGGAAGACTTGTACAAAACTGACTTTAAAATAACAAGAAAGAAAAAAACACACACACACAACTTGACATGTTGGTCATTTTACATGATGGTGTCTACAATAATTAAAATTAGTAGACGCTAGTTTAGGACATGAGTAGCTAGGATGTAAGCCGAAAATGAAAACAAAAGAATACAAACATAATAATAGGCTTACTATTTAATAGGTTTATACAAAATAAATAAATGGTGTTAGCGGGCTGTAGTAGAAACCGTAAAAGCAAACTAATGTACTTTCAGAGAACCCTGCATGAGATCATGCAGAACGACATAAACAATACTTATTAAAATAAATACATAAATATAATACATACAAGGTGTTAGCGGGCTGTCGTCATGGCCTGTGACACTGTATGGAAGTCGTACAGGATAAATTAGGCGCAGTCGACATGTGTATGAATTTATAAAGGGTTAAACTTTTCCATTAATAGCCTTATGTGTAATTTTATAGGGCAACTTATGAAATTAGGGGTGGGATACCGGTGGTGGTGGTCATTAAAAAAAATTACATTCACAGTATTAAAAAGGTTTTGAACATGAGCGGTTATGCAATTATACTTGAATAAAAAGTTTATAATAGAGTGGATATATTGGCCGCAGCGGTGGAACTGTTACCAAGACTTTGTATGTCATGGTATCTCATTCATGTGTAATGTTAAAGTAATGTGGGATGTCGTCGTTTTCTTTTCTTAGGGTAATGATGCCTAGTCATTTGTCCGCCGGGTATGATAGTTCATGTACCTCTACCCTTGTGTTGGGTTCGGCCATATGGCGATACATCTCCTCCACTTTCGTTCTGGAGATATTGGCCGACAGCCAATTAAAACAGATTTTGCATGTTTAATCTTACAAGGTAATATCCACTTTGTAAGTTTCTCTCTCTCTCTCTCTCTCTCTCTCTCTCTCTTTCTCTGTGTGTGTGTATGTGTGTCTCCTATTTCTCTAGAAAGTAGCAAAGAACCTAGGCTAAAATGTCTTAGAAACTTTACCTTACAATTTAAATTATAACAAACAAGTTCAGGAATGATAGAATGACAAATACTGGGTCTAACAAATACAATATGTTCAGTGTATAAAAAGAAGGTTATTTAAAGTTGTTTTAATTTCGGAAGCAAACTTCCCTATTGTTTTCTTCAATTAATTATTATTGTGCTTGTGTTTGCCGTCAATGTAGAATACGTTTTATGGAATTAAAGTTACATTAATTGTTCCTACTGGCGTCTGTATTATCAGTTAGTTGAAAGTTAGGCGTGCCATTAGTGGCAAGTCCATGATTCTTTAAGGGTACCATAAAGTCATTTAAGATAATCTTCCCACCCTTACTAGACAGCGAGACGTAACAATTACTAGTTACAATTGCATTGAATTTCAATGCTTTTGTAATAGGCCTTACCTGAATTAAACCCTCAAATAATCAGGAATTATTATGCAATTTAAAATTATAAATACAAATACGGAATCCAACACATACATTAAATGTTTTCAGCGAACAAAAAAAATTTGTTATTAATTTTGTTTGCATACTTATTTTTTTTTAATGAAAACCATATTTTTCCTCAAATAAAACTTAAGGTGTTTAAAAAAAAAAACTTGGATGACTAGAAAAAATTTAAGAAGCAATTGTGCCAAAAAAAAAATTGTATTTAAAAATAGTAGGCTACATCAGAATTTATTTCGGCCAAAAAACAGCTTGAACAGAATCTATCTAAAGGTAAAGAACAATATAAACATAACATTGAAAGCTGCTTTCTTATGAAGAACTTAAAAGAATGGCATAAGAACACAGGATATATAGCAAATCGAGATACATTGTGTGTGAGTCACGATATTCACAAATATTACTTATTGAATTGAATGAATTTTACTGTCGTTTTAACAGTCATGATTTTAAGACTTCTCAAAGAAATGTCATTATTTTACAATCGAACTCGAGATGACAGTGAAAATTATATTTATTAATGTACAGTTTTATTTTTAATCCCACTTAAAAGCTCTATGGCCCCAAAGCAATGCACCCCGTGTACACCTCTCTCCTTGTCCCGACTTGAGTGTAGTTGTTGAAGGCCCTATAGTTAAAGGTTGGACGTAAAGTTATTCTATGTGGAGTTTCGTAACTATTTTGATATAATCTATTATATATTCAAATATTGTATGCAGGCCTTTTTGTATTTGACAGTAATAGTAATATGTTGGGCGGATCTATCAAAAGAGTTAATGTTAAACGCGTGAGTGTATGACGTGGCCAGCTTGACAAATACAAAACACGATGCAGTGTTTACAATAGCCTTGAATAATTTTACGTTTTGAAATATATATAAAAAATGAATATTACCCCGGGGTGGGGGGGGGGCATTGTACTCTTTTATCGAAAAAAATAATTTAAAAAAATGTTGTTTTTTTAAAATCACATATTGGAGGAAGATAAGGATGAATAAACCGCAGTGAAATATTTACTGCATTCATCTAAAAGTGCAAAGATCGCGTCAAACAGGAGTCCATCTTTTATAAACTATCTTTTTTATAGCCTAAGCCATTGTCAAAGTGAAATCATTGGTGCATGAGTAGACCCTAATGCTCAGTGTTTCTCAAACTGAGGTCATTTCAGTTCTAAACGACTTATTTGAACCTCTGTCCATGAATTATCTCAAACTGGCGCTGCGAGGCAAAGAAAATGAAACCATAGTGCTCCAATGTCACGTATAGCGTACAACTTTCATAGTGAAGCTCTAAAGAACAATGGCATTTATTGTTAGATAAAAAATAGATGTTCCCGCCGCTGTCCACAAATGAACACATTAATTGATGACAATGGGCTTAATTTCGATGGTAATACGATTAATTAGATGTAATATTATGTATCACTTCTTAGCGATGAATTTTCTTTTTTTTTCTTGACCTTTAAGAAATAGAAAAAATATTAACGATTTATCAGCAACCCGTGTAATCTACATATGCCTGTATGATTGGTCTACTAATTAAAAAAGAAACAAATTATATAACAAACAAGAGTTTATATGCAAGAAACAAAGAAACTAATTATAATAAATTTAAAATCATAACATCTGTTGTTTTTTTTTTTGTGTCCGCTTTAGTTTTTTAGTTCCTTGTAAGGTCTGACAAAAAAAGACTATAATAAGATGGATCCCTTACTTTAATATTTCTGCTATTTGATGACTCGAATATCATCTTTTTGGAATTTCCGATCGTACTAAGTCCTCTAGACTTCCGGTCTAGTAATTTGATTTTCTCAATGTAAAAATAAGATTAAAATCGAAAGTTGTATACAGCGGAAGTTTAGGAGTAGGGATGTTAAAGCAGTTTTTTTTTTCAAAATCGGCTTTCAATCCCCCGCCCCCGCACAATGTCACAAGTCACAGGCCGGAAAAGCCAAATTTAATTAGTGTTTGCAGGGCATTCAATGGGTTGATTTTTGTGAATACAATATGATTTTTTACACTTTACCATACAATTCTGTAGAAATTTAAACAATCTGGGCTAATTGATTAAAAACCGATAAAAGCTTTTAATAGTGATAATCAGATTTCAGATTATCGATGACCATAATATTAATAAGCACATGAGGAGGCTGACTATGTTAATCCATATATATATATATATATATATATATATATATATATATATATATATATATATATATATTGTTACGTCCACAATCCCCTTGTGGTCAGGGCCGTGTAGATATCGTTGATAATTCTCGTTGGTCCTAGGGTAGACTTTAGTTATTATAGTAGAAGTCCATTAGTCCGGCATCCAACAGTCCGGAATGCCCGATAGTCCGGCATCGCTCCGGAAAATTGTAAAAATTTTGGTTTTCTCCAAAAGTGTGTCTTTAAAGCAAATAAAAACGCTCAAGAGCTATTCGGAAGTTGTCGGGGTAGTTCGGGATCATCCGGAAGCGTTCGGTATTGTTCGGAAACAAATAGCGGCCGGCTAGTCTCACCTGTCACAACAAATACAGGTGCAGTCACAACAAATACAGGTGCATTGCAGCACAGTAAATCAATCATGAAAAGTCTATATGCCTGAAGATGAGGTAGAGGAATGGCTTCTAATCGACGAGAATGAGCCTGTTGAACAAGAACTAACCGATGAGGATATTATCAACAGTGTAGTAAACCCTCAGCCTACTCAAAATCTTGAAGAAAGTTACTCAGATGCCGAAACGGAAGAAAAGGAAAATGTCAGCTAGGCAGAAGCTGCAGAATCACTAATTAAGTTTGTCTCTTTTGCTGAGACTAGTACTAGCTACAGTGCTTCAGAAATTATTGATTACAGGGTAGGTCAGGGTTCATACTTAAGGTGATTATTACTTCCCATTTTATCAAATATGAGGAAAGATACGCTCTAGTTACAATTACTACAGCAATCTAAATATTAAAATGTAATCTACCATTATGCGTTTTTTGGCAAATTTGAAAGTTTAACATAAAAGATTGTTCAGGGTTGGATAAGTGCACACCTTTAAGTACCTTTATTTCCCTCCATTCCCAGATATATGAAATATATAACAACTTATATACAACATAGTGAGAGTATCCACTAATTTTTCCTATTATATTACCAAGATATAACAATTTAGCAATAGATTTCCAATATTATCTATTAATTTATACCAATTGCTATTACATCTCTTTCTGAGGTAAAAAGTGGACATATTATTACTTAGTTTTAAAATAAAACAAGATAACAAATCAATTAGCCCAAAGTTTCCCCACTTAATTGCATGCAATGACAATTATTATCATCCATCCATATCAAGTAAATACATACAAATAAATATTTATTGTATAATGCATTTAAATGGAATTTCTTTTCCATAATAAAATGAATAAAACGAATTTAAAATATATCAGAACATCAGTAAGAAAATATAATACTTTTATCTAGTGCATGGTTATGAAAATGATTAATACTCTCAAAAGACTTGACTTCTGTCTGATACAAGTATTCTATAGGTATTCCATAAACAAAATTCAAACGATAGATGGGTTATCATGACACATTCCTAATGAACAAGTGAGATGATCTGAAAAAGAAGCATTGGGTTATTCAGTCAATCATGTAGTACCCGAGATAGAGTATCAGCTATGACGTTGTCTCTACCACTCAGGTGTTTTATGTTTAAGTCATATAAAAGTAAAAGTAAAGTACCCGTCGGACCGAATTGATCCATAGGTCCGATGAAGCAGTGCTCACCAGTTTTTGTGGCCACGGCATACTAGGTGAGTGTGTGGCCAGCACTATGCACAGCCGCCTTTACTTTACCCCAACTAAGGTCAGGTACCCATCAGAGCTGGGTAGACTCAGGGACACCCTCCAGACCCGGGAAAAAATCCTAGCCTGCACCAGGATTCGAACCCGGGAACTTCGGCTCGCCAGTCGAACGCGCTGCCGCTCGGCTACCGTGCCCCCTTTAAGTCATATGCTTGGAGGAATAAGCTCCATCTAACAAGCCTTTGATTTTGCTTGACTCTGGAGAGAAAAGTCAAAGGGTTGTGGTCGGTCAGTATTTCTATCGGGTACCCAGAGCTGTTTACATAGAAATCATACTGTTTTAACGCCAGGATCAACCATAAAAGTTCCTTCTCAATCGTATTATAATTACGTTCATGAATATTGAATTTCTGTGAGTGGTAACACACCGGGTGCTCCTCTCCGAGGTCATTCTGCTGAGTCAGCACCGCTCCCATCCCAGAATCGCATGCGTCTACTGCAATTTTAAAGGGTCTATCAAAACGCGGGGTCACCAAAATAGGTGCCCTGGATAATCTTTGGCATTTGTCAGTCCAAACAAAGCGATTGTTCTTCTTTAGTAGGTCAGTCAAGGGGCAAGCTACCGTAGAAAAGTTCTTGCAAAATTTACAATAATACCCAGCCATGCCCCAGCCATCTTGACGATAGCACTTAGGTATTACAATCTGGTGAATACTGTCCCACTCATTTGTACCCGAGTTGAGCGGTTTCGACTTTCTCATCAACACTTCATCTTTCATGTAGAAACATTCCGCCATTGCATCTGCAGTCTTTTCATCAACAGCTTTCATTCTGAGTTGCATTATGACTTCGTCATTCAATTGTTCTTTCACCAATTTCTGCTTTGGTGACAAAACGTTATCGTTCTCTGTTGCTTCACCAATTGTTAGTTCAGCAAAGAACGAAGCACTTAAATCGATGTCGGGTGTCTCTGTTACCACTGTTTCATTCGCATGTGTGTCTTCAGAACAGACAAACACATCTTTCGTTGCACTACACGGCGTAGCAGGAGTCTTTTCCGACTTCTTTTTCTGCATTGCTCTTGTCAGTGCACTTGTTGGGCGTTCATTGGCAGGACGTAGGTTTGTGTCCTTTGCCATCTTCGTCTCCTACCCTTTAACCATAGGCTCGACAGTGACTCTGCGGCCCATAATGTCATTTCCTAATAAACGCCTTTGACGGGTAGTGCGCGCAACACTCCCACTACAATGTTACCTGTAAAAATCTCCGACTCGAGTTTTATTCTGTGCAGTGGAGCTTCCACAGCCTCCATACTAGCACCTCTCAGCACAACAGACTCACCGGTATTGGTGGTATCTGTTAACGGCACACTGCCCTCTAGGATCACGCTGACAGCAGAACATGTGTCACGTAATATCTGTATTTTTTTCTTGCTGAGTACATCGACTTCTGTCGACACTGTCCCCTCGTAGACAAAGGGTCGAAAATCGGATAGATCGTCCTCTTCCGGGACTTCAGGAACCATATGTTCCTCACGGCCTTCTGAAAGCATAATAGATTTAGTACAGCTATTCTCTTTTACCTTAGATTGGCTGTTCTCAGAAACCAACGACTCCACTACTATGGGCGATGCCGGTCGCAATTCTTTTGAGCTTCTTGACCCTGTTTTGACACTTCTTTTGTCTGCTTGCTGACTTTCTGCACTCAGGCACAGTGTAGAATCGCACCTTGCTTCTTGGTAAGGATCCAACAGTCTTTCTTCATGTGGCCCTCTTTCTTGCAGTTGAAACATATCACCTTTGCTTTATTTACATCTGTTTGCTTCCTGAAATGAACTAAGTTACAATTATCATTTACACTACTGTTCTTATTATTGTTTTCATTTGTTACTTTTTTATTACTAGCCTCTTTGGGCTCTGGTTTGTGCACTTTGGGTTTTTCAGCATAATATGGCTTTATGCTGACGTGAATTATGGCATAGTTATCTGCCAATCTAGCAGCTTCATGCACATCTTCAACCCCTCGGTCTGAGATGTGAGTTTTAATATCCACTCGAATACAATCATTGAATTCCTTAAACAATATTAGGTTTTTGAGTTTATTAAACTCACTTACATTATGTGACCTTAGCCACTGTTCTAACATTTTCTCCTTTTGTCTCAAAAAGTCTACATGAGTTTGGTCATATGCCTTCTTTCTGTCTCTAAATAGCTTTCTATATTTTTCTGGTGTCAGTGAATCACTTCATAGTCATTTATTTCCTCGGGTGTTAAACTCAACACTACGTCCAATGCTTTGCCTTTACTGAGTGTTGATCGAAGCAATAGAGCCATCTTCTCATCATGTAATTGATAATCTACAGCTATCCTCTCAAAAAGCAAGAAGAAGTCTTGAACATCTTCTTCTCTGAATTTAGGCAAGTGTTGCTTCATTGCGCTGATATCCATACCATTACTGTCCCTACGATGGTCAGGTCTATTCATGCATGCCATCTCTGTCCTTTCTCTACTTTCAATCCTAATTCTTTCATTTTCCCTTTCAGTTTCTATCCTAATTCTTTCATTTTCTATCCTAATTCATTCCAATTCCATTTTCTTCATAGCTAATTGGAATTTTAGGTTTTCACTCAACCCTTCATCTTCATCATTGTTTGATGATCTAGATGACATAATCACCTCGTTTTCATGGCCTACCTCACTCCCACTGGGAGCTACATTACCTATATCGTTGATATCGTTCTCGCCCACTTCAACTACATTACCAGTGTTCATGGCATTCTGCCCGTTCAAGCATGTCATAATTTCTTTGATCAAACGATTACGATTGGGTCTTGCCTGCCCTGCCTCAATCCCAAATGACTCATGTAATTATTTTAGTTCAACCAATGACATGGCATTAAGTTCCTCACTCGATATATTCGAAGCCATAGTATAGCGTTCGTAATATTCGTGATAGTAGAGTAATATATATAGTATAGTAAAATATAAATTCCCAACTTACGATTTGTCCAGAAATTTGCACAATATAATATCACACACTTTATGGAATCTTCAAACTTCCAAAAGGAATAAATACGGAAACCAGTTCTATCCTCTTTTAAAAAAAAATAGTTTCACAGTCATAGAAAACGAAACAAAAATATGCCGCTACTAGTACTACTAATGTCACAAAATATTTCTAGTCCTAGGTCAGGAATATGTGACAATATATTAACCCATTGGTTAATTTAAAGACACATGACCTTATTGTCTCATATTTTACTTTTGCAATCTAGCTTCCGGTATGTTCCTCCCTAGCTGAGTGGTTAGCGTATTCATGCCACCTGGGTTCGATTCCCCACTGATAACTTTTGTTTATTTTTCTACTTTTTAAAAAAATTTCAATCAATATTACTATTTTTACGATTCTAAAGAGTTTCAGGACTTAAGGCTTTCCTAAAATGTTTTCATAAAGTAAAATCTAATAAAAATATTTTAGACGCATGCGGAAACGGATGTTCGATTTTCAGCCAGAGATAGTTAATTATTTTGTTGAAAAAAAAATGCCCCTTTTTAACCTGATTACAATATTTATTTTAAAATCCTTTGCTAAATATTTTCAGTAAATGATAGAGTCTATATTTAAAAAAAAATTATTATAGCTTTATGTTCATTGTAGTATATAATTTTTTTTATATGTAGCTTATATAGGCCGATGTAATATTTTCCCTGGGCAACGCCGGTAAATTTAGCTTGTATAAATATATAAGTAACCAACATCATCTTTATCATAATACATGTATTTACCTATGTACAAAAAAAGATAACAACTGAAGCCAAACAACGAAGCAAAAACATTAGAGTGACCGTATCATGGACAAGTATTAAGTATTATGTAAAGCAAGCGACGCATATAAAATGTAAGTAAAGAAAGAAAAAATACATTTATTTATAAATTGTAAAAGCTAGGGAGGGGCCCGTATGACACTAACGAGAGCCGCACTTTACTCAACGAAGAAACATGTGTGGCTCTTGGAGCCGCAGCTGTCCACACCTGGCCTTGACATTCAAAATTGTGGGTCAATTCTAAACCTGTGATTGCATTTTCCACTTCAGGACAGTGACAGCTTCTCAAAATTTCTTGACTACAATACTTTCATCGTTTGTTTGTCTATTCACTCCTCCATAGTTTTTTTCAGTCCGCTACAGAAGCTGTGTGTACACACAATTGGTTCATATTTAAATTGTAAGTAGAAAGTACGACAGGGACGAAAGTACTTCATGATTGAACTCTAGAAAACGTATGCGACTCAAAACTAATACGAGTAATCACAAGGCCTATATGTGCATATTATAGTGTTACTACTTGTTGCGGCTCATTTCTTCTTTTATTTTTTGGAAGTTTTTTTTTCTAGTTGGTGTTTTACTCGCCTAGGGATTCTAATATATTTGTATAAGATTTAGTATAACTTAACTACATACAAGCCTCGTACCATAGCATCACCAAAATGACGAATAGTTTTAACAGCAAACAAGAAAACCATAAAAACGAAGTTTTTATTATACTCCCTTTATTTGCAAACTAAGTTTATCATCATGTAATTAAATAATTGATTGACTACTGCAAATGAAACGCACAGAAAAAATATCTGTGTCGCAAATCTCAAAAATATCTCCTTACTCCGTATGAATTGTTATAAAAATAATCTTAGCGCATTATTGCATTATCTTTTTTTTCTAGCTTTGCGCCGAAAAACTATAAAAAGTTCGCAGGCATTTTTAAAGTGAAACAAAAAATGTTCTTATACTTTCCTTTTAAGAAATGAATATTGTCATAAGTGTAGTATTATTAAGTTGTTTTAACTGAAAATTTGATAGAATGTATTGTTAGTCGCCACAAGTCTGCTATCCAAATTTCAGCTTGATCGAACCACGGTGGTCGAAAAATCGAAGCCATTGCAGACAGACAGACAGAAAATGCAACTTAAAATAAAGGGAGTAAAAAAAATTAATTAATAATCTCAATTCAAAGCATCAATGTTGAAAATATGTACAAAATAAAAAGGAGAACAAATAGTCGACTGGTCATTACAAAGCATCGAAAGAACTAACTTAAACTAAGCTGAAAAACACACGTGTCGTTTTGGCGCGACCGTTTTGGCGCCGGCCGTTTTGGCACGAGCCGTTTTGGCACGAGCCGTTTTGGCGTGGGTCGTTGTGACGCGATGAAATAATTCAAGAAAATAATAATTTTTTGTTGTTGTATAATAAATGAAACTAACAATAAATAATAATAATTTAAAACGATGTATTTCAATGCATATATAGGACTATTAAACTTTAAAAACTTTGCTTTTTATATAGGCATAAAAACTTACGATTCACGGAGATTCACAAATTTAACATGGGGTCAGTCGGGTGGTGTCCAGACTTAAGGTCATCTCCCCCTCCCTTAACACTCATTGGACTCACGTGGAGTTTTGACTCATCACCAACGTCGAGTTTCACTAGTGACGTGACCAATTTTATTAAATATAATCTTTATAATCTTTCTCCCCTCCCTCCCCCCCACACACACACTCATTGGACTCAGTAAAGTTTTGACTCATCACCATTTTGTGCAATCTCTATTGAATAAAACCTACATTTGTAACACTAGTCGTAGAAATGGGAATGAGTGTATTTATATTGTTGTAGTAAATTTTTTATCGTACTGGGAGGTTCGTCTGAATACTTGCGCACCTCACCCCACAACCCTTCCCCTGACCTTATTTCTTTCTACTCCCTTTCTACAATGAAGGATGAATAATGAACAATATTTTATTTGTCACACAAGTACAATAAAGGCAATCAAAAATAATATATAATATAGTAGGCTCAATTAACATTGGACTTTAAAGAATAAAGCAATTACGCACACATACTCTCTTACATAGCTTATACATCTATTCTTATCATATAAAACTATAAATATTAAATTAATACTTATAGTTTTATTCTATCACACAAACACATAAAAGGCCTAACATTTGTTTAACGTCCATTTAAAATATAAACATATTAATAATATAGATATTTTCTTTGTATATGATTCAGACACATTAACAAAGTGAAATCTTAAGTGACAAAGTGAAATCTTAATAAAGGCTTATACCCACACTTGACATTTATCATTCATAAATATACTTACCTAACTATATTATTTGTTTAATATTATAGATAGTTTATTTCTTTAAAGCTGTCAACAGTAAATTGGCACAAAAACAACAGCTTAGTCTACATTTTGTGTAGTACTTGTAAAGGTCTTGATTTCAAAAGCTTTGCCACTTTTTCTACACTTAGTTTGTAATAAAATAAGTTTGAATACATTTTTCGTTGACTGTTAACTTGCTAACATTCAAAACAGATACCTGTCCAGATAATCAAGTCACCATTTTGTACCACATTACGTCAAACATTCGCTTCTAACAAAAGACCTGTATTGTAAGAACATCTGCTGCGTCTGTTAATCGTACGAATATTGACAAGTCTTAATGAGGTGTGACCTTTTCAAATGGAAGAGATCATGAGCTTACGGTGACATTTCCCGCCATTTTCGTATACAAAAACCATGCTTTTGATGGTGTTTGACAATTGATTTCAACCTCGACGGCCAACTCTGGTCTTTAAGAAATATACAAAGACTACAAGATTAGTTATGAGGAATCCGTTTCTAGTCGCGTTATATTAAATTTAGCTTTGTTTATAAAATTCTCTGATGATCACAGGATAGTGGTTGTAACACAACTAAAAGAAG
Source organism: Anisus vortex (assembly GCA_949126835.1). NCBI lineage: Eukaryota > Metazoa > Mollusca > Gastropoda > Planorbidae > Anisus > Anisus vortex. The sequence continues at coordinate 20,053,872 of OX421493.1, forward strand.
GATGTACACACCAGATATACAAAATTAGTGTCTGCCTGAGGCCATACTATCTACCGAGAGAATTCTCACAAATATACTTAACACTTGTTTATATAACACCCATAGCCAACACGGACATCGCTATCAACCAGTTACTGGACATCATAGATGAACAGGAATCAACAAGCCCTGAGTCTGTTTGTCTCGTCCTAGGGAACTTTAATCATCTATCACTAGGTCAGTCCTTTCCAACTTATTCCCAGTATTTGTCCTGTCCTACAAGACCTGAAAGAAACTGGACATGTATTACGGTAATATAACAAGTGCTTATGTCTCTCACAGTTTATTTCCTCTTGGAGAAGCAGATCATACAATGATACACCTTACTCTTTGCTACAAACCAGTCTTAAAGTTGTCAAACCCTGAAACTAAATTCCGTTATGGTCCGATGAGGCGGTAAGTAGTCTACGAAGCTGTCTAGAACAGACTGATTGGAATGACTTTATAAAAAATTGTCCCGACATCAATGTTCCCTCTAATTTTTGGGTGGACTGAGCGCCAGGAACTTTAGTTGTGAGCTCTATTTCAAAAATTGAAACAAAATTGAAGCACTTGTTGCATAATTTTCATAACATTTTCTAATTTGATTATTTTTGCATCAAAGTGCAATGTTGTATTGCATTTGACATTTACAATTGACATTGATAATCTGTTATTAAGTTTATTAGCTATTGCAATACTTGAAATCGTAAATTATGTTAGGACTTTTGTAACTAACCAAGCAAGAAGTTCAACTATAGATGAATAATAAGGACATATTAAAATGTTAAAATCAATACTGATTAATTAATTCCATTTTAAGGTTTAACTTCTAACTTATTTTAATTTTTAATATTCTAGATTTCAGATACTGTTGCAATAGAAATAAAAATAACAAACGACATGCATGTTATGATACAATGATTGTTTTATGGCTTTTTATTTCAAAAAAATGTCAGTCTCAGTCTCTCAGACAATCAGAGTTTTGTTACTTAATATTTTTTAAGATCTAAATTAGAACTAGTAACTGCTTAAAGTTTTTCTCTACGATCTTTTGCGCTGGCCAACTCCGAGTAAATTTTGTCCAAATTGATAAGACCTCCACCAGACTGAGAGCTTTCCGTTCGCATGAGCATTTTAAGGTGTCTCTCTTCAAGTCTATTTCGTTGTTTGGTTTTCAAGGCATTCATAAGGCTAAACCCTCTTTCACAATCCGCACTTGAAGCAAGAAAAATCCCTGCTACATCCATCAACTTTGAAAGTTTCCCAAACTGTTCATTTTTAAATGCAAACTGTATCATATCTTGATAATTTGAAACAAGTCTGCCTTTGATTAACTCACCTACTGAAAATTTATAGTCGTTATATTCACTGACAACGTCATCAAAGTTTTCGCCAATCAAATCTTTGTATTTTGTACACAGTGCTGTAATTTCTTGAACTCCAAAATCAAAAGTGTACTCAGTTAGTGCCGTGCAATCAAATGCTGACCAATTATTGATTTCACCCTCAGGAAATCTATTTTCTAGATGTTCACAAACACTCTTTATAAACGCTATGATAAAACCTGTGTTTACTTCAATGTCTCTTTCTTTACATTGATCTAAAAGTTTCACAACTTTGGAATTCCAGAAAGTAACATTACTCAAATACTGTTCTCTTATTTTTTTAATCTTCCCTTGTGCAAGATAATTTGCTTCAATTGATGTTAAACAAGACTTTTGAAATGACACGGTAAGTGCTAACTCACCTAAAACATCATTTAATATATATAATGTAATTCTATTTTCTGGGCTATTTAATTTTTTTTAAACAGTATTTAGCAATTGAATCATTGAATTTTTTCTTGTTCAAAGTTCTCTATAAGTGGATCGTAATTTCTAACAAGGGCTGCAACTGCGAAATGCCTGGACAGCCACCTAACTTCATTTAGAGGTCTAAATGCTACAGAATCACACTCTGGCGCATCGGCTATATCTTAAATTTATATTTTTGTTATATGATCTGCAGAAAACTGTGTAAACCGTTCTCCATTAATTTAATATTTTTCCAAGCATCACTAATCCTTAAGTCCTCGCGGTGTGCAACGCAATTTTGTTCAACTAAATGTTGAATTTCGAGCTTCAACTGAGCTGCAACGCCATTACGTTTTCCCAACATCACCGAAGCACCATCAGAGGTGAACATAACCATATTCATCAGATCAAGTTTTTCAATTTTGTAGAATTCTTTGATTGCTGCAACTATTGTAGCCGCATCACATGATTTCAATTGTAACAATCCACCAAATGTTGTTTTATATTCTGTTGAACAGGCTGGTCGATATTTAAAATAGAGTATTAGAAATTTATTAACAGAAATATCCGTGCTTTCGTCTACTGTTAATGTGTGAAAAGTTGAAGACGCAATTTCTGCCATAACATCGGTTTCAATAACAGAGTTGATTACTTCTAAAAACTCAAAGGCATAATTTTTGCTTATCCATGATGCAGGTATAAAAACGTACTTTTCCATGTGCTCGTTTATTTTTTCAACAGAAAGCATGGAGCTATTCATTCTTACAGCTAACAATACATTATCTATTAATATTTTTATTTCATCTGGTTTTGAACGCTTACGTTCAAGATCCGATTGTCTTATTTGCTTCTCATCTGGCGTTTCCAACAACATGCTAATAAATCCTATTCCTAATGAAGGGTTTTGATTTTGCAACAATTTTACGCCTGACAAATGAGACTTATTTCTTAGATGACGTTTTAAGTATATCCAATATCCGGATCGAATGTATACATTTCGCTCTGAGTTGTACGCGCATTGATCCACGGCGATTTGGCACTTCGGTTTCAACTCATTCTTTTAACCAATCGTCTCTAAATGTTTGCAAACATTTTTTGCGTTTCAAAAATTTAGACAGTGCCATTTTTAGGGCAAATATTTTAACTTTGAAATATTGGAAATATTTTATCACAAATTAAAATTAATTTAATAAAAGTCAAAATCAGAACACAGACAATTGGAAGAAAACTTTACTATTATTACCGGAAGTCATGCAAGATATTAGAAAAAGAAGAAATGGGCGAAAATGAAACTTAAGTTTTGATAATAATTATTTAGTCTGGCACACGGTGCATAACAAAAAAAAATGAAAAAATGCACTAATAGTAAATGTTTCCGTCTTTAAGTAACGTGAATTAAAAAAACAAACAGAAATAAAAAGTACATTCTGGAATTTTGGCTATGTTGCATTTTATATTTTAATAATTAAAATTGTATTAAGAAAATTATATTTTAGTAAATACATTGATCTACTGCGCCGCTGCGCGCATTATAGATTGTTCTGCGCGCCAGCACCGAGACTACTGCGCGCGCGCGCATGCGCGCAGCTTAGAGGGAACATTGCCCGACATTGATCAACTAACAGATACCTGTCAACTCTTACATTTTATTTTGTGAAGACCATTTTATCCCTCGAAGAAAAATTTTGATATTTGCAAACAACAAACCTTGGATGACTAAAAAGATTATAGAATCTATATTTAACAAGAAAAATGCTTTTAAGAATGATACTTCAGAATTTATTCAAGCAAAAAAAGACACTTTAAAAGAAAATATATGAAGACAAAAAAGAAAAATTCAAAAGCATGCTGGGATAAAGAAAATCACAGCTATGTACCCAAGCGTAACACACTAAGTCTGAATGAAGATATTAATACTTTTATCCACCACCTCAATAATGTTTACTGCCGTTTCGACTGTCACGATTTTAGATCTATTCACCAAAACATAATCATTTAAGGTCATCTTGTAACAATTTAAAATGTACTCTAGATGAATGTCAACAAGGTTTCGGCGTTGTTGTTGTGACGTCAATGTTTAAACAAGTAAACATAGCCAAAGCGCCCCGTGGCTTCAACATCTCTTATCATGAAAGGTTTTGAGAAAATTTTCTCAGACGTCTACAGTCAGAGGTGCACACAAGCCTTGATTGTCACCAATTTGCCTTTAAAAAAGGCAGAAGCATCAAAGATGCTATAGTATTAATGTTAGATAGACTGTACCACCTTTTGGATACGCCGAAGAATTACACCAGAATACTCTTCGTTAAATTTTCATCTGCCTTCAATACCATCCAACCACACCTTATAATGCAGAAACTATCTGCTTTAAATGTCAGTCAATGCATCTAAGCCTGGGTCAAACAATTTTTTATAAGCCGCCCTCAATTTGTCAGAGTAGAGGGATGTACCTCGCAAGTAAGAGAAATGAGCACTGGAGCGACACAAGTTCTACATAGGCCTACCATTTTCACCGACATTGGAATTCCAAAAATCGACACAGTATCCTTAATCAATTACGCCGATGACACAGCTATTGTCGGTTTTTTGTTTCAAGTGATGACAGTGTCTATCACAGAAAGATTTCAGATTTCTACAAATGATGCGGAGAGAACTACCTGATATTACATATCACAAAAAAGAAAGTAATGATTGTAGACTTTTGGAAGAACACACTGACCACTGCCAAAGTCTCTGTAAGAAAATCCACCTAAGACTTTTCTGTCTTAGTAAATTAAAGACATTTCATGTAGAGAAAATTATTATGAATCTCTTTTACTCAGCGACTGTTGGTAGATCATCACATTCGCATTCACCTGCTGGTATGGTAATGCCACTACATTGAACAAACACCGGATAAACCGCATAATAATCAAAGCCTCTCGTACAACACAGTCACAACTACCATCTGTGAGACAGCACTACTTCGTTTCATGAATGATGTTCTTTGTAGTGCGGACCGTGGTGATCTGACACTCATAGTCTGCTCTTCGCTGGTTCATTTCCTACCTGGCCGACAGCGGATTATAGTCAATCTGGTGCGCAAGTCAAAACGAGTCTCGGGAACTGCCCTTCTTCGCTCGCTACATTGGCTCCCAGTGAAAGCAAGAATTGAATTTAAAATCGAATCACTTTGCCACCAATGTTTAAACAACAACAGAATGCCATCATACCTCAGTGGACTAATTTCAGCATATGCGCCGTAAAGAGACCTTCAGCTGACTCATCTTTACTGGTTGTGCCGCGTTTTTCGCTGCAGACTTGTGATATGAGAGCCTTCTCATCATTTAGACCGATAAGGAACTCCCTCCCCCTCAAGCTCAGACAAACCGCCTGCTACGACACTTTTAAAAAGAACTTAAAGACTCATTATTTTAAGATTCGCCTTTAGAAATCAGTTACATCGTTTATTTTCGTCTGGTTTTGTATAACCCTAGCGTCCCTAGCCATTATATGTTATCACTTGTATGTATGTTTTGATCCCCGGTTTTTTATGCCCTTAGAGCCTACACTATGTTTGTTGATATCGCTTTATAAATACAATTATTATTATTATTAAACATTTATAACAACAATATTCAATGTGGGCGACAATAAAGTAAACAACATGCATTGTATATTATAGCATCAGCCTAGACAGACCGACGTTTACCGTACGAATGAACCACGTGGCTGTAATTAAACCCACCCGCGTAAAAACAAAAGGGCTTTCGGCCTCTAAGCCAAACACATAGAAAGTTAAAAATTTTAAAACCAACATATTCGACCAATGTCACAATGTGTGAACAATGAAGTCAACACATGTAAGCCTTCAAATAGATAACATAAATAATACAACGTGGTGGGCAAATAAATGCGCCACACGTAAACAATGGGAAAATGCCATTTTTAAAAAGCTGGGTGCAAATTACCAAGTGGTGGACAAAATTAAATGCACCACATACATTAAGAAAAACATAAAATAAAATAAACTATTCAATAGGCAATAGACGATAGTAAAATGACACAAAACTAATACCAGCTCTATTTGTAAATAAAAGGCATAATAGAGACTACGTTTAATAATTGTGATTACCTTAGCAGTGACACCTAAAACAAAACGACCTCGGACACTGAGTCCAATACACTGGTCAAACGTACCAATAGCCACAAAGCTGAATTATTATATATATATATATATATATATATATATATATATATATATATATATATTTATTTATTTATTTATTTAAACATAGCGTAGATACAATATATATATTTAAGTATAAAAGTGTAATAATCTTTATGATTGTATTTGTTGATTTTTATAGTCCAGTTTATGGCGAAAAAGTTCTTTTGTAACGTGTGGTGTAAGAGGTGTGTGGTCGTTCCGAGTTTTTAGATACAGAGACCAGAAGTGTTGTTTGTATTCTGCTATATTATTGTATGTGTGTTTATTTGGGTGTCTGGGGATTTTAATGAGTGTGATAGCTAAGTCAATGTCTATATCTGTGTTTGTAATTGTGTCTAATATATGTTTTAATGAGTTTTCTTTTTGTTGGTGTAATTGTTGGGCATATTAGAAAGATATGCTCTTCGTTTACTTGTGTGTTTGTATTGCATAGTTTACATTATTGTTGTTTTCACATGTTTAATCTTTTCCCCTGTATGAGGGGTGTCATATTGCGACGCCCCACTAAAGCATCTAAAAGACGCATTGAAAAAAAAATATTTTCACATCAATATTTCCTTTTTTTCTCAGATGGCGAAAACATTTGGTAAAAGTCGACGTTTCAAATGGTTACTCTTGTTTCTCATTATTTTCATCGTCTCATCTGTTTATTTGATGTCAACTAGCGCATCATTGACTTTATATATCAATAACAACCTGCGTTTACTATTGAACCAAGAAAAAACGCCTAATGCCAATAGTTTTGAAAAATCAACAATAGCTCATGGTGTTACGACTAGACTATCATTTATAACAGAGGAGGGAATGAACTATATAGTTAATAACTCATATATTCCGAATCAAACATTGAAACAGTATTTAGTTCCGTTCACAAAAGGACTCCACAATGAGACTTTATTCAATGATTCTTTTTCTGAACACATTTTGAGAAGTGGAACAGGACTTGAACCTTACACAACTGAAAAGAAGGAATACATATGGATAGAAAATGGAGTACAGTACCGTCCGTTTCCATTTCTGGAAGAAGCTGATAATCCATTTTACACTTCAGAATTTGAAGCCCACGTTTCTTTTAACAAATCAGCCTTTTTTGAAGGAGATGAAAAAAAAACATCCGTTGATATAAGAGAAAAGAAAATTATTCTCTGGTGGCAGCACAAAATTGCTCACGCACCAATAAATGGATTAAATCCACTCAGAGCATGTCCAGATTTTCCTTGTGTTTTGACTTCAGACAGGAAATATACAGAAAACAGCAGTGCTATGCTGGTCAATGGTAAAAGGTGTTTTCGTCTTTTTTTTTACAACTAGGACAAAAAGGGGGTTTTAAAACCATTTATCTTTTGTAGCTGTGTATTTATTAGGATTTTTAAAGCCCAAACATATACATACAGTAGAAAAAATAGGCCTACTAACTTAAAATTAAAAAAAAAAAATAGGGTTTAAACATATCACATAATGGTTATAAATAAACTACACTAATGACAATTTTACTCATACAGGTTTTACACAATTTTAACACGATCTCTTACGTTGGAGTTCATTAAACTTAATAGGCCTACGTTGTAGGGCTAATGTAATCTTTTTTTTATTATTTTTGATATTAACTTGTAAAGGATTTTTCTTTTGTAAATATAGGCCTAGATCTAAATTGTTTTTGTACTTTCGAAATTTAAAATTCTGATATAGGTTTAAGCATAGTAAATATCAAAATCTTGACACACACACAAATTGAAATAGGTTAAGCTTATTTTAAGCATAATAATACTATTTTTTTTTAGATATAGCCCCAACTGATACTATCAAGAAAAAGCATATCGAAATTTTAATTGAAGCTTATGAGTTCACAAAGTTGAAATCTTTTTTCAGCCCAATTCGTTAACAACGAGATGCCACCAAAGAGACGAAGAGATCAAGTACTAATACACTATCAGATTGAAGCACCGTCTAACTACTGGTTCTATGGGAAGCTGTTTGACGGAGGCCGGGGCTGGAACGATGTCTTCAACTGGACAATGTCATATCGCATGGACTCTGATATCACCACATATCATGGAATCGTGAGGAGACGAAAGGTGTTTAAAGAAAAGAACTATCGAGCAATATTAGCCAAGAAGAAAGGTCTTGTTGCTTGGATGGTGTCCAGCTGTTCTGCCAACTCTAAAAGATCACAGTACGTTAAAGAGCTTCAAAAATATATTCCTGTTGACATCTACGGTGGATGTGGCCCATTCAAGTGTCCCAGAGATGGTGATAAAAATTGCCTTCAGCAAATTGAAACAAAGTACAAATTTTATCTTGGATTTGAAAGTAATTTCTGTAAAGATTATATCACCGAGAAACTCTTCAAGTATTTAGACAGTGATTTGATTGTCATAGCTCGTGGATACAACACTTATTCAAGACTTTTGCCTTCAGAAATATTTCTAAACACTGCCAACTTTAAATCTGCTAAAGAACTTGCTGACAAACTTCTCTATTTAAACTCCCATGACCAAGAATACATTGAAATGTTAAAGGAAAAAGACAAATATTTTACTATCTATGAAGACTATCCTTTGACAAACACAATGCCCGTTTTTCTGGAACATCGCTTCGAGGCGGTACCTATGTGTAATCTTTGTCAAAGACTTTGGAACTTAGAACGATATTCTAAAGTTGTAGAAAATATGGCAGAGTGGTTTGACAAACCAGAGTATCAATGCAAAAGTCCGAATGATATTTGATATGTTTAGTGTTAACCCATATCTTGCTGGCGTCCTTTTTTAAACACACTTCGTAAAATGCGATTTAAGACATAATATTAAGTTAATAGTTTGCAATGTTAAAACATATATTGATTTATCTAATTATTATCTTCATTTGTATGCTTTTAGTTTTTTGTTTTTTTGCGCTCGAAACAAATTTATATCGTAAGTTTGATAAAATTGCGGAAAAAAAGTCAAGTCTAAAAAAAGTGATTTGTTAATTAATGTTCGTAAAAGGCATAAACATAGATATTTAGTTTAAAACAATAATAATAATAACACAGAAGTGTTAAAACCGTGTGTACTTTTTTAAGGACGCCTACAACAAATGATACCGAGACCTAAAATTAAATTTTTTTAGTGTTTTCTTTGCTAAAACATAAAAAAACTTTTATTTCTGTGAACATTTGAAGATAGTTGAGTAGGAATGATATGTTGTTTGTCCATATTAACTAGTTTTAAAACCACTTTGCATTGGCCTATTTATATACATAAATATACATTATTAGACTACTTCTAGTATATATTTCTATTTTATTCTCAACATATGTCATAAACTTTACTCTATTACTTAAATAGAAGAAGAATATTATATTATGCACTCCATATATTGAGAATATAGAGATTTTCTAGATTCTAGGTCTCCTAATTATCTTAAATCAAATACAAATGATGTTGAAATTGATATGAGACTATTCAGCTTTACAGATTGTATGAGAAGATTTGTGTTGATTAAATCCTAGAATACATCATACAGCCGACAAAGACAGAGTTCTTTTTTTCTAAACTGACTACTCTTTTTTCTATTACAATAGGATTGACGCAAGCCTTTCTTGCTATTTTTTAAATTTTTGCTGGCTCCGATACATTGCCCAAATGACAAACCCGATGCCTATAACTACTATAAGACTATCAGCTACCCAGAAGACCAATATCATGCCCAAAAGAACAATTTGTTGCCCACAAAAATCTGTTTGATGCTCTGGAGACCAATCCTCTGCCCAGAAGACACATCAGCTGCCCAAAATACAAATATGATGCCCTAAAGACAAATGCGCTGTCCATAAAACCTATCCGTTACACATAAGACCAATTCAGTGCATATAAGATCTATCTGATGCCCATCAGATCAATATGTTGCCAAAAAGACACATCTGCTGCCCAGAAGATGAATTGGCTCCACAAACAATGAATCTGCTGCCCAGAAGACCTATCTGCTACACAGAAGACTAATCTAGCACCCAGAAGACCAAATTGTTACCCAGAAAATCAATCCGTTGCCTTGAAGACCTATACGATGCCCTGAAGACTTAGCCGATTTCCAGAATACAAATACACTGCCCAGAATACCAATCCGCTGCCCGGAGACCTATCCGATACCCAGAATACCATTACGGAATAATATATTTACAATGCAGTATGATAAAAACAATACGAGGAGACGCCAACATAGAATATATTTCTTTGGACCTATATAATGTATTAAAGGAAAGAATATCAGATTTCGTTATAAGCAATGAGTGATATCAACTTCTGTTGGCTAAGCTGCCTACATATACATATGTATCTTTATCTAGGTGATCACGCCAAGTATCCCAATATCTACAGCATATTTTGCAAAAAACACATATATTATTTTATAAAGCATACTATTTAAAAATTATATATGATTTATATAATCTTATAATATAAATTACATACGCTCCTTCTGTAAAGAAGATTATTACATTCTAGGCTTTTCTTTGGTCAGAGTCTATTCTTGCATTTTTTTTTTAATGATGTTATTGGTTTTCCTGGTTTGTTCAGTTAACCCATTCAATGCCCAGGTGCCACTTGAATGTCAATGTTTAATTACCCAATTTTCTTATCTTATTTTTTTGAAAAGCTATAAATTAATCATTCCAGCTTTAAAGAAATACGTAGTTTTCCTTGAGACACCAGGGCCTGTTTCTCAAGCAAAAATGCAATGTCACGGTATCATATTTTGTTGCTGGCGTCTCTTTTTAAGGACATTTTTTTAAATCTAAATATTTCTTTAAAAAAAAATAAAAAAAATTCAAAAACAAACTTTCATTCGTTTATCACACTATGACTTTCTATAACATATTATATAAATATATATATATAAAAGACCTCAGCAAGATATGGGCTAAGATCACACAATACAATACAAACATCTCTATTAAGAATGTCATGAGCATCAGTATCATGATTCTGATAGTTAAAAAAATCATTGGCAATGTCGAGCTATGTCAGTGCTCAACAGAGAACTTGTAGGTCCAAACCACCTGACCACTGACGTCAGCACTGGACTTGTATTTTCATTGGTTAAACAGGCGGGCCCCTTATCCTTAGTCCCGCCTCTCTGACGATAGATTTAAGTCTGCATATTATCCTTTCAGTCTAGTCTAACTTTTTGACAAGAGACCTAGGACTGTGCACGTCTAGATAGTACTTCCGAGTTGTCAAAGACGTTGCAACGCCAATTAAACTCTGGCATTCTTGAGTCCTTCTTAGGAATCTAGGTCGCTTGTTAAATATTCCTGGACTTGGTTTAATGTGTTATGTTTCATACCTGTAGCAGTGGTGTATTTTGCCAATTGTGGTTTATACTTGCGATTTAGTTTCAATAGTACTCTGTCATAGGAATTTTGTACATCTAAATTTATCAGACATTGTAGTAGCGTCCACCTAGAGATGCCGTTGAAATACTTACGTCAGCTCAATAAACGTGTGCCTTTGGCTCATTCGTAAACCAGCTTAGAGTGTGGATTATTTTCTTATACCTGTTTGTGTATGTCATGTGTAATGTTATGCCTTTATTGTACCTATGTACTATGTGGCAAATAAATATTGTTCATTGTTCATTGTTAGATAGCCTGTTTCCACAAATATAAATATCGGACAAATAACGCAGTAGTTAAAGAGTCAGTTCGGTTATCATACTTCATTGACAAACGAGCCAACAAGGTTTGACGGGCCGGATACTCTGCTGGCCACGCAATCCCCTGTCGCATCGTTACACTAGGCTCCTGAATCACTTCCACACGAAAAACCTGAAAAAAATCCTAAATATCAAATGGCAGGACAAAATCCCAGACTTTGAGGCATCAACACCGAAACATAGGTAAGATTATTTGCCGATGATTGCATAATTTATAGGATAATAAAGACAGGAAAAGATAGTGAACTTTTATATAAAAAAAACTAGATGAACTAAGAAAATTTGAATCTAACTGGAGTATGTCTTTTCAATTAGAAAAATGCCAACTAATAAGGGTATCCAAGAAAAAGAAACAAATAATAACAAACCACTTCATTCATGGTAAATAAGTAACTCAAACTAACAATGCTAAGTATCTAGGAGTAATAATTGATAAGTTATCTTGGAACCCTCATGAAATAAATTTAAAAAATCAAACAAAACATTAGAATAAATATTATGGTCCAACAGATTTGGATACACCAAAGGTGGGACATGTCTCCCCACAAGAGTGGGAAGACCTCACTTTCAATTTCTGGAATACGACTATATGAACACAAGTGTTAATATGCGAAATATAATATGAAAACATGAAATAAGGTAATAAAGACATAACCGAACTTAAAATATAACATAAAGAAAACAAGAAATAACACAACAAAGACATAACCAAACAAATAAGATAACATAAACAAAGGTTTTGTAAACAAATGATGTAAATAACAAATAACATAAGCAAACGTTTCGTATAAGATAACACCAGAAATAGTTTAAGATTTTATAAAATGTTAAGAAAACATGGGTGTCGGCCGTCTTGTGACTAATAAGGCTTCTGGGCAATGGTCCGTGACCGGGGTCAACGAAACGAAACATTACGCAGGTTTGAGTGTGTGTGTGTGTCTGTATGTGTGTTATTGCTTGCGTGCATGTATTTTAAAGTACATGCAGACTGCTAAGTTCTTTCTTGACTGCATAGACTCATTGACTAGTGGGACATTGTTATTGTGTTCATTTCCGTATGTGTTGAAGAATGTAAAGATAAGCCTAAATGCTTTTAATGATAAAACCAGCTCTGTAGTAATTTTCTTGTCGATTTAACGAAATAATCACTCAAATAATTATAATATTGATAATAATATATCTTTAATCAGTGGCGTAGCCAGTTTGTCAAGTACGGACAAAGAATGCGAAATAGGCGGAAGTAGGGGTGGAGGGAGTGAAAAGTGGACATAGTCCGCCGTAAAAATAGACTTTGTTGCAGGAAAAAGAGGGGGACACTTGGAAACTTGTGCCCAATTTCAATATTATAATATATTACAGAACTAATTTTTTATCTAGATATCTATGCCTAATCATCAATAGTTGAAAAGTACAAATCAAATGAAATTCTTTAAAGTTTATGTTTTTCATATTCTACATAAAATCTATAATATATCTATTCTATACTAGAATATTCAACATCTGTATGGGATCCATCAGCTAATGAAAACATTAAAAAATTAGAACAAATTCAAAAAATAGCTGCAAGGTCATAACAGTAACACGATTAGTCAAATCACTAAACCTAAACCTAAAAACACTAGAGGACAGAAGGGCAAAGAGTAAAGTAGTACTAATACATAGGGCATTAAATTCTAATTTAGAAATACAACCCAAGAACAACCTGTTGCAAAGCTCAGATAAACATAAAGACAAAAACACTTTCCTTATCCCTTATGCGAGAACAAATGAATATAAGTACTCTTTCTTCCCGAGTGGCAACCGGGCATGGAACGGGTTCCGTGAATAAATCAGGAAAATCCGCAACTTGACATCATTTAAAAACTAATCAAAACGCAAGGGTAGACTATAGCCATTGACAAGCTTAGAATGCAATAATCTTCTTTATAGAAGGAGCGTCTGCTACATATAAATATAAGATACAACGAATACAAAATCAAATCATTGTGATTTGAAAAGCACAAAATTTCGTCCTGAAAATCATCAGAAATTTAAACAAATTTTGTGCTCTAAGAAAGTATCAAATTTAGCCTCTTATGTTTAAAAAAAATGCTTTACCTTTCGTTGAAAACAATTACCCCCTACTACCTTTATCTCTTTCATTACAAACGCTCCTACTATAATAAAGATGACCCTTACCTTTAAATTCCCTTTTCCCCTCCTCATTTCCTCTATAAATGCCTTCCCACCATTCAATACTAGAGTCTTTGTTGTCATATTCTTCGCTTCCTGTGTGAATAGTTGGAAGTGACATTGGAGAGGGTATAATCTTTATACTATACTTGGTATTCATATGGTTGGATGCATCTGTCAGTCTTGGTATGTAAATGAGGCGATGGGGATAAAGTACTAAGCATCAATATACAAACAAGAAAACCATAAAAACGAAGTTTTCATTATACTCCCTTTATTTGCAAACTAAGTTTACCATCATGTAATTAAATAATTGATTGACAACTGGAAATGAAACGTACAGAAAAATATCTGTGTCGCAAATCTCAAAAATATCTCCTTACTCAGTATGAATTGTTCTAAAAATAATCTTAGCGCATAATTTTTTTTTCTAGCTTTGCGCCGAAAAAGTATAAAAAGTTGCACAGGCATTTTTAACGCGAAATCAAAATATTTCTTATACTTTCCTTTTAAGAAAGGAATATTGTCATAAGTGTAGTATTATTAAGTCGTTTTAACAGAAAATTTGATAGGATGTATTGTTAGGCGCCACAAATCTGCTGTCCAAATTTCAGCTTGATCGGACCACGGAAAGTGGTCGAAAAATCGAAGCCAATTCTTGCACGACGCATGATTGCAGACAGACAGAAATTGCAAGTAAAAATAAAGGAAGTAAAAAAGTAGAACAAATAGTTGACTGGTCACTTCAAAAGCATTGAAAGAACTAACTTAAACTAAGCTGAAAAAACACAAGGTCCTCTCAAATAAGTCAACGGGAGATTCGCGAATTTAACATAGAGTCACCCGGGTCAGCCGGGCGGAGTCCAGACTTCAGTGCCAACAATAACGTTGAGTTTAAAGAGTGACGTGACCCATTTTTTAAAATTTAATATTTTACTCTCCCCCACACTCATTGGACTCAGTAAAGTTTCGACTCATCACCATCTTGTGCAATCTCTATTGAATAAAACCTACATTTGTAACACTAGTCGTAGAAATGGGAATGAGTGTATTTATATTGCTGTAGTAAACTTCACCGTGTTGGGAGGTTCGTCTGAATATCCGCGCACAGTACACTTCCTATGCCCCCATTTTCTTCTGCCCCTGAAACAATGAACGATGAATAATGAACAATACTTTATTTGCTACACAAGTACAATAAAGGCAATCAAAAAATAATATATAATATCATCATCTTTTTTTTTTTTGGGTTCCTTGCGGAACATAGGACCTCTGTCAAAGTACGCCACTCTCCACGTTCTCTTGCCAGTCGCTTCAATTCTTCCCAGTACTTCCAGCCTCATCCAATATGCGTCGTCTCCATGTTCGAATGGGTCTTCCTCTATGTCGTTTGACCTGGGGGTTCCACTCTAAGGCCTGTCAAGCTCTGTTGTTGTTATCTTTCCTTTCCAATCAATCTCCACATTATTTCCATGATTTGCTGTTCTACTGTTCTTTGTCCACACCTTTCCTCAAGATATAGTAGGTTCATTTAACATTGCACTTTAAAGAGTAAAGCAATAATGCACACATAATCTCTTACAGAGCTTTTACATAACATATTCATATCATATAAAACTATAAATATTAAATGAATACTTATAGTTTTATTATATCTTACAAACACATAAAAGGCCTAAAATTGTTTAACGTCCATTTAAAGTATAAACATATTAATAATAATGATATTTTCTTTGTATATGATTCAGACACATTAACAAAGTGAAATCTTAAGTGACAAAGTGAAATCGTAATAAAGGCTTATACCCACACTTAACATTCATCATTCATAAATGTACTTACCTAACTATATTATTTATTTCATATAATAGATAGTTTATTTCTTTAAAGCTGTCAACAGTATATTGGCAAAAAAAAACATAGTCTATGTTTTGTGTATTACTTGTCACTTTTCTACACTTAGTTGGTAACAAAAATCATTTTGAATATATTTTTCTTTGACTGTTAACTTGCTAACATTCAAAACAGATACCTGTCCAGATAATCATTAATTCACCATTTTGTACCACCTTTCGTCAAACATTCGCTTCTGACTCTATACTTGTATTGTAAGGCCATATGTTGCGTTTGTTAATCGTACGACTATTGTAACTTTAGCGTTGTCAAGCTACGTTTGTAATTAAATAGCCAGTGGTAAGCTGGACTGCCAGCCACGTTCGGCTCAAACACAGATTTACAAGGTGACAAATATAATTTTGGTACAACATAACACATCTTCTCTCAAAGCATTGGTATAGTCGATATCAAAACATAAGGCAAATCTGAACAACCGTATAACATTTCACTTTTTTTTCAAACAGGATATAGTTTCCATATACATACAGCAAAATAGATAATAACAATATTGAAACCAAACAGAAATTTTAAATATTAAAGAATTTTAAATTATTAATTCATTGCTTTTTAATGAATAGCTTATGGACGCTTATTATGCAAAGGCACTACGCAATTTGAGCATTCATTAAGTTATCCCTATAAACCCTTTCTGCTAATATGATTAACTACCAAATGTGTAATTATTTTTTTATTGATAATTAATTTGGTTGAGTGATAAAATGATCGTACATTCATAACGGGCTAGTAAAAACATATTGACATTCTAAGCTCAGTCATTTTGACTGATGTGCTTTTTACTATTTGTCCTGTTTGTCGCAGTGAATTGTGACGTTCTTGTAGGTGTTTTACAATGTCTTTTTTCTATTGTTGATCCAGCTATTATTCTCTTTCAAATATAAAAATATATACGATGCCTATGCGTTTAATAATAGACATACATACATGTGTGTGTATATAAATGTATATATCATATATATATATAAATATATATACGTTATATTACAAACCTCGTTAATAATTAAATTTAAATTATGAGATCTCGTTAAAGAGGTTGTAATAAATAACTAGTAATATTAATTAATTATGGCTAACTTATTTACTAGTAATTTAAAAAAAAATTATTTAATAAAACAACACTTCAGACGATACCAATTAAAAATAATTTATCAACTAACTTAATATAATTAATATTAAATAAAAATATAAAAAGAAAATTACACTCACTTGAATCCTACAACAGAATTAAAAACAATTTAGTAAGGTGAAGACAATAAATACACTCACAAAAATAATCCTAAGACAGAATTAAATATAATGTAATAAGGTAGTGAACACAATAAATACACAACACTGCCACTGATTTTATAATAAAAGCTCTATAAAAGAATATACAGACTACATCGATATTAGAAAAAACTTCCTTCATATAGCGAAAATGCCCTATATTTATACTATTTTAACAGGAGCATTCTCGAAGCCCTATTCTTAAAAATAACACAAGAAAAATTGCCAACATAGTGTTTTCCTAACTTCTAGGCCAAGAAAATATTCTATTGCATCATCTAGAAAAAATAAACTACCGTAATGACTCGACAGTGGCAGAGTTCAACGGGAGGTCAAGGGGAAATAACCTACTAGAACACATATATCACCTCCCTCCTAAAAATAAAAAGTTAACAAATTGTAAGAAATGTAAATCATTTTACATCCTAGAAATGTATAAGATACACTAAACATACTGTAGTAGTACATTAAACAGGATGTACAAGATAAACATAATTTTCTAACAGCGGGATAATGTGTCAGCAATAATATTATCAATGCCTTTGATATAGGCCTAAATAAATATGAGACTTGTATAGCGCATATCCCGTTCCCGTTGAGAATAGTTCTATGCGCTGCTGTAAACAAAGTGCTGCCTGTACGCGCAAATACGTTTACAGGCCCAAAACTCCTGCAGGGCGACAGGGATCCGCCGGTGGCAGGGATAGAACCCGCGACCTGTCCGTTGGTTTTTGGTTGACAGTCCGGTGTGCTAACCGCTAGACCAGCCGGCCTCACAATATGTTGAATATTTATATTATATTCTTGTAAAAATAAACTCCATCTTAGCAATCGTTGATTTTTACAACTCATTTTGTTCAAAAATGTTAAAGGATTATGGTCTCTGAGAACCAGTACAGGTATATTTGAGCCCTTAATATAAAATTCAAATTGTTGAAGGGATATGATAAGTCCTAGACATTCTTTTTCTACGGTAGAGTAATTTCTTTGGTGAATATTAAATTTCTTGGAAAAGAAACATATTGGATGGTGAGATAAATTCACTAGAGGCGCAACCGCTCAGTCTAGTGCCATGGCACTTACTCACAATGATTCAACCTATAACTACAATTAATTATGGCTCATTGCGGTGCTCACAAATGAATGAAGGATGTATGATTGTATTTGTACCTTGCAGTAATGTTTATATATGAATGTATTTAATTTCTCTTTAATAACTGTTTCTACGTGTATAGATATATACATTATACATTATTACACAAAACATAGTTATCTGTCTTGTATAACTCAAAATGCTTCCATTTACCCCTCCCCATGTCTGTACTTCCCGGCCCCAACCCTCGTCAAAGAGTAACTTCTCCTTTGATCCCCCCACCTCCACCGGCCCCCGGCCAGATCTTGTAGATAACATTTACCTGCTAGACTACGGCCTGCCCAGGTGGCTAAACTGGTCGATTGACACATATTATGTATTCTTCCTCTTCCTCGCCGACCAGAGGATATCAAAGACTCCTTCCCCTTTACACCCCATTCCCCTACCAGTGTCTCATCATTAAAGACACGCGGTTAATCGCCCTCTCCCCCTCCTCTCACCCCGCCCATACAGACGGCTCTTTAGCTAAGATAGCATGAAAACGGCATTGGGGTCGTTAGACACAGAACACGTCAGTAGTGTCCGTCGGCCGGTCCAATTCTATATTGATACACTGTAATTTGTATTGGGGATTACCTCTGCCATTCATCGACTTATGCCCAAATAAACAGTATTTGAAATTCATCCCGGCATTGAATCAATCATTGTTCTTGTATCTGCTTATGTATTAGTATTCGTGTCTTGTAGTAGTAAGATTACTCTAACCAATACAGCACCGCGTCAGCCACGTGGAATACGGACTAAAATATAAATAATTCTAAGGCCCAACGTCACTGTGACATCGCAATAATCAGCCTTTTAGGTGGGGGCCCCTGTTCCAATGCAACATGTGGCACATGCCTAAACACGCCACTGCGTTCAAGTCCTATTTTTATTTGTATGGCCGAATAGCTGGAGATTTGTTTCCAGCCAAAATAAGTCGAGCATAAAAAAATATAAAATCGTTAGAGCTCTTTTGAAGGAAAAAAAATATAAATAAATACATATACTTACATATAAATACATATATACAAGACTAGATCGTATTATAGTATGGAAAAGGTTATGATACAATTCATACTAGGATACTTTACCGACTTGTGAGAAAACCTACAAAATAGAAAATATAATAATACTAGAAATAGCCCGTGGGGGAAACCACGGGGGTAAAGAATATAGTTTTATGTGTTTTTATATTTGGTATACTTTTTCAAAAGTTTGGGAAACAGGAGCTGGAAGTAAAGTAGCCCTAAGTCATGGTTTTAAATTTAAGAAATGACGATTCCAATTGGTGATATTTCAATTGTTATAGAATTACTGAGATAAATAAAACGTAAACATAGTTTGCTTTAACTGTCTTTTTTTTCAGTGTAATAAATTCAGATAAAACTTTTCCTTAAAAGCAATATTAAGTGTAATTTCTTGTTCACCATGAATAGGGTCTAGTGGGTGGGGGTGTCTACAGGCGGGTGGGGGTTTTACGTGTATGCTAAGTTTAGCAAAATAAATGAGTAGTTACTATCAAAATACAACATGAATCATAACTGACAGCATAATAGAATATATATATACATACATTAAAGAATACACACACATACAATCACACATACAACTGGTTTAATGCCAAATTGGCTGAATCAAGTTGCAAACTCTGAATTCGGGAATGAAAGAGTGTAGAGAGGGTTAAAGAGAGGTGAGGAGAAGAGTGCTGGAGGATTTCACTTGCGTAAGAAGAGGGGAAGAGGTAATGGCGTCCCCTACTCTCTTCTTTCTAACCTAGACTTTGCGCTAATCTAAGGTTCGCTTGCTATGCTTGGGTCTATCTAAGTATGCTGTCTGACTAAGGGTGCTAATAAGGTTACGGTTAAGTCCAGAATCGTGACAATATTGACATTCTCATAAATCACATAATTCAGCACTGGGGCTCTGTAGTGTGCGTTATCCCTTTCGTTCTAGATACCATCTACACCAATGACATTCTGAGCCCAGCGGTTAATACCGTTTCCTTAATCAAATATGACTAAAACTTCCATTTGTGGTCTTACGTCTATCGGTGAAAATATGTATCACAGAACAATTCAAGACTTCTTCAAATGGAAAGGAAACAATATCCTAACATATCTGAAATGAAAATGCTTTTAGACTTTTGAAATCGAAAAAAAAAAACAGTTTGCTGATCTTCAAAACAAAAATCCCGAATAATATATCATTTTTTGCAATATACATTTCTAGGCGTAACTATACAAAACAATCAAGCAACTGTTTTACTGTATTAGGAATATACAATGGAAGTAAGTAAAGTAGGCCTACTCGTCGGACCATATTGATCATAGAGCCGATGAAGCAGCGTTCACCAGTTTCAGTGGCCACGGATTACCATCAGAGCTGGGTAGATCAGAGACACCGTCGAATCCGAGGGAAAAATCCTAGCCTTCACCAGGACTCGAACCCAGGACCTTCGGTACACTAGTCGAACACGCTGCCCCAACGTTCCCCATATTAAATGTAGACAACAGTATAATAAATAGGTCCATACAGCGACTGTATGGGTCTATCACCTTTGCGAAGACCTGCTGGTAAAATAATGTCACTTTATTGAACTAACACCGTTTTAACCGCCAAGTTAAAAAAAATAAGCACCTCCAACCACACAACCACTAGACTATTGCTTGAGGATTTGTTGACAGTTCACACCAGCTACACCACAGTTAAATACACAGTTCACACCAGCTACACCACAGTTAAATACACAGTTCACATTCAGCTACACAACTGTTACATAAGATCTAGATGAATTAATCGGCTTCTCTCGACCAGGGCTAGACTTACTTTATATTATCAATCATAATTATTCAATGTTACTGCACTTCTGATAGAAACACAACACAGCATCATTCAACATGAACTGTTGATTTTAATTATTTTTGCTTGTATAAATAATATGACTCTGCATTTGTGTCAATTTTAGAATTCTATTTTAAAAGTCTATTGTTTTTGTATATGAATTAATTTCTCATTATAATATTTACTAATAATTAATTAGTCGTATAATACACATCACTTTGTATTTAATTCAAATTTCCATTTGTTAGGATCAATAAAACGATCTCAATCTATAAAAATAACAGTATGTATTTTAGAATACACCTTATGCCGTGTTACGAATCGATAATCTAGCGATGTAAAAATTATAATGCATTGAAGTGCTTCCATTGACTGATGACCAATAGCATTGATATTGATATTATTCTCCTATATAGCTTTGAAAAGAATAAGCCTGAAATAAGCCTTGTTGTTGTCAATGTTCACTGTGATAAATCTAGCATGGGATTATCCAGAATTGAGGTTTTGCGATATTTGGTCCCCATCGTCAAAAATCGTCACTATAAGTCAGACTCTACTTCCAAAATGACTTCACAAAGAAGCTCTGCTCCCCCCCCCCATCCATTTAAAACATTACTACATTTCCTGTTTCTATTTCAAACTTAGCATGTTTTGATTCACTTTTATTAATCTAATTGTCATTGTTGAATAGCAATTACGATTCAATAAACAATATAATTACTACAGTTTATTAAGTGAAACTTGTTAAAATGGAAATTTTTGATAAAAGATGCAGATTTGTTTATGTGACAAGACATTGTTTAAACACCCCATTTTCCCTTGTCACAAATATTTGACCTCATATCTCCCCTAGTTGCATGACGTCATTAATGGACGGCCTCCAACTACTTTTTGAATTATATTATTTGTATTCTTTTTATAGTTTCGGAATTTTTTATCGGGTGTATTTTTGTTTTATTTCATTCAATGTTCTTTAAACATTTAGATCTACATAGCCTTACCTAAACTTGAAAAACATTTCAATATTAATAATGTACAGTTTAAATAAAAAATTGTTTACCGGTATTTGTTTTTATTTTTTTATTATGTTTTTACAAATGAAAAGTAAAAACATTAATAACTATTTTATTGTTAACTGTTGTGTGTTTATTAAATTAATATTTTTGTCGTAGAAAGGCCGATTTCTCGTCACCTACAGCCAGACGACGCACAAGTACTAAACCAGACACATTCTATGAAAGGCATGTGTGTTACAAAATTAATTTACTATGATTTTTTTGCTGGCATCATTTATTTTATTTTTTCTCCAAATTAAGCATTGGACTACGTTGAATGAATGTAAAAATGGCAAAGGTAAAAATTGCATGGTAAGAAAATGCCAAGGCAATAATATCTAGGTCTCCTGTAAATGTGGCAATACTCAAAAAGGTAAAACTAGCGAACATCCAAAATCTATGCTTACAATTCAAAGTAGTTCTAGGATAACGCTTTCGCCTACTAAATATATATAAAGATCGTGTTTGTGTCCCCACGGATCCCATTGGTCAATTTTAAAACACGTAAGTTTGTGTCACTGACCTATTTAGGCCTAGGTCTATATACTGTCTAATAATTTTTCACATTTGGCATGTGTCTTCGATAGCTTAGTGGTTAACGTAGCTGACTGCTTCGTGGGCAACCCGGGTTCGATTCTCCATTTTGAGTCCATAGGTTCTCAACGGGGGCGATATCGCCCCCCGGGGGCGGTGAGAGGCTTTAGGTGGGCGCTGACATTCCCGGGGGCGATTGGAGGCGGTGAAGGGCAACTGGGCGGTACAAACGTACCTGATCTATTTTAACACCTCAGCTTTTTTAATCAATTAGTTTTGGGAGGGTGACATGTAATGTAAACGCAAGTGCTGCTAAATTTCTGATATCCCCCAACAGTATGTCTACATATTATTATAATAATAAGAAATAGGAATCGAAGTGACTTTTCGATGAAGTAGGGGTCTGTACTTGGCATATATAGAGTGCGGCCGGCTGGTCCTGTGGTTAGTTCACCGGACTGTCGCCCTAACATCTGCTAATATAAATGATATTTTAATCACAGTTTAACCGAGATGTACTCTATGTATTTTAAGCCGTGTTAATGATGACGAAACTATTCTTAAGCGGTATAGATAAGTAGTAATCATACAAACTGGGTAGTTATTGTAATGTTTGAAAATATACAAGTCACATATTATTTATATAATTTTAAAATACTTTTTACAGTTTGACCATTTGAAAGTTATAAATTGTAAGCCATTTATTTTGTATAAAAGAAAAAAACCCAGAAATATTAGCTAAAAAAAAACGGGCTAATTATCTCCATTTAACAAAAAAATGTTTCCACATTTGATTCAATAGTGATGCCGAACAAGTTCTGTTTTGTAATACATGTAAAACAAATATTACTGATTATTAGACCTAAGGCTTTTGCAACCGAAATTGAAAACAAAACAAGACAAATTGCTAGCAACACACCAGGTAACGATTCGCATTGATTTATTTAAACCTTTTGTTAAGGCAATTTTTTTATCTATTAATTCTTACAATATGTTTCCTTTTCAGTTTTGTTTAAAAGATAATTAATCACACAAAAAGTCTAGTACGCCTAAAAAAATTGCGGAAACTATAGTCCAGACGGGCGGAAAAGGGGGGGGGGAGTAGGCGCTAAAAGAAAGTTTGGGTGGGGGGGGGGGGGCGGTGAGCGGAAAAAAATTGTAAAAGGGGGCGGTGAGCCAAAAAAGGTTGAGAACCTATGATTTAGACTATACCTTTTTTTTTCAACAATTGCCAAACTTTAAAAACAAAAGACATTGTAAATGTACGGGCAATTTAGATTTTTGTTAAATAAAAATACTTACCTATTTTTTTACCCGATTACAATATTTTTTTAAAATTACTTTCCTCAAAGTCTTCAGTAAAATATTAGATTTATAGCTTTCTTTTAATTGTAGTTTATAAGATTTTTATCTGAACCTTATAGGCCTGTTTTTTTTTTCACCCGGGCAACGCCGGGCAATGTAGCTCCTATATATACATATAAAGACCGTGTTTGCGTCCCTTCGAATGCCCATTGGTCAATTTGAAAACGCGTGATCTACAAGCCCAATCACTGACCTAAAGATTATTTGGTAATTAAATATATTATGTCTACTTATCTTATCTTATTTATTACTGTCATTACAGACGCTCCTTCTATAAAGAAGATTGTTGCGTCCTAAGCTAATATTTCCTAAAGAAGAAGCCAATACAACTTTACAAGTTACTACATTGTAGTTTATGAAATGTTTATCTTTAGCGTATAGGCCTATATGCCTATTAAAATTTTCTCCGGGTTTATTTAACGTTACCTTATTATCTCATATCACATATCTTACTTTTGTGATCGCAATGGGCCGTATTGCTGCTGAGAGTTAACACCCTTATAACACCTTGCCCCTTATACAAGTCAATCTTATATACCGTAATTGTAAAGATTGCTGCTGAGAGTTGACACCCTTGCCCCTTATACAAGTCAATCTTAAATACCATAATTATTGTAAAATGGGCAAGGGTGTTAACTCTCAGCAGCAATACGGCCCATTGACATGAGGTTTACCTAGCGTAGTGGTTAGCGTCTTCGACTGCCATGTGGGCGGCGTGGGTTTGAATTCCCGCTATGGTTCTTTTTTTTTTCCTTTACTACTTTTTTAAAAAAATTTCCATTAATATTATTAATATTACTTTTTTTTTAAAGATTGTAAGAATTTTATGACTTAAATATTTCCTAGAATGTTTTCAATAAATAAAACCTAATAGATTAATGAGGCCTAGGCCTATATTTTTCAAGCACGCGAAAGACGAGTGTTTGATTCTCAAGGATAGTCTAACTTTTTTGTTGATTAAAAAAGAGATGTTTTTTTTTACCCGATTACAATATTTATTTTTAATTACTTTCTTTAAATGTTTTCTATAAAAAAAAATTATTTTATCTATATTTTTTTAAGAAATTATAGCTTTTTGTTCATTGTAGCTTATACAAATTGTAGGCCTATCTGTAGATTTAGGCCTAAGCCTATGTAAATGTATTTTCCCCGAGGGACGTCGGGAAATTAAGCTTTTGGTATAATCAAAAGACTTGCCTATATTTAACCCGATTGTAATATGTTGTTATTACTTTCTTAAATGTTTTTAATAAATATTTATTGTATTTCTAAATTTATTAGATCTAGGCTAGATTATATCTTTCTGTTTATTGTAGTTTATTAAATGTTTATCTAGCTTAGCCTATATTCTATATAGGCCGCACAGGCCTATTTAATTTTTCCCCGGGCAACGCCGGGGAATTTAGCTTGTAGGCCTATATATATATATATATATAAATATATATATACATAAATGATTTAAATTATAACATTGGTACCGAAACCAAAGTAAGGATATTTGCAGATGAAAATAAGCTTATAATATATACAGTAGGCCTAAACACTCAACTATTCGCGGTTACCCATTTGCGGCACCCCATTTTCGAGTGTTTGGCTATTTACCCTATGGCATCGTTTACCCGGTATAGGCTACCGGGCTAGCGTCATAACGTCATAAAAACGAATGCCCGGTAAATTGGTTGTGTAGGTCATAGAGACTAAAAGCGCTTTTCGAGGGTATGTCTGTATTTAATTTATCGAGCAGTTTTTATTGATTAACGTCTTCATCGAACAATGGGCTGGGCATGCAATATTACTAAGCTTACATTATTACTGTATTAATGAGTAAGAGTGTGTTTAGATAGTGTTTAGAAAGCATTTATTTAGTACCGAACATAATCTTGTACATAGGCGTTTTAAATCCAATATTCGCGTTTTTTCGCCATTCGCGGGGAGGTAAAAAAAACGTGGGGTATACTGTATATGAAAAAAAATTATACTGAATTTTAACATCGACCTAAATGACTAAGACTCTAAATAAATTGCACAAATTAGAATATTTTTATGCCAAATGCTACGTGTATTAAAGAAAAAAGAAAAAACATGGAAAAAATACAAGCTATGTTTTCTTCATGCAAACAAATAAACGGAGAAAGATGATGGCTAAGATTATTTCCCGAATTTGAAGGGTGCTCCTGAGTCTATCCAGTTCTAATGGCTATCTGACATTGGAATGTGTTCAAAGTTCGTGTTGTAAGAAACAATCACAAAATTGTAATGGTATTAAAAAGTTCGCACGCCCATATTGTGACATCAACATTGCAAAATGCGGGGTAAGATATTTCTTGCGACCGCCAGTAGTTCTGGAACGTCTACCACGCTGTCTAAAGGAATCACAGAGTTTGAAGACAAGTACTGAATTTGCGACTTTGCATTTCTGGTAAATATAGTTAGACATCTTATTGATTGTTAATACTTGACTGCAAGTGAAAGATAAAATAATTATTATCCCATTTTCGCATTCAAAATGAAACTTTAGCTACGGAAACAAAATCTTAGGACTAAAATAAATAATTATCATTTCCTTTCCAATAGTGTTATTACAACCAGGAGAAGGAGACATATCTCGCTACTTTGAAAACATTTGCACGCTTAGACAGCTTTTTAGTTGAATGATGCATATCAAATCCTAATAGTGAGCTCGAAACTCTGATGAGCATTTATAACAATCTAATAATATTAAACGAGAAAAAATTGGGGGTATATTTGTTTGTGGATTTGTTTGTTTGCTTGTGTGTTTGTGTCAGCGTTCTCGAAAACGGGCCCAACGATTTTCGCGAAAATTGTCCTATTGATGTATTCTGGTGAGAAAATGCGTTTTAGATCAATCTCATTTCTTTTGAACCTCTGCTTGACCCTCAATTTTTGGAAAAACCACTTACCATTTCTAAAAATAGCTTTTAAATTGGGCCAAAGGAAAAAAAAAGCATGTCATTGGATTCCCCAGCTAGCGCGATCGCGTTCAATACAACACTTTTGACGTCATAGTCAAGACGACTTTTATTTACTATCAGCGTTTCGGTAATTCCCGTTTTAAAGCATTTAAATCGTTACCATTTTCCGATTCGCCGCGCAATTAAATATAATCAGCGTGAAAATGTGTCATCAATTTAAAAAAAAAAAGAAAGATACAGTTTAATAGTTTATATGTTTGAAGAGTCCATGTTGATTAGGCTCTTACCAATACATTAAACAATTAGGGTACTATTAAACTGTGGAATACATTAAAATATATAATATCGTTAATTGCATAGTTGTGATGGTAAGTATTTTATACAGTCTTTAACATTTACAACCTTATGAAAATGCCTGGCGGACGAAAAAAAAAATAATCCTATTTTAAACTACAAAAAGAGAAAGGCACGGACTGATGATAGTGCAGAAAAATACTATTTTTGAAAATTATTTCTTGCATGTCTTCAGACATAAATTATTCAGTAGATACAACTATAAGGCCAGACAGAGCAGCCAAGCTCAGGTGCATGGGAATAATTTCAAAATTTATTAACAAAGAAATAGCAGAAACACGCGATCAACAATTAAAGAATAAACAAATACAAATTTGTAGATTACAGCAACTAGAAAAGTAAGCTATAGATAAGACAGAAACGAGATTGGATTTTCAAAGAAAGTGTATGACAAAACAATTAGAGGAGGAAACTGCAAAAGAACGAGAAAGACGATTGGAAGAAAAAAAGCAAGCGAAGGACAAAACAACTAGGTAAGGAAACTGCAGATGTAAGAGAAAAGACGATTAGACAATCTGAGACGTCGCAAGGCAGAGCAATTAAAAAATGAAACACTAGATAAACGAAAAGAAAGGTTGCAACTCGAGCTACAGAAAGCCATTCAAGGACTATCGCTAGAGACCATTGATCAACTTGAACAACGCTTGGAAGAGCAACGTCGCCGTAATGTGAGGCGACAATTATTTATGAAACAAAATATATTGTCAACCTACAAGTGCGCAACCAATTCCGACGTTACCTACACAAGTTTGGGACCTTTCAATATAGCATGTATTCACTGTCATGCTGTTCATTTTCCCGTAGAACGGGTGTCGAACAGAATCAACCGCGACTATTTTGGTGACTGCTGTTTATCTGGTCAAGTAAACATAGAGTTATCAGTTTTTCCAAATGAGTTGGCCTGCCTCTTTTTTAAAACGTCGTTTGCTCGCAGAAGAATTCCACAAGAGGATCAGGAACTTAAATTCATGTTTCGCACTTGCTTCGTTTAAGGTAGATGACGATCGGACAATCAATAGTCACGGAGTCTACAGCTTTATACCAGCAGGACAAGTCTACATCCAGTACATCCAACACAAAATGTTAAGGGTGAATTTGAAAGTCCACAATACGTACAGATGTACTTCTTAGATTCCGATGACGCCGTCACCGAGCGACTTAAATATCCACTCAATCATGAAATCATGATTATTAATTTTATTTTAAAGAGTATGCCTACATAGGCCTACAACTATTATAACGTATTTATAATATTGACGTACATCAAACTATATATTATCTATAGCCTATGGTTTAATTGGCATTCACTTTATATTCACATTTCCCATATTGTTGAAGCCTGTCTGAAAAAATCTGACTTGATATGAAAATATGCAGTTTCTTATTCGTGACTACTTTATTTAAATTTGACTAACTTTTTTAAAAAATTAATGTTTTTATAATAGTTTATTTGTCTAAACGACACATTACAATGCATGTTTATTCGTGAACAATCCCCACCTACACTGTATGATATAGTCGTTCAATTTACTGGCTACATTGATGACCTTTATAAAGTAATTGATAAGTATAACATGCAATCTTGATTAGTCATAAGGAATCTTATTGGAGATGCATTTTTGTTCAATTAATAACAGCTTATCAACCGGCATTTATTAAATGATATCACTAAATAATAATTGTTCTTTTGAAAGCTTTTAAAGCAGATTAAAATATATTGTAGCAAAAGATATCATAGTGAAAAAGAAGACATGACTACAAAATACATTTCTAGGCCTACACCTGATTAAAAATGCCCACCTGTAAATAGTAAATTATATACATGTATTCTATTTTTACATTTTCTCTATTGTTTTAAAGATATTTGATGTTAAAGAAAATAAATGCATCATATATTCTAACAATATTAGTATTAATATGATAATGCTTGACATTTCTATTATTAATTTCAGACTATACAGACCGATCTCAGATCGGTCACCCCGATATAGTTTGCTTATAGCAACAACCTAGGTGGTTAAAGACATTTATGCACATCTATCAAACAAAATCAGACGTCTCACTAAATGTATTTTTTATCTCTGTTTAATTTTTGTGACCTAGTTCTAAATTTAATAAACAAGTTTAATTATCATTGTTGTTATAGTTTCTCCAAAAATTAAATTTTTAATAATTTGAAACGCTACCCGGCAGAAAACATTGTATATAAAATATGGCACATCTGCTGAAAAGCTTGGCCACACATGCTCTAGTTAGATGGGAATAGTCCTTACATTACAACTCTTAACTCTGAAGTATTTTTTTACATTTAATAGGTATGTAACCTAGTTAAGTCTAACTAATGGGGCAAAATTCTAATCTTCTTCTTCTTTTATAGTACAGATGCTCCTTCTATAAAGAAGATAATTGCGTCCTACGCTGAGTCTAGACTTGCATCTTAAGAGTTGTAAGAAAAGTGATTTTGTCCTTAAATGTATCTGAGCATTGAAACAGGTGTTATTGGGTCGTATTTCTAAATGAGAGTTGAATGCCTTATGTATTATTACTACTTTACTCTTTGCCCTTCTGTCCTCTAGTGACATAACTTTAGTTATATGTTCTTGTTACATATTGTAAAGATAAATGTGTATAAACCTAGTTTACACTAAATTGTTACACCTTCATTTATTATATTTATAGATCAATATTTATCTGAGTTACTTTCATTATTCAAATATCTGACATTATTGTTTTATTTAAACCGAATCAGGAAAGCGCTACTCAAGCTCAACGCTATGACCATGTAGACAGCCATACACTGGGTTCCAATGGAGTCTCAACTACAAAGCAATGGACGCTGCTGTTTAATTAGCTAAGCAAACACATATAAACAAACCCCTGAACCAAAACATAGCAAGATATTCATAAAACACTATTCAAAACAATTCGTCAGAAACCCAAACATGTTGTGTCAAAACGGTCTCGCTCTACCAGTGATCTAGAAAAAACATGTGAAGCGTGGTTATTTAACTCGTGTAGGGGCTGATTATATCGATGTCACAGTGACATTGGGACTTGGGATATTTATAATTTGGGGTTACTTTTTGACGAGGGGTGGGGGCCGGGAAGTTTACAGTATGGGGATGGGTAAAAGGAAGCATTCTGAATTATACAAAGACATATAACTATGATTTGTGTAATAATGTATATATCTATATATGTAAGACATTCATAAAAGAGAAAGTAAATACATTCATATATTATAAACATTAATGGTACAAATACAATAATACATCCTTCATTCATTGGTTAGCACCGTAATGAGCCAGGATTACTTGTAGTTGTATAGGTTGGAGCCATTGTGAGTAAGTGCCATGGCACAAGACTGAGTGGTTGACGCCTCTGGTGAGTTTACGACAACATGGATTAGGCGCGGAGACAAAATTGTTCATCCGAAGCGCTTGCCAGTTTCATACGCCGTGACTGAAATATAAAAGCTAATGACACTTCTAGGCCTATATTTAGAATAAATGTCTTCCGCTTTTCTACAAGTAAAGTGCAAGAGTAGATCTAGAGCTCAAGAGGAGTCTTACCGTTAAACTACATGTACGCATTAATAGTCGTCTTTATCCACTGAGCTATAATATAATAATACATTAAACCCATATCTTGCTGGCGTCCTTATTTAGAGACACTTCGTAAAATGCGATTTAAGACATGAAATTAAGTTAATAGTTTGCATTTTTTTCAATGAATGTAAAGAATATATACTGATCTATCTAATTATTATCTTTATTTGTCTGCTTTTAGATTTTTTTGCGCTCGAAACAAATTTATATCGCGAGTTTGATAAAATTGAGGAAAAAAAAGTCAAGTCTGAAAAAGTGAGATTTTTTTTAAAGAAAATTATAAAAATTTACTTAAGCTTTAACATAACTTTGTTAATTAATGTTCGCAGAAGGCATAAACATAGATATTAAGTTGAAAACAATAATAATAATTACACAGAGGTGTTAAAACGAACTACCCTTTTTAAGGACGCCAGCAACAAATGATACCGTGACATGAAATTTAGTTTTTTAGTGTTTTCTTTGCTAAAACATAGAAAAACGTTATTTTTTTGGATTTCTTTTGGAATATATTTGGGAGTCTCTAACATTTGAAGCAAGTTGAGTAGGAATGATGTTTTTTTTTTGCCATATTAACTAGTTTTAAAACATTATTGTACATTTATATACATAAATATACATTATTAGACTACTTCTAGGATATATTTCAATTATATTTTCATAATCTGTCACAACCTTTACTCAATTCAACATGCTATTACTTAAATAGAAGACGAAGGTTATATAATACACTAAATATATTGATTCAGCCGCCGTGTATGTTATAAATATGATGTAACTAAAGACATTCTAGTGAATTTCTAGATTCTAGCTCTCCTAATTATGTAAAAACAAATACAAATAATGTTGAATCTGAGATAAGACAATTCAGCTTTACAGATTGTTTTAAGCAAATTTATGTTGACCAAATTCTAGAATACATCATACAGCCGACAAAGAAAGGGTTCTCCTTTTCTTAAGGTGGCTACTCTTTTTATATTACAATAGGATCGACACAAACCTTTCTTGCTTTTTTTTTTCTTTTGCTGGCTCCGATACATTGCCCAAAAGACAAAAGATGCTTATAAGATTATTCGCCACAAATAAGACCAATGTAATGTCCAAAAGGACAATTGTTGCCCATAAAATCTCTCAAATGCCCTGAACACAAATCCTCTTCCAAGAAGACACATCAGCTGCCCAAAATACAAATATGATGCCCTAAAGACGAATGCGCCGTCGTTAAACCTATCCTCTACACATAAGACCAATCTAGTGCCCATTAGACCTATCTGATGCCCATAACAACAATATGTTGCCCACAAGGCATCTGCTGCCCAGAAGACGAATCAGCTCCCCGAACAATGAATCTGCTGCACAAAAGACCTGTCTGCTACACGGAAGACTAATCTGTGGTGTAGGAACTGCATGGAGGCGTTGGAGACGGTCGAACATGTGCTTGTCGGGTGCCCCGCTCTGCAGGGGCTCAGAGTGGAGGGGGAGGCCAACCGTTTGTGCCGACCCTTTATGGTGATTATCACATCTGCGTAATATTGCAAATTTCGTTCTCCGGCCCTAAGAGAGTAAATCTCGGTCCGCTTTATCGTCGAGAAGAGGGGTTCAGGTCTGGTGCTCAGAAGAGCACTTTGTTGCCCAGCAAACCAATTCGTTGCCCTGAAGACCTATCCGATGCCCAAAATACAAATCCGCTGCCCAGAATACCAATCGGTTTTCCAGAAGACCTATCCTACGCCCAGAACACCAATACGAAATAGGTTATTTTACAATGCAATAAGATGAAAACAATTCGATGAGACGCCATCATAGAATATATTTCTTTGTACCATAAAATGCATTATCAAAAAGAATATCAGATATTGTTTTAAGTAATGAGTGATATCAACTATACATATACTGTTGGCTCAGCTGCCTAATATATAATATATCTTCTTATAGTCCTGGGCACAAACTCAGCAGTTGTGTTCTATCAGTTTCCTTTCCTTGATGTTAGAGCAGTAGATACATCTTATAGTATTGTAGACAACACAATAGAATAGTAACTTGACGAGAAAGATTCAGAGTAAATGTTGTTGATAGTTTAATTCAGGTGATATGTTCAATATATACAATATATGTATTATGTACAGTTAGAATAAAATAGTGCAAACACAAGCGTCCTCAAAGGAACATATTTTTAAACTCTCTGTCTTTCAGACAAAACAATAATCATTAAATACTATTCAAGTGGTGCAAGGGACAACCCATTACTAGTAGGGGTGAAAATCATGGTATCATTACAAAACTCATAACAAAAACGATAGGAACTTCCCTATTAAATAATAAGTCGTTCCCAGACACTGATAATTTGAGATCAACACAGAATCCCAACATTACCTAGAATCTCTCGTCTTCTTACTAAACGTCAAGCGATCTGAATGACTAAGCCCCGCCCACAAAATCGTGTGTAGTGAGGGGAGAATAAACATTGCGTGTTCCAATTCTTGGAAAAACAAAATACATGACACGCCCTCACCCAATGAAAGAAATAATGTACCATAATTACCAAAGTAATACCCAACATGGTACATTTTTCGTACTTAACACTATCGTGTTAACAACCATTAATCAATGGAAGATCATAAGACAATTTAAGCAAACATGGCTCATTGGCATAATTAAATTATAAAAAGTGTCATTATTTAATGGTAATTGTGATTATAACGTGATGGACAAATATTTCCCCGTTCACATTAAAATTAACTAATGTCTCAACAAGTACAAATAATTCCAAAATATTCTAGTCATTCTTATTTTAACTATGTACAGGTGTGTGGATTTCCACCAAAAATTTGCAAAAAGTTTTAATCTATTTCAACAAATATAACATTGCTCAAACTCTGGCCATTTTCAACAGTTTACTTCTAATATACAAACTAAAAGATAAGTAATACGTCACTCGAATAAAACTATAGGATACTTCCCCTTTAAATTACAGTGTCAACTTGACATTAACAGGGTTCATACCAAAGGTGATGATTACTTCCCATTTTCCCAAATATGAGGAGAAA
The DNA here is from genome assembly GCA_949126835.1 of Anisus vortex. Classification (NCBI taxonomy): domain Eukaryota; kingdom Metazoa; phylum Mollusca; class Gastropoda; family Planorbidae; genus Anisus; species Anisus vortex. The sequence goes on from OX421493.1 coordinate 20,087,811, forward strand.
TCCGCCCCAGTTACAATTACTACAGTAATCTCAATATTAAAATGTAATCTACCATTATGCGTTTTTGGCAAATTTAATAGTTTAATATAAAAGATTGTTCTGGGTTGGATGAGTGCACACCTTTAGGTACCTTTGTTTTCCTCCATTCCCGGATATGTGGAATATATAACAACGTATATACAACATAGTGAGTATCCACTAGTTTTTCCCATTCTATTACCATGATATAACAATTTAGCAATAGATTTCCAATATTATCTATTAATTTATACCAATTGCTATTACATCTCTTTCTGAGATAAAAATTTTACATATTATTATTTAGTTCTATTCATTAACTAAAATGAAACAAGATAATAAATCAATTAGCTCAAAGTTTCCCCACTTAATTGCATGTGATGACAATTACTTTTATCCATCCATATCAAGTAAAAACATACAAATATATATTTATTGCATAATGCATTAAAACTTAATTGGAATTTCTTTTCCATAATAAAATGAATCAAATGAATTTAAAATATATCAGAACATCAGTATAATACATGATTATAAAAAATGATTAATACTTTCAAAAGACTTGACTTCTGTCTGATACAAATATTCTATAGGTATTCCATAATCAAAATTCAAACGAATGATAGGTTATCATGACACATTCTTAATGAACAAGTGAGATGATCTGAAAAAGAAGCATTGGGTTATTCAGTCAATCATGTAGAAACCGAGATAGAGTATCAGCTGTGACGTTGTCTCTATCTTGTCGATGATACGGGAATGGGATACCAGTCGGTCTTTGTCAAATTACTTAATTTCCCAAAGTCTCTATAAAACCGCAGTGTGTGGTCGGCTTTTGGTACCATCACACAGGGTGTAGACCATTTGCTATCACATTTTTCTCCTATGTCATCTTTTAACCTGCACTTTACATCTGCTCTAATATGCTCAGGTCTGATGGGGTCAAATCTATAAGGACGCTGCTGAATAGACCTGGCAACCTCGGTTAACACTACATCGTGCTCAATGGCATGTGTCCTACTGGGAACATTTGTAAACATTGACTTATTTTCATGTATCAGATTAATAATTTTCTGTGTATCTTCTACCTGAATATGTTCTAGCTTTGTATCTACGCTCGGGCTTCTGTATTATTAAGTTTGTTGTATGCAAACTTGTGTTCTGTCTTAGATAAGTTCGTCGGGACTCTAGCTAATGAAATCATGGGGACCTCCCTTGGTTTACCCTTTTCCCGGGAAACATAGGGCTTAAGTAAATTAATATGGCATACCCTCTGCTTTTGTCTCCGGTCAGGAGTCTTTATCAAATAATTGACCTCGCCAAGCTTTGACTCTATATCATAGGGTCCACTAAACTTTGCACTTAAAGGCTGATTTTGCAAAGGTAGAAATACAAGAACTTTGTTACCTGGTGCAAAAGTTCTAGCTGTAGCTTTCCGGTCATAGTTCTGTCTCATACGCTCCTGCATCTGTGGAAAATGAATCTTTACATGGTTAAAAGCATGATAAAGCCTATTTTTAAATGTATCTACATATGACAAAATTCCAATCGGTTCACTGTCCGTTAGCCAAGTTTCATGTAGAAGTTTCAACGGACCTCTGACTGAGTGTCCATACACAAGTTCAAATGGGCTAAACCCCAAGGATTCCTGTGTGGCCTCCCTTGCAGCGAACAGTACATAAGGCACACCCTTATCCCAGTCTTTCTCGTTTTCATATTAGTACTTTTTAAGCATCGATTTTAATGTCTAGTGAAACCTTTCCAGAGCTCCCTGGCTCTCAGGATGATAGGCACTTGATAGCCTATGGCTTATCCCTAATTGTTCCATAACTTGTTTGAAAATGTTCGAAATAAAGTTAGTCCCCTGGTCGGACTGTACTGTCTTCGGTAGGCTATAACGTGTGAAGAAATTTGTCAGGGCGTCTACCACCTTCACTGTTGTTATGTTCCGCAACGGAATGGCTTCCGGGAAGCGAGTGGATGAACACATGACTGTGAGCAGGTATTGGAAACCGGCTTTTGTTTTCGGCAACGGGCCCACGCAATCAATGAGTATATGACTGAATGGTTCGTCGAACGCTGGTAATGGCTGGAGTGGAGCGACAGGAATACGTTGGTTAGGTCGGCCTAATATTTGGCATACGTGGCAAGTCATGCAGTATTGTTCGACATCTCTTCTCAGTTTTGGCCAGTAGAAGTAAGGGAGGATACGGTGGTGCGTTTTTCAGACTCCCATGTGACCAGCGAAAGGAAGATCATGCGCCATACGCAGCATATCTTGACGATAGCACTTAGGTATTACAATCTGGTGAATACTGTCCCACTCGTTTGTATCTGAGTTGAGCGGTTTCGACTTTCTCATCAACACTTCATCTTTCATGAAGAAACATTCCACCATTGCATCTGCAGTCTTGTCATCATCAGCTTTCATTCTGAGTTACATTATTACTTCGTCATTCAATTGTTCTTTCACCAATTTCTGCTTTGGTGACAAAATGTTATCGTTCTCTGTTGCATCACCAGTTGTTAGTTCAGCAAAGAACGTAGCACTTAAATCGATGTCAGGTGTTTCTGTTATCACTGTTTCATTCGCATGTGTGTCTTCAGAACAGACAAACACATCTTTCGTTGCACTACACGGCGTAGCAGGATCCTTTACCGACTTCTTTTTCTGCATTGCTCTTGTCAGTGCACATGTTGGGCGTTCATTGGCAGGACGTAGGTTTGTGTCCTCCGCCATCTTTGTCTCCAACACTTTAACCATGGGCTCGACAGTGACTCTGCCGCCCATAATGTCATTTCCTAATATCATGGAAACGCCAATGACGGGTAGTGCGCGCCACACTCCCACTACAATGTTACCTGTAAAAATCTCCGACTCGAGTTTTATTCTGTGCAGTGGAGCTTCCACAGCCTCCATACTAGCACCCCTCAGCACAACAGACTCACCGGTACTGGTGGAATCTGTTAACGCCACACTGCCCTCTAGGATCACGCTGACAGCAGAACCCGTGTCGAATAATATCTGTATTTTCTTTTTGCTGAGTACATCGACTTCTGTCGACACTGTCCCCTCGTAGACAAAGGGTCGAAAATCGGATAGGTCGTCCTCTTCCGGGACTTCAGGAACCATCTGTTCCTCACGGCCTTCTGAAAGCATTATAGATTGAGTACAGCTATTGTATTTTACCTTAGATAGGCTGTTCTAAAAAATCATCGACTCCACGACTATGGGCGATGTCGGCCGCATTTCTTTTGAGTTTCTTGACCCTGTGTTGCACACTTCTTCTGTCTGCTTGCTGTCTTTCTGCACTCTGGCACAGTGTAGAATAGCACCTTGCTTCTTGGTAAGGATCCAACAATCTTTCTTCATGTGGCCCTCTTTCTTGCAGTTGAAACATACCACCTTTGCTTTATTTACATCTGTCTGCTTCCTGAAATGAACTAAGTTACTATTATTATTTACACTATTGTTCTTATTATTGTTTTCACTTGTCACTTTTGGTTTACTAGCCTCCTTGGGCTCTGGTTTGTGCCCTTTGGGTTTGTCAGCACAATATGGCTTTATGCTGGCGTGAATTATGGCATAGTTATTTGCCAATCTAGCAGCTTCATGCACATCTTCAACCCCTCGATCTGAGATGTGAGTTTTAATATCCACTCGAATACAATCATTGCATTCCTCAAACATTATTAAGTTCTTTAGTTTATCAAACTTACTTACATTCTGTGACCTTAGCCACTGTTCTAACATTTTCTCCTTTTGTCTCAAAAAGTCTACATGAGTTTGATCATATGCCTTCTTTCTGTCTCTAAATAGCTTTCTATATTTTTCTGGTGTCAGGAAATAACTTTTTAGCACCCTATCTTTGATCACTTCATAGTCATTTATTTCCTCGGGTGTTAAACTCAACACTACGTCCAATGCTTTTCTTTTGTTGAGAGTTGATCTTAACAATAAGGCCATCTTATCATCAGGGAACTGATAGTCTACAGCTTAACAATAAGGCCATCTTATCATCAGGGAACTGATAGTCTACAGCTATCCTCACAAAAAGCAAAAAGAAGTCTTGAACATCTTCTTCTCTGAATATAGGCAAGTGTTGCTTCATTGCGCTAATATCCATACCATTGCTGTCCCTGCGATGGTCAGATCTGATCATGCGTGACATCTCTATCCTTTCTCTACTTTCCTTTTTATCCTAACTCTCCTTTCCATACTTTCTAATTTCATTCTCTTCATAGCTAATTGGAATTTTAGGTTTTCACTCAACCCTTCATCTTCATCATTGTTTGATGATCTAGATGACATATTTTGTACCTCGTCTCCATGGGCAATTACCTCGCTTCCACTTGGAGCTACATTACCTTCATTGATATCGTTCTGGCCCACATCAACTACATTACCAGTGTTCATGGCATTCTGCCCGTTCAAACATGTCATAATTTCTTTGATCAAACGATTACGATTAGGTCTTGCCTGTCCTGCCTCAATCCCAAAGGACTCAGCTAATTCTTTTAGTTCAGCAAACGACATGGCATTAAGCTCCTCACTTTAGATATTTGAAGCCATAGTATAGCGTTCGTAATATTTGTGATAGTAGTGTAATATATATGGTATAGTAAAATATAAAGTCCCAACTTACGATTTGTCCAGAAATTTGCACCATATATTATTACACACTTCGTGGAATCTTCACACTTCCAAAGGAATAAATACGCAAACCAATTTCTTTCCTTTTTTAAAAAAAAGAATAGTTTCACAGTCCTAGAAAACGAAACCAGTTTGTTGACCAGTTTACAAACCTCATTAGTCCTAGAAAACGAAACACAAATATGCCGCTCTCAGTACTACTAATGTCACAAAATATTTGTAGTCCTAGGTCAGGAAAAATATAACTCAAATTTTCCGGTACAACCAACAAATTTGTTCCAATCCCAAGTCAGGAAAAGTAGAACTCAAATATTCCAGACGAGATCAACAAATTTTATCAATCCTAGGTCAGGAAAAGTAGAACTCAACTATACCGAACCAGACCACTAAAATTTTGTTACATCCACAATACCCTTGTGGCCAGAGCTGTGTAGATCTTGTTGATAATTCTCGTTAGTCCTAGAGAGACTTTAGTTATTATTATTTATGTTTCAGTATTACACGAACTCTTCTTATAGTCCTGGGCACAAACTCAGCAGTTGTGTTCTATCAGTTTCCTTTCCTTGATGTTAGAGCAGTAGATACATCTTATAGTATTGTAGACAACACAATAGAATAGTAACTTGACGAGGAAGATTCAGAGTAAATGTTGTTGATAGTTTAATTCAGGTGATATGTTCAATATATACAATATATGTACCATGTACAGTTAGAATAAAAAAAAGTGCAAATACAAGCGTCCTCAAAAGAACATATTTTTAAACTCTCTGTCTTTCAGACAAAACAATAATCATTAAATACTATTCAAGTAGTGCAAGGGACAGACCCATTACTAGTAGGGGTGAAAATCATGGTATCATTACAAAACTCATAACAAAAACGATAGGAACTTCCCTATTAAATAATAAGTCGTTCCCAGACACTGAGAATTTGAGATCAACACAGGATCCCAACATTACCTAGAATCTCTCGTCTTCTTGCTAAACTAAACGTCAAGCGATCGGAAAGACTAAGCCCCGCCCACAAAATCGTGTGTAGTGAGAAAAGAATAAACATTGCGTGTTCCATTTCTTGGAAAAACAATATACATGACATTAGTATGTTCTGAACTACTTTTCAAGTTTAAAAAAATGGTAATGACCATAGGAAAAGTATAAAAGATCAAACCCTTGTACAATGGTAATAGTAGCATATGCTTTTGTTAACATTTGAATAGCTCGAGGCTACAAAAGTGTGACTCTGTCGTTTTTTCCTGTGTGGTCTTCATTTCATTAGGTTGTCAAAGAAACATTGACAAGCCTTTGACTGCTCTTCCATGTTGAAATCAGTGCGGTCGTTGCGATCTATGAACTTAGGCTAATATTGAACACGCACACTATAGGCACAGTCATAGTTGGCTGAATAAAAAACAGAAATAAAAAAAATATCTGCACATAACTGTAACTTCTCTGCCAGTGTCTGTGTTGTGGAAGTGGTAGGCTTGTATTGCAATATAAATGTTAACCTGTCACGAAGTAAGGGTCGGCAACATATGGCACGCGTGCCAGACTTGGCACGCAGAGCGATTTCAATGGAACGCGGAAGACCACCAAAAAGGCAAGTCAAGTCTCAAATACAAGTAAAGAGCAATATGACTTTTATGCTGTTGGCACGTTAAATGACTTACAAATGCTACTTTGGCACACTAATACCAAAAGGTTGCCGATCCCTGGCTTATTGTATAAGGCATAACCTAAGTATGTCTATCTCGTTCATGAGGTAGAAGTAAAATATACAAATAACCAAAAAAGTTTGAGAAACGTTAATATAGGGCCTTGTCTAGCTCAGCGGTTCCCACCCTGTGGTTCGCGACTCCCTTGGGGATCGAATGACCATTTCACGGGGGTCGCCAAAACGAAAAAACATCAGAAAGCTTGTTGACAATGGGGCGGGACTATTGTGACGAAATTAATTTTATTTTTGGGGGTCGCCAAAGCATTAGAAGCTGTATTAAGGGATCGCGGCCTAAAAAAGGTTGGGAACCACTGGTCTAGCCCCTTATAACGGGCCTATAATAGGGAAATCTGAAATGGCGCCTCAAGATAATGTGAAGGAAATGTCAGTTTGTTGCCTATCCAATAGATCCTGGGGCGACCGCCCAAGCCACCCCCCCTAGCTACGCTACTAGATCCAGGGCCCTCACAAGCCTTTGTGGCGCCCCTGGGCAAAAGTTTTAGCGCCGCCCCCTTGCATACTGTAACTGCTTTGTTTAGTTCATAGGTTCTCAACCTTTTTCGGCTCACCCCCTCCCCTTTTTCAAATTTTTATCTCACACTGCTTACCCCCCCCCCCCCGCCCCCCTCCCCTTAATCCGAAGTTGAACTAATGAGTCAAATTTGCCGCATATAATTTGTATAGGCCGACTAGATTTGTATGCATATTTATCATCCTAAAAAGAGCTGAAATATCATAAAAAGAGCTGAAAGTAATACATTTGTTTAATTGTTGTTTAATAAATAATAATAAAAAAATATAGGCCTACTGCAAAAGAGGTTGTATGATGTATAAGATTTTCTCTCAAATTATTGTCTTTGGTATCCAAAAACTTTAGCATCGAAACAAATATCCATACAATATATTTAAACTTTAGATGACTAGCGTACATAAGTGGTAATTTTTTGTTTTTTTTTTGGTTTTTTGTAGTCCCTTAACCTTGGCGGTCGTTGGGGGGGAGCTAATGGACACTGGCGAAAATAGTCAAACAAACTTTTACTAAAACATTTATAATTAATTGTAACAACTGCGACTCCTTCCATTGTCATATCGATATCATTATCTTTGGAGATGCATCCCCCCCCCCAATGCTCTATTTTTTTATTCCATTCACGTTTCTCTAAACACTATGATGTGCTGCACTAGCTATTTGGACTGTCGATAGCAAGTCCTAACTTTCGTCTGGAGTGGTGATCCTAGCCAGTTCTGCACTAACTATTTGGACCGTCGCTCGAACATCCTAGCTTACGCTTGTAGATGTGTGTTTAGCTTCTCCCTGGAGATGTGAGTTCTAGGTTTAGCCTTGAGTTGTGCATCCTAGCCTGTGCTGCACAGGGAAAGTGGACACATATATAAAGCTGAACTTTTTTTCCAGTTTTTACTGTTTGCGATACGAGTGCTACGTTCAGTTGATTTCTAATTCGTTTAAAAGTTTTTTTTAAGATAGTTTCGGAAAATCGTTTTGACTTTTGTTTTTGTACAAAAGTTGTGGGTAAACATTTCCAATGTTTTAATAATTTAAGCCCGAAAATTGATAAAAGAAAAAAATGTGTGTGGCAAAAATATTGATAAAATCCGGCATAATTAGGATAAGTTTCTGCTGGTGTCGAAAATATTAAAAAATTAACCGTCAACTTATTGTATTTGATCCTAGCTTCTATTTTGCTCTTGGCTCAGAAATTTTAGAAAACATCCAAAGCGAATGGAAATTGTCTTTGAAGCCGCCGACAGAGTTATAAGGTCTCCTAAGAATGACCGAACGATAGGTAACGATAGGTTTGAGCTCAGGGGGAGGGGGGCACTTCCAAGCTATGTCCGGGCTCAGCCACCCCACGACAAGCCAAAGGCATAGCGTGCCGTGTAACAGGGGAAGGTCTACTCAGCCCAACTTCTCTATCTAAACTCCCATGACGAAGAATACATTGAAATGTTAAAGGAAAAAGACAAATATTTTAGTGCTTATAAAGACTATCCTTTGACAAAAATAAATTCCGTTTACCTGGAACATCGCTTCGAGGCGGTACCTATGTGTAATCTTTGTCAAAGACTTTGGAACTTAGAACGATATTCTAAAGTTGTAGAAAATATGGCAGAGTGGTTTGACAAACCAGAGTATCAATGCCAAAGTCCTAATGATATTTGACATGTTTAGTATTAAGATCACACAATACAATACAAACCTCAGGAAGGCCCTGTGCATTAATATCATGAACCTGATTGTTTTAAAAATCATTTACCTTATCTGGCTATTTCAGTGATCTATGCCCAACAGAAGACGCGTGTAAAAATATTTTTTTTTCTCTAAATGTATTTATGGTATTTTATAATAGACGTGCTTGAATTTACATTGATGGAAAGCTAATTACTATTTGTATTAAAACGAAAAATTAAACATGTACTTAGACTACATCATATTATTTATAACCGTTACAATAGGTTATATATAATTCCTATTTATCTAAACTTACAAAACAACAGCTTAAAACTAAATGCGAAATGTTGCTGAACATAGAACTTTGCTTTTTGTTTGTTATTTTTATGTAAAGACAGTTTTAATTTTCTTTATTTGCAGGCATTATTTCCTTATATATCTCTTGTTCTCCCTTTTGCCGATTTAATGAATCAAAATTATGTTTAATAAATAATTATAATGTATCAATGTCTTTCATAATTATTTGAATATTTGTTCTTTACATAAGTGGGTCTTCTTCTATTTGAATTAATTGTCTATGAGACGCTATTTCTCCATCATGTTTCTTAATTCAAACTAAAACAATAATGTTGATTTATTTATACTTATTATGCAAAATCCTTTATTATTTATATCTATGAACGTGTGGTGAAAACTTTTCCTAGTTTGATAAGTTCAATGTTATATTATAATTAGGATGTATATTATCAACACTTGCCTCAGAGTAACAATTCCATGTATAAATAAATTCGACTCAATTTAAACAGTCATCTATCTGTATTTTCTTTATGCAATCATCTATCTATGTTTTCTTTGTTGTACAGTCATCTATCTGTGTTTTCTTTATACAGTCATCTATCTGTGTTTTCTTTGTACTGTCATCTATCTTTGTTATTTATACAGTCATCTATCAGTGTTTTCTTTGTACAGTCATCTATTTGTTTTTTCTTTGTGCAGTGATCTATTTGTGTTTACTTTTTGCAGTCATATATCTGTGTTTTCTTTATGAAGTCATCCATCTGTGTTTTCTTTATACAGTCATCTATCGGTTTTTTTCTCTATGCAGTGATCTTTTTGTTTTTACTTTATGACATCATTTATCTGTGTTTTCTATGTGCAGTCATCTATATGTGTGAAGGTCAGTGACTTGAATTAAAAGTATGTATCAATTGCTTTGTACTGTATTATTGGTCGAGTTTTGAATGTTGCGTATTTTGTGTTTGAGGAGTGTTAGTATTTGTGAAATTGTAAGTAATTGACTTTTAATTTAGATATGTTTTTATTATTTGTTATATATCTATGGACTTGTGTGACAGTTTGGTGTAAACATAATGTGTATTAACATAGTTTTATATTTATAAAATCCCCGGAACTCTGTTAATGCCTAGGCCTTGCTGTAATTTTATTAAATCTTTTTAGAATTATTTAAATTTCGTTTTTATTAAATTAGTTTATTTAGAATAATAGGTAGGAATTTCTTTGCAGGGTTCGATATAGGTTAGATTAGTAGATATTTAGCAATGAGATATTTAGACTAAGAATTAGCACTAAATCTACAGGAAATGCTCAGTTTTAGAATTTGTTAAGAAAAGATTTTTAACTGTCATCAGAGACGTTCGGTCAGTGAATATAATAGAGCTAATTAAATCACATCCGTTTGAGATGGCCATATTATGAAGTGACCATTGGTCAGTTTATTGTGTAGATATGTGTGGCTTGGTTCGGATCTGATGTAGGTTGGGTTTTGGTTACTTTTTAAAATGTGAATTTTATTTTATACTATGTCTGCTTTGTTTATTTTATGTACATTGAATCATTATCGAAGATTATTGCTGGGATTATATAATAGTGAGGGACCTAACTCTGTGGTATAGAGTTTGTTGTATTTCTTGGTCTAGTCTTCATTTGTCTAGGTTCTGGGTTTAAGTGTATTTGATGATTTTTGTTTCCTTTAAATGGGGTTAATTGATTTTTATTAATAAACATAATAATTTGTAGTGTAAAAGTGATTGAGTGTATTTTATTTTTGGTGTTTAGTGTTGTTGTTGGTCTGTTTAGGTTAGTATAACCTCTTTGTCCCAACGGAGATGTCACGGAAACCCAAAGCCCCGCTTGCCCTAGATTAGATTAATTTAGTTAACTATTGCTGCCCCTTGCCACACAACCCTCTTGCTTAGACTGTCCTACCACCGCCCACACGCTGTTACATGTGTTTTCTATGTGCCGTCATCTATCTGTGTTTTCTATGTACAGTTATCTAGCTGTTTTCTTTTTGAGCACTCATCTATGTGTGTTTTCTGTGTGCATTCAACTATTTGTGTTTGTTTTCTTTGTGGTGATTGAAACTGTTCTCTAAAGATATCATGCCAATACAACAAAATAGTCAAGTCAAAGCTTTGTTGGCCATAATACTCCGGCAAAGTTAGCCAGTTTGGGAAAGAAAAGTGCTGCGGAAGACATATAGAGCTGTACAAGACACAGATGGCTGGAGGTCAAGAACAAATGAAGAACTATACACTATGTACGAGGATCCAACCGTGATAGCTGAAATAGAGAAGGTCAGACTGAGATAGGCAGGCCACTTGGAAAGAATGACAGACGGCAGAGCAGCTAGAACAGTACATCACCAGAGACCAAGAGGAAAGAGTCTTAGGGGCAGACCAAGACAAAGATGGCTCGAAGCTATAGAGTCAGATCTACAAAATCTTGGTGTGCGGGCTTGGCGAAGGAAGGCCCGGGATAGGCCCGAATGGAAGGAGGTGGTGGAGCAGGCCAAAAACCTACATGGGCTGTAGCGCCATAGGGTTGGATGGATGGATAGTTTGCCAGTGATAAATGACTAGAGGATCATGTTGAAATAGACTCCCAGCCCAAGGCATGTACATACCGCGGGTTAGCGCATTGCGCCCTGTACACCCTAAATGCCACTCAATCCTATCACAGGCATTACATTATACGTATTGTGCTCGATTGTCTAGCGACAGCGCGTTGAGGTGGCTTACTAAAGGCCCCAGTACAAATTCTCTGAAAGGGAATAATGGTACAAAAGTATAATGTATAGAAAAGTAGCTTCTTATTTGTATTGTATAGAGTTACTATTTGAATCCTGCGTCCTGAGAGAAGCTTTGAACGGTCTTGTAGCGTAAAGGGCACTATACGTAGTTATTTGGCTCGTGTAGAGGCTGATTTATTGCAATGTCACAGTGACGTTGGGCCTTAGAATATTTATTTTTTTCCGTATCCCACGTGGCTGGCGCGGGTGCTGTTGATTCGAGTAATTCTACTACAAGACACGAATACTACACATAGGCAGGTACAAGAACAAAGATTGATTCAATGCTGGGATGAATTTCAAATACTGTTTATTTAGGCATAAGTCGATAGATAGCAGAAGTAATCCACAATACAAATTTACAGCGTATCGGTATAATTGGACGAGACGTAAACACGTCTCCTCAGGTCTGTAATTTACGGCTCCAATGGCAGTTTTTCAATCTATCCTAAACTAAGAAGTACCCTTTGTAGGGATATGGGCAATGGGGAGGGGGGGGGCGATCGGGAAAATACAAAGGTTTTTTGAAACCCTACATCCCGGACGGGGGCTGTTGCGTATGTGTTAGTTTACGGGGGGAGTTTTGGGCGCCGACTGTAAGAATTTCGCGCGTAAACGAAATTTGCTTATCTTGACCAGTCGTCGGTAGCTGAGGGGGATTAAAGGAAAGCTAGTCTTGGCAAGGGTTGGGAGGTTACACTGTTTACGTTGGAGACATAAAGGGGGGGGGGAATGTAAGCATCTTAAATATATACAAGGACAGATAAGTATGTTTGTGTACTAATATATTTATATATATATCGATACATGTAAGACAGTTATAAAAAAGAGAATGGAAATACATTCATATAATTTAAACATTTATGCAAGGAACAATTACAATCATACATCGGTGAGCACCGCAATGAACCATGATTAATTGTAGTTTATAGGTTGGAGCCATTGTGAGTAAGTGCCATTGTACCAGACTGGGCGGTTGGCGCCTCTAGTAAGTTTGCGAAAGGTCTTATTTCTGCTGAGATTAATGACAAAAGCGTCAATGAATTATTGAATTATTACACAAAAGATATACAGAATCCAAAAACAATAAAACATTTGTAAAGTGCTGTAAAGTTCACTACAAGTAAATATACATTAGAAAATATTAGCAAGTAAGACCTCCAATCCAATCATCAAACAAAAAATCCCTTTGGAAAAAGATATTTAAAGAAATAAACAAAGTAGTAATAATCTATAAAACATACCATTTTATCTTTTTAATGAAATATAACAATCTATAAGGGATCTAAAGCATTTATTAGTCTTTATATATAAATACAGGTTCTATAATACATGAAAGATGCGATTGTATTAATATTTTCATTGTTGCTTCCCTTTTACAGTTCACTATTCTGACAAGAATTCTTGATTAAGTTTCACATAGTCCTTAATATTGTGATCTATAGTCTGATGAAAGTTGTGGTTAGTTCCCCTCCCCCTTTCTTTCTTTCTCATTAACCCTTTTTTTCACTCTCTCTCTCTCTCTCTCCTTCTCTTTCTCTCTCTAACTTACTCTCTCTCTCGGTGTCTCTTTCTTTCTCCAACCAGCTCTCTCTCCCTCTCCCCCTCTCTCAGTAGTATAGTGTGTAGTTTTCGAGTCGCATTTACGGAGCCGCTCCGTAACCCGGAAGTGACCTTTGACCCGGAAGAGACCTTTGACCCCGTTACCGGAAGTGACCCCGACCAGAAGTGACGTCATCCAAGATGGCGTCTTGTCGTGTTGTTACACGACCGGCCGTGACCTAGTGACCCGGCAGTGCCCTTTTGACCTAGGGACGGTTTGAACTAAGATGGCGTCTTGTCGTGTTATTAGCACGTGCTTTAATTAAAGATGGCGGAACCAAGATGGCGTCTTGGCGTGTTTTTAACATGTGATTTGATCATGTGATTATTTTGTGTGGTATTATTTTTTCCCATTGTCTTACAATGATTGACACATGTCATTTTTTTTCTCCCACTGTTTTATAAGGGTCTTTCTAAGGTTCAGCGGTTCTAAAATTTTATAATTAATTAATAATATTAATTAAGTAATTGATCACTTGTATAGTGTTCTTTATAATTTTCAATAGTAAAAGGCTTTATTCAATAAGTTTATTGTGTTTATTGCCCTAATTAGCACCTTTGAATCGATAATTGATGTGTAAGGGTTATTTTTACTTACTTGGCGGCAGTAATTTTCTTAATTTTATACTTAACTAATTAACTAATTATAATTTGTATAGCCATAATTAACTTGTAAACAGGTGTTTTTAATGACTAAGGGCCGTAATTATCACTAAATAGACACATTTTAATACGTTTTTACCTTATTAATTACATGGATACATTAATTGTCTCTATTTTATACTTAATTAACATATTATAATTTTTATAGTTATAGTTAACTTGTAAACAGGTGTTTTTAATGACTAAGGGCCGTAATTATCACTAAATAGACAACATTTTAATACGTTTTTACCTTATTAATTACATGGATACATTAATTTTCTTAATTTATTCTTAACTAATGAACTAATTATAAATTTTATAGCCATAATTAACTTGTAAACAGGTGTTTTTAATGACTAAGGGCCGTAATTATCACATTTCAAGCAACATTTAATACGTTTTTACCTTATTAATTACATTAATTGTCTCTATTTTATACTTAATTAACATATTATAATTTTTATAGTTATAATTAACTTGTAAACAGGTGTTTTTAATGACTAAGGGCCGTAATTATCACTAAAAAGACAACCTTTTAATACGTTTTTATCTTATTAATTACATGGATACAGTAATTTTCTTAATTTATTCTTAACTAATGAACTAATTATAATTTTTATAGACATAATTATCTTGTAAAGGGGCGTTTTTAATTACTAAGGGCCGTAATTATCACATTTCAAGCAATAATTATCATGTAAGTAACACACATTTACCTACTTCGATACAGTAATTATCTTAATTTATTCTTAACTAAGTAACTAATTATAATTTGTATAGCCATAATTATCTCGTAAAGGGACGATTTTAATTACTAAGGGTCATAATTATCACATTTCAAGCAATAATTCTCTAATAATGTACCTTTTTACTTACTTTGATACAATAATGTTCTTAATTTTATTCTTAACTAATTAACGAATTTTAATTTGTATAGCCATAATTAACTTGTAAAGGAGCGTTTTTAATGATCAAGGACCGTAATTTTCACATTTCAATCATTTTCTAATAAGGGGCACATTTATTTACTGGGATACAGTCATTTTTTCTAAAGTTTTTTACTTAATTAATTAAATAATTTTAATTTGTATAGCCATAATTATCTTGTAAAGGGGCGTTTATTAATTACCAAAGGTCCTAAATATCACTAAACAGGCCACATTTTTTTACTTTTTTACATTTTATTTACTTGCATATAGTAATTGTCTTTATTTAATACTTAATTAACTAACTAATTATAATTTTAATAACCATAATTAGCTTGTAAGGGCCGTTATTATTACTAAATAGGCCACATTATTTTAACTTTTTACATTATTAATTACTTGGACACAGTCATTTTCTTAATTTATTCTTAACTAATTAACGAATAATAATTCTTATACCCATAATTAGCATGTAAATGGGCGTCTTTAATTACTAAGGGGCCGTAACTACCACTAAGTAGGCCTTAATATTTTTACTTTGTTACATTATTACTTACTTGGATACAGTAATTTTCTTTATTTCAGCTGAACTAATTAACGATTTTTAATTTTTATAAACATAATTAGCTTGTAAAGGAACGTTTTTAATTACTAAAGGCCGTAATTATCACTAAATAGAACACATTTTATATACTTTTTACCCTTTTACTTATTAGGATAGAGTAATTTTCTGTATTGTATACTTAACTAATTAACTAATTTTAATTTTTATAACCTAATTAACTTGTAAAAGGGCGTCTTTAATTACTAAAGACCGTAATTAGCACTAAATAGGCCATATTATTTTAACTATGTTTACATTATTAATTACTTGGATATATTAAGTTTCTTAATTTTATACTTAATTAAATGACTAATTTTGTAAAGGGAATGTTTTTTAATTACAAAGGGCCGTCAATAAAACCACTTTTTAAATACTTTTTAAACTGTTTCCTTACTTGAATATAGTAATTTTCCTAATTGTATACGTAATTAATTAACAAGTTTTAATTTTTATAGCCATAATTAACGCGTAAACGGGCGTTTTTAATTACTAAGGGCCGTAATTATCACTAAATAGGCCACATTTTTTTACTTTTTTACATTATTAATTACTTGGACACAGTAATTTTCTTAATTTATTCTTAACTAATTAACGAATTATAATTTTTATAGTTATAATTAACTTGTAAAGGAGCGTTTTTTAATTACCAAGGGCCGTAATTATCACAGTTTATTCGATAATTCTCCAATAATGTACCGTTTTACTTACTTTGATACAATAATGCTCTTAATTTTATACTTAGCTAATAAACGAAGTATAAATTTTATAGTTATAAATAACTTGTAAATTGCGTTTTTAATTACCAAGGAACCCATATTTACTTACTGGATAGAGTAATGTTCTTAATTTTATACTTAATTAATTTACGAATTGTTATTTTTATAAACATAATTAGCGTGTAAAGGGGTGCTTTTTAAGTACCAAACACGTGCTTTTATCACGTGATTATTTATAGTATTACACGTGATTTAATTAAAGATAGTATTACACGTGCTTTTATCACGTGATTATTTATAGTAATACACGTGGTTTGAACACGTGATTTAATTAAAGATATTTAATACAGCTACGATAAACAACAGTACAACAGTACAACAGAACGACATAAAGTACAACAGTACAACATATAGATAAAAACAAAAAATAGGTTTCGGGTTATATATATGAGTTTTATTCATCAACGGTGAGATCAAGTATACAGTAATGATCCTTTTTCAGCAACACTGGCATGGGTATTTAATACATTATCATGTATTTACAATAACTAAATAAGTTTATTTTTAATAATACTATCATAGTATGTACATCAAACAAAAAGTTTATTTATACCAATACATATATACAATATCAATCAAACAAGTTTATGTATATCAATCAATAAAGGTTATTTGGAATAATACATATATACAATAGCAATACATATATACAATATAATGTATTTACATCAGAAGACAATTTTTATTTTACAACAGAATGTTTTACACAGGTCAATGGCGGTCATTATGTGTGTATGTGTCTAGAGGTTCCTAAAGAATTATATTTCTAATGGTGATGTAGTTACATTGTCTGCTTGTACTTGCCTTTTGATATAGAAATAAGAAAGTGAACTGCAGTGTTGTCTGTATGTGTAGACAGAGGCTCCCTGTGATTTAAACCCTATATTTATCCCACCCCCTGCTTTTTGAGTTGTGAATACATTCATGAAAGTATCTTTATGTAAGGGGTTGTGATGTTTCGATAGACCTCGTATAAGTTAAGAAATATTGAATCAACCTATAGGAAAGTCTTGAAGGGGGTAGATGTAGAAAGTCGTAGCTGGAATACTCTCTACCTGATAATTAGTGTTTGATCTGTTTTGAAGTCCTATATCTAAAATGTCTGTTTCATTTAAGTGTTCTATGAATGAGTGAAAATCATGTATATTATTAATTAGTCTTGGAGTGTCTAAGGCAGTTGCGTTGTTAACTGAGCTATGAAAGAAACGAAGTTCATTTGTCTCCTTATGTCTTAAAAGGAGATGGTGACTGTAATTTATTTTGTATCGTTTTGTTTGTTGTGTGAATAGCTGGTATGTTAGTCGTGTCTGCCAGTCAATGGGATGTTTACTTAAGGGACTATGGAAATAGTTATAGGTTGAAATGTGCTTGTGGATGTTATGATGCGTTTGTAGAGCAGTCCAATGATCGATATACGTAGCCCTTATGTCTTGTGGCAAATGATCTAACAAGTCAAGTTCGTCTTGAATGTCCATTAAATCAACGTCATTATGTTGGCTGTCTAATACAGTAAGGTCTAATAATTGTCTTTTGGTTGTTTGCTTTAAATCATTATTTGCCTTCCTTTTTTGTGTAGTTGTTGTCTCTGTAGATGTGGACGCTGTTGGTATTGTCTCTACCGCAGTTGTTGTCTCTGCCGCTGTTGTTGTCTCTACCACTGTTGTTGTCTCTGTCGCTGTTGGTGTGGTTGTTTCTGATACACCAACTGTGGAAATTTTAAAAAAATATATAAAGAAAATTATAACATTTTAATATATTAAACAATTATAAGTTGTTTATATGTAACTTATAAATAAACACACCAATACACATAAGTTAAAAATAATTAAAGTAACATACCATCAACACTCTGTGTATGTGCTTTCTTTGTGTGTATGAGTAGATTGTCAAGTCTCGCATAGACACGGCCACATATACCACAACTATGACTCATCCGACCGTGGACTGAGTCATTGTGTCGCGTTAGGTTACTCATCTTGGTGAAGACACGTGTACACATAGTACATGCAAATGTTTTGCGTGCTTCCATCTGTATATGAATATAGAAAAAACTACATTGTATATCTATATAAATGTAAAAACATAGATTATAAAGTTTGAATGAAAGACATATCCAAGGGTAAATATTTTTCTTACCGTCTGTAGTAAAGAATTTCTCTCCATTTTTACAATCAGACTAATATTTACGTTTAAAATACTCGACAATAAAAATTTTTTTTTTTATTTTTTTCCCAATGTTTAGGGTAGGCAATCTCCCCTTAAAATATTTTTAAAATGAGACTAATATTTTAAAGTGTTTAAAAAATACTTACTCTTCAAACAATACTTTAATACACCCAATACACGCTGGGGTTAAATATGTAAATGTATTAAACATAGATAACTTATAAAGAGAGAAGGCAAAATGGTTTTATTCTATGAAACAATTATATTTATTTTCAAATTATTAAAAACTCACTTACTTTATTGTTAAGTACTGATAAGCCGCTATTTAAAATATTTAATGCATTTGAAAAATACACAATTAAAAAAAAAAATATTTTTTTTTTCCAATGCTTAGGGTGGTCAACACCCCTTTAAAAATATTTTTACAATGAGACTAATATTTTAATACATTTAAAAAATACGTACTCTTCAAACAACAATACTTTTATATTAGAATAAAGTTCTGTTACAAGGAATGTATGCCCTGTGGATAAATATATAAATGTATTAACCATAAATAACGTATAGAGAGAGAATGCAAATGGTTTTATTCTATGAAAGTATTTTCAAAATATTAAAAACTCACTTTTTATCGCTTGGAAAAACTTGTGCTCCGCCGTTAGAAAACTTCTTCGCAGAGCTGCCAGGCAAAGTGTGAAGGAAATAAACTACCGAGCTGTATTTATACACACCAAACACACATGCATTAACGCACCTGTTCGTGAGTAAAGCTATAATCCAACATTCCCGAGAGCAGGGTAATGGCTTCCCCGTTCAGGTGGTCCATTAGCGTGCCATGTAATTAATGGCTTCCCTGTCCAGATGGTCCCTTATCGTGTCATGCGCGCTGCGCAAGGTAATTAATGGCTTCCCTGTCCAGGTGGTCCCTTATCGTGTCATGCGCGCTGGGCAAGGCAATTAATGGCTTCCCTGTCCAGATTTGATTGATAACCCAAAACCCATTAGTGCAACAATGTTGACCTTAGTGTACTAAAACCCATTAGTGCAAAAATGTCAGTGGCCACGTGGACTAAAAGATTTAATTGATAAACCAAAACCCATTAGTGCAAAAAGTTGACCTTTAGCCCTGTACTAAGTGCCTTAGTGCAACAGCTGGTGACCAGCAAGAAGATCTGTAAGTACACATGCAGATTTTCAGGTGCCAGATAAGTCAATTTTTGACCAGTGCAACGAGTAAAATGCACTTAGCGTATGACACCAGCCAAGTGATAACATCAGAAACTGTCCATTACCTATCCAGCGGAGACTCTGGTATGGCAGTCAAAATGACGTAATATGCGCAACCAAAATTAATGCGTTTAGGTAATGTGTTAATGCATGGGGCGGTCAGAACACGCTATATATAGGGTAGCTATTCTCAATGCTTATTACCGCACTTGTTCTAGAATTCCAATCTACAACTAGTTCAATGGCCTGTTGCTATATACAGAAATATGTAAGTATTTTTGTTTTTATATCACATGTTAATTTAATTTGTATCGTTATATAGATAGCTGTACAGAAAGGTATATAATCAACTAGATATATAAACAGCTAGATAGCTAAAAAGACATATAAACAGATAGACAGGTAATAAACATATAGCTAAAACGCTATATAAACAGCTAGATAGCTAAAAAGATATATAAACAGCTAGATAGATATATAAACAGCTAAATAGACAGGTATATAGATAGATGGCTAGATAGACAGATTCACTACATTTTTTCTACTATCATTGTACTCAGTATAAAACATTACACACATATAGATAGATAGAGAGAGAGAGAGAGAGAGTGAGAGAGAGGCAGAGAGTGAGAGAGAGGCAGAGAGTGGGAGAGATAGAGTGAGAGCGAGGCAGAGAGTGGGAGAGAGAGAGGCAGAGAGTGAGAGAGAGGCAGAGAGTGAGAGAGAGAGAGAGAGAGAGAGAGAGAATGAACGAGGGTGGGAGATAAACAAATAGATAAATATATTATCTACATAAATACTAATTCAACTATATATTCTGTTCATAGTTTAGTTTACATTTACTTCATTTATAAATCTAAGCATTTGTTGGAATCATTTGGCTAAACTATGAACAGAATATATAGTTGAATTAGTATTTATGTAGATAATATATTTATCTATTTGTTTATCTCCCACCCTCGTTCATTCTCTCTCTCTCTCTCTCTCTCTCTCTCACTCTCTGCCTCTCTCTCACTCTCTGCCTCTCTCTCTCCCACTCTCTGCCTCGCTCTCACTCTATCTCTCCCACTCTCTGCCTCTCTCTCACTCTCTGCCTCTCTCTCACTCTCTCTCTCTCTCTCTCTCTATCTATCTATATGTGTGTAATGTTTTATACTGAGTACAATGATAGTAGAAAAAATGTAGTGAATCTGTCTATCTAGCCATCTATCTATATACCTGTCTATTTAGCTGTTTATATATCTATCTAGCTGTTTATATATCTTTTTAGCTATCTAGCTGTTTATATAGCGTTTTAGCTATATGTTTATTACCTGTCTATCTGTTTATATGTCTTTTTAGCTATCTAGCTGTTTATATATCTAGTTGATTATATACCTTTCTGTACAGCTATCTATATAACGATACAAATTAAATTAACATGTGATATAAAAACAAAAATACTTACATATTTCTGTATATAGCAACAGGCCATTGAACTAGTTGTAGATTGGAATTCTAGAACAAGTGCGGTAATAAGCATTGAGAATAGCTACCCTATATATAGCGTGTTCTGACCGCCCCATGCATTAACACATTACCTAAACGCATTAATTTTGGTTGCGCATATTACGTCATTTTGACTGCCATACCAGAGTCTCCGCTGGATAGGTAATGGACAGTTTCTGATGTTATCACTTGGCTGGTGTCATACGCTAAGTGCATTTTACTCGTTGCACTGGTCAAAAATTGACTTATCTGGCACCTGAAAATCTGCATGTGTACTTACAGATCTTCTTGCTGGTCACCAGCTGTTGCACTAAGGCACTTAGTACAGGGCTAAAGGTCAACTTTTTGCACTAATGGGTTTTGGTTTATCAATTAAATCTTTTAGTCCACGTGGCCACTGACATTTTTGCACTAATGGGTTTTAGTACACTAAGGTCAACATTGTTGCACTAATGGGTTTTGGGTTATCAATCAAATCTGGACAGGGAAGCCATTAATTGCCTTGCCCAGCGCGCATGACACGATAAGGGACCACCTGGACAGGGAAGCCATTAATTACCTTGCGCAGCGCGCATGACACGATAAGGGACCATCTGGACAGGGAAGCCATTAATTACATGGCACGCTAATGGACCACCTGAACGGGGAAGCCATTACCCTGCTCTCGGGAATGTTGGATTATAGCTTTACTCACGAACAGGTGCGTTAATGCATGTGTGTTTGGTGTGTATAAATACAGCTCGGTAGTTTATTTCCTTCACACTTTGCCTGGCAGCTCTGCGAAGAAGTTTTCTAACGGCGGAGCACAAGTTTTTCCAAGCGATAAAAAGTGAGTTTTTAATATTTTGAAAATACTTTCATAGAATAAAACCATTTGCATTCTCTCTCTATACGTTATTTATGGTTAATACATTTATATATTTATCCACAGGGCATACATTCCTTGTAACAGAACTTTATTCTAATATAAAAGTATTGTTGTTTGAAGAGTACGTATTTTTTAAATGTATTAAAATATTAGTCTCATTGTAAAAATATTTTTAAAGGGGTGTTGACCACCCTAAGCATTGGAAAAAAAAAATATTTTTTTTTTTAATTGTGTATTTTTCAAATGCATTAAATATTTTAAATAGCGGCTTATCAGTACTTAACAATAAAGTAAGTGAGTTTTTAATAATTTGAAAATAAATATAATTGTTTCATAGAATAAAACCATTTTGCCTTCTCTCTTTATAAGTTATCTATGTTTAATACATTTACATATTTAACCCCAGCGTGTATTGGGTGTATTAAAGTATTGTTTGAAGAGTAAGTATTTTTTAAACACTTTAAAATATTAGTCTCATTTTAAAAATATTTTAAGGGGAGATTGCCTACCCTAAACATTGGGAAAAAAATAAAAAAAAAATTTTTTATTGTCGAGTATTTTAAACGTAAATATTAGTCTGATTGTAAAAATGGAGAGAAATTCTTTACTACAGACGGTAAGAAAAATATTTACCCTTGGATATGTCTTTCATTCAAACTTTATAATCTATGTTTTTACATTTATATAGATATACAATGTAGTTTTTTCTATATTCATATACAGATGGAAGCACGCAAAACATTTGCATGTACTATGTGTACACGTGTCTTCACCAAGATGAGTAACCTAACGCGACACAATGACTCAGTCCACGGTCGGATGAGTCATAGTTGTGGTATATGTGGCCGTGTCTATGCGAGACTTGACAATCTACTCATACACACAAAGAAAGCACATACACAGAGTGTTGATGGTATGTTACTTTAATTATTTTTAACTTATGTGTATTGGTGTGTTTATTTATAAGTTACATATAAACAACTTATAATTGTTTAATATATTAAAATGTTATAATTTTCTTTATATATTTTTTTAAAATTTCCACAGTTGGTGTATCAGAAACAACCACACCAACAGCGACAGAGACAACAACAGTGGTAGAGACAACAACAGCGGCAGAGACAACAACTGCGGTAGAGACAATACCAACAGCGTCCACATCTACAGAGACAACAACTACACAAAAAAGGAAGGCAAATAATGATTTAAAGCAAACAACCAAAAGACAATTATTAGACCTTACTGTATTAGACAGCCAACATAATGACGTTGATTTAATGGACATTCAAGACGAACTTGACTTGTTAGATCATTTGCCACAAGACATAAGGGCTACGTATATCGATCATTGGACTGCTCTACAAACGCATCATAACATCCACAAGCACATTTCAACCTATAACTATTTCCATAGTCCCTTAAGTAAACATCCCATTGACTGGCAGACACGACTAACATACCAGCTATTCACACAACAAACAAAACGATACAAAATAAATTACAGTCACCATCTCCTTTTAAGACATAAGGAGACAAATGAACTTCGTTTCTTTCATAGCTCAGTTAACAACGCAACTGCCTTAGACACTCCAAGACTAATTAATAATATACATGATTTTCACTCATTCATAGAACACTTAAATGAAACAGACATTTTAGATATAGGACTTCAAAACAGATCAAACACTAATTATCAGGTAGAGAGTATTCCAGCTACGACTTTCTACATCTACCCCCTTCAAGACTTTCCTATAGGTTGATTCAATATTTCTTAACTTATACGAGGTCTATCGAAACATCACAACCCCTTACATAAAGATACTTTCATGAATGTATTCACAACTCAAAAAGCAGGGGGTGGGATAAATATAGGGTTTAAATCACAGGGAGCCTCTGTCTACACATACAGACAACACTGCAGTTCACTTTCTTATTTCTATATCAAAAGGCAAGTACAAGCAGACAATGTAACTACATCACCATTAGAAATATAATTCTTTAGGAACCTCTAGACACATACACACATAATGACCGCCATTGACCTGTGTAAAACATTCTGTTGTAAAATAAAAATTGTCTTCTGATGTAAATACATTATATTGTATATATGTATTGCTATTGTATATATGTATTATTCCAAATAACCTTTATTGATTGATATACATAAACTTGTTTGATTGATATTGTATATATGTATTGGTATAAATAAACTTTTTGTTTGATGTACATACTATGATAGTATTATTAAAAATAAACTTATTTAGTTATTGTAAATACATGATAATGTATTAAATACCCATGCCAGTGTTGCTGAAAAAGGATCATTACTGTATACTTGATCTCACCGTTGATGAATAAAACTCATATATATAACCCGAAACCTATTTTTTGTTTTTATCTATATGTTGTACTGTTGTACTTTATGTCGTTCTGTTGTACTGTTGTACTGTTGTTTATCGTAGCTGTATTAAATATCTTTAATTAAATCACGTGTTCAAACCACGTGTATTACTATAAATAATCACGTGATAAAAGCACGTGTAATACTATCTTTAATTAAATCACGTGTAATACTATAAATAATCACGTGATAAAAGCACGTGTTTGGTACTTAAAAAGCACCCCTTTACACGCTAATTATGTTTATAAAAATAACAATTCGTAAATTAATTAAGTATAAAATTAAGAACATTACTCTATCCAGTAAGTAAATATGGGTTCCTTGGTAATTAAAAACGCAATTTACAAGTTATTTATAACTATAAAATTTATACTTCGTTTATTAGCTAAGTATAAAATTAAGAGCATTATTGTATCAAAGTAAGTAAAACGGTACATTATTGGAGAATTATCGAATAAACTGTGATAATTACGGCCCTTGGTAATTAAAAAACGCTCCTTTACAAGTTAATTATAACTATAAAAATTATAATTCGTTAATTAGTTAAGAATAAATTAAGAAAATTACTGTGTCCAAGTAATTAATAATGTAAAAAAGTAAAAAAATGTGGCCTATTTAGTGATAATTACGGCCCTTAGTAATTAAAAACGCCCGTTTACGCGTTAATTATGGCTATAAAAATTAAAACTTGTTAATTAATTACGTATACAATTAGGAAAATTACTATATTCAAGTAAGGAAACAGTTTAAAAAGTATTTAAAAAGTGGTTTTATTGACGGCCCTTTGTAATTAAAAAACATTCCCTTTACAAAATTAGTCATTTAATTAAGTATAAAATTAAGAAACTTAATATATCCAAGTAATTAATAATGTAAACATAGTTAAAATAATATGGCCTATTTAGTGCTAATTACGGTCTTTAGTAATTAAAGACGCCCTTTTACAAGTTAATTAGGTTATAAAAATTAAAATTAGTTAATTAGTTAAGTATACAATACAGAAAATTACTCTATCCTAATAAGTAAAAGGGTAAAAAGTATATAAAATGTGTTCTATTTAGTGATAATTACGGCCTTTAGTAATTAAAAACGTTCCTTTACAAGCTAATTATGTTTATAAAAATTAAAAATCGTTAATTAGTTCAGCTGAAATAAAGAAAATTACTGTATCCAAGTAAGTAATAATGTAACAAAGTAAAAATATTAAGGCCTACTTAGTGGTAGTTACGGCCCCTTAGTAATTAAAGACGCCCATTTACATGCTAATTATGGGTATAAGAATTATTATTCGTTAATTAGTTAAGAATAAATTAAGAAAATGACTGTGTCCAAGTAATTAATAATGTAAAAAGTTAAAATAATGTGGCCTATTTAGTAATAATAACGGCCCTTACAAGCTAATTATGGTTATTAAAATTATAATTAGTTAGTTAATTAAGTATTAAATAAAGACAATTACTATATGCAAGTAAATAAAATGTAAAAAAGTAAAAAAATGTGGCCTGTTTAGTGATATTTAGGACCTTTGGTAATTAATAAACGCCCCTTTACAAGATAATTATGGCTATACAAATTAAAATTATTTAATTAATTAAGTAAAAAACTTTAGAAAAAATGACTGTATCCCAGTAAATAAATGTGCCCCTTATTAGAAAATGATTGAAATGTGAAAATTACGGTCCTTGATCATTAAAAACGCTCCTTTACAAGTTAATTATGGCTATACAAATTAAAATTCGTTAATTAGTTAAGAATAAAATTAAGAACATTATTGTATCAAAGTAAGTAAAAAGGTACATTATTAGAGAATTATTGCTTGAAATGTGATAATTATGACCCTTAGTAATTAAAATCGTCCCTTTACGAGATAATTATGGCTATACAAATTATAATTAGTTACTTAGTTAAGAATAAATTAAGATAATTACTGTATCGAAGTAGGTAAATGTGTGTTACTTACATGATAATTATTGCTTGAAATGTGATAATTACGGCCCTTAGTAATTAAAAACGCCCCTTTACAAGATAATTATGTCTATAAAAATTATAATTAGTTCATTAGTTAAGAATAAATTAAGAAAATTACTGTATCCATGTAATTAATAAGATAAAAACGTATTAAAAGGTTGTCTTTTTAGTGATAATTACGGCCCTTAGTCATTAAAAACACCTGTTTACAAGTTAATTATAACTATAAAAATTATAATATGTTAATTAAGTATAAAATAGAGACAATTAATGTAATTAATAAGGTAAAAACGTATTAAATGTTGCTTGAAATGTGATAATTACGGCCCTTAGTCATTAAAAACACCTGTTTACAAGTTAATTATGGCTATAAAATTTATAATTAGTTCATTAGTTAAGAATAAATTAAGAAAATTAATGTATCCATGTAATTAATAAGGTAAAAACGTATTAAAATGTTGTCTATTTAGTGATAATTACGGCCCTTAGTCATTAAAAACACCTGTTTACAAGTTAATTATAACTATAAAAATTATAATATGTTAATTAAGTATAAAATAGAGACAATTAATGTATCCATGTAATTAATAAGGTAAAAACGTATTAAAATGTGTCTATTTAGTGATAATTACGGCCCTTAGTCATTAAAAACACCTGTTTACAAGTTAATTATGGCTATACAAATTATAATTAGTTAATTAGTTAAGTATAAAATTAAGAAAATTACTGCCGCCAAGTAAGTAAAAATAACCCTTACACATCAATTATCGCTTCAAAGGTGCTAATTAGGGCAATAAACACAATAAACTTATTGAATAAAGCCTTTTACTATTGAAAATTATAAAGAACACTATACAAGTGATCAATTACTTAATTAATATTATTAATTAATTATAAAATTTTAGAACCGCTGAACCTTAGAAAGACCCTTATAAAACAGTGGGAGAAAAAAAATGACATGTGTCAATCATTGTAAGACAATGGGAAAAAATAATACCACACAAAATAATCACATGATCAAATCACATGTTAAAAACACGCCAAGACGCCATCTTGGTTCCGCCATCTTTAATTAAAGCACGTGCTAATAACACGACAAGACGCCATCTTAGTTCAAACCGTCCCTAGGTCAAAAGGGCACTGCCGGGTCACTAGGTCACGGCCGGTCGTGTAACAACACGACAAGACGCCATCTTGGATGACGTCACTTCTGGTCGGGGTCACTTCCGGTAACGGGGTCAAAGGTCTCTTCCGGGTCAAAGGTCACTTCCGGGTTACGGAGCGGCTCCGTAAATGCGACTCGAAAACTACACACTATACTACTTCTCTCTCTCTCTTTCACTATGTCTCTCATTCTCTCTTTCTGTCTGTCTCTCACTTCATTTCTTTCTGTCTAATTTCTTTGTGTTCTAAAAAAAAACCTGGAATTTTAAACTTTTAGACGTGTGCACATCAGATCATAACTACAAGATTGTTTATAACTCTAATTGTTATACCCATTACAACGACTGAGAAGAGAATAAAAATGTGCTTTTGATTAGAATATTTGTATTGTCTCTTTTATTTTAGTAAGGCCCTTTATATCTAAATTATGTTGTTTTCTTTTGGTCATGCTGATGTTATAAAAGAAAAACTTTTCATTTTTAAGTAACTAGCTCATTAATAATTATTTTAAATAAAGAAAACATCTAGTAGTAAATTAAGACTATAGAAGACGATTACTTTTTTACCGGAAAAAAAATTGTGTTAGAGCTTTTAAATGAAATAAATTTTAGCTAAATTACCCGGCGTTGCCTGGGTTAAAAATTAAGCATTCATTGAATGTTGAAGAACAAAGGCCACATACTTTCTAATTTTAATATATATTATACAAGCTACATTGCCCGGCGTTGCCCGGGTGAAAAAAAAACAGGACTCTATAAGGTGCAGACAAAAAAATGTATAAACTACACTTAAAAGAAAGCTATAAATGTTATATTTAAATTATTATTTTTTTTACTGAAGACTTTTAGGAAAGTAATTTAAAATAAATATTGTAATTGGCTAAAAAAATTAGGCAAGTATTTTTATTTAACAAAAATCTAAATTGACCGTATATTTACAATGTCTTTTGTTTTTAAAAGTTTTAAAAAAAAATTGTCGAAAAAAAAAGGTATAGTCTAACTGGAGAATCGAACCAGGGTTGCACGCATAAAGTCCGCTACGTTTACCACTGAGCTAGCGAAGAGATATGTTCGATGTGAAAAATTATTAGACAGTATATAGGCCTAAGCCTAAATAGGTCAGTGACACAAACTCACTTGATTTCAAATTGACCAATGGGGATCTGTATGCGAACAAATACTCATATTTTATATATATATATATGTAACATATCAATGCTGTCAGATAAGCAATTGAACTTTGTAGCACTTATTAATTTTCACTAAATTAAAGGTATATAATTATTTCGTTAAATTGCGTTTAAAAAAAAAGGTGCCAGTGGTGGTCAAATAGAAGGGAGGGGGTTAAGAAAATTAAAACATTTTATCATCGAGAAAAGAATCCGGGTCACCTGTGTGCCAATCGGATACTTCAACCTTTCTGTTAGATCTGACACAAGTAGGTAACGAAATCACACAAGTAACATATAAGAAAATAAATTCAATTGTCTTTATTTAACCAATGCTAATCCTCAAGGACAATGTTGCCGTTTGGGCTGGTGTGCCGAAGGTCTTGGGTTCAAATTCTGGTGAAGGATTTATTCCCGGGTCTAAAGGGTGTCACTGGGTCTACCCAGCTCAAAATTCTTCGTGAAACATGTTGTCTTTGAGAGTATTAGCAGGAGGCTAGGGGTCTGTAGTGAGCTTAAGTTCTTACCGCGACTTTGTCGTGATTAATTAAACAATTATTGCTTTAAAAAAAAAGAAAGAAATTAATTTACATATTTTTACAATGATGGAGGCTTGATGAATAACAGCCACTCCACCAACTCGCTGGCCTAACGACCGAAGACTGGAACTAAATATATCCAGCTTGAGTCATTTCCTTAATTGCTGGTTCATCACCACCTTCGTTTAGTCACTTCTTTAATTGCTGGTTCATCCCCACCTTCGTGTAGTCACTTCTTTAATTGCTGGTTCATCACTACCCTCGTGTAGTCACTTCTTTAATTGCTGGTTCCTCACTAACCTCGTGTAGTCACTTCCTTAATTGCTGGTTCCTCACTAACCTCGTGTAGTCACTTCCTTAATTGCTGGTTCCTCACTAACCTCGTGTAGTCATTTCCTTAATTGCTGGTTCATCACCACCTTCGTGGAGTCACTTCTTTAATTGCTGGTTCATCACCACATTCGTGTAGTCACTTCTTTAATTGCTGGTTCATCACCACCTTCGTGTAGTCACTTCTTTAATTGCTGGTTCATCACTACCCTCGTGTAGTCACTTCATTAATTGATGGTTCATCACTTACCTCGTGTTGTCACTTCCTTAATTGCTGGTTCATCACTAACCTCGTGTAGTCACTTCCTTAATTGCTGGTTCCTCACTAACCTCGTGTAGTCACTTCTTTAATTGCTGGTTCCTCACTAACCTCGTGTAGTCACTTCCTTAATTGCTGGTTCCTCACTAACCTCGTGTAGTCACTTCTTTAATTGCTGGTTCATCACTACCCTCGTGTAGTCACTTATTTAATTGCTGGTTCCTCACTAACCTCGTGTAGTCACTTCCTTAATTGCTGGTTCCTCACTAACCTCGTGTAGTCACTTCCTTAATTGCTGGTTCCTCACTAACCTCGTGTAGTCACTTCGTTAATTGCTGGTTCATCACTAACCTCGTGTAGTCACTTCCTTAATTGCTGGTTCATCACTACCCTCGTGTTGTCACTTCTCAGTTCTCAGTAAGAGCAATATTGTCTAGCGACATAATAAGGTCATTGATGATCAACACTTTCTTTAAAGAAAACTGTGCTACTATAAGGCCAATGGTAGCTACGCCAGTCTTCTGAAGCAAGTTCTCCCTCAAGAGTGACTTACGCCTGTCTTCCTTCCACCAAAATACAACAGCCACATTTAAGTGCTAATATTTAACTAATTACTTGAAAGCTATCTTCAATCTTTTGTATAAATGATTTCATTAGCATTTGGGTTCTGAATACACTATTTACTATCAAAATCAACTGGTAATTCAATTTTGATAAAAAGCTCGTCACTTGGTCTTTAAAAACAATCGAATTTTATACATAAATATATGTAACTAGTATAGGCTAAGATGTAGTTGTAGATGCTGTTTAGTTTATTTCGATAAGTTTATCTGCCAAAATTTCTCAGTATGGACCAAACAAATTTAGCGTGCTGAAAAATCGGAAAGAGATCAATGAACCAAGACTGTACATTGAAAATGTGCCGTATTGTAATTCCCCCGCGCTGTATCAAGATGTACACATTGCCAAATATGTGTATCATGTCTATTAAGTCTTAACTGGGTCGAATCGTTTATAAAGGATATGCACCACTGTCTCCTTGTCGGTAAAGTTATTAACCAGTCGGATTAAGATAAGTAACGGGCTGAAATTGGTGTTCACAAAGAGTGATTTAAAGCAGATAGCTGTGAAAACATTGTAATCTGTGGGACAGAATGGTCAGGGCATCCGCAAACTCTTCTAATCTTCTAGTTTTTGAATTAGGGTCCACTATTTTCCTTGTCCTGAGTTGACATAAGCATTTTGTGACCGAATCAGCACTAGACGGAACAGAAGTGGTTAAAAGGAGACATCCTTGCTTGACTCCAGTTGTAACATGGAATTCATCTGACAGCCTACCATTATGTACTACTTGGCAGGTGAAGTTTTCATAGAGACATTTGATGATGTTTATTATTTTGTTAGGTATTCCATAGTGCCTCAAGATTGACCATCTTGTTTCTCTATTAATGCTATCAAAGCTTTTTTTCAAAGTCCACAAATGTAGCATAGAGTGGGGATTGCCATTCAATAGATTGTTCTATAATGATATGGAATATTGCTATCTGGTCAATGCATGATCTTCCTCTTCTTTCATTATGTTGATTATTGTTCTGCTGAAGACCTTGCTTGGTACTGAGATTAGGGTAATTCCTCGCCATATATCACATTGTGACAGATCCCCATGCTTTGGAATTTTAATCAGTAAGCCTTTTTTTCCATTCTGCAGGAGGAGTTGCGGTTGACCAAATTTTGTTAAAGATATTGTGGAGTTGATTAATGTTTTTAGCTCCTCCACCTTATAGAACCTCAGGTGGTATATTGTCTATGCCCGCTGCTTTGCCTGTCTTCATTTGATTGATGGCTTTCCATATTTCTTCTTTGGATATTTCTTCCATATTTATGTCCAGTGTTTCTCCTGTAGTGTAATCAGTTCGTGTGGATTTAGAGGGGTTGGTCTGTTAAGCACTACCTGGAAATAATCTTTCCATCTTCCAAGCTGGTCATCTATGGGAGAAAGGAGTTTACCTTGTTTGTCACGGACTGGCACATTGTAGTTAGATTTCTTGCCACTAAATAACTAATGTCGATACACCATTACTAATTTAACACATGCTTTTTATTTCTGAATAGGAAGAGACAAGACCGAGATTACAACAACCACAATAGGGGATTCCGGGGAAAACATAGAGGCCATTACCCTGACATATTCAACAAGAGAAACAACACAACAATTAATTATAATAATATCCGTTATTACAATCATATTTTTTTTTAGTAATTTTTATAAAATATAATTTAAACAAAATAATAGCAATAATAATTTAGCAATGTTTCAAGATTAATAGAATAATTAAGATTTCGTACGTATCAAGTTTATAAGAAAACCCTGTGCCTCATGATACACACACTGTATAATAGTGCAGTTTTTATTTAACCATTCACGATTCCTTTTCTAGCAGCTAATAGTGATGGGTATTTCTGCAAAGTTGATTACATTTACTGCTCATTTTCGGGATGAACATCTAGTATCGAAAAGTATTTATAGAATCAACGCAAATGCTCTATAGCAGGGGTTGACAACCTAAGGCACGCGTGCCACACTTGGCACGCAGATAGATTTTCAGAGGCACGCGAAAGACCCCATCATTGGACTTGCAATCTGTGATTGAATCTATTGTTAAGATAGTCAACTGTATAGTTTTTCAAGTCTCTTCTAGAAGAAAGTCATAAGGAGTATAGGTAAAGTCTTGGATAGATTCTTCTCTTGTCGGGAAGCAATTAAGGTGTATCTTAATGGAAAAAAAATATGTCATTGAATGAGGAGAACTGAATGTTGGCTACACGTTTCAGTGAGTTAAACTTCCATTTACAAGACTGGGTCCAAAAGCACTTGAAGTGTTGGGCAACTGGAATGGATTTGCATTGAAACTGGGCATATCTTTCCGTGAAATCAATTTCAAAACATTTAATCTTTCCCTAATTTAAGGCAAATTAAGATAGATAAGCATTTTCAGAAGTACACTAGTTATATTTAAAAAAATAACTCGTTTGGTATCAAATTTTAAAAACTTAATTGAAGGGAGATAATTAACCCGTTTTCTTAACATTAATATTTCTAATCTGTCTCTTTTTTTGTTTCCTTTTAAAAAATTATTGCTTACAATTTATAACTCTAAAATGATTAAATTACACAAGATATTTTAAAAATATTTAAATATTTTATGACTAAAGAATGTACTTGTACATTTTAAAACAATAAAATAACTACCCAGTTTGTATAGTTATTACAAATCTCTTCCACATATTGCAGTTTGTTTTCGGCTATATCGAATCATGTTAAAATAAATCTGAGATCAAACATCTTTTGGCTAGGTTCGATCACTCTGGCTTCCTTACACAATGTGTAGATCTTCTCCGCCTTGTGCGATTAGATTTTTCACAACTGTGTAGGAGGTCTGAGTTACCCCACCCCCCGAGCTACGGCTCTCAAAAAACTATACGATGCCTAGTAGGCCCAAAGGAGGGGCAAGGAGATCAAACTCCGCCGCGCCTCCTACAGGAAATAAAAAAAAAAAAAAAAAAAAGAGATTAAACATAAAATACTTTATATCTATTAATCTACTAGAAGAGTAGAATCATTTCTTGACAACTTAATTCAAATGTTAATAAATATTAATGTGTAAGTTGAGTAATGAAATTGTGTATTTGCTATGAATGGATTTTTTTTAAAAAAAGCTGATAATAAGAAACAGGTTAATTTGTTATTAAATGTAAAACGCTTTAATGATTTTCTCTATTACGCTCCTTTTCTTTTGGTCTTGGTCTTGATACGGCACTAAATAAGTTGTCTAATAAAAATAATAAAGCTGATCATTTTGTCTTTTACGCTGTTGTCACGCTGAATGATTCAAAAGGATTGTAATAAATTAAATTGTTGAAATGCAATTTAAAGAAAAAAAAAATAAACAGCTTAAATTGTGCTTCGCGGCCGCTCCCCCTGACTACGCTACTGCTTATAAATAAATATTGGATGACTAAATTAGGCCTATAGATACAATGTCAGAGTTCTTTTTTCTTTTCTTTTTCCAGTTGTGTTTTGAAAAAAGTCCTACAAAGTATTGACAAGTCTTAATTAGGTGCGACCTTTTGAACTGGGATGAGCGTGAACTTCCGGTGAAATTTACCGCCATTTTCGTAAATAAAAACCATGCTTTTGGTGCTGTTTGACAATTGATTTCAACATCGACATCCAGTTCTGGTATTTTAGAAACATACAACGGCTACAAGATTAGTTACGAGGAATCCGTTTTTAACATCAAAAGTGAGTAGGCGATAATTAATACTCATAGTGTTAGTCGCGTTTGGTTAAATTTAGCTTTTGTTTATAAAATAAGTTAGTCAAGAGTTGCGTCCTTGGTAATTAAAAAAACACAATGCGGAAATTCATAAAAAACAAAAACACGAAAATTCTTTTGCATCAAGCAATTAGTTTGGGATTATAAATAGGTGATTCTTCAAATCTGACATTCACAATCAATCGTTTTCTTTTGGCGCCGTCTTTTTGGAAATGAAATAAAATTTAATTCTCTATATATTTTCGTAGCCTACAACCAGTAACATAGCACACATGGCAGACATGTTTTTTTTATAATGTGATCGAATCAACCGGAAATGATTTTTCTTGTGAACTTTTATGCATGCATACACGTTAAGACTTGTCAATTACTAATTTATTTTGTATATGGTATTATGTAAAAATAAAATAAAAGTAAAGTAAACCTTTCGAATCAAATTAACGCTTGCTATTAGTTTCAACGCTAAATAATATAATTTTGCTGGATTTGTCTGCCGGTAAAAGGTCTGAAGTCTGAACATAGATTTAGCATGATACATGCTTCAGTTAAGGAGATAAAAGGTTTTCGTAGGAAGGTGGTCTACACAGGACTGTTCAATAATTATATCAATCTTTAATTTTAATGTGTCTTGTGAGAGTGTGTGTTTTACAAATTTTGGAAAGAAAAGCTAGCACTATTTAGACGCTATTAATATGCATTTGACATTAAAGAACGAGGCGATTGGGTACTTTTAGTTTTCAATTGATCTAATGTGATTTAAAAAAATAATAATTTCTGAGCCCATTATTTATTCTCATATCGTTCTAATTGGTTTTGTTGTTAAACAATTCTTTATCTCAGGGGTCTCCAAACTTTTCAGCCCGAGAGCCGCATTAACTATCAAACATTAGTTTGGGGGCCGACTACACACCCGATGTCAAAATAAAAAAAGAATTATTTATTTAATATATGTTTAATCAGTTATTATTTAATAACATATTGGGAATTGTGAAATTGTTTCATGGATACCAAAGCAGCAGACATGCTTGGCTTTAGATTTGATGTTCCTAACATCAGCAGTGACCTGAGATTATCATCAGACAAGCTTGTTCTCAAATTGTTATTCTAGTATTCCATTCTTTAAAATGTTTGTTCACACAGGTATGTTGTTCCAAAAATTGAAAGGTACAATTGAAAGACGCAAAAGTTTTGACATTAGGAAAGTCTTCCTTGGGTGAAAAATAGTAAATACTGTCACGTGCGAAATCAGCTACTGACGTATAATGATATTTTTAGAAATGTAATATTTATACATTCTTTTGATTCACATCCCTATTGGATCTCACAAGGTTGTATAAGAATTAGTATTGATGTTATTGTAGTAGATTTGATGTTTATTTGGCTCTTATGAAGTGCTTTCTATTTATGAAGTGAATTAGATAAACTGTACCTCAAAATAGAGAAATCCACAATCCTGTTTGAATGATTAAACACAATTTTATTCCAACAAGTTGAGATGATGAATATAACAGTAACACAAAATACAAATACCAATATTATAGGATGAAACTTAATCAGTTGAGATTCTTCTATATCGTACTAAACCGAGAAAGTGGTCAAGATCAGTCCTCACACATTAGCGCCCAAGCTAGAACTCTAACAACGGTCTCAAACCCTCGTGCTAACATATGACGCATTCTAATGCTATGACGTAGTGTCTAGACATATACATGTTTTTTTCCTAACACGGAAACATTTCGGGTTTAAGATTATTTCTTTTTAACTTTAGTTAATAATAATAGAACCAATATAATTATGGAAATAAAACTACTTTTGTAACACTCGCCCCCCCCCCCCTTAAGACACAAAGGAATTACAGACAGTGTTAAGTATGGAATTCTTTGTAGAGTACCCATAAAATGAACGGAATTCCCAAACTATTCGTAAGATTTAATTGACTATTTGACAATCTTTTTAAGATTAAAATGAACCATATATTACATATACCTTTAATAACAAAGTCGTTATTATGGAATCCCTTATCACATTATCTTATCAAGGATTATTAATTAAACATTTATTTATCAATTAATATTTACAATTATGATTATTGTGTGTACAACGTTGACCATAAAACTATTAACACCAATAACCAATTCCCATAGAATTGATATGAATTACCCAAATAAGTGGAACCGATTAATAATTGATAGATAATTCTTTAGAAAGTTTAATTTATTTATAACTGATCATAGTATCACTAACTAATGATTTACAGTTATTAAATTATTATGATGTCTAAATTATGACATCAAGAATATTTAAAAATGTGATAATCTCAGCTGATTTAGCTTTTACATAGCATAAAATAAGACATCTAAATTATAACATGACGACATAGAAAACAAACAATTTGCAAAACACATCAATAGAATTAATTGAACAAGCACAAGTGTGGATGTATTCAAGTTAACTACCGGTGTGTGTGCAATTGGTGTATGCAATAGTTACCTTTTACTTTACAACGTATGATTGTTTCTAGTAGAATTTGAAGTTTTGTTCTGTAATGTTTCATAGTGTAATAATTCAAAACATAGTTTATTTATTGTCATATTTACAATAATATATATGTTAATCAATTCAATGAATGACATAAAAGAAAACATTTTATGTGAAACTGGTTTCCTCTTGTTCAATCAGTCTTGTTCTATTGCGTACATCTGCAAATATATTAATATTAATATGTTCATGAATTTGACCTTTGATAGCGGATTGTTCGCAAGCGGGTAAATGTGCCAATTTTTCATTAAGGGTTTTTAAAACTTTTGTGATTTTTAATTTGCTTTCTGCCAATTCACGTTCAATTTCGGGTGAATTATTCGCGACTCTAATAACAGTGTTTACCGAGGCAACAACTTTTTGTTCTTCTCTGGTAATGTATGGTTTCAACATATTGATATGGCACACTCGTTGCGATTTCCGTCTATCAGGGGTCTTTACAAGATAGTTAACCTCACTAAGCTTAGCCACAACCTCGTAGGGTCCTGTAAACTTGGCACTCAGGGGTTGACCAGACAGTGGCGTCAGCATGAGAACTTCATCACCAGGTTAGAAGATACGGGTTCTTGCGTTGACGTCATAATAGACCTTCATCTTGTCTTGTGCCTGCAAAAGATTAGATCTGACAACTTTTAATGCATTATACAGTCTATTTTTAAAATTTTCCACGTATGTCAGTAGACCAGTGTCTTCAGTGGATGATAACCATGTCTCTTGTAACAGCTTTAGTGGTCCACGAACTGTGTGTCCGAATACCAGTTCAAAGGGACTGAAACCAAGATATTCTTGTACAGCCTCTCTGGTTGCGAAGAGTGCGAAGGGAATACCACGATCCCAGTCGTCGTTATGCTCGAAACAGAAAGTACGGAGCATATTTTTCAATGTTTGATGGTATCGTTCCAGTGCGCCTTGACTCTGTGGATGATATGCACTCGATACCGCATGACGAATACCCAGCCGTTCTAAGACTTGGCGAAATAACTTCGATGTGAAATTTGAACCTTGATCTGACTGCACGGTTTTCGTAAGACCATATCGGGTGAAGAATCCGATAAGTGCATCAGAGATTTTGTCGGCATTGATGCTACGTAGAGGAATAGCCTCTGGAAATCTCGTTGCCGAACACATTATAGTGAACAGATACTGGTGGCCAGCCTTAGTTTTAGGCAACGGACCGACGCAGTCTATAATGATGTTACTGAAGGGTTCTGAGAATGCTGGTATGGGTCGTAGAGGAGCTACCGGAATGGTCTGATTCGGTTTGCCGACCATCTGGCAGACATGACATGATCTGCAAAACGATGTGACGTCACGACGTAGGCCAGGCCAGAAGAAATATGGAAGAATCCTATCGAAGGTTTTCTGAATCCCTAGGTGACCAGCATACGGTGAATCATGGGCCATATGTAGTATGTCCTTGTGGTATACATTGGGTACCACGATTTGATGTACTTCGCTGCATGTTTCATCGTCGTTTTCTTTCCCTCTCCATTTCCTCATCAACAACTCGTCCCTCAGGTAATAACCTGCAGCCATTGTTTCTAATTCTCCTTCATTCTTTGCTTCTTCTTTTAGCTTCACGATCTCTGGATCTTTGCCTTGGGCAAGAATGAGTAGTTGTCTAGGCGACAAATTACTTTGATCAGTATGACTTGAGTGACCACCTAGAACATCCGACATGAAGGTTGCTTGTAAGTCAATCTCTGGTGTTGGTTCTGGTTTCTTTGTCGATTCATCAGTCATCTGCTGTTTCTCCATAGCTCTGGTGATAACACATACTGAATTTTCAGTATTCCTACACTGAACAGAGTCTTTGGTTTCTTTAAGTACAGGATGTACCTGATTCTTGGCAATGTCACTTCCTAAAAGTAATGAAATGCCTCTGTAGGGAAATTTCTTCACTATCCCGACAATAACAGATCCAGTGAAGTAATTACTCTTCAACTGTATACGATGTAACGGTGCCGTAAGTGTTCCAGCCATAGTACTGATTAAGGCATACTGGCCTGTATGAGTCAATTTCGACGTTGGTACAGTATTCTCTAACAGTAGAGATATATCAGCACCGGAGTCACGTAGAATTTTAATCTTCCGTTCTCTAGGTTGATTATCTATAGGTGACACATATCCCTCGCTAACATCCGATAGCATACACTCGGGTAGTTCTCTGCCTACTGAGTTTCTTGCTACACTACTGCCTCCATAAGTAAACGTTTTATTTACTGTTTGTTCATCTGTCACACTCCCTTTGGAGTTGAAACTAGAATGTTCAATAGCCTCGGTCTTCATTTCAAAGACTTTTTCCGACTTTGAGCAACTTGGACATGCGCGTTTCGCCATCTCCTCATGACTAACATCAGATGTCTTTCTTTCAGCTTTAATTCTTTTGTGGGCAGTTTTGTTTATTTGAGTTTCAGTTTGTACGGCGATGTGTGATAAAACCACGTTGTTCTTGTTTTTAATTGGTCTTTTCTCCTTATGTAGACTCCAACAATTCTCTTTTATATGTCCATCTTTCGTACAGAATGTACAGGTAATTCTCTTTTGTACAAAACTTGAATTCTCTTGTTTATCGGCTTTTTGTTTACTTTTATCCTCTGTCGATCTTAACTTCCTCTCTGTATTACTGTTTTGAGTCCTCAAACTTGTTCTGTCATTTTGAACATAATGGCTATGCGGGTGAATAATGACGTATTCATCGGCTTTAACTGCTGCTTGTTCTGCTATTTCAATACCACGATCAGCCAAATGAACTTTTATATCAGTGCGAATCTTCTCAGTAAAATCCTCCATCAGTATGAGATTATATAGTTTTTCATAATCTTTATTCACATTCTTAGAACGTAACCATTGATCAAGATACTTTTTCTCTAATCTCAGGAAGTCAACATGTGAAACTTCTGGTTCCTTCTTGTACTCACGATATAACTTTCGATACTTTTCTGGAGTTAGAACATAACTCAATAGTACTCTGCTCTTTATTATTTCATAATTATTGCATTCCTCTGGAGTCAGATTCAATACAACATCTAGAGCCTTGGCTTTTCTTAGAGCTGAACGTAAAAGTACTGCTTTCTTATCTTCAGGAAAATTATAATCGATCGAGTTTCTATCGAAGACCATAAAGAACTCATCAATGTCCATGTTCTCCATGCCTGGAACATGCTTTTTAAACTTATATAGCTCCACACTATTTGTTTCCTGCATCGTTTGAATTGACGAACGAGACCTTGCTAATTCAATCCTTTCATTACTAGCGATTCTTTCTTTTTCCAATTCCCCCAGTCTTATCTCTTTCTCTGCTTCTATCCTTTTACTCTCCAATTGTAATTGTAATTGTAATTGAATTTCTAACTTCTTCATTTCTAACTGGAATTTCATGTCCGCACTTAGTTCATTTACATTCATTTTAGGATCATGGTTAATTATGTCTGTTTTCAGGGTTTCTGATACATTGAGAACCACTGATTATTCATTATTCATAGTATTTTCATTAAGCATTCTACCATGTCTTTTAAAACAGTCCTTAATTTCTTGAATCAATTTACTCCTTACTGGTGTAACTTCAGTAATGTCTATTCCCAGAGAATTTGCCATCTCTTTTAACTGGGTTAGTGACATGCTATTTAACTGTTCTGACGTGATAGCAAAAATATTCAATTGCTCCAGCGTAAGATTAGCTTCCGCCATGTTTTTATATTAATGACGTAAATAGAAGATAAAAAATTTCAACTTTACCTTTCATAAAGTCCTTTGAAATATTTTTACACCACTGTTAATTTGTAGAAGATAAATTTTAAGGATGGTTGTGTACAAAGCTGAAAACAGTATGTCCGAACACAGACAGTGCCTCCCACGTAGACAGACTTTTAATAAATACTTGTTGTAAATCGTTTTCACTAAAACAGTTGTATATCCTCAATTTCTTATACATACAAACTTTAGATCCAAGGACTCGAGCCCCCAATCTTTTGTCACGTGCGAAATCAGCTACTGACGTATAATGATATTTTTAGAAATGTAATATTTATACATTCTTTTGATTCACATCCCTATTGGATCTCACAAGGTTGTATAAGAATTAGTATTGATGTTATTGTAGTAGATTTGATGTTTATTTGGCTCTTATGATGTGCTTTCTATTTATGAAGTGAATTAGATAAACTGTACCTTAATATAGAGGAAATCCACAATCCTGTTTGAATGATTAAACACAATTTTATTCCAACAAGTTGAGATGATGAATATAACAGTAACACAAAATACAAATACCAATATTATAGGATGAAACTTAATCAGTTGAGATTCTTCTGTATCGTACTAAACCGAGAAAGTGGTCAAGATCAGTCCTCACACATTAGCGCCCAAGCTAGAACTCTACCAACGGTCTCAAACCCTCGTGCTAACATATGACGCATTCTAATGCTATGACGTAGTGTCTAGACATATACATGTTTTATTCCTAACACGGAAACATTTCGGGTTTAAGATTATTTCTTTTTACTTTAGTTAATAATAATAGAACCAATATAATTATGGAAATAAAACTACTTTTGTAACAATACCCACCAGTCATTCTTTGAACTTGTTCCTAATGAGGTCATTTTATTGCAAATCAATAGTATCTAGCTGCAGTTCATCTGAGGAACTGGCCACAACTGCTTGAAATAGGTTTTGAAACAGTATCACTTCTTCTGCCCTTGATTCCAAGTCAGAAAACCGCTTCTGAAACTGCAGCTGGAAGTCTTTGATGATCTCGCATGCAAATGACATTGGACCTCAGCTGTTGCTTCAGCCATGAAGACCTAGCACTGCTAAAAGTGCTTC
The DNA here is from genome assembly GCA_949126835.1 of Anisus vortex. Taxonomy (NCBI): domain Eukaryota; kingdom Metazoa; phylum Mollusca; class Gastropoda; family Planorbidae; genus Anisus; species Anisus vortex. The sequence continues at coordinate 20,129,311 of OX421493.1, forward strand.
AAGTTGTTGGCCTGTACTTGTTCCAAAAGCAAGACAAAGCCTTTATGTGGGTGTATAGATCAAAAATTAGATTTTACTTTTCATTGTAGTTTTAGGTTCAGAAAATTTAAATGAGTTATCTCTGCAGCAAAGGCCAATTTCCATACCCACTCATTATCCAACAAAAATGGCTGTGGCTGCTTGCCTTTACTTTCAAGGAAGTCTCCAATTTCCTTTCATAACTTAAATACTCTGATAGAAACTTTCTCACAACTTAGTCATCTTACTGCTGTGTTATATGGTAAATATTGCGATTCTTTGTCTGTATCTTTCAACATGTCTCTAAACTGTCTATGGTTGAGCTCATGTGACCTTGTTAAATTCAACATCTTCACCACATGATTCAGTACACTCTGGGTACACTGCTAATGTCCATACATTAAGCACACGTTTTCTCATTACACACCTGCTTCACTTGTCCATCAAAGCCTTTCTATATGTCACTCATGTTCTTTCCTCCTTCTTCTTCTTCATTGTACTGTGGAGATCCCTTTAGACCCGAGGAAAATGTCCACAATTTAAGGAATTAATTTGATTGGGAATACTCTGAGATCAAAAGTGTGCATTAACTATGTAAACAATTTTATACCAAACATAAACAATCAGGCAACTAAGGTTAATCCAGTCCAAATTATAATCAGCAATTTTTTGTTTCAATTGATTGAAACTCCGGTAGCTGTGCTATACATTATACATGCTATGTAGGGAAGCCAGCTCTTGTGTTATGTTCATGTCTTCATCTACCACTCTAATAAATACAAGAAGTTGAGAGGTGGAACAGCTGTCCGCCAATTCATGCGCATAACACACTACTATGAGTCTCTTTTTTAAATAGGTAAAAACATAAGGTCCACGTAAGCGGTGGCTAATATTGCCAGGATAGGGGCTAACAAGTAAATTTCCGAATTTTTTTTTTCTTAGATAAAACTGTCTCCTTGCGCCGCATGAGAAGGTCTCGAGGGCCGCATCCGGCCCGCGGGCCGTAGTTTGGAGACCCCTTCTTTATCTTATCGATCTTATCATTATAATTTTGTATTCGTTTTGTTGCTAACAAGACTGAAGATGTGTTATTATGTATTAATAGCAGTCTCTCTTATCCAATCAAGGTTGGTATATTGCAACAGTTGCCTGTGGGGTTTGCCCCGGAACCAGCTGCAGAGATTACAGAGAGTGCAGAACAGTACGGCGTGCATTGTTTCGGGGGTGAGGACGCAAATACATATCTCCACAACTCTAATGGATCTTCACTGGCTCCCGGTGATAAAGCGAATAAACCACAAAATTATGTACGTTACGTACGGAGGCATAAACGGCACTGCTCCTACCTATCTTCGAGAGTTTATATCAAAGCATGAGCCATCAAGGGAACTGCGCTCTTCATCACAGTTACTCCTTAAAACTCCCAGTATCGATGGACACAAAAAGAAGTACCTGAAAGTGCGCTTATTTGAATCAGTGGCGCTTTCTCAATGGAACAGTTTATCTTAGATACAGAGAGGATCTGGGACAAGAGAATCTTTTAAAAAGCAATTAAAGACCATTCTCTTTGGCTAATACATCTGCCACTACAAATCACACCAAGAGCGCACTGAGCATGCTAATTTAATAGCATGGATAGAAGCGCTATGCGAAATGCCCATTCTTATCTTATCGTATATGTATTTTTGTTACACATTATTCTTTTGAGTGTTTTGCTTACAAAGTTTTTTAAAAAAAGAAACTAATCATGGGAAAATAATAATATGGATTTGAAAAAAAGCATTTTAAAATGCGCGCCAAAAAAGCCTAATAAGGATTGTTGGGGGTAAGGAATGGGGTTGAAAATTTGACACAAATTTGTTGTCAAAGGACACACGTCTTTGTGCCAAATTTCAGCTCGATACAATAACAAGAAGATTTGCTATCCATCCAAAATAATACAAACATAGAAAGAAACTTGGGCGAATTTAATAGTTTTAAAAAGTTATAATATCTATACATTTTTTTTAAAATAAAGAGTAAATATGTCATGTGTTTTCAATAAAGATTTAACAATGCGCAATCTAGAGGGTAATGAAATAAACCCTAGTAAAAAAAATATGATTTTGTAAGGTTGAGAATTATGGGGCTTAAAATTTGAAAGAATGTGTGCTCATAGGACCCGTGTCTATTTGCCAAGTTTAGCTTGATAGGATAACCGGAAGTGGATCAATTAGCCTTCAGAAAATTTGCCAGCCAACCAGTTTTGCAAAGTTAATTAAAAAAGTTTTTGAAAAAAGAAGGCAATCCTCAACTTTAAAAAAAAGTAACGGAGTTATATTTTTCCTGAAGACAAACTGAAGAGGTGTTTTCTAAAAATTGAGTTTAATTTTGAAGTAAATAATATTAGTTGTATAGAACATTTACAATAGGCGTGGCTTAGGTTTCTTGGTGACGTAATTATGTAATTAGGGCCACGATGGTGATAATGGTGAATAACATTGTTTTTTACCATGTGTAATTTAAACCCAAAATATAAGGAATTTGTTTGCATAAATCTTGATATTTAACTGTGATACTAGTCCTAAGTAAGCTTGGTCCGTCCACAAATTTAGATAGTAAGTTAAGATTGGCAGATAGGCTAACTTTCGGCATTCGACATCTTCAATTACAGATTCTGCACTTACGGAACCTATTTCGTCGATTTTTAATTGTTTCAATTTTAGCTTTGAATGTTAATTTTCATCGCAAGACAGTGTTTTATATATTTTTTTACGTCATATTGTTGAAATTTTGATTTTTAAAAATAAAACCTTCTTAAGCCTAAAGTAATACGGCTGCCATTTGTAACCACTATATAACGTGCTTTTTGCCACGTGATTGCAAATGCTTTGTTAGATCCTCGTAAGGAAGTGGAGTTTTGTTGTGGAACAAAGTAAAGCCACTAAACCCATATTTAACCATTACTTTTGTTAAAAATAAGAAAAGGATACAGATTCAAAACACACAGAAATATGAATTTCTCCTACACGAGTTTCCAATTAATGACGTCACGTTTCTTAGTTGCCGGAAGTTATTCATTTCCTATGGCTCCAAGATTGTGGATTTTTTCATCCCAAGAACACACACTTAAGTGTCAATATTAAACTAATTAATTAAAAGTTATGTTTAATATTTCGTATATAATAATTTCCGTGTTTGACATGAAAACTAATTCAGTTAGATTTTTAATCACTTAATAAAATGGGAAGCGTCATACTTTGTCCAAATCTAGGCCAACCATTGGACCCGGAAATAAAGCCGTCGTTCAAACGTGGAATACAACGCGAGACCTTTGGAATGGCACCCTGCAGCCAGGGCCCTTACATGCCTATGTGGCGCCCCAGGGCATATGCCCCCTCTACCCCCCCGCCTATGTGAGGGCACCCCGCAGCGCACTGTCACTTGACCATCGTGTCTATTTTTTACTATCTACAGCCGCTACCAGGAAATTAACTAGATTGGTAGCATTCAGGCTTGTTCACGGAGTTGGGCGCTTCGCCGTCGTGGTGCAATGTTAAATGTATCCCCCAATAGTATTAAAGCTAGTTTAATGACAGTTAAACTTCTATCGAATACTACTTTAAATTAAGTATTTTGTGTTTTATTTCTTGACGACAAAGTAATAAATAAAATAAATAGACACCACAGTAAAGGTAAATAATAAATTATATTTTAATAATTTGTTTTACAATTATGTATACAACACTTTTCTATTATCATATTTAACAAATTTGTTGGCAAGAAAACAATTTTTGAATTTAACATACTTTAAAAAAAAATAATCCAGTCATATATTTGTAATTATACAATTGTACTAAAATGTTACTAATATTTTTTTTCTTTTTTACAATATTTGAACGTTTTCAAATTTGTTGATAAAAGAAATTGTGGGCGCAAAGTAATAAAATATTTTAAATACTTCTATTGGTGGTGAACTATTTTACTTACTTTTTTTAATCGAATGAGTTGTTTGTATTTTTTGTTAATACAACGATAAATGCAGGATTCAATGAATTCTATAGTAAGTTTAATGGAATCTGGCAATGATGTATCCACTATAACAAACTAACGCTTACTTAGCATAAGTAATTACGATTTCCTTTTACAGATTTTCGACAAGAAAAAAGAATTATGTCCAAAGACTATAATAAGATGAACCGCTTGCTTTAATATTTCGGCTATTTGATGACTCGAATTACTTCATTTCGGAATTGCCCGTTCCATTTTGCACTGTACACTTCAGTTTCATTTAATCGCTATGATTATGTCAATGAAAAATTAAAATTAAAATCGAAAGTTTTATACAGCGGAAACATTTAGGCGAACGCAGGAGCGTAGAAGTAATTTAAGACAGCGTTAAGACAGCGTTTATGGATGCGCACGGAAAAAAAGAACATATAAGCTCTAAAAAGAGAGCAAGTTGTCCATCTTATAATAGTCTTTGGTTTAGCTTTTAGTACCCTTGTAAAAAAATATCGATGCAATTTTAAAAGTATTTTTATATATTATTTCATTTCTCTGATTGTTCAGTTATATAAAAAGTTTACAAATGAATTTAAACATGTGCACACCTCTCTTGATATTATTTTCTACATTTCTTTTGACTAAAAATGTTCCTCATAGAAATTAACGAAAACAGAAAGCATGATGACAGAAACGGGGTGCTGAACAGCCAGACAATACAAAAACATAAAGACAATTTGTTTATATAAAGAGTTTTTATATGCTTTTTAAGCCCTAAAAGATTTAGGAGACTTTGCCCTGTGCCACTGTGATGATGGGATTGTGTGGCCAGTACGATACACCCGTGGCTGCGAGTCCCCACACTATATTCCCACCACACTTTGGATGTTAGCGTAGAGGTTGTTAGCAGTAAGCTAAACCAGGCAATATTCTGTTAAACAACGCCCGATAATTCTATTTAAAGTGCTGTTTCTCAGCTCCCTCCCTTGTTTCACGTAAACACGCACACACACGCAATTAGAACAAACTAGTTCTTCTTAGGTGATCAGATGAAAACGTTTATTGTGCAAATTAAAGGATATGGTGCTACAAAGTATTCTGGATAAGTGTCACACTTACGAACAGTGGTATCTCCTTAGAAACGGAAGTTTCCTAAACACATTAACCCTTACAGTCCCGGGCGCGTATATAGCGGGACTGAAGGTATGCATGGGAAAGTAGGTCGTTACGGGAAGGGTTAATCATGCACTTCAACGTTTATAATGTGAAAATGAAACAAAGAGGTATAAATGTACAACACAGTAGTCCAAACGAAATCTTATATATAATTTTTTTTATAAACGTGTTTCCTCACTTCCCTTCCCTGTCAGCGTGGTCAGTCCCAGGATTCGCAAACCTTTGCCCGTTTGTCTGAGAGACCTTCTAACAAGGGCCGAGGTGAGTGTTGGTATATTGCTTTTTTTTACTTAATTTAAAATAAACGTACTCCACGCTTAGTTGCAGTAATGGCATAAGTGTCATAATGACATTTATGATAATGAAATAGTTGTTTTGACATATGTAGATAAATGACGACAGCGGGCTGCCGTAAAAATCCTTAAAGCAAAATAAAGTAGTTTAAAAACCTTTCTTAAGATTATGCAGGAAGGCATGTACAAGACTGATTTTTAAAAAAAGAACACAACTCGACATGTTGGTCATTTTACATGTTGGTGTCTAAGATAATTAAAATTAGTAGACGCTAGTTTAGGACATGAGTAGTTATCCTTTAAGCCAAAAATGAAAACAGAAAAATACAAACATAATAATAGGCTTACTATTATATAATTAATTGGTTTATACGAAATAAATAAATGGTGTTAGAAGCTGCAGTAGAAACCGTAAAAGCTAACTAATGTGTAGTTTTAGATAACCTTGCATGAGATTATTCAGAACAAAACTTATTAAAATAAATACATAAATAAAATACATACATGGTGTTAGCGGGCTGTCATAACGGCCTGTGTCACACAGGCGCAGTCTGTATGTGTATGAATTTGTAACGAGTTAAGCTTTTCCCTTAATAGCCTTACGTGTAATTTTATAGGGCAACATGTGAAATTAGTAGTGGGACCGGTGGTGTTGGTCATTTTAAGTAATAATACTCACAGTATTTTTTAAAAAAAGGTTTTGAACATGAGCAGTTATGCAATTATACATTATACTATAATGTTTATGGTTGGTCCAGTGGGTGACTTGGCCACAGCGGCGGTAATGTTGCTTGCGGCCCGGTACGGTAAGATGTCGTTGTTATTGGGGGGGGGGGGGGTAATGATGCCTAGTCATTTGTCCGCTGGCCGCTGGACCTGATAGTTTATATACCTCTACCCTAATGTTGTTTTTTTTTGGAGATATTGGCCGACAGTCAATTGAAATAGATTTTGCATGTGTTATCTAAAAATGTAACATCCACTTTGAAAGCCTGGTCAGACACGAACTGCTTGTTCAGCAGAAGTGTCCTTCCACCTTCCTTTGCTTTCAGATACCCCATGGCGGAAGTTTTCAAACCTATATAAAGAGTAAACTTCTTAAGGATTTATGCTGAGAGCCTCCATTGTCAAATTCATGGAGGCTCTATTGACCTGTCTAAATTATAATTTAAAAAAATTAATTTGGCTTACCCGACAATTTTAAATTAACCTATCAGATTCAGGTGTGTGTTTTGTGAATAATTGGGGTGAAAATTGTTTTTCGATATTTTTTTACCATAGCAACCATAAAAATGGCCGATAAACAAATTGTTTTTAAGTGCTTATATAACTTTTTTTGCAAAGAAGATAATTCAATTCTGATATTATCTATCTTTCCATGCATGACTTTCTTGATAGCTTTAATATTTTATAAATTATAAAGTTTGTACTAATACAGCATTAGTAGTTACCTATTGACACATGAAAATTAAATTTAAAAAAAGTTCTCTGCGAATCTTCAAGATCATGCATGGCATTAAAGAAATCACAGATATAAAGTAACTTACCAAATTTAACCTTTTGCGATGATTTTTTTATAGAGGAGAAGCAAAATATCTGAAAGAAAATGAGAAAAAATACAATAATGAAAACAATCGGAAAAAGACAAAAATACTTTTCTGAAATGAACTAGGCATGCATGTTAAATGTGTAATATAATAAGGCTTTTGAAGTGCAAATATTGTGTCGCTATTCTAGTGTATTAGTAAGATAAGGGTTAACCTGTCTTAATATTTAAAAAATATCAAATACGAAAATAAAAATTTCTCATGGAAAATTAGACAGATGTCCAACCTTAAGCCAATAAAGTTGTCCAAAAGACTTCCGCTGTATACAACTTTGGATTTTAATCTTAATTTTAGTTCTGATCTTACATATTACAGACGCTCCTTCTATAAAGGCATTCTTCTCTGTCACGTTCGATAAGTATTAACCAATGCGCACTTTAAAGTGTAAACACAAAAACAGTTTCAATTAAATTTGTTGGGTTTTAGAGAATTTTGCTAAATATTTGATAGGGCGTGTTACTGAGGGCTTCACTCCAAGAGTTTCAACTCGATGGATAACGAGAAGTGGGTGAAAATTCAATTTTCACAATGCGGAACAAAAGAATGAAGGACAGAGATGGTGGCAGGCGACGAGGCTGGAGACCAGTTTTATCAGAGGGTCTGATGACGATCCAGTCCAGAAAGTGCCCGTGGTCGTGGGTGGGGAATGGGACGACCTGGTTTAGACTGTAGCTGTCCAGTAGTGCACGGGCCCGCTTGGTGTTGGCATTAAAGGGGCAGTCCCAGTGGATATTGAAGTCACCCAGGACGATAGTGCTATGTGAGGTCACATTGTAATTGTCGAGTGCCAGTGCGAACTCGTCGAAAAAAGTTGCGTCACTTAGCCTGTTCCACGCGCACCAGCCATGCGGGGAAAGGAAGCAGTCAAGTAACCAACCGGAGTAAGTTCTTGAATCTTGTGGTCATCACCGGGCCGTAGCCATGTCTCGGTGATAAACAGTATGTCTGATTGTTGAAAGATGTAGTCGGAAATTACGTCAGCCTTCCCGACAGGATTGACTGACAGGGTATTCAGCAGACAAACGCTCAGTTCCCTGTTTGTAGCTTTGTGGGGATGTGCGAATGTAGTAGGCGCAGATTGGAAAGAATCGAACACACCCGCAACAGGAGTACCGAGACAGGTAAGATTAGTGAAAAACAATCAAATTGGCAGTGAAACATAAGTGACATCATAATCAAGATGGCGGTGATTGTGTCTAAAAGTCGCACAATTTCGATTAATTGCGAGTTAAAAGACACTTACTTCCAGTAAAGTCAGTTGAAATATTTGAAATAAAAGTTGTTTACTTGCACATAAATGTAATATTGAACAAAGATCAAAATTATTAGAGCAATAATCATCGAATTTCGACACCGGAAAATGAGACACATCCTCTATCCACTATTTTTGTCCAGCACCAGACTTCCTTCCTTTTGTACTAATCTGTGATGGAGGGAACAATAAGAGTAAGAGGTTGAGAACTCCTGAGTCAATAAAGTTTATTTATAGCCCGTTTCTTTGCGACAGATATCGTACAAAACATCATGCACCATTATCTTATCTTATCTTATACATTACAGACGCTCCTTCTATAAAGAAGATTATTGCGTCCTACGCTCATCCGTGGTCCGAGTCTAGTCTTGCATTTTTATTAATGTTTTAAATGATGTTAAGTTACTGGTTTTCCTGGTTTGTTCAGGCAACCCATTCCATGCCCGAATGCCACTCGGGAAGAAAGAGTACTTATATGCATTTGTTCTCGCATAAGGGACAAGGAAAGTGTTTAAGTCTTTATGTTTATCTGAGCTTTGCAACAGGTTGTTATTGTGTTGTATTTCTAAATTAAAGTTTAATGCCTTATGTATTATTACTACTTTACTCTTTGCCCTTCTGTCTTCTAGTGTTTCTAGGTTTACTGATTTGACTAATGGTGTTACTCTTGTTAATTGGGAATATTCGCTAGTTATGAACCTTGCAGCTCTTTTTTTGAATTTGTTCTAATTTTTTTAATGTTTTCTTTAGTTGATGGGTCCCATACAGATGCTGCATATTCTAGTATAGGCCTAACTAATGTGAGATAGCATTATTAACCATAGCCCAAACTTTCTCAATCAACTCCAAAAACTAATGTTCAACTCATCTGTCAATAGATCTAATGTTTGATTGTAATGTTTACGATCAGTGTTGCAATAATACAATCACCTAATTTTTAATTGTGGATTATAAAATGTTTCCTAAAAATAAAAGGATAAACACTGTCATATGTGTTTTGTTTATAGTAAAACTATAAAACTTTAAAAGAAACGTTAGTGAATGATCTATTAATACGTATAATTATACATTTATCATAATATAAATAGTAACAAACCGAGCTTAAGAAAGTGTGATGATGATGCAAGCTGCAAAGGTTCTGTTGAGTAGAAAAAAATAAGGTTTTTTTATGGATTTTGTCAACATGACAATAGTTTTTTTCATTTAAAGGGTAAGGAAACATCAAACCGCCATAAAACTTCAATAGTCTTTAGTGTATAGATAAAAAATCTTTTAACGATTGCTTTTTTTTTTTTACACAACTGTTTCAGTTCTGTAATAATTTAAATAAAACAAACATTTGTAGAGCTAGTGGTTACTCATTTTAAAAGTGAGGTGGCTATAAAAATTCAATAACAATATCAAATTGAAAAGGCTAGATCTTTCTTGATTGGCCTGTGGAAAAAGACAGTGTTCTAAAAGTTCAGCTAAAACTATATGGTGTCCAGAAATATAAAAAATTTTTACAACTATTTCAAAAACAATAAGTGGTGTTTTTTGTAGATGATCAATATTTTAAATTATAATTTAAAACAAAGCACATTAAAACACATTGCCTAAGTTGTACTGAAAGTCTATCGTTAATACATCTGATATTACATCAAATAGTTCACCTTATAGTACATCTAATAGTACATAATGATAATACATCTCTAAGTACATCTGTTAGTACATCTGCTAGGACTTATGATAATAAATATGATATGCTACTATGGCTGGTTTGTTAGCTGTTGTTTATTTTCTTTTTCTTTTTAGTTTTTCAATGTCGATATTGAAATATAAGACGATTCAAGTTCACTGATCCAACTTATCTTCATCATAGTACTGCCTGTAGAATTATGTAACATATAAAGCACTAAAGCAGAAACTTCGACGTACCGCTAAAACATCTAAAAAACGTAGGCCTATTGAAAATGATAGTATTTTCACTTCAATATTTCCTTTTTTTCTCAGATGGCGAGATCATTTTGTAAAAGTCGACGTTTCAAATGGTTACTCTTATTTCTCATTATTTTCATCGTCTCATCTGTCTATTTAATGTCAACTAGCACATCATTGACTGTATATATTAACAATGACCTGCGTTTACTATTGAACCAAGCCATAGAAAAAACTTCTAATGCCTATAGTTATGAAAAATCAACAACAATAGCTCCTAATGCTACAAGTGAGATACCATTTAAAACAGAGGAGAGAGTACATTATACGGTTAAAAACTCATATATTATTATTATGAATCAAACATTAAAACAGTATTTAGTTCCGTTCACTAGAGGAATCCACAATGAGACTTTATTCAATGATTCTTTTTCTGAACACATTTTGAGAAGTGGAACAGGACTTCAACCTTACACAACTGAAAAGAAGGAAGAAATATGGATAGAAAATGGAGTACAGTACCGTCCGTTTCCATTTCTGGAAGAAGCTGATAATCCATTTTACACTTCAGAATTTGAAGCCTACGTTCCTTTTAACAAATCAGCCTTTTTTGAAGGAGACGAGAGAAAATCATCCGTTGATATTAGAGAAAAGAAAATTATTCTCTGGTGGCAGCACAAAATTCATCAGGCACCAATAAATGGATTAAACTCACTCAGGGCATGTCCAGATTTTCCTTGTGTGTTGACTTCAGACAGGAAATATACAGAAAACAGCAGTGCTATGCTGGTCAATGGTAATAAGTGTTTTAATTTTGTTTTCATTAAGGACAAATGAGGTATTTTAAAACCATTTATTCTCTGTAAGTGTGTATTTATTAAGATTTATAAAACCTGAACATATACATACATTAAGAAAAATAGGCCTGCTAACATAATACTTTTAAAAAAATATGAAAAATTGGGTTTTACTTATGACATATTAGCTAAAATCATAAACTACACTAATGACAAATAAGACCATGTTAACTTGTTCACGTGCACAATTTCATTCATACAGTCTTTACACCATTTTTTAACACAAACATTTAGCTTAATATGTTTTAGACCTAATTTAATTTTTTTTTTCACTTTAGACATCATTTTTTACGAAGAGTTTTTTTTTATAAATAGTTTTTGCACTGTCGAAATTTAAAATTCTGATACAAGTTTAAGCATAGTAAATATAAATATCTTGACACACATAAACACAAATTGAAATGTCTAAGCTTATTATAAGCATATTATTGTTTTAAAAATGTACCCACCATTGCTAACCTGAACTACCAAGAGAAAGCGAGACGAAATTATTATTGAAGCTTATTAGTTCACAAAATTTAAATCTTTTGTTTCTCATTCAGCTCAATTCGTGAACAACGAGATGCCACCAAAGAGACGAAGAGATCAAGTTTTAATACACTACCAGATTGAACCACCAGCTAACTACTGGAAGAATGGGAAGCTGTTTGACAAAGACCTGGGCTGGAAAGGTGTTTTTAACTGGACAATGTCATATCGCATGGACTCTGATATCACTACATATTATGGAATCGTGAGGAGACGAAAGGTGGTTAAAGAAAAAAACTATCGAGCAATATTGGCCAAGAAGAAAAGTCTTGTTGCTTGGATGGTATCCCACTGTTCTACCAACTCTAAAAGATCAGAGTACGTTAAAGAGCTTCAAAAATATATTCCTGTTGACATCTACGGTAGATGTGGCCCATTCAAGTGTCCCAGAAACAGTGATAAAAATTGCCTCAGGCAAATTGAAACAAAATACAAGTTTTACCTTGCATTTGAAAATAATTTCTGTAAAGATTATATCACCGAGAAACTCTACAAGTATTTAGACAGGGATTTGATTGTCATAGCTCGTGGATACAACACTTACTCAAGACTTTTGCCTTCAGAAATATTTCTAAACACTGCCAACTTTAAATCTCCTAAAGAACTTGCTGACAAACTTCTCTATCTAAACTCCCATGACCGAGAATACATTGATATGTTAAAGGAAAAAGACAAATATTTTAGTACTTATGAAGACTATCCTTTGACAAAAATAAATTCCGTTTACCTGGAACATCGCTTCGAGGCGGTACCTATGTGTAATCTTTGTCAAAGACTTTGGAACTTAGAACGATATTCTAAAGTTGTAGAAAATATGGCAGAGTGGTTTGACAAACCAGAGTATCAATGCCAAAGTCCTAATGATATTTGACATGTTTAGTATTAAGATCACACAATACAATACAAACCTCAGGAAGGCCCTGTGCATTAATATCATGAACCTGATTGTTTTAAAATAATTGACCTTATCGGGCTATGTCAGAGATCTATGCCCAACAGAAGACGTTTGTAAAATTATTTTTTTTCTTCAAATGTATTTATGGTATTTTATAATAGACGTGCTTGAATTTACAACGATGGAAAGCTAATTACTATTTGTATTAAAACGTAACATTAAACATGTACTTAGACTACATCATATTATTTATAAGCGTTACAATAGGTTGAATATAATTCTTATTTATCTCAACTTACAAAACAACAACTTAAAACTAAATGCGAAATATTACTGAACTTAGAACTTTGCTTTTTGTTTGTTTATTTTTATGTAAAGATAGTTTTAATTATCTTTATTTGTAGGCATTATTTTCTTTTATATCTCTTGTTCTCCCATTTGCCGATTTAATGAATCAAAATTATGTTTAATAAATAATGTGTCAATGTATTTCATATTTCAATTTTTGTTCCCTACATATATAGGCCTTTTTCTATGTAAATTAATTGTCTATGAGACGCTATTTCTCCATCATGTTTCAAACTAAAACAAAAATGTTGACGTGTTATGCATAATTATTTTTTATTTGTATCTATGTACGTGTGGTGAAAACTTTTTCTAGTTTGAAAAGTTCAATGTTATATAGAGCTAATTAGGATGTATATGATCAACACATGCCTCTAATACACCTGGTACACGAGTAGTTATTACATGTATGACTAACCACCATGGGTTTTAAACAGTCATCTATCTGTATTTTCTTTATGCAGTCATCTATCTGTGATTGCTTTGTACAGTTATCTACCTGTGTTTTCTTTATGCAGTCATCTATCTGTGTTTTCTTTGTACTGTCATCTATCTGTTTTTTCAATATGCAGTCATCTATCAGTTTTTTCTTTATGACTTCATCTATCTGTTTTTTCAATATGCAGTCATCTATCTGTTTTTTCATTATGACTTCATCTATCTGTTTTTTCAATATGCAGTCATCTATCTGTGTTTTCTTTATGAAGTCATCTATCTGTTTTTCTTTATGACTCCATCTATCTGTTGTTTTCTTTATACAGTCATCTATCTGTTTTTCTTTATGACTCCATCTATCTGTTGTTTTCTTTATACAGTCATCTATCTGTTTTTCTTTATGACTCCATCTATCTGTTGTTTTCTTTGTGCAGTGATCTATTTGTGTTTTCTTTATGAAGTCATCTATCTGTGTTTTCTTTGTACAGTCATCTATCTGTGTTTTCTTTGTACAGTCATCTATCTGTGTTTTCTTTGTACAGTCATCTACCTGTGTTTTCTTTGTATATTCATATATCTGTGTTTACTTTGTACAGTCATCTAGCTGTGTTTTCATTATGAAGTAATATATCTGTGTTATCTTTATAACGTTATTTATATGTGTTTTCTTAATGCAGTACTCTCTCTGTTTTTATCTTGATGCATTCATCTGTCTGAGGTTTTTTTGTGCAGTCATCTCTCTTTGTTTTTTTTTTATGTTTATGTATCTATCTGTTTTTTCTTTGTGCAGTCATCTATTTGTGTTTTCTTTATGAAGTCATTTATCTGTGTTTTTTTATGTGCAGTCATCTATATGTGTAATTGTCAGTGACTTGAATTAAAAGTGTGTATCAATTGCTTTGTGCTGTATAAATGGTCGAGTTTTGAATGTTGCGTATTTTGTGTTTTGTGAAATTGCAAGTAATTGACTTTTAATTTAGATGTTTTATTTTTTGTAATATAGCCATGGACTTGTGTGAAAATTTGATGTAAAAATAATGTGTATTAACATTGTTGTCTATTTTTTAAAAGCCTCTAATTTTATGAAATCCTTGTATAATTTGGTAAATTTTGGTTTTTATTGAATTAGTTTATTTAGAATAATAGGTAGGAATTTTATTCCGGTTTAATTTGATACAGGGTTTGATATAGGTTTGATTAGTAGATATTTAGCAATTAGAATTTTCAAATAAGAATTAGCACTAAATCTACAGGAAATGCTCAGTTTTATAATTAGTTATCAAAAGATTTTTAACTGCCATCAGAGACGTTCGGTCAATGGATATAAATAGAGTTTATTAAATCACATCCATTTGAAATGGCCATATTATAAAGTGACCAGTGGTCAGTTTATTGTGTAGATGTGTTGGGCATGGTTCGAATCTGATGTTAGTTGAGTTTTTATTACTTTTAAAATGTTTATTTTATTTTATACTATGTCTGCTTTGTTTTTTTTATGTACATTGAATCATTATCGAAGATTATTGATTGGATTATAATGGATTTAGTCAAGTAATTAAGACTGAACATTCTCTGCCATGTTGGAATTTTGGGCTATTTTCTATTTAAATGTATATTTCTTTTTTTTTAAATGTATGTTACATATCTATGTGGTGTAGCTTTTAGTGGCTGGCATGAAATTTATTTTATGGTAGATATTTATATTTCATGCTTGGTTTTAACTGGTTTGGGCAGGACTTTGAATTAACCAGTGAGGGATCTTACTATATGGTATAAGAGTTTGTTGTATTTTTTGTTTTAGTCTTCATTGGCTAGAATTAGGTTGACTTTATTAGATTTACAATGGGTTATGGTGTTCATGTTTTAACTGGTAGTAGTTTTGAATATGATATATAGTTTTTATTTAATGTATATATTATCTATAAAAGGCCCATGTATTTAGATGACTATGTTTTAATGTTTATTTCTATTTCTCTATTTCTACGTGTTACGTCTTTGGTTTCTAGGAACTCTTGGATATACTATAGATCTATCACTGCATCCAAAACATCGGCTAGCTCTCTCTAACTCAGGGTGCGTAACAAAATGAATATAACAATCGAGATCTAGTAGAACAACTTGAAACTTTAATGCATAACTTATGTACAGATATGTCTATACGCTTCAGTACTAACTGCCACACATTCACTAGACTAATATCAATCTTTACTCATATGCATCATACTTCAACAAGAGCCCAGCCTAATCTGACTAACCGTTGTTATCTCACGTCAAAAACTTGCGTTCCCCCAAAACAACCTACGTCATAATTTTTCTGTTCATAATGTGCAGTCTTTTGCGCACCAATATTTATCAGCTGCACATTTACGCTACACTATGCATTAGAGGTCGTAATGCCGGCCAATAGTTTTGTTGGGGTTTAAATAATTTTAAAGAATGTTTAGATAGTGTAGTTTTTATTGGGGTTTAATTGAGTTTAAAGTATGTTTTGATAATGTAGTTATTTGTCTAGGTTTTGGGTTTAGGTGTATTTGATGATTTTTATTTCCCTTAAATGGGATGAATTAATTTTATTAATAAACATAATAATTTGTAGCGTAAAAGTGATTTAGTGTATTTTATTTTTGGTGTTCAGTGTTGTTGTTGGTCTGTTTAGGTTAGCATAACCTCTCTGTCGCAACGGAGATGTCACGGAAACCCAAGGGTCCAAAGCCTTTACAAGCTTAGGTAGCACCCAAGGGCAAAAGTTTCAGCGCCGCCCTTTTGCATACTGTAACTGCTTGTTTAGTGCTATATTTATACTACTACCCCTGGACATGCCGCCCCCGGGCTTAAGCCCCCCTCTGACCCCCCCCCCCCCCCCACACACACACATGTGAGGGCTTTGAACGGTCTGATTTCTGCTGAGAATAATGACAACAGCGGTCATGAATTAATGAATTATTATACAAACGATATACAGAATCCAAAAACTAGAAAACATTTGAAAAGTGCTGTAAAGTTCACTACAAGTAAATATTCATTAGTAAATATTAGCAAGTAAGACCTTCAATTTAATCATCAAATTAAGAAACCCTTGGAAAAAGATATTTAAAGAAAAAAGCAAAGTAGTATTAATCTATAAAACATACAATGGTATCTTTTAAATTAAATATAATAATCTAAAATATTAATCTAAGGGATCTAAAGCATGTATTAGTCTTTATATATAAATACAAGTTCTATAATACCTGAAAGATGTTATAGTATTAATATTTTCATTGTTGCTTCCCTTTTACAGTTCACTATTCTGACAAGAATTCTTGATAAAATTTCACATAGTCCTTAATATTGTGATCTATAGTCTGATATAGTTGTGGATAGCTCACCTCCCCCCTTTCTCTCTTTCTCATTAACTCTTTTCTCGTTCACTCTTTCACTCTCTATCTCTCTTTCTCTCTCTAACTTCCTCTCTCTTTCTCCGTGTCTCTTTCTTTCTCCCTCAATATCTCCAGCTCTCTCTCCCTCTCTCCGTCTCTCTCTTTTACTATATCTCCCACTCAATTGCTTTCTGTCTGTCTCTCACTTAATTTCTTTCTGTCTCTACTCTCTCTTTTTTTTTTGGTCTAAATAAAAAAAAATGGATTTTAATGCTTTTAGACGTGTGCAAATTAGGTCATAACTACAAGAATGTTTATAACACTAATTGACCAATCAACTGACAATTAAATTTTGATAAAAAGCTCTTCACTTGGTCTATAAAAACCACCGAATTTTAGTACATAAATATGTAAATGGTATAGCCTAAAATGTAGTCGTAGATTCTGTTTAGTTTATTTCAATAAGTTTATCTGCCAAAATTTCTCAATATGGACCAAGCGTGCTGAAAAATCGGCAAGAGATCAGTGAACCAGGACTGTACCTTGAAAATGTGCCGTATTGGAATCCCCCCCCCCCCCCCCCCCGCGCTGTACAGATAGCAAACTATTTGAACAGTGTTTATCAAGCTGTATACACTACCAAATATGTGTATCATGTCTATTAATTCTTAACTGGGTCGAATCGATTATAAAGGATATGCACCACTGTCTCCTCGTCGGTAAAGTTATTAGTAACCAGTTGGGCTAAGATCAGCAAAGGGCTGAAATTGGTGTTCACAAATATATTAAAGAGTGATATAAACGCAGGTAGCTATGAAAACATTGTAATCTGTAGCACAGAATGGCCAGGGGCCAGGTCGTCCGCAAACTATGTTCTAGTTTTTGCATTAGGGTCCACTATATTCTTTTTCCTGAGTTGGCATACGCTTCTTTTGTGACCCAATCATGTACTAGAAGGAACAGAAGTGGTGAAAGGAAACATGGAATTCATCTGACATACTACCATTTTGTACTACTTGGCAGGTGAAGTTTTCATAGAGAATTTTGATGATGTTTATTATTTTGTTAGGTATTCCTTAGTGCCTCAAGATTGGCTATATTGTTTCTCTATGAATGCTATCAAAATCTTTTTCAAAGTCCACAAATGTAGCATTGCCATTAGAGATTGTTCTATAATGATACGGAGTGTTCCTATCTGGTCAATGCATGATCTTCCTCTTCTGAACCCAGCCTGTTCTTCTCTTAGGAGATCCTCGCAGGCTTCTTTCATTCTGTTGATTATTGTTCTGCTAAAGACCTTGTTTGGTACTGATAGTAGGTGTGATGAGAGGATTGTGTGGCCAGTACGATGCGCTCGTTACTGAGCTGCTCACACGATATATCCTCACCTCACTTGGTTCGTTGTCTATGGGCTATGACGGCTACTGGCTGAACTAGACTTGTTGCATCAACAACGCTTGATATTTTTATTTAACGTGCCGTTTCTCTGGCAGTCTACCTTCCTTGCTTCACGTATTCTCATGCACACTCAATCAGAACAAACGAGTTTAAGTTAAGTAGTTACATACGTCGAACGTTTATTGCCGGTATTGACGTGGTTATTTTACATAGTCACTCTTACATATAGGGATAATAAGGTGTCTACAACACATCAATTATATCCAAGCACATAAACGTCAATACATGGAAAAGAATAATATATAGACACGACTTCACAACACAGTAATTCCAAGTGAACAATTTATGTAAAAATCAAATTATGGAATAACGTCATGCAACATTTTATGAAGGAGTATCCAGTCTCCTACGTCTCCTCTCTCTAACAACATAAAAACTGCCCCTTATATCTGTCCCCTCGTCAGTCTAACAATGGCGACCCAGGTCAAAAACTTCAACCAATGACACACATGTCTACAATTCTCTACACAACGATTGGTCAAGAGGCGCGTCCAGTGTCAAATGGATTAGTCATAACACCTGGTCTAGCTAGAGTGGGTGGGTGTCAGAGAGGGGGGGGAGGCAGTCTGCCCCCACATTTACTATCTTCCACAATTTGGTACATCTCGTGTCTTAAACAAAGGATCCTAACTAGGTGCGGCGCGCTACTCGCGTCAACAAACGATAGGCCCAAATTGCTATCAAGACCGATCGACGGTTGAGACGCCCTCGGCTCTCTGGCGTGCAACACCATAGCCCTTCCCAATTGCAAACAATAGATTGTAATGGCGGGGTACCAGGTGCTAGTGACAACAACGAGAGACGGTCTAGGTACGTCACGGCCTGACCAAGCGGTTGATACAGGCGTAGGGATGTGGGGAAAGGGGTGGAGGATAGGTGTGTAGGGGAAATTATTTCTCCCAAACACGCACATTATACCTAAACGTATCTAAATTACAAATTACAAAGGACTAAACTTTGCATAATTCATTTCACATCATGAAAGTAGGGTAATTCCTCGCCAGTAATCACATTTTGATAGATCCCCATTTTTTTGGAATTTTAATCAGTAAGCCACCAAATTTTGTTAAAGATATTGTATAGTTGGTTAACGATTTCAGCTCCTCTTTCTTTTAGGACCTCAGGTGGTATATTGTCTATGCATGCTGCTTTGCAAGTCTTCATTTGATTGATGGCCTTCCATATTTCTTCTTTGGATATTTCTTCCATATTTATGTCCAGTGTTTCTCCTGCAATCAGTTCGTATGGATTTAGAGGGGTTGGTCTGTTTAGCACTTCTTTCCATCTTCCGAGCTGGTCATCTATGAAAGAAAGGAGTTTACCTTGTTTGTCACGGACTGGTACATTGTAGTTATATTTCTTGCCACTAAATAACTAATGTCGATACACCATTACTAATTTAACAATGATTTTTATTTCTGAATAGGAAGAAAGAAGACCGAGATTACAACAACCACAATAGGGGATTCTGGTGAAAACATAGAGGTCATCACTATGACAATTTCAACAAGTGAAATAACACAACAATTAATTATAATAATGTCCGTTATTACAATCATATACGTAACTAGAGGCATGCAATATGGTCATTCGTGATAGGAAACAACTATTTTGTTTAATAATTTTTATAAAATAAAATATAAAAAAAATAAATAAATAGACATGTTTAAAAATATTTTACAACAGACATCTTACTTCTGCAAAAAAATGTCATGTTATAATTCTTCTTCTTCTTCTTCGTTCTCAAATGTAATGATAGGGAGAATTCAGACAACAAGTCCGATACTTCTATTGAACTGCGCCGTGTCTATCAGTTGCTCTAGTCCACCGAACAGTTTGTCGTTGAAGGTATAATATATTGAATCTGAAAATCTTGAAAAAAAAAATCATAACAAGGTTCGCGAGATCGTAGACAAGCGCGAACTTTTTTTAAATCAGCAAAGCAATGTTATTATTTCTTAACATGAACTAAGCCAAATTGCAGAGTAGATTCGTGCTAAAGAAAATGTATGTGAAGCTCGCGTTTCCATTTCGCCTGAAACACGTGAATATTTTGTTTTATCGCTTCCACTCAAGGGTAGCCCACTGAAGATCAAGCCGATCCAGCTTGAAAGAATTACTTACTCAATACGTGATTCATACAACGATATCCTCGTAAGAAGAACGGGCTGTTGGAACAAATTGGGTTCGTACTATGGTGTCCACTCTTGTTTCCTTTTTTTCTTTTGGCTATTCAATATAAGTCATTTTTATTAATTCAATGTAAAGGTGAAATTATCATCATCATAAGGTGTCATGCCGGTTGGCGTAGGCGACTCATGTCATTCCACGTATCTTTTCTTCTGACAAACTCTAGAATTTATGTTGGTTTTGCCATGCCGTTGTATCATGGAATCATCTAATATCTCTCTTCTCTGTCTTTCTCTGCATCTCTTTCCCTCCAGCTTTCCAGTTATTATGATGTTTTCGATTTTAATTTCTTTTCGTATTATGTGCAGGACCCTAACAAGCCTATGTAGCGTCCCAGAGCAAACGTTTCAGCGACTACCCCTTGCATACTGTAACTGCTTTGTTTATTGATATACTAAGGCTATATTGGCCGCCCCCTAGAAGTGTCGATACTGAGCTTATGTCCCCCCCCCCCCCTGTAAGGGCACTGGTTATGAGGGCTACTAACGTTGATTTCCTCTTCATGGTCAATTAATTCTCTATTAGTAGGCATTTGTCATTTTGAGCACCTCCACATTAGAGGTGAAATAGAGGTAGGAATAAATGTGTATTGTGTATAGTCAGTTGTGATTTTATTGTTTTATGTGCGTGAGTCTCTTCCCTTTGTTTTCGACGGTATAACGTAGAATTAGCAATGAAGATTGTCTGCCAGGATAAATTATCTATCCTGACAATGCAATCGGAAGTATATTATTTCAACTCAGATTAGATTGTTAGTAGAGTTGTAAGAAAAAGTATTTATCTGGGCTTACTTGACAAAGGGGTGAATGTCAACGGACGGTGATAACACGCACCTGTTGACTTAGTTTTTATTTATTTCTGAAAGACATGACATTTCGGACAAAGAATATATGGCTTGAGGATTACCAAAGACTGTAGTAAGATCGACCGCTTGTTCTATTTTTAGAGCTTATATGTTCTTTGTTTTTCGTGAGCAACAAATAACGCTGTCTTGAATTACTTCTACGCTCCTACGATTGCATTAAACGTTTCCGCTGTATACAACTTTCGATTTTAATCTTAATTTTCCATTGAGAAAATATAGCGAATTACTAAACCGGAAGTCTAGAGGATTAAGTACGATCGGAAATTCCGAAATTAAGTGTTTCAAGTTATCAAATAGCAGAAAAATCAAAGCAAGCGATCCATCTTATTATAGTCTTTGGTTTCACGCAGAAAACTGAATCACTTGGCTGCGAGGTCCGTTCATAAGCGAGTAATACAATTCCCACGTAGGCCTAAGCTCATATTTCGGTAAATTTATTTTAGCATAAGTTTAGTATATATATATGGAATAGCTAAATATATATATATATATAATTCGTATTTTTATTCTGATCCTGAATACACAGATTAAAATAATGTGCGTGTTTGACATGAAAACTAATTCAGTTAGTTTTTTTAAACACTTAATATAATGGGAAGTGTCCCTTTCTTACTTTGTCCAAATCGGTGCCACTCTCTGAACCTGGAAATAAAGACGTCGTTTAAACGTGGAATACACCCCGAAGGCACTGCCGCTCGACCACCGTATTTTCTACTATTTACAAAACAATATTAGTTGGCAACAGTAGATTTTTAAAGTACAGCCGCTACACTGTCACAAACTGGGAATTAACGCATTCATGCGTGTTCTCTGAGTTTTGCACTTTGTCGTCGCGGTGAAATGTTACATTTATCCCCCAATGGTATTGAAGCTAGTTTACTGACAGCTACACTTATATCGAATACTTCTTTAAATGAAGTATTTTGTGTTTTCTAGCTTGACGACACAGTAATACATAAAATAAAAAAACACCACAGTAAAGGTAAATAATATATTTTATTTTATTAATTTGTTTTACAATTATGCATAGGCCTTCAACTTTTTTCTATCATAATATTTTACAAATTTGTTGGCAAGAAAACAATTTTTGAATTTAAAATACTTTAAAATAAAATATATAAATGACAATCCAGTCATAGATTTTATTTTAGAAGTGTACTGAAAAGTTACTAGATCTAATACTTTTCTTTTTTAACAATATTTGAACGTTTTTAAATTTGTTGATACAAAATAAAATCGCGGGCGCAAAGTAATAAGATATTTTAAATACTTCTATTCAGGCCCAGACTAAAAGAC
The DNA here is from genome assembly GCA_949126835.1 of Anisus vortex. Classification (NCBI taxonomy): domain Eukaryota; kingdom Metazoa; phylum Mollusca; class Gastropoda; family Planorbidae; genus Anisus; species Anisus vortex. The sequence goes on from OX421493.1 coordinate 20,151,786, forward strand.
CAAGGGCCCCTAGGCACTTGACATTTGGACCCCTCCCTCCAATCTCGAAGCTATTTAGGAAATTTAGCAAATCAAATCACTAGTACAGAACATATAATTTTTAATGGAGTTTAATGACTTTAATAAACATCAGAATATTAGAGTCTATGTTACTATAGTTACGTTATTCTATAAAATGTATAGAAGATGCTGGCTGGGCTCCTAGGCTTAAGCCATGTAGGCCTAGGCAGAAATCCGGCACTGTTTCTAATGGTGGTGAAATATTTTACTCATTTTTTTAATCGAATGAGTTGTTTGTAATATGTTTTTAATACAACGAGAAAAGCAAGATTCATTGAATTCCATAGTAAGGTTAATGGAATGTGGCAAATATATATCCACAATAAAAAAAATTACCCTTACAATTTCATTTTACAACCGAATTCGGAAATTTTCGTAAAGAAAAAAAATGTTGTTCAACTTTTAGTACACTTGTAAAATAAAATCGATGCAATTAAAAATTATTTTTAAATATTTCATTTCTGATTTTTCAGTTATAGATTAATAAAAAGTTTAGAAATGTATTTAAACGTGTGTACACCTCTCTTGATATTATTTTCTAAATTTCTTTTGACTAAAAACGTTAGAAATTACATAAGAAAAACAGAATAGGGCGCTAAACAGCCAGAAAATACAAACACATAAAGACACTTTGTTAATATAAAGAGCTTTTATATGTTTTTTTAAGCATTAGTCTATCGAAGAATTTGCCCTATGCCACTGTGATGATGGGATTGTGTGGCCAGTAGGATGCCACCGTGGCTGCAAGTCCACACACTATATTCCCACCACACTTTGGCTGTTTGTCTGGAAGTTGATGGCAGTAAGCTAAACCAGACAATATTCTATTAACAACGCCCGATATTTGTATTTAAAGTGCTGTTTCTCAGCTAACCTTCCTTGATTCACGTATACATGCACACACACGCAATTAGAACAAACTAGTTCTTCTTAGGTGATCAGATGAAAACGTTTATTGTGCATCTTAAAGGCTTTGGTGCTACAAAGTATAAGTTTCCTTAGACACTGAGGTTCCCAATACACATTAAGAATAAATCATGCACAGAACCGTTTATAATATAACAACAAAACCTAGATGTATAAATCTACAGCAGAGAAGGACGCAATAATCTAATAAAATAATTAAAGGCTTTATAAGATCTAGCCTAGTCCTAGACTACATCTTTATGGCACAGCAAATTAAATGCAACTTACTAATGAATATTAACAGTTTTAGTTCTCTATAATAATTGTAACCAGCCTGTAAAGTAAGTTTTGATTGTTAGGTTGTTTCAAACACTGTCATGAATGCTTTATCTTCTCTTATATATTACAGACGCTCTTTCTAAAGATAAGATTTTTGCGTCCTACGCTCATCCTGGTCCGAGTCTAGTCTTGCATTTTATTAATGTTTTAAATGATGTTAAGTTACTGGTTTTCCTGGTTCTTTCAAGCAACCCATTCCATGCCCAAATGCCACTAGGGAAGAAAGAGTACTTATATGCATTTTTTCTCGCATAGGGGACAAGGAAAGTGTTTTTGTTTTTATGTTTATCTGAGCTTTGCAACAAGTTGTTATTGGGTTGTATTTCTAAATTAATTAGAGTTTAATGCCTTATGTATTATTACTACTTTTTGCCCTTCTGTCCTCTTGTGTTTCTAGGTTTAATGATTTGACTAATGGTGTTACTCTTGTCAATTGGGAGTATTCACTAGTTATGAATCTTGCAGTTCTTTTTTGAATTTGTTCTAATTTTTTAATGTTTTCTTTAGTTGATGGGTCCCATACATAATATAGACTTAGTTTTACATTTTTTAAATTGATTTAGAAAAAAATAAAAGAGATAAACAGGTAAAGAGTTATAAAAAGTATGTTATGTTTTTATATTGCATAAATTCGCATGTTTGCTTTTGTTTGTTTGTCTGTGTCAGTGAGGCAGACAATTTGAAAAAAGAGGATATATGATCCTCAGCCACACACGTTTAGATAGACACCTATTTAAAATGCTAAAATTGAACGTCGTCTGCTATACATTTTTTCAAAGCAGGATTTACATACTCTTAAAACCTAATCGCTAAGCTATTTTTTTTAATTTTAATAGTATACGAGATTCAGCTAATGTTTTGTTTGATTTTTTAATTACTTCACCAATGTGAGGGTTCCAAGATAACTTATCATTTATTATTGCTCCTAGATACTTAGCATTGCTAGTTTGAGTTAGTTCTTTACCATGAATATAGTAGTTTGTTATTATTTGTTTCTTTTTCTTGGATACCCTTATTAGTTGGCATTTTCTGGGTGAAAAGACATACTCCAGTTATAAGAAAGCTTGAATGCTTTCTTCCTTACGCTTTATTATAGACTGTTAACTGTTATAGCCTATACCTATGCTATCGGAGAACTAAAACAGTGTAGGCCTAGTCTTAACCATTAGGCATAGTGATATGTAAGCTTAAGTGTGTTTCTTTTATAAATTATTGACTTTTAACAGTTTTTACATTCACTAAGCGTTTAACTGTAGGTATGATGTCCTTGTTTATTTTTAATGAACATTATAAGTCATCAAAACATTCAACCATAATCCATTAATGAAGCTTATATAAGTTATAACCACTAGCCTAGGCTCTTTTTTCAATTTTTAACACCAAAAACATTAATATTGCTTTAATAAATGCTTCCATGATTTTTTGACACGAATTATTCTTGTTTTCTTTCACATATTTATGATTTATGTGCTTTTGTAAATTTTAATTTTTAACCTATCGATAAAATTTCGAGGCCGTCATGTTGCTTTGATAATTATAAACAACGCGAAGCGACAAAAAAAGACAATTAGACAATTTGCGTAACGTGACAAAAAACAATGAGGACTATGCACGTTTTATCAAAGTAAACATTGGACTACTCATCTTTTATCCATGGATTTTTTTTCTGTGTTTAATATCTCCGTTACTTGATAAATTTTGATAATAGGTTCTCAACCTTTTTCGGCTCACCGCCCCTTTTACAATTTTTTTTTCGCTCAGCGCCCGCCTAATTCTCCCCCCCCCCTCCCACGTAGCAAATGTTTTAGCATAGACAATAATACACATGGACCGCTTGCTTTAGTATTTCTGCTATATGATGTCTTGAAACGTTGATTTTTTTTTTCGGAATTCACGATTACCTTGTGCAATGTACCCTTACGTTTTATTTAATCGCTATGATTTCTCAATGAAAAATTAAAATCGAAAGTTGTATACAGCGGAAACATTTAGGCGAACCTAACAGGCCGTCAGCGGAGATGCTGGTTAGACAATGTAAGGTATTGGACAGGGTTGCAGTTGACTCAACTTTTTCTTTTTCAATGAACAATATTTTATTTGCCACATAGTACATAGGTACAATAAAGGCATAGTCGAAAACATAAGAAAATTATTGCATTAGTAAATAATAAATTGAACAATAATAGTAATACACATATTAATAATAAAAATGAAGATAATAATAAATTTATTAATTAAAGGTATCCTTAAAGAAAATTCAGGGAGGATAATTTAGTTTATAATAGAATTTTTAGGGGGAAAAAAAACAAGAAAAAAACAACAACTCAATTTACTAACATAGACATACAGGTACATCACTTTCATTAGACCTGCACAGCATTAACATAGTGAGAACGAACATTTAAGAAATCATTCACAATTTTTCTTGCGACTTTGTATATTACATTACTTTCACGACTATCTCGCATTAACATAGTGACAAACTAACATGTTAATATACTTAAACATTTCTAACCTTTTTTTTTCATTTTTTAAAAGCAGATAATAATATTTTTGAATATATGCTTAGTTTTTTAAGTTCTTTCAGACAACTAGAATTAAGCAGTTCCGATATTTTTTCTACATTAGGTCTGTTATAGTAATATTTTTTTTAGATACATTTTTCGTTGGGCATGGAAGTGAATAGTGAAATCCATCTACTAGATCTTTTAAGCAAAGGGAATTGACGACCGCTCAGGATAGGCAAACGTGGAGAAAGTTGACTGCCGAAGTTTCCATTCGCTCCCCCCAACGACCACAACGGTCATGGGATTGATGATGATGATGATGATGATGATTAACGTAGAAGCCATTTAAGTCAGCGTTATTGGATGCGCATGGAAAAACAAACATCAGCTTTAATAAAAACTAACCCATAAAAACAAAGTTTTTATTATACTCCCTTTCTTTGTAAACTAAGTTTATATTTAATTTATATTTTGATAGATTAAAATAAATATAAGTGATATCATACCTTATGAATTTCCACACTAAAATTTTGCGCATCCTTTTTTATTCTAGTTTATACCGAAAAAAAACATAAAAAGATAACTCGCTTTGTTTCGGCTACATTGTGTCGTTTTCATTCTATTTATTTCGTAAAAACCAACATATCCGAAAAGTTTATTTACTTCCGTCTCTTCCGGTAGAGGCAGCCATGTTTCCATTTTCTACGATTCGCAAATTGGTCGAAGGTATTAGTAACTGTTCCAGTTATTTGATAGAATGTGGCAACAAGTCTGCTGCCCAAGTTTCAGATCCATTGGACCACGTTAAGTGGTCGAAAAATCGATGCAAAGTTTTCCAAGCAAGCAACCAACCAACCAAGCAGTCAGACAGACAGACAGTAAGAGTTAAAAGAAAGGGAGTAAAAATTAGAGCAAGCGGTCAATCTTATTATAGTCTATGGTTTATTGTGTTCATTTAAATTTAAAAAATGCGATTTAATAAAACAGAAGTTTGTATGGCACATACTTTATTTAGAATCGGGTATTACAAAAAAAGAAGATAATAGCAGAAAAAAACTAATGCAAGCGGTCCATTGTTTTAAGAATTGTACGTCAGATTTTTCTTAAGCCAAAAACACTAATAAATAAAATATATGAAGGCTAAAAGAATATTTAAAAAAAATTACAGGTTTCTTTTATATAAACAATTCAAAAGAATGCTGGTACGCAACAAAAAAAATCACTGAGATATGTACCCAAGCGTAACACACTGTGTGTGAATGAAGATATTAATACTTTTATCCACCACTTTAATAATGTTTACCGCCGTTTCGACTGACACGTTTTTAGATCTATTCACCATGACATAATGTACTCTCTGACAACAGTTTAAAATTTACTCTAGATGAATGTCAACAAGGTTTCAGTGTAGATGTTGTGACGTCACTGTTTAAAACATAGCCAAAGCGTCCTGTCGCTTTAGCATCTAGATCTATCATCATGAAATGTTTTCAGAAAATTATTCTTAGATGTCTACAGTCAGAAGTGCACACAGTGGCGTATTTAGGCATGTTCCACGTGTTCCACATGTTCCACATGTTCCACGTGTTCCTATGAAACACATTGTGAACATTTTTAATTTTTTTTATTTTGGCAATTCGAACAGTTTTGGAACATTTAGACTATAGTAACAGAGATTACAAGGCTTCCGAAATGTTCCACTGCAAGCGTTCCTGCAAGAGCACATAATTGATATTAATGATTTTCGTGGACAGTCATATGATAACACTTTTTCAATGAGTGGTATATACAATGGACTTCGTGCATTGGTTCTGAACAGCAACCCATTAGCAGTTTGAGTGCCAACATCGCACACTACAGCTGGCGTACCCTGAGAGGATGTCACCCGGTGCGGTCCGCACCCCCTGTACCCCCCTCGGTACGCCACTGGCACACTTCCTGAACTTAGTTGATAAACCAGCAGCTGAAAACTGGTCATCAGATGTGTCATTTTTTTTACCTCTGCAAAACATTGTGTGTAACAAAGAATCTGTCAAATACACGCTAATCTTGTCGGTATGTTGCGAGGAGAGCATTTGCAGCGGGCCTGATACGAGAAGCTTTGGGGTCTATTGCCGACTATCGACGAGAAAGACATCACCCATTTACAGGCTGATGGCCTTTTTAGCCAAATGTCATCTTTGAGGTGGGCATATATTCTGTATTTTGGCATGCTGTTTTAGGTTCAATACCACAAGTAAAGTCATTCTAGACCACATATGAACCTCAATATGGCCGTTGCCTGTCTAAATTTGCTATAAACCTTTGTTGGATTCAAGCGAAACAGTTTTGATGATTATGTAGTTCAAGGAAAAGTAAAGTCTAAAACAGCCGAATATATTAAAAAATGAATACCAGACAAAGTCGACGCAGTGTTTGTGTGACATCACTGGGCTATGGACAGGCACAAGAAACAGAGTTATCACCAAGAGAGAACTTCCGTGTGGACAGTTTTCTTCCAGTTATAGGACAGTTTAAGAAATCAATTGATCGGAGTACTAGTGCATACATTATTGTTTGTGAATTATTAGAATTTCTTTGTAAACTTAACAATGTGTCAGCAGATTAAACTCAACATGCAACTGTGAAATTTGTCCAAATTTGTGACAATTTACCGATTAACTCGGTAAAGAACTGGTTCAATTTACTGAATTATCATAGCGATTTAATGAAGGATAAACAAAACATGGCATTGGATATGAGCAGTTACTTCACAAATTGATTGTTGATCAACATCTGGCAGATACTTTTCCAAACATTGAAGTTGCCCAAATAATATGGTTGCCAATGCATCTAGTAAACCATCATTCTCGAAATTAAATTTTTAAAAAAAAAACAGGCTGCGAACAAAAAAAAATAACCTAACGAGAGGTTTTGAAAAATACAGCTATCGAATTTTGAAACCAATTTTGCACGATGTTAAAGAATATTCACTCCAGAAAAAAAAAACAATTACCCGAAAACATTTTGAGATTGTTTTAGAGCTACAAATGCAGTTTTAGTAATGCTTTGTCGTTTAGGATTACTAGGACCCCAAAAGGGCGACGCCCAATTTTTCATACATTTTGCTTCTACTTTTAGTATTATTAGACTTTAAGTCACTATCCGATTTATTTAAAGATTACACTGAAATACACTATTCATCGAATCACTATTAACAAAATAACTAGCACATAGATTGATCATAATCTTATTTGAACAGAAGCGAAGCCCCCCATAGGCCGCCATGTAAACAAATACGACCGCACAACAAATAGTTTGGAGAAAAAAAAAAGATACAAAATGTACAACCCACTATTTGCTGCCATGTTTGGAAAAAAAAACTTTTTAAATGGCCCCTTTAGCAATCCCGTAAGCCAATTGAGCAGTTAAAAACTTCTATTAGGATAAATAACGTAATAAATAAGGAATTTTTTATCGGCCGTTTGCATCGGCCGATCGGTAAAGTGGACAGTCGGCTTGGCCGCTGCCATCGGCTGATCGGGTTTAAAGAGTTTTAAGTTTGGTGGAGGATATATACAGTTGTATGAATAGTTAATTACTCGCTGTACCCTATTTACATTAATTTTTTTGTTAAGCCCTTAAAAAAACTTGGCTTAGAAACTATTTTAGATATAGAAAATGGAAACAGCATAGACCTAGCTAGATTATAGCCTTAAGCCTTTGAGGGTAATAAAACGAAAATGGTCAGTCTTTGACTTAGAAACTTCGTATGGTTTCCCTATCTTCCCGAGTAACTGACGGGCATGGATTGGAGGAACTGACGGACATGGATTGGAGGAACTGACGGAGATGGATTGGAGGAACTGACGGACATGGATTGGAGGAACTGACGGACATGGATTGGAGGAACTGACGGGCATGGATTGGAGGAACTGACGGACATGGATTAGAGGAACTGACGGACATGGATTGGAGGAACTGACGGACATGGATTGGAGGAACTGACGGACATGGATTGGAGGAACTGACGGATATGGATTGGAGGAACTGACGGACATGGATTGGAGGAACTGACGGACATGGATTGGAGGAACTGACGGACATGGATTGGAGGAACTGACGGACATGGATTAGAGGAACTGACGGACATGGATTGGAGGAACTGACGGACATGGATTGGAGTAACTGACGGACATGGATTGGAGGAACTGACGGACATGGATTGGAGGAACTGACGGACATGGATTGGAGGAACTGACGGACATGGATTGGAGGAACTGACAGACATGGATTGGAGGAACTCACGGACATGGATTGGAGGAACTGACGGACATGGATTGGAGGAACTCACGGACATGGATAGGAGGAACTGACGGACATGGATTGGAGGAACTGACGGACATGGATTGGAGGAACTGACGGACATGGATTGGAGGAACTCACGGACATGGATTGAAGGAACTCCCGGACATGGATTGAAGGAACTGACGGACATGTATTAGAGGAACTGACGGACATGGATTGATGGGACTGACGGACATGTATTAGAGGAACTTGTTAGGAAAGCCAAGAAATCAACATTATAAAAAAAACAACGATTATCTGAAATGGCACCGCGACCCGTGAACGACTAATTACCCTTGTTTAAATTGTACGTTTATACGATATAAAGATAACAAACAATGTTAACCAATAAATCTTTTTTATTATATTTTATTCTACTAACGAAAAAGTAGGCCACATTTTTTTCCATTTTTAGGATTGGTGGGGGGTCTTAAAAATAAACAATTTTGGTCATGACTCGCCACATCATCTATTAGATTTATTACGATAGACCTGAACCACTCCTCTGAAATTTGTCTAGCCTGGAATTAGCTCAGTGCAGTTGCTTCCTCACAACCCATGGCGATCGTGATTGTTTGTTCTATCCCCTGTTTACAAGACAACAAAATACTAGCAGGTAGGCCTGTGTATTTAGAAAGATGTTCTTACGGTTAAACTAACAATAAGGTGCATGTATTTGAAAGATGGGTGAATGGGTAGGTCCTGGCGCGATTCAGTCGTTGCCCCCTCTTTATTTAAGCAAAGTTGTTCTTCTTTAGCAATGACCATACGATTTTATAAACATTAAATCTACAGAAATTAAAGATCGTTGCTGGATAAGCTTGATAAAGGCTTTATAATGTTCACTGTTCGTAGACTGAGTATCATTTTATAACTGTACTCTAACTAGGATTGTTAAACGAAAACCGGAATAACGGATTCCGATTTTGAAACCGAAAACCGGTTTTGAAAAAAAAAAGGTTTTAACATCCCTAACTGTAACTATGAACTGTATGATCTTCTTATGTTTTGCTTATATGTCTGAATTAAAATTTCGAACAAATTTTCTGTCTGACTTGCTAGCAACCATGACCCGAAGTTCATAAATCTAATTGAACCATTTCACTTCATCTTATCAATCTGGAACTTGTCACCTAGAAGTAAAACCCTGGACAACACATTTCTAATTTTATGTGCCATTTCCCCACCCGGACCCACCTAAATCATAGTATAACATTCATTTTTTTTAAGCTTGCTAGTGCGAATTTAATCTTGGGAATAAAAGAAAACATTACCTTTTATGGGAAAATAAATTATGATGAAAAGCATAGGTTTTAAATTCTAAAGGTCGAACCTGATTCTCTAGTTCTGCGGTAAAATATCTAGATTTAGCGTGATAAAACCAAAGAAAACCAACAGAATAATTTAATAAAACCATAACATTCGGGCATGGAATGGGTTGCCTGAACAAACCAGGAAAACAGGAAAACCATTAATTTAACATCATTTTAAACCTGAATAAAGATGCAAGACTAGACTTGGACCACGGATGAGTGTAGGACGCAATAATCTCCCTTATAAGAAAGAGCGTCTATAATGTATAAGGTAAGATAAATTCTGATAACGTAGACTAGCGTTGCTAGTTTTTAATTCAACAGAAATGTATGTCAATGTTGCATTATGTTAAGCATTTAAAAGACTATGTCATGATGAAAATATTTCAATCGTAAAATGTCTTGTCTTGTACGTCACAGTTGCTCTTTCTACATAGAAGTTTGTTGCGTACTATGCTTATCGGTGGTTTAAGTCTAGTCATGCATTTTGATTCGCCTTAAAATTCATGGCTTGTTTTTAAGCAGCCGGAGGCCACTCGGGATCAAAGATAAGTTAGTTTTCGCTGGGTAAAAAAAAAAAGTTTGTATCCCTAGATCTACGTCTATCTTGAGCATTTGTAATATATTGTTGGGTTGTATTCTTAAAGTTAGAATTACGTGCTCTACGTATTTGTGTTACAAAATTTATTTTTAACATTCTTCCCTCTAGCGTTTCTATGTTTAAACCCTTGGTTTTCCCGTTGTCAATATTTACGTGAAAAAAAACAACAACTTGAGGTCTTTTTTTAATTTGTGCAAGTCTCTGTAACGTTTTATTTAATGTTTATCACTGAGTTTAATAATTATAGCAGTTTTTTTTATGCATTACATTTCCAAATAATTAATATGTAATAGCACATTACAAACATAGGCCTATTTATAATGATGTGTAAACATGTGGTTTTTCGATTTTTTTTACTTCAAGTTTATGATTAATTTGTGGCTTATTGGCAGTTAAGGCTATATATGTCTGTTGATTTCTATTTACCTTTTCTAAATAACATTGTTAAGTTATATTTCTATAAATTAGATCTTAAATACGTTTAAAGACGTTCTCATCATGATCAACAAATCGGTGCGCAAAAATGCAATCTATATATTATATATAATGTAGACTGTGTGTATGTGCAACCAATCATATTAGTTAATTTAAAGACACGTGACCTTATTGTATCATATTATACTTTTGCGATTTCAATTCAGACATTGTCTTCGCTAGCTAAGTATCAGACTGTAGAACGGGTCACCCGGGTTCTATTCTCCAGTTAATCTTAAAACCTTTTTTTTTCTACATTTGTTTTTCATTGGGCCGTATTGCTGCTGAGAGTTAACACCCTTGCCCATTTTACAATTACGGTAAATAAGATTGACTTGTATACGGGGCAAGGGTGTTAACTCTCAGCAACAATACGGCCCATTAATATTACTTTTTAAAAAAAGATTGTAAATCTACGAGCATCACCGGGCAATTAAGATTTTTGTTTAATAAAATGACTTGCCTATTTTTACCCGATTACAATATTTATTTTAAATTCCTTTCCTAAATGTATTCAGTGAGAAAAATTTTTTTTTTTAATTAGGTCTATTGGATTTATAGCTTTCTGTTCATTGTAGTTTATAAAATTTTTATCTGTAGCTTATAAGGCCTGATTTATTTTCACCCGGGCTAAGCCGGGCAATTTAGCTTGTTGTAAATTTTAAAAAAATTAAACTTTTTATTTTTTGTTATTGTACGGTAATTTCCAAAACGTCATGATTGTGACGCAAAAACAAGCGACGCGCCACGGTGGCATGGTTTTGGGGTCAAATTAATTAAATTACGATCTAATGGGTACTAATAATAAGCAGGGCCGTACTTAGGATTGTGGGGGCCCTGTTCCCAAATGTATGTGAGGCCTTCCGTGGCCTCGCCCCTGTCTTCCACATAGGCATACCTCAAAAAAATCGCCGTTAATTCATGTTACATTCTGTAAAATCATAAATACTTTTTATGTTGCGCTTAGCTTGGTTGGAATGAAGCTCTTATAATTGTAGGGGAATATATAATTTTTATTTTACATTTTCAACGAAAGAATGGGGATGGTCACAAAAAAAGAATAATTTTTGGTGATGTGTGAGGGCCCCTGTTCCAATGGAACATGTGGAACATACCTAAACACGTCACTGCGTTCAAGTCCTATTTTTATTTGTATGGCCGAATAGCTGGAGATTTTTTTCTAGCTAAAATAAGTCGAGCATACAAAAATAAAATCGTTAGAGCTCTTTTAAAGGAAAAAAATATATAAATAAATACATATACTTACATATAAACACATATATACAAGACTAGATCGTATTATAGTATGGAAAAGGTTATGATACAATTCATATTAGGACACTTTACCGACTTCTGAGAAAGCCTACAAAATAGAAAATATAATAATATATTCATTTTTTTTTGTACCCGTGGTTTCTCACGAACTATTTCTAGTTTTCTTAGATTTGAAAGGGATTATACAATTCAAGAGATTTGTTACATTCTTTGAAATGAGAGTTCAATTGGGAAAAAAAGCTAGAGAGAGAATTTGTACTGTCATACAAAAGCAGGAAATGAAAACGTCAACCTACAATTGATCTTAGTGAATACAAGCGTGACAGGAACGGTATTTTATGGTTCCATATTTCTCTCTTATTATAAGCTTACAGCTTTACCGCCTAGCTATGCAATAGCCTCATTATACAGATTTTTTAAAAGATTCGCAATATGAATTTTGAAAACACCTTTGACTAAAACCACGTGACTTTTAAGGCTACACGCCATTACTTGTCCCATTTTGATTTACAGTATCAGACATTACCGATAGTTTTATTTATATAGTTTTAGAAAAAAAAAATAGTAATCTATAATAATCGTCTGTAAAATTAATATTTTGAACTTTTTTAACGTTTCAATCATATAATTCTAGGAATAGATAAGGCTTACTAGACTCAATACTTAGAGTTAGATGATTTAATGTAGGCATTTAGACTTTAAAAAAACACACGTGTATTATTTTTTCTGAAACGTGTAGTGTTGGCAATTACTAAATGATAAAACTGACCTTGATTATGTATGGAGAAATGGCGAATCTCTGCCCTAGGTTTGTTAGGTCTAATTAGGGTATGACCACTCTAGAGGTCTGTTGCTATCTAAACGAAATAATACTTATTGTGAGTTTGAGGCTCGTATTACTTACTAGAATGAAAATTCATAAATAATAATGTTTACCAGGAACAGTTGTCAACGATAACATATAAACTCTGTTATGTAAGAAAATTCGGGAACTTTAATTGAGCCATAAAGTTTCATTACAGTTTTAAGACTCGTGTATGCATATAAACAAAACAAGAAAAATGACTTCGTCTAGATGAAGATAAAGGCGACAATTCACTAATATACTCGATGAAAGTGATTCATTTTATAAATAAACATAGCTAAGTCCAGCAAGACTAGATATAATGCGAAATAATGAAAATGTACAAACAGCAAATAGCACTTAAATCATATAATATAGCAATCAAAACCTAAGCGGTGCCGTGATAAGCATCCCGCTTTGGGGACGCCAATCGTAAACTGTCCAAGTTTTAATTACACTGAATTTGGTGGAAACTTTTTTGCAGTGTATTATTATTATTATTATTTTTGCAGTGTTTTGTTTCGCTATTAAGAATGCATTTATTCCATTAGTTATAGCATATTTGGAAATATATATATATATATATATATATATATGGTAATGAGAAGAAATAAATAGGAATATCAAATATCAATGGGGAATGATAAATATTGTGTTATAATAAATATCAAAATATTATAAAAACATAAAAAAATGAATGCAATTATATGGTTGCATTAGAATAAACACACACAATCTTGCTTTTGTAAGTGTATACTTTATTGCCTCGATAAATGGAGAGTCCTAAACCAAATGCTATCTTTAACTACTCGCCTAATCATCTATTATGCCGATATGTGAAGATTAGTGTGGTTATTTTATAATATGTGGCGGAATCCGTCCCATTAATAATCACATTTATGTGCATTAATTTAGACCTAATGAAATTACGTCCATTAATTACGTCAACAATTTGTAGGCAATTTTTAACTTTCTCTTTCACCCCCATGTCATTAACTGTCAAACTTTCACAGACCCGCCCTTCTAATAGAATTATCTAAGCAGTTTGTTACCCCCACATTCCTTCCATAATGAGTTACAAAAATATTATTGTGTTCGGTGGCCTTTAAGTTTAAAATACAATTGCGATTGGACAAAAAAGTATATAATTAATTTTAATATATTTTTAAACTTGTTTTCAAATTAACTATAAATCTCATAAGCGTAGCCACGAGGGGGAGGGGTGTAACAATGTGCATTATTACGTGCCGAATGTCTAGAACCGAAAATCTGTTTTGTTAAAAAAAAACTATATTAACATTATATTAACATCTATAAAAACTATATTAACATATATTAACATCTATAAAAACTATATTAACATATATTAACATCTATAAAAACTATATTAACATATTATTAACATCTATAAAAACTATAATAACATATATTTACATCTAGAAAAATATATTAACATATATTAACATCTATAAAAATTATATTAACATATATTAACATCTATAAAAACTATATTAACATATATTAACATCTATAAAAACTATATTAACATATATTAACATCTATAAAAACTATATTAACATATATTAACATCTATAAAAACTATATTAACATATATTATCATCTATAAAAACTATATTAACATATATTAACATCTATAAAAACTATATTAACATATATTATCATCTATAAAAACTATATTAACATATATTAACATCTATAAAAACTATATTAACATATATAACCACCATCTATAAAAACTATATTAACATATATTAACATCTATAAAAACTATATTAACATCCCTAATCAGAAAAAGCCTTCTATTGCCCTTCAGCTCTACACTATTTCTCCCCACATACACATACATAATTTGCACAATACACTTTCCTATACTATTGGGCACGGTTGCGAGCGGCAGCGCGTTCGACTGGCGATCCGAAGGTTCTGGCTTCGAATCCTGGTGCAGGCTAGGATATTTTCCCGGGACCTGAGGGTGCCCCTGAGTCTACCCAGCTCTGATGACACTAGTTGGGGTAAAGTAAAGGCGGCTGGGCATTTCGCTGGCCGCACATCCCCTCGTATGCAGTGGCCACAAAAACTGGTGAACGCTGCTTCACCAGCCCTATAATCAGTTTGGTCCGAATGGTACTTACTTTACTATACTGGCTCTATGTGCTCCCCTTTCTCCCCCCCCCCCCCAACCTCCCCAACCATAGCATTTTCTTTGTTTGACATCGGAATAAAGAGGGTAGGCCTAGATTCTATAGGCCACGAAGTTGGCGATCTAGTATAAGTTTAAACAATGATTAAATAGTAGGCTGTTGACGAATTTCCTTTTTTTTTTTATATTTAATTTACTATGCAAATTAATATTGTTGTCGTCAACTAATCTTACCCCCCCCCCTCCCCTATTTTGTTGACATTTATTAATGGACGCCCCCTAATTTGTTAACATTAGTTTACTCTTCAAAAGATAAAAATGATTAATTTTAAAACAATTTACTATATTACAATACAATCATCTAGTGACTGTGTGCCTTGCATAGAAAATTAACAATACATCCGACGCTGCACTTTATACCGAGAGCGCACCGAGAGCGCACTAAATGTTTTAGCATGGGTACAAGCGCTATTTAAATAATCATTATTATTAATATTTAAAATACCTTAAACATAAAATCGTATACCAAAAAAAAGTGTCGAGTCAGTTTTTGTCAAATATTTACAGTTATAAATTAGTATTATTCTCATTTTATGAACGCCGATATAGAGATTGTTTACACAAGTCAAATGGTATATTGACTGTAGACAGTAGGTCTTCTTTTGCAAAAGCCATTAAGCTTTAAATTGTTGAGAGTGTCAAAGGCAAAGAATGCACACATATTATATTTTATAAAAGGATAACCTTACAAATTAGACTAAGTACTCAAAGTGAAATTTAAATGTACAAATTGGCGTGGAATCGGTCCATGACAAAGTTTTTAGAATTTCTCAGAATAGCGACTGCAGCTATAAATAGGCTAAATAAGCCTAGCCTATAAGTCCTCAGCAAGGAACGAAATCCGGTTACGGTTCGTTGGTTGTCTATAGAGCTGAAAAAACATTAAAAGGAAATAGTACAATATTTTGCATCACTTTTTATAGATATTTTAGTCTAGTTAGCCTCTGGTAAAGACGCGTGCTTTAAAAATAATAATTTTATATTTTTTACTCAAAGTGTTCAATGTAATGTGAGTATGTGAATTACAAACCATTTGAAAAAGTTGTCAAAAAGTGTGTGGAGCCAGTGGTAGATTCAAGAAAACGAGGTAAATACTTTAACTATGTAGATGTTGTTATTGTTGTTATGTCGTGTGTAGGGCGTTAATACACGATTCGCTGATACAAACGTAATCGCTTGAACGTATGATAGAAACAATTGCTTTTCATTTCTTTTTTCTTCTTGTTGTTTTTTTTCTTTTTGTTGTTGTAGTTTTCATATCTTTTAATATACAGATAGTCCTTCTATCGGCAAGATTGGTGCTAATATTATGTGGTTTAATGTACAGCTAGTCCTTCTATCGACAAGATTGGTGCTAATATTATGTGGTTTGATGTACAGATAGTCATTCTATCGGCAAGATTGGTGCTAATATTATGTGGTTTAATGTACAGCTAGTCCTTCTATCGGCAAGATTGGTGCTAATATTATGTGGTTTGATGTACAGATAGTCCTTCTATCGGCAAGATTGGTGCTAATATTATGTGGTTTAATGTACAGCTAGTCCTTCTATCGGCAAGATTGGTGCTAATATTATGTGGTTTGATGTACAGCTAGTCCTTCTATCGTCAAGATTGGTGCTAATATTATGTAGTTTGATGTACAGCTAGTCCTTCTATCGGCAAGATTGGTGCTAATATTATGTGGTTTGATGTACAACTAGTCCTTCTATCGGCAAGATTGGTGCTAACATTATGTGGTTTGATGTACAGCTGGTCCTTCTATCGGCAAGATTGGTGCTAATATTATGTGGTTTGATGTACAGGTAGTCCTTCTATCGGCAAGATTGGTGCTAATATTATGTGGTTTGATGTACAGATAGTCCTTCTATCGGCAAGATTGGTGCTAATATTATGTGGTTTGATGTACCTATAGTCCTTCTATCGGCAAGATTGGTGCTAATATTATGAGGTTTGCGTTTGATGTTCAGATATGCCTTCTATCGGCAAGATTGGTGGTAATATTATGTGGTTTGATGTACAGCTAGTCCTTCTATCGGCAAGATTGGTGCTTATATTATGTGGTTTGATGTACAGATAGTCCTTCTATCGGCAAGATTGGTGCTAATATTATGTTGTTTGATGTACAGATAGTCCTTCTATCGGCAAGATTGGTGGTAATATTATGTGGTTTGATGTACAGCTAGTCCTTCTATCGGCAAGATTGGTGCTTATATTATGTGGTTTGATGTACAGATAGTCCTTCTATCGGCAAGATTGGTGCTAATATTATGTTGTTTGATGTACAGATAGTCCTTCTATCGGCAAGATTGGTGCTAATATTATGTGGTTTGATGTACAGATAGTCCTTCTATCGGCAAGATTGGTGCTAATATTATGTGGTTTGATGTACAGATAGTCCTTCTATCGGCAAGATTGGTGCTAATATTATGTGGTTTGATGTACAGATAGTCCTTCTATTGGCAAGATTGGTTCTAATATTATGTGGTTTGATGTACAGATAGTCCTTCTATCGGCAAGATTGGTGCTAATATTATGTGGTTTGATGAACAGATAGTCCTTCTATCGGCAAAATTGGTGCTAATATTATGTGGTTTGATGTACAGGTAGTCCTTCTATCGGCAAGATTGGTGCTAATATTATGTGGTTTGATGTACAGGTAGTCCTTCTATCGGCAAGATTGGTGCTAATATTATGTGGTTTGATGTACAGATAGTCCTTCTTTCGGCAAGATTGGTGCTAATATTATGTAGTTTGATGTACAGATAGTCCTTCTATCGACAAGATTGGTGCTAATATTATGTGGTTTGATGTACCCGATAACGGTCATAAAGGATATTAGGTATTTTTTATGTAACTGATTAAGTCAGGCAAACCCATTCCATGTCCAAACACCATTTCCACAACAACAACAACAAAAATAATTTATAAGTAATATTGTCATTGCATCTGGAATAGGAAAAAGTTGTTATCGTATGTTTCAGTATTTTATTAGATATCAACGTTGAACTTTTAAATTAGATTAGATCTATATTTTAAATGCTTTAGCCGTGTGTCAATTTACTTCTTAACTTTTAAACTTGGTGCTTTTAATAATAGTAGTTTAATTTTTGGATGTAACATTTGACTTTTTAGATGTGATTATTTTTCTTCTTAGATGTGAATATTTGACTTTTGAATGTGAATATTTGACTTTTTGGATGTGAATAAATGACTTTTTGGGAGTTAATATTGACTTGTTAGATGTGAATATTTATCTTAAAGACGCTTCTTCAATAAAGAAGATTATTGAGTCCACGCACATCCGTGGTTGACTTGTTAGATGTGAATATTTTTCCTTTTTGAATGTGAATATTTGACTTGTTGGATGTGAATATTTTTCCATTTTGAATGTGAATATTTGACTTGTTGGATGTGAATATTTTTCCATTTTGAATGTGAATATTTGACTTGTTGGATGAGAATATTTTTCCTTTTTGAATGTGAATATTTGACTTGTTGGATGAGAATATTTTTCCATTTTGAATGTGAATATTTGACTTGTTGGATGAGAATATTTTTCCTTTTTGAATGTGAATATTTGACTTGTTGGATGTGAATATTTTTCCATTTTGAATGTGAATATTTGACTTGTTGGATGTGAATATTTTTCCATTTTGAATGTGAATATTTGACTTGTTGGATGAGAATATTTTTCCTTTTTGAATGTGAATATTTGACTTGTTGGATGTGAATATTTTTCCATTTTGAATGTGAATATTTGACTTGTTGGATGAGAATATTTTTCCATTTTGAATGTGAATATTTGACTTGTTGGATGAGAATATTTTTCCTTTTTGAATGTGAATATTTGACTTGTTGGATGTGAATATTTTTCCATTTTGAATGTGAATATTTGACTTGTTGGATGAGAATATTTTTCCTTTTTGAATGTGAATATTTGACTTGTTGGATGTGAATATTTTTCCATTTTGAATGTGAATATTTGACTTGTTGGATGTGAATATTTTTCCATTTTGAATGTGAATATTTGATTTGTTGAATGGGAATATTTTTCCTTTTTGAATGTGAATATCTGATTTTTTTTGGGAGAGTTCATTTTAATAGTAAGGAACATCACTGCTCTATTATTTATTCGTTTAAAAGAGAGGGTTTTCGTAGATGATTTGGTTGTAAAAAGAAGATGCACATTCTTGCAATAGTGTTATAATTTTCAGCAGCATTACAACTGAAAAGAGTAACACCAATAGTCGAGTCTCTAAACCTAGAAACACTAGAGTAGAGGCCGACCGAAACCACATTTTTTGGTTTCGGCCTAAACCGAAACCACACCTAAAGTTATGCATCGACTTTCGACCGAAACCGACGCCGATACTGAACGGTTCTATACACCTTCGGCTGAAACCGAAAGGTGAACCGAAAATACCAAACAAAATAGTTTAAAAGACTGCACATTTTTGTGTAATAAATTAAACAGTATATTGGTACACTATTTAAGCAAATAAAGTTATATGCATGCACTATACATTATTTTATTCACAAGTGAATACTCTTTAAGATTAAACAAGAATACTCCCTTTATTTGCAAACTAAGTTTACCATCATGTAATTAAATAATTGATTGACTACTGCAAATGAAACGTACAGAAAAAATATCTGTGTCGCAAATCTCAAAAATATCTCCTTACTCCGTATGAATTGTTCTAAAAATAATCTTAGCGCATAATTTTTTGTTCTAGCTTTGCGCCGAAAAACTATAAAAAGTTGCACAAGCATTTTTAAAGTGAAACCAAAATTTTTCTTACACTTTCCTTTACAGAAATGAATATTGTCATAAGTGTAGTATTATTAAGTTGTTTTAACTGCAAATTTGATAGGATGTATTGTTAGGCGCCACAAGTCTGCTGTCCAAATTTCAGCTCGATCGGACCACGGAAAGTGGTCGAAAAATCGAAGCCAATTCTTGCTCCCACGACGATTGCAATCAGACAGACAGAAAATGCAACTTAAAATAAAGGGAGAAAAAACCTAAAAGACAATAAAAACTTTATATATAATATTTCTGTATCTAAATTAGGGATGTTAAACAAAAACCGGAAATTAGTTTTCGAACATAAAACCGAATTTCTGTTTTGTTGAAAGTTTAGAGGAAGTCATTCAAGTATATTTTCCTACGATTTATTGTTATTTAGACAGAAACATGTTAAAATCATGTTTGATTTTCAAATTCCGAATATTACTTGGGATACAAGCAACGACAACAACAAACGTCTAAAGCTAGTTGTCGGCGACGCTTTCTGATCGAAAGCTTGAGAAGCAAAAAAATATAATAATAAAATAGGGATTTTCCACTGACGCTGAACACTTCCAACAGACAAAGAGACCGATAGACTTAGGCTTGCCAGATACTTAAACTTCAAAAGAAGGAAATAAGAGAGGCAAAAAAGACTATAAATCTAGTGTTTCCTTTGAATCTTCCGCATTTAACCCACAATCAGTATAGTTTTATTTCAATAGCTCCCAATTAATTGTCTAGTGGTAAAAGTTAGTCTACCTAAAAATTAGTCTTGATCAAACAGCCTTTAAATTTAGATTGGACTGAAAAGCAACTTGCATATGGGTAACTTGAAAAATAACTTTACAGCACATGTATGGTTTAAAAAAAAACTGTTCAAAACAACACAAAATAGATATTCGGCTGACCGAAATTAAATATCCGTTTCGGCCAAAATCGAAATCAAACTGGAAGCTAATGTTTTGGCTTCGGCCGAAACCGAAACCACACCGAAAGAGCTAATTTGTCTACTTTCGATGCCAAAACCGAAACAAAAAACGAATTTCGGACGATCTCTACACTAGAGGACAGAAGGACAAAGAGTAAAGTAGTAATAATACATAAGGCATTAAACTCTAATTTAGAAATACAACCCAATAACAACCTGTTGTAATGCTCAGATAAACATAAGACAAAAACACGTTTCTTATACCTTAAGCGAGAGCAATTGCATATAAGTACTCTTTCTTCCTGAGTGGCGTTCGGGGATGGAATGAGTTGCAAACCAAGAAAACCAGTAACTTAACATCATTTAAGACATTAATAAAGATGCAAGACTAGACTCGGACCACTGATAAACGTAGGACGCAATAATCTTCTTTATAGAAGGAGCGTCTGTAATATTATAAGATAAGATAAGACAGTCACAAAGCTACTCCATGCTTCTCTGTTCTGGGCGAGCCGTCCCATCTCATTCCATGTCAACCAGGCTGTTTAAATTTCCTCCTCAACCACTCTTCTCCACGTTCCATTTGGTCCTCTTTCTTTTTCCAAGGGGAGATCATCGTACTGGTGCCACATAAGCTGTCTTTTTCCATTCCATTCCCAAATTTCTTTTCATTACTTAAAATTAATTATCGTATGCTAAATATGCATTTATTTTGTTTCAGCTGTCTTTGTACTTTACGTACCAATTTATCCAGGATAAATCCGTCATTTTTGCAGTTAAAAGTCTGTCTATCACTTGGCCTCATTATCTCAAGTTCTTCATACTATTGATATCCACTAACTTACGTTTCAGCACTTACGCCGTTCACCCTTTGTCCATCAACGTTATCATTCGGTTTTCATCTACAACAGAAGAAGAGCGAAACAATTATTGATTATCGTGAATCACAGTCAAGTAATGAATTTTGATGTGTTTTTTTCCTATCTATTTTCTGTGTGTGTTCTTTGCATGTGTCTGATTGCGATCTGTTTTCATACCTACTGAGTATTTAGTTCTTTTGTCTGATTTTTGTTATTGTAATCGCGGTGTGAATAGAACTTTTTGTATGCGTCTGTTGTCTTTGAATGCATTTATTTGCTATATGATTGTTCCTTGATTTATGGACCATATATTAATATATAACATCGCCGTATGCTATCCTGTATCGATCAATATTTCGTCTCTCTTTCTGGTGTGCCACTTTTGTATTTCCATTTTGTGTGGCTGTTGTATAGATAAGTATTTGTTGTTTTCGCTATTTTGAATGTAAATATTTTTTGTGTGTGTCAGTTTGCTTTAATAAGACATTCGAATGACCGTCCTTAAAGTTAATAATTACTTGTATAATGTCGCATTTATTATTACATTAATTCGTTTGATGTGCTTGACTAGTGTGTAATTTGCAAGGTCTCTCACAGAATCTAAAAAAAAATATCAATTGAACTGTTTCATTTTATTTTTAAAGGCATGACTGTTATCAGAAGATTTAGATTTTAGATCTGAACTTATTGATTTTGGCTAGTTCTTTCTCATTATCTTTCTAATTCTCGTGTTTGTTAATTATTTTCCATTGCTCATGTACTGGTCCCTTAATTATTTTTAATTATTATTATTAGTTTAATCTTTTAAAGTCAGTGTTATGATAGTTTTAGGTTATGTTAAGGTCATATGTGTAAATAACAAAGTGTCCCAAAGTATGTAAATAGCTACAATTAAACCAAGAATTCAGATTTATCATTGATTTACCGTTAAATCAAGAAAAATGTACACAAAAGGCATAGCTTTACAACAGTCAATTACTGCATGGTAAACAAAACAAATACACTCAATATTGCTTTGAAAGTAAAAGTTTCATCTTTGAATTTATTACAGTGAAAAATGGCAGTTAAAAAAAACTATGTTTGTGTTTTATTTATCTCAGTAATTCGATACACATTTCAAATAACACTAATTAGAATCGTCGTTTCTTAAATTTAAAACCATGACATAAGCCTACATTGCTTCCAGGCTAATTTTTCCAGACTTTTGAAAAAGCGTACCAGCTATATAAAAACAATTAAAAAAATATGAAGAACACATAAAACTAAATTCTTGACCCCCGTGGGCTATTTCTAGTTTATTATATTATAATTCACCTACATAAAACTAATACCATGATCGGGAAGAAAGAAAATGAATATGCGTTGTTTTTGCCACTGACCTATATGTACATGGAGTGCTCAAGAAATTAAAATGAATAACATACAAGAGGAGAAAATGCGGACTTTTAAATATAGATAAGTGCGCTGTGTGGCACTGAGCTATATATACATGGAAGTACCAAAAATTTAAGACTTTTCGTAATTATGTCACTGAAATTTGATAAAAATGAACTCTTTTTTACTGAACATATATTATATATATATATATATATTTATATATATATATATATGTAAGCTTATACTCTCTTATACGATAATACGAGTACAATGTGTTAATTTTAATGAGTACCGGATTCATTAGGGGACGTCCATTAATTACGTCAACAATTTTTATGCGATTTTTACCTCC
Organism: Anisus vortex; assembly: GCA_949126835.1. NCBI lineage: Eukaryota > Metazoa > Mollusca > Gastropoda > Planorbidae > Anisus > Anisus vortex. Next base: position 20,174,963 of record OX421493.1, read on the forward strand.
CCCCCCTCCCCCTTGTCAACAACTGTCAAACTTTCAGAGACCCCCCCCCCCCTATATAATTACGTCAACAATTGGTTACCCCCCCCCCCTCAAAACAAGTAACACAATATTAGAGTCTTGCTTTTATGTTTAAAATAGATTTACAACGTAAAGGTATATACTATAATTAATTGTAATACATTTTAAAACTTGTTAAAAAGATTTCTAATTGACTATAATTCTCATATGTTTACAATTGTTTTTTTCATATAGGCCTACATATTTAACCATGTCTAATTCTACGTTTCACTAAAATAGCTTTCGGTACAATGTTAATTGTCAAATAGTTGAGGGGGAAATTGTGCACCAGTTGTAAATTAGCCTTCTATTTATCTAGGGATGTTAACCGAAAACCGGAATACCGGATTCCGGTTTTGAAACCAAAAACCGGTTTTGATTTTCCAAACCGGATTTCGGTTTCCTTGTTGGGTGGTAGGCCTAATCATTATTTCAAGTAGCACATCCTTTTCTTTTTTTTTGATTTGATGGAAATATTTTAAATAAATAATGTTGGATTCACACAAAACAATTCTTGAAATGTCTTGCTAACACTATTTAGTCTTTGATATTGTGTTTTTTTTTTTCCAAATACCAACTATGGCTTGCAATAAAAACAACATCAAACCAAATGTTAAGTTACAGTTACAATCCTTTGTGACAGAAAATTTTGAAAAAAACGTCTTTAACGATGGCTCGTTGTAAACTATGTCCCCGGCAGATAAGCAGGAGCGATTGCAGTACCACTGGATTGTGTACGCATCTGAGTACTAAGCATCCTGAATTAACATAGTCATCCTCTTCATATGCTTTTTAATATCACGGTCAACGATAATCGCAAATTTGATTATCACTATTGAAAGCTATTATCGGTTTTAATCAATAAGCCCAGCTTTTTTTGGTTTTTAAAGAATTTTATGTAATGCGTATTCAAAGAAATAAACCTCTTGAATGCCCTGCAATCACTAATTAAATATGAACTATTTTTCAAATATACCTACAAAACTACGCACATTTGGCTTTTCCGGCCTGTAACTTGTGACATTGCGCGGGAAGGGGGGGGAGGGGGGAGAGAAACCAAAATCCGGTTTTAAAACCGGTTTTAACATACCTAGTTTTAACCATATGTTCACTATTCCTTTTTATTGTCCACACACACACATTATGTACACACGGTAGTTGCCTTCCCTGCCCCTCTACCTTGCACTATTTGCCACCCACTCCTTGCAATAATGGCGACGCCACTGATACTAATACATTTTTATATCATTATATTTTTACAGAAAATTATAAATGAAAACGTACAAATTACTAAATATGTAGCCTAATCGACCCAATTTTAATATTTCACCTATCATAACGTAGTGATCAAAATTATATTAGTTTATATTTTAAAACTAGGAATATTATGTTAAACGAGCGGCAGCGCGTTCGACTGGCGATCCAAGGGTCCTGGGTTCGAATCATGGTGGAGGCTAGGATTTTTCCCAGGATTTGAGGGTGTCCCTGAGTCTACCCAGCTCTGATGGGTACCTGACCTTAGTTGGGGTAAAGTAAAGGCGGATGTGCATAGTGCTGGCCACACAATCACCTAGTATTCCGTGGCCACGGAAACTGGTGAACGCTGCTTCACCGGCCCTATGGATCAATTTGGTCCGACGGGATACTTTACTTTTCTTTTTAGTCGTACTTCATGGGATGGACCAAGAATTATTTTTCCGAAGGAAATATTTTTAAAATAACCATGTTGGATTCACAAAATTCACTTTATTCAATGTTTTACAAACATTAGTTATATTCTCGGCGAGGACCTATCATGGTTTTTAGTTCTATTGTCAATCCCAGCCATCGCTTACATGGCTTATATAACGAACGCCAGACATGGCGCCTAGCCTAATTTAGATATACTGAGCGTAAACAAAAACTGGGTTTCTGAACATTCTCTGCAGACAGTTTGTTGGTGTGTTTGTGTTCCTTTGTTATTAAAGCCACCATGTCTCGCTAGATTAGGGTTGCCAGACGTCCGGCAAAAGGAGGGTATGTCCTCCTATTTAGACAATTGTCCTCCGTCCGGCAGGCAAAGCACAATACCTTTAAAATGTCCAGCTTTTGTAATACTTTATGTTTTGTAGGCATAAGGACAAATAAATTTTAAAATCAGTATTAACATGTTAAGAATATAATTAATAAACAGGTGATCATTTGTACGAGAAAAGAATTATCCCGTTTTTTTTTAGAAGATTCGTGAGTAGTATAGTAGTTTATATTTGGGTAGGATGACTCGTCACCCGCCAGCGGGTGGCGGGTGACCTTTGACCCCGGAAGTGACCCCGACCGGAAGTGACCTTTAGACCGGAAGTGACGTCATCTAAGAGGGTATTTTTTCAAAATGGCGTCCAAGATGGCGGATCCACGTGTTGTTACGCGGCATCCAAGATGGCGTCCAAGACCCGGAAGTGACCCGTCACCCGCCAGTGGGTGGCGAGTGACCCCGGAAGTGACCTTTAGACCGGAAGTGACGTCCTCCAAGATGGTCGACCCACGTGTTGTTACACGAGGAGCCAAGATGGCGGGTCCAATATGGCGGCCCCACGTGTTGTTTTGGAGGAGCCAACACGTGGTATTAAGCCGTAAAACAATATGGCGCCCAAGATGGCGTCCAAGATGGCCGATCCACGTGTTGTTACGTGGCGGAAGGGGGAATAATCGTGTAAATATTAGTGCAGGTTTTGTCGTAAGACAAGGGGAATAATTGTTTCATTATTTCCCTTTTTACTGTAACCAAGGGGAGTAAGCGAGAAATAAATAAAAATACTCAACAAAAACAAAACATTAATCGCAATGGATCCTAGGTGGAAACATCCCTTTACAGCACTATTGCTGGCCCGACGGGTAGCGGTAAAACCGTTTTCGTAAACAAATTTTTGGCACATCTACCAGACATGGTCGACCCCACTCCAGAGGAAATTATATGGTGTTACGGGGAATGGCAGCCACTAAACGAAACTATGAAGAGCGTTCAATTTGTAGAAGGTCTTCCTGGCATGGAACAATGGCCGACAGGTGAGAGGAGGTGTCGACGTCTAGTTGTAATAGACGATTTAATGGCTGAAACCGATGACCGGATCACTAAATTATTTACTAAGGGAAGTCACCACCGTGACATCAGCGTTATGTATATCGTCCAAAACTTGTTCGGAAAAAACAAAGAACAAAGAACGATAAGTCTCAACTCGCATTACCTTGTGTTGTTCAAAAACCCCAGAGACCGATCGCAGATTTCTCATTTAGCAAAACAAATGTACCCCGGTCGCGCATGCTAAGTCCAGGAAAGTTTTAAAGACGCAACCTCGGCCCCTCATGGTTATTTGTTGCTGGACTTTCGACAGGAAACACCGGATCATATGAGATTACGCAGTTCTGTATTTCCTTACGAAAACCAAGTGGTTTACGTCCCCCAAAAAAATGTCTGAAAATGTGAAACGACAAGGTGAAATGTTACGCTTCTTATGTCCAAGACCCGGAAGTGACCCGTCACCCGCCAGCGGGTGGCGGGTGACCCCGGAAGTGACCTTTAGACCGGAAGTAAAATGTTACGCTTCTTATGTCGGGCTAACCCGCCCACCGTGAAGGCGGTTGTAAAAAATGCGTCACCAGATTCGTGCAAACTTTATGTGAATGTTTTAAAAGGAAATGTTCCACTCACACCAGCTCAGAAGAGACGTTTGCGTCGGCACAAAGCAAGTCTAAGGGAACTTACCAAAAAGAAATTGACGGTCAAAAGACGAAAGCAGATTTTGCAACAAGGCGGTTTTATCGGTGCATTATTGGGACCCATCATTAACGTGCTTAAAGGCGTCTTGGGTTTTTAACAATGGCCAAGAAAATGATTTTGATCGACCCTCGTTTATTAGAGTCTATGAACCAAAAACTCTATGTACCACCTGATACACTTAATGATAGCCTACGAGACTTGGATATGCAAATGCAACATATTCTAAACAGAGAAGACTTGTCACCACGCGACAAAGTGAAACAATATCAACATACGCTGCAGCTCTATACGAATCGCCTCGCCGAGTACAGACACAAACCATTAGGATTAATCAATATGAAACCACCTCGCCCCCAACAATACAATCAATTACACCAACGGTTACAGACGAAACACAAGAACAAAAAATAACAGTCGAACCTAAAACAGAAGACGCGATCGAAATATACGACTCGCCAAATAAAAACACCAACGAAATACCCACCTCGTCTAACACAAAAAGTCAATCTAAGAAGAAGAAGAGACACCAAGACAAATCACCTCCAGCTAAACATACTAGAAGTAAGAAGAGTAAGATACCAACCCCTGTCAAATGGGACGGATGGCAACAGACCAAACACTAAGAAAGCATTACTTCGACCCCAGTTGAGCGGGGGCCTATGGAGGGGTATTTAAACATCACAAAATCGGAACCGAACAAATTAAAGAATGGCTAAGTCAGCAGGATACCTATACTTTGCATAAACCAATTCGGCGACGCTTTCAAAGGCGCGCCACCATAACAGGCGGTATAAACCAACAGTTTCAAGTTGATCTAATAGATATGCGAACCTTACGAAATGACAATGACTGTGTATCTTACCTTGTGACCTGTATCGACGTGTTTAGTAAATTTGCCTGGGCTATTCCTATAAAAACAAAAACTGGTAAAGCTTTAGTGGAGGCAGTGCGTACAATTTTTGCGTCTAGCAAGCCGAATAATTTTCAAACTGACAAGGGTTCTGAGTTTGTCAACAAAACATTCTTAAAATTTCTAAAAGATGAGGGTGTGCATTTCTTTACCACGGAAAATGAAGATATCAAGGCCTCTATCGTGGAAAGATTCAACCGAACCTTAAAGGAAATAATGTGGCGATACTTTACAAAAACAAACCGTCTTAGGTACATCGATGTAATAGAACGATTGGTTCAAAATTATAATCATTCCTATCACAGGAGTATTCGCATGGCCCCCATAGAGGTTAATTTGGACAATCAGGAGCGTGTGTGGAATACTTTATATGCACCCCATGACATCCCTGACCGAAAAGTGTTTAAAGAAGGGGACGGAGTCAGGATCGCTCAAAGCAGACACAATTTTAAAAAGGGTTATACACCTTCTTGGGCGGAAGAGTTGTTTACAGTTAGCCACGTGAATTCCAGGACAAAACCAATAACGTATGTATTGAAAGATGATTCAGGTGCGGAGTTGAAAGGTTCGTTTTACAAAGAAGAGCTTCAGAAAGTGGGAGACAAACAAGTGTACCGCATTGAGCATATTATACGAGAAAGACAAGGGGCCGGGGGTAAAGAATATTTAGTCAAGTGGTTTGGATATAATCCGTCATTCAAAAGTTGGATTTCAGACAGGCTCCTTTCTAAATATAAAGACTAGCACTGACGATGACTGATACAGTGTTAGAGGAAACCATCAGCGCAATAGGTTGTGGTGAAGCGAGACCAGTCTCCTCACGGTCAAAAACATCCATAGCATCCACAATCTCGATTTGGTTTGGTAAACTAAAGACACGACCCGAAATTGTTTTCATTTCTCAAATGCTAGTTATATATGTCGTCATCGGTTTTTCATTATTTAATCTGACTCGAGGAACCGCCGACGCGAGCGAAGGAAAACTCTAGCTCGTACTACTGTCAAGCTGTCTAGGTTATATTTTACCTAACCCCAAGATCTCAAGGAACAAGGTTTCACAATGAGTTTTTATGTGACACTCCCTAGTAATGCTTCACCAACCATATTTCCCAGCAACACGGCGGGACATTTCTTTGTCAAACTACCACAAACACTCAAAGTGAATTCACAGTACGAGGTTGGTTTGGTAGAGATTCAATTTCCTAACCGTTATTGTCTTATTGAAGTAAATGAATTGTGGGTCCAGTACGATTCACCCAGAGAAGGAGTAGAAGCGAGATCAAGTTTAATACTTACAATACCACCTGGTAAACCTCAATATGTAAACCAAACTATCAAAACCTTGAAACGACTAATATTAAAAACATTCATTGAAGTTCATTGAAGGAAAGGTCAGAATAATAACTACTGAATGTAACAAACCCTTAAAGAAAGTTGTCATAAACGTGAACAAACCAGGGGACGTGATTACCATTAGCGAAAAGTTGATAAAATGTCTAGGTCTTTTTAACGGAACAGAAGGGCTAACCAGTAATATTGCAGAGCAAGAGATCGATAGGTATATAAAAACTGTATTTGTCTATTGTGACCTAGTAGCCTCGAGAGTGGTCGGAGATGTATTTGTCCCTTTGTTACGCGCTGTACCTATAATTGACAAAAGGCCAGTTTCTGTTTTTCGTATCTACGACAAACCTCACTACATACCCTTGAGTCGCTTTTCATTCGACACAGTGGAAATACTTTTAACCGACAATTTGGGACAACCAATTCCATTCACGAGTAGGACATCGGTGTTGACACTACAGTTTAGAACACGAAAACATTTTGATCTGGAATAGGAGAAAATGGTGAGACACATACCTTTACGCCGCGATCCCAAATTATACGAAGATTTTTATTGTAATCAGGGCGGCCATGGACTTCCAGTTTTTAGTGGAGGTAGAAATCAGAGAGGCCATGGAATTGGATCTTTTTTTAGTGGACTAGGACGAATGGTGCTTCCATGGTTAAAGACAGGTGGTAAAGCGCTACTTAAAGAAGGTGTCAGCACTGGTTTGCATGTTGCGAACGACGCATTGTCAGGAAGAACTGTGGGAGAGTCATTTAGAGAACGATCGAAAGAAGCGGGTAAGCGCTTACTCCAAAGCGCGGTTGAGCATGTTGGTGGCAGCCAATCAGGAAGTGGAATAAGAAGAAAGCGTGTGCTAGCGGCTCCGCCAGGCGAACCTTTTAGGAAGCGGATAAAAACGAATACCAAACAACATCGCGCTCACACGAAGACACATCACAAGCGGAAGAATCAACCAAAGTATTCTGATATATTTGTTTAACGATGGCTCTTATTCACCCCAACTCTTGTGAATGTCTACATTCTGGATTGGACTTGTTTAGTGTACCACCGACAAAAACAGCAGTGGAGGAAGGACAGTTTGTAGAGATTCACCCCCTGGCATCATTAGCACATGGGGCGCCTATAGAATTTTCAATTTCTGGCAACAGTGACGATTACCTAGATTTGTTCAATACATTTTTACACCTGAGAGCTAAAGTGACTTTAGCAGATGGAAGTAGTTTAGCCGAAGATAGTAACGTGGCCCCGTAAATTATTTTCTGCACAGTTTATTCTCCCAAGTGGACATTTCTTTGAACGACACATTAATTACAGCTAGTGAAAACACTTATCCGTATCGAGCCTATCTAGAGGCTACGTTGAATTATGGGGAAGATACCAAAAATGGAACTCTAACAGCGGCTCCTTTTCACAGCGATGATCCCTCTTTTCTTGATAACGCAGCTTTAAATGATGGTTACAAAATACGTCAGCAAGCAACAGCCAAAAGTCATGAAATTGATATGATGGGGCGTTTGCACTCTGATATTTTTGCACAAGACCGCTACATGCTAAACGGCGTAGATGTAAAAAATTAAACTCACACCCTCCAAAGACACTTTCAATCTTATGACACAAGACCAAAAGAACAGTTATAAAACCGTTATAACTTACGCTGCCCTAGTGGTTAGGAAAACTGAATCCTGCCATTTCTATAGCACACGAGAAAGCCTTAACCAGGACTAATGCAAAATACCCTTTCAAACGAATTGTAATAAAGTCATTCTCTATACCGAAAGGGATGCTATCACACAATCAAGACAATCTTTTCCTCAGTCAAACACCCACAAGCGTAGTGGTAGGTCTAGTTTCGTCTACAGCGTTCAATGGAAGTTTCAAACATAACCCGTTCAACTTTCAACATTTTAATTTGACTTATCTTAATGTAAATGTAGATGGACGACCTGCTTCTGGAAAACCTTTAACCATGGGTTTGAGAGACTGCTTGACTTACAGAGCGATATTTTAAAAGCGTTTGATGAACTAGAAAATACAAAATATGACAAAGCGACCAATACATTTCTATCGCAGATAAAAGAAAATAAACCAACCCTTTCTTCAAAACATAAAAAGATAAAATTGTAATAATTATATTGTATATGTATTATAAGTAATAAACGAATAAATAAAAAGAACTTGCTTTGTTTCATTCTTTTGTATGTGTTAAACTAAGTAGCACACACACACATACATGTGTGAGCTTTGCATTTAGCTGTAATGGATCTAGAATGTTTTAATGGTACTCTTTATTTAGTATTTTTAAACAATACTATAGCACTTAAAATAAGAATAATAAACAAAGTAATTGTTTAAAAAATAACACGCACAAACTCAACAAACACACAAATATATAGTTATGTTAATAAATATACATTTACACTTATAAATAGACTCGTAAACATTTATACTAATATTCGAAATATTTTTATTTTAAATTAAACAAAAACGCTTAACCAAACATTCTAAACGACATTGACGCAAATTGTTAGCAAGTTTATGGTTGTTAAAGACCAAATCAAGACCAATAGTTGAAACGCCTTGTATAATGTAACATAAACATACATACACACACAATCTCTCTCTCTAACACACACACCCACACATACATACATAACCAGGCCTCACACACACACACTAATATAAAGTACACTCTTTCTATGAAGAAAGAAAGTCAAACCTTAACCTAATTGTCTGATAAGTACAGTCCAGTCCGATAAACAGGGGCGAAAGCGATAACGCTTTAATCCGTAAAGCACGATCCAGTCTGATAAGCGGGGTGAACTAACACTGTGGGCATTTTGTGTGACGGTTCTAAAATGTTTTAAAAGTACCCTTTATTTAGTATTTTTAAACAATTCTATAGCGCTTAAAATAATAATAATAAACAAAGTTATTAGACAGTTTAAAAATAATATTTATACTATTATATATTTAGTTTTAAGTATAAAGACACAAACAAATAAATAAAAATAAAAAATGTAAGCTTAGATGTCCTATTTTCAATTATTTTTATTTTTTTTAGAACCCTTGTAAAGATGGTCAGTTTTTCGCTAACCGGTCAGGGCACGTGAGCTAGAAAGAAAATCTTGTACGTTGCATTTTTTTTTAGCCATTATAAATACTTGGGAAAATTTACCTTTGTACATTCGTCTTTTGACGTTTTACATTCCCTGTTTTACTAAGGTAAGGTTAGCTCACCGAAATTCACCCCGGATTCTGATGATACCCCACCATTAAAAATAGACCTAACAAAAAAATAGCTACCCCTTATTGCTAACACACAATAAAATCACTCTCATATAATTTCCGGTGCTCGGTAAATTTGGCAACGGTATTTTCGTCAACGGTATTTTCGGCAAAGTAATTTTGGCAAAGGTAATTTCGGAATAGGTAAATTCGGCAAAACACGCAAAGCGGTAAAATTGGCAACGGTAAAATTGGCAATCAAATAATATCCACTGTTTTTATTAAAAGTATTGGTTAGACTACACTCTAGTCCATGGATAGGCAACCTATGCAATGCGTGCCATACTTGGCACGCAGAGCGTTTTTAAATGGCACACGAAAGACCACCAAAATAGTGAAAAGAGCACGATAGGCTAACATTAAGGAGCACTTTGGCACGTTATTTAATTTAACGTCATCTAATGATCAAAGACAAACATTTTAAATAGGCGCCAAATGTGCCCCTTCCCCAGCCTCGGCGTTTCTCCCCCCCCCCACTTAAGTTACGCCTCGGCAAAGGTCAAGATAGGCAAAAACGAACACGGCGGTACGCTAATGTTCTTGACCGGTTACGTCAAGGAGAGTTAAAGAATTACTTTGCTGACCTATAGGCCTATTCTCTCAACACAGGTTGTTGAGTGTGTGTGTGGGGGGGGGGGACACATGGCCACCATAAAACATTTTATCACATTCCATTGCAGTCGGCTATTTGCCGTCAATCATTAGGCTATCTTTTGTCTTTGTAGTTTTAAACCGTGTACCTTCTATGTTATAACGATACAAGTATACATTACTTAGACATATAGGCCTACAACAATACATATAGTTCGCTATATTTGACATATAAACCTCGATAACTTACAAGATATTTGTAGCTAAATGTGCCTTATAGCCTAAGTAAATTGGTTTAAACATAAAAAATACTTTTATACAATTTATTAGGCTACCTATTAAATGTTTTATTGACAGCTCTCGTTTGCAATATAATTTAAATATATAAGAAAAGTAAATAACTAAATTATTTTTTCAAAATTGTAATAATAAAATGAAATTCAATATCATTATCAATGTTTTGATAGAAAGACTGATTTGTCTAACTAGCAAAAACAATGATCTGGGATTAAAAAAGAATTTAAACGAATACCGCCCCCTTCCCAACCTCTTTTAGTTTTCACTGCTTAGCCTGGTGCTACCAAGCTGGTCACTAACAATTTAATCGGTGGGGAGAAGAGGGTGGGGAGACGGGGGTGGGAAGACGAGGGTGGGGAGACGGGGTGGTGAGACGGAGGAGGGAGGGGCTAACGTTTGCTTTTGTTATCACGGCGAGTCTCATTCTGGTGTTTACGTAATATTGCCTTGCCTTGTTTCCTTGTGCTATAGACTGGTTACATTATTTAAATGTTCCTTTTTTGGTATCTTCCCCATAATTCAACGTAGCCTCTAGATAGGCTCGATACGGATAAGTGTTTTCACTAGCTGTAATTAATGTGTCGTTCAAAGAAATGTCCACTTGGGAGAATAAACTGTACAGAAAATAATTTACGGGGGCCACGTTACTATCTTCGGCTAAACTACTTCCATTTGCTAAAGTCACTTTAGCTCTCAGGTGTAAAAATGTATTGAACAAATCTAGGTAATCGTCACTGTTGCCAGAAATTGAAAATTCTATAGGCGCCCCATGTGCTAATGATGCCAGGGGGTGAATCTCTACAAACTGTCCTTCCTCCACTGCTTTTTGTGTCGGTGGTACACTAAACAAGTCCAATCCAGAATGTAGAAATTCACAAGAGTTGGGGTGAATAAGAGCCATCGTTAAACAAATATATCAGAATACTTTGGTTGATTCTTCCGCTTGTGGTGTGTCTTCGTGTGAGCGCGATGTTGTTTGGTATTCGTTTTTATCCGCTTCCTAAAAGGTTCGCCTGGCGGAGCCGCTAGCACACGCTTTCTTCTTATTCCACTTCCTGATTGGCTGCCACCAACATGCTCAACCGCGCTTTGGAGTAAGCGCTTACCCGCTTCTTTCGATCGTTCTCTAAATGACTCTCCCACAGTTCTTCCTGACAATGCGTCGTTCGCAACATGCAAACCAGTGCTGACACCTTCTTTAAGTAGCGCTTTACCACCTGTCTTTAACCATGGAAGCACCATTCGTCCTAGTCCACTAAAAAAAAATTCCAATTCCATGGCCTCTCTGATTTCTACCTCCACTAAAAACTGGAAGTCCATGGCCGCCCTGATTACAATAAAAATCTTCGTATAATTAAAATTTGGGATCGCGGCGTAAGGGTATGTGTCTCACCATTTTCTCCTATTCCAGATCAAAATGTTTACGTGTTCTAAAATGTAGTGTCAACACCGATGTCCCACTCGTGAATGGAATCGGTTGTCCCAAATCGTCGGTTAAAAGTATTTCCACTGTGTCGAATGAAAAACGACTCAAGGGTATGTAGTGAGGTTTGTCGTAGATACGAAGAACAGAAACTGGCCTTTAGTCAATTATAGGTACAGCGCGTAACAAAGGGACAAATACATCTCCGACCACTCTCGAGGCTACTAGGTCACAATAGACAAATACAGTTTTTATATCACTATCGATCTCTTGCTCTGCAATATTACTGGTCGTACTGGACCCACAATTCATTTACTTCAATAAGACAATAACGGTTAGGAAATTGAATCTCTACCAAACCAACCTCGTACTGTGAATTCACATTGAGTGTTTGTGGTTAGTTTGACAAAGAAATGTCCCGCCGTGTTGCTGGGAAATATGGTTGGTGAAGCATTACTAGGGAGTGTCACATAAAAACTCATTGTGAAACCTTGGTCCTTGAGATCTTGGGGTTAGGTAAAATATAACCTAGACAGCTTGACAGTAGTACGAGCTAGAGTTTTCCTTCGCTCGCGTCGGCGATTCCTCGAGTCAGATTAAATAATGAAAAACCGATGACGACATATATAACTAGCATTTGAGAAATGAAAACATTTTCGGGTCGTGTCTTTAGTTTTCCAAACCAAATCGAGATTGTGGATGCTATGGATGTTTTTGACCATGAGGAGATTGGTCTCGCTTCACCACAACCTATTGCACTGATGGTTTCCTCAAACACTGTATCAGTCATCGTCAGTGCTAGTCTTTATATTTAGAAAGGAGCCTGTCTGAAATCCAACTGTTGAATGACAAATTATAACCAAACCACTTGACTAAATATTCTTTACCCCCGGCCCCTTGTCTTTCTCGTATAATATGCTCAATGCGGTACACTTGTTTGTCTCCCACTTTCTGAAGCTCCTCTTTGTAAAACGAACTTTTCAACTCGTCACCTGAATCATCTTTCAATACATACGTTATTGGTTTTGTCCTTGAATTTACGCGGCTAACTGTAAACAACTCTTCCGTCCAAGAAGGTGTATAACCCTTTTTAAAATTGTGTCTGCTTTGAGCGAACCTGACTCGGTCCCCTTCTTTAAACACTTTTCGGTCAGGGATGTCAAGGGGTGCATATAAATTATTCCACACACGCTCCTGATTGTCCAAATTAACCTCTATGGGGGCCATGCGAATACTCTGTGATAGGAATGATAATAATTTTGAACCAATCGTTCTATTACATCGATGTACCTAAGACGGTTTGTTTTTGTAAAGTATCGCCACATTTTTTCCTTTAAGGTTCGGTTGAATCTTTCCACGCTAGAGGCCTTGATATCTTCATTCTCAGTGGTAAAGAAATGCACACCCTCATCTTTTAGAAATTTTAAGAATGTTTTGTTGACGAACTCAAACCCCTTGTCAGTTTGAAAATTATTCGGATTGCTAGACGCAAAAATTGTACCCACTGCCTCCACTAAAGCTTTACCAGTTTTTGTTTTTATAGGAATAGTTCAGTTGCATTTGCATATCCAAGTCTCGTAGGCTATCATTAAGTGTATCAGGTGGTACATAGGGTTTTTGGTTCATAGACTCTAATAAACGAGGGTCGATCAAAATCATTTTCTTGGCCATTGTTAAAAACCCAAGACGCCTTTAAGCACGTTAATGACGGGTACTAATAATCCATCGATAAAACCGCCTTGTTGCAAAATCTGCTTTCGTCTTTTGACCGTCAATTTCTTTTTGGTAAGTTCCCTTAGACTTGCTTTGTGCCGACGCAAACGTCTCTTCTGAGCTGGTGTGAGTGGAACATTTGCTTTTAAAACATTGTGACAACATTCACATAAAGTCTGCACGAGTTTTGGTGACGCATTTTTTTTCACAACCGCCTTCACGGTGGGCGGGTTAGCCCGATATAAGAAGCGTAACATTTCACCTTGTCGTTTCACATTTTCAGACATTTTATTTGGGGACGTAAACCACTTGGTTTTCGTAAGGAAATACAGAACTGCGTAATCTCATATGATCCGGTGTTTCCTGTCGAAGGTCCAGCAACAAATAACCATGAGGGGCCGAGGTTGCGTCTTTAAAACTTTCCTGGACATAGGATGCGCGACCGGGGTACATTTGTTTTGCTAAATGAGAAATCTGCGATCGGTCTCTGGGGTTTTTGAACAACACAAGGTAATGCGAGTTGAGACTTATCGTTCTTTGTTCTTTGTTTTTTCCGAACAAGTTTTGGACGATATACATAACGCTGATGTCACGGTGGTGACTTCCCTTAGTAAATAATTTAGTGATCCGGTCATCTGTTTCAGCCATTAAATCGTCTATTACAACTAGACGTCGACACCTCCTCTCACCTGTCGGCCATTGTTCCATGTCAGGAAGACCTTCTACAAATTGAACGCCCTTCATAGTTTCGTATAGTGGCTGCCATTCCCCGTAACACCATATAATTTCCTTTGGAGTGGGGTCGACCATGTCTGGTAGATGTGCCGAAAATTTGTTTACGAAAACGGTTTTACCGTTACCCGTCCGGCCAGCAATAAGTGCTGTAAAGGGATGTTTCCACCTAGGATCCATTGCGATTAATGTTTTGTTTTTGTTGAGTATTTTTATTTATTTCTCGCTTACTCCCCTTGGTTACAGTAAAAAGGGAAATAATGATACAATTATTCCCCTTGTCTTACGACAAAACCTGCACTAATATTTACACGATTATTCCCCCTTCCGCCACGTATCAACACGTGGATCGGCCATCTTGGACGCCATCTTGGGCGCCATATTGTTTTCCGGCTTAATACCACGTGTTGGCTCCTCCAAAACAACACGTGGGGCCGCCATATTGGACCCGCCATCTTGGCTCCTCGTGTAGCAACACGTGGGTCGGCTATCTTGGAGGGCGTCACTTCCGGTCTAAAGGTCACTTCCGGGGTCACCAACCACCCGCTGGCGGTTGACGGGTCACTTCCGGGTCTTGGACGCCCTCTTAGACGCCATCTTGGATGCCACGTAACAACACGTGGATCCGCCATCTTTGACGCCAATTTGAAAAAATACCCTCGTGTAACAACACGTGGATCCGCCATCTTGGATGACGTCACTTCCGGTCTAAAGGTCACTTCCGGTCTAAAGGTCACTTCCGGTCGGGGTCACTTCCGGGGTCAAAGGTCACCCGCCACCCGCTGGCGGGTGACGGGTCATCCTACCCACATGTGGCCTACTCTACTACTTTCGTGCATGAGCTTTAAAGTTGCCCAACCAAATGCACGCTGCCTTTCAGCCTACATTGAATCTTGCTCAGTCTACCAATACACATATAAACTTAGTGGCAGCTCTTGTAATAAAATCATACTGATTGCGGGCTAAATGCGAAATTATGCAATTGAAACACAATGTTCTCCCTTTTGTCTCACGGTGTCCTCCTTTTGACACCCATGTGTCTGGCAACCCTACGCTAGACAGCGAAGGTGAGGTTTTCCACAATTGGTCGGTCACTTTGTCTTGCTAACAATTGCATTAGTTTCCACCCATACATAGATCTACAAACTAGCAAGATGTACACAAAAAGGACAGATCAAATATAGTTTCCATAATTGGTAAATTTGTATTAACGTAAAACCATGTTTTTACATGTTATCTATGTAAGTTTAACACGACAAATGCAGAATTTAGTAGCCTACTAAATTTGTATGATTATTTATTTCATATAAAGTAACATTGTTGACGTCAACTTTTCTTGACCTCCCCCCCTCCCCCATGTCAACAATTGTCAAACTTTTTCAGACACCCCTCCCCCCTTATTTGTTGGCGTAATTAATGGACGTCCCCTTATTTAAAATTTAATGGCGAAGTCAAAGATGAAATGGTTGATGATTTTCCAGGATAAATGCGTTGAATACCACACATTTATGTCAACTGAGTAAGTAATTTTATCGAATATTTTTTATTTAGACATGTAAATATAGCTCAGTGCCATACAGTGCACTTATCTATATTAAAAAAGTCCGCATTTTCTCCGACAATTTACTTGCTTGAGCACTCCATGAATATAGAGCTTAGTGGTTCTTGCATATAGAATAAGAAAAGTTATTTTGATCATTTTATCTGAGTATAATAATAGCAAATTGTGACTTATTTCTAAGTTATAATTTAATGTTTTATCTATGCTCTTCTCTGCTATTTACCTTTCTGTCTTTCAATGCTTCAAGATTTAGTGATAAAATTACTGGTGTTACAATTATCAGTTGTGAATATTTACCTGTAATTAGCCCATCAACTCTTTTCTGTTTTATGTAGTTGATTGACCCATACAGAAGATTCAAATTTAAGTATAAGTCTGACTATTATTAAGTAAAATTTTATTTTTCGCTCTTATAACAATACAAAAAATATTTTGTAAGTTACTTTATAAATTATAAAGTCATCTTTGATTTCCTATTACGTAGTCAACATGTTGATTGCGCACTGATCTCTAAATAGAATGGATTAGGCTCGGAAGTAACATTCTTGAGGAAATTTCCGCCATTTTGTTTATACTGTCACCGATCAATATATATAATTACCGTGAGTTTGTTTATTTATTTAGATGTTTGTTTCTTTTCTATAGTCTCCTAAGCCGTTTGACTAATCGGGTTAAAAGTTAAATGTATAAATTGGAAACGTCCTCCAAAATAAAGTTTTATTTTTTTAACAATATTGCTTAATTTGTTAATTAATTTTTTAAAATAAACTTAGACCTATTACTAATCACTGTATGTTAAGGTTATACAATGGGCGCAGTTTCCAAATGATGTCCCTTTGAAATGCTTTCAAATTTAGTGTGTGTTCGGGACCGGGTTTTTCCGTGCTGCGAAATATTGCTGTCTACTTTTTTAATTATTAACTTTTTTTATTGTTTGGTATTTGTTTTCTTTTGATCGTATTATTGTTAGTTTTATATTATTAATAAGAAGTCATAAGCTTGACAGCAACAATCCATTTGCATATTGTGTAAAATGGCAGCAACATAGATTCCGTTCCGATTTATTTATAGATCAGTGGCGCAGTAAGTTTTAGACACAATTTTGTTTATATCGGTAAGTGCAGTGGACATTTTTAGTTTTTCCTTTCTTCTATAGATCAGTGCTTTTCTTCGCTTTCCTCAAACCACTTTATTAAGAAGGCACAATCCATTCTTTTTATAGATCAGTGGGATAGCGGCATACTTTCCATTATTAGTGACTTCAAATGCATTTTTAGATTGAACGAAAACTTTTTAATGAATAAATTAGCAGTTTTTATGTTTTGGTTTCACTTTCTTTACTACTCTAAATAGTTGAGGTTTTGTTGTTTAATGAAAAGATATTATTTTTTCAATTAGATAGGCCCTTGTAGTTTCTTATTAGCCACGTCTTATAACAGTGCTTCAATATTTTGTGTTGATTTTATTTTCTATAATATATAATGTAAACATCTGAAATAATTTATTTTTTTAATCTTGTGTATAAAACTAGAATATAAAAAGTAAACGATCTTGTCTGTAGAATTTAGGCTATTAGATAGGGGCTTATGCTATGATTTACTCAAAGCTAATCTCTCTCTCTATCTATCCCTCTTCTCTCTCTCTCTCTCTCTCTCTCTCTCTCTCTCTCTCTCTCTCTCTCTCTATCTCTCTCTCTCTCTCTCTCTCTCTATCTCTCTATTTGTAAAGTCAACGAACCAGTAATCAATGTTTGAATGCACTACTGCATTCGAGATATTTGTTCCCAGCAGAGCTCCTATTCATTGAATCTTTCTTTTGAATGTTGAAATGAAATAATTTGTATAGAGATCTAGGCATTTAAATTTTAGAGACTATGGTTCTAATCATTTCTAAATACTGAACACCACAGCTTTGCCCGAATTCCTGGTCACAAAATCTAAAATTACCGGGTCACCGAAAAATGAAACAGAAAATCAACAAGTAAAAATCTACGTTAGATTATCGTGACGTTAGCTATGAAAAGTAGGCCTATATTTCACCTCAAGCAGACGATGAATCAAACTTGAACCTGATTTTACATGCAGCCCTCAAGTATAGACGTTACTATGTTTTAAATGACTGCGCGTTCGACTGGCGTACAAACGGTCCTGGGTTCGAATTCTGGTGAAGACTATTATTTGTTCCAGGGTCTGGAGGGTGTCCCCGAGTCTACCAAGCTCTGATGGGTACCTGAATTTTTTTGGGTTAAAGTAAAGGCGGCTAAGAATTGTACTGGCCACATAATCCTTTAGTAGCCTATGCCGTAGCCACACAGACTGGCAAAGATTAATTTGGATCAATTTGGTCCGATGGGATTACCTTTTACTTTTTTATATCTTAATATTTGAAATTTGTGTTTAGAAAAAAAAAGTATCCATTATATTTTACCTATAGTCCAATGATACGTAATAATTGTTAGCGGATCGTCGAATACAAGAAAAGAAACAACAGGGTCACGAAAGAAAATGTTTGTGAACCGCTTCTGTACACAATTATCCAAACTATCTGCCTGCATCATAGCCACATGCGCAGAAAAGGTTTATTTTGTTCCTTTTATGCTCCTTGAATAAATGGTTCACTTGTTTTTGACAATAACTAGTTTTCAACTCTCTTTCCAAGCGTACAATTTTTGTAGCACTAGCCTCTGTAAGATGTACACGTTTGTCGTTAGACCATTGTCAATTAATTCAATTTTTAGAAGCCATAAGATATGGTACGTATATGGTATATTTGTTACAATTTCCAATGATTAATTTCAATATAAGTGGTGTAGATTTAATGTTATGTTTTTCCGAACGATAAAAACAAACTGACGTAAACTCTGACATGATTTTCTTTATTCAATGTACAATATAATGTTTTCTCTAAACTGCTTATGCTTCCAGTAATACCTGGTGTAAATTATTTTACATTTTATTTTGTTACTATCACTTAACTCTGTTTTGAAATGTCCACAGCTACATGTAGGCTATATCATTGCCTTATTTCTTTTTAATTAACACTTTAACATTCTAGTTTTGATATCGATTTTTCCATTTGTAACTCGGAATTTCGGTACAAACCACGGCCTATATAATGGCAGGGCCATTAGTATAAAATAATGTAACGATGTTAGTGATGGTCATTTGTATAATGTGTCTCTCCGTGCTATCACGTTTAGTAAACTCATTGTGCTATGGCTTCACAATTTCGGATATTATCCGCAATTTAATGGTAATTGATACACCTTTATCCAGGAGGCGCTTAAATTAAACTTAAATCTTCATTCGTGTGACTACCATCTTTGAATCTCCATGCTTACAATCGAATTCAGCTAGAAAAAAAATAAAACAGAATAATCAAACAAAAAATACTTCGTTTCAATTAAGTAAAACAAAACATTTACAAATTTTGTCTAAAATATTTTATTTAATTGAAATTAATTGTTATTGTAAATATTTTTTTTTATTTTCCGATAAATCTGTTTAGCCTATTGAAACTTAACACAATTTTTTTTTAACTCTGTTATTGTGTAAACTGAAATTTAAATATTTTAATGCTATTTACTTTTCTTTTTCAGATGTGGCTAAAACTTTGGAAAAGTCCACGTTACATATGGTTTTTCGTATTCCTCACAGTGTCTATACTATTGTATTGTTGGCCAATAAGTATAGGCTTATCCTTTACTATAAATATTCGCAATAATATCCGTTTTTTGGGGAATGATGAGACCAAGAAAGCGTCTTCTGACGATCATTATATGCATGCAACAAACATAGCTCCTATTGCTAACACTAATATACATGGTGTGACAGAAAGTGTAAGAAACAACTCGTTCAATTTGAATCAAACATTGAAACAGTATTTAGTTCCGTTCACTAAAGGAATCCACAATGAAACTGTATTCAATGATTCTTTTTCCGAATACGTTTTGAGAAGTGGTACAGGACTTCAACCTTACACAACTGAAAAGAAGGAAGAAATATGGATAGAAAATGGAGTACAGTACCGTCCGTTTCCATTTCTGGAAAAAGCTGATAATCCATTTTACACTTCAGAATTTGAAGCCTACGTTCCTTTTAATGAATCAGCCTTTTTCGAAGGAGATGAGGGAAAATCACCCGTTGATATTAGAGAAAAAAAGATTATTCTCTGGTGGCAGCACAATATTGCTCACGCGCCAATAAATGGATTAAATCCACTCAGGGCATGTCCAGATTTTCCTTGTGTGTTGACTTCAGACAGGAAATATACAGAAAACAGCAGTGCTATGCTGGTCAATGGTAAGATGTGTTAAGATAGTTTTAACTTCTTAGATAAGTTAAAAATAATGTTTAAGAAGTAAGTAAAAAATATATGTTTGTTTTCCAGCTCAATTTGTAAATAATGAGCTGCCACCAAAAAGACGGCTGGATCAGTTGCTAATAAACTATCAAATAGAACCTCCGTACAATTACTGGTTTTATGGAGATCTGTTTGCCAAAGATAAAGACTGGAATAGTGCATTTAACTGGACGATGTCATATCGTATGGACGCTGATATTATCACAAACTATGGCCTCACCAGGAAAAGATTAGTGCCCAGGACCAAGAACTATACTCATATTTTGGCACAAAAGACTGGCTCTGTATTTTGGATGGTGTCTGACTGCCATTCCAGCTCTAAAAGGGAAGAGTATATCCGAGAACTTCAGCTCCATATTGATGTTGATATTTATGGGACCTGTGGTCCATTTCGTTGTCCCAGAAATAACCAAAGAGACTGCCTGAGCTTTCTCATCAAAAAATATAAATTTTATCTTGGATTTGAAATTGCCTTATGTAAAGATTATATTACCGAGAAGCTGTATAGGTATTTAGATAAAGATTTGATTGTCATAGCTCGTGGATACAACACTTACTCAAGACTTTTGCCTTCAGAAATATTTCTAAACACTGCCAACTTTAAATCTCCTAAAGAACTTGCTGACAAACTTCTCTATCTAAATTCCCATGACCAAGAATACATTCGCATGTTGAAAGAAAAGGACAAATATTTCACTTTATTGGAGGATTATCCCCTGACCGCCTTACCTCCAGTTTTACTAGAATATCGTTACGAGTCAGTTTCAATGTGTAGCCTTTGTCAACGAATTTGGAATGTGGACAAGTATTCTAAAACAATTACAAATATGTCAGACTGGTTTCTGAAATACGAGTATCAATGTAATGATCCTGGCGATCTGATGGAACGTTATTTTTGAATACGAAATAATCGTTAATAATTGGGTGTTCAAATATTTTCTTAGACATTTACTAACTTAAGTACATGCAAGCATTAACGCCAGCATTTTGCATATAAGTTAGCCAGAAATACCGAGAATGCCATATTACTCATGCTGTATTGAAAACATTAGCATGCCATATCATTATCATATCATTGACTGTTCATCTCTTTTTAACAACGTCTAATCCAGAAGTTCTGGATTTTTCGGATGATTTTAGTTTTAGTCGAAATGTTCAAGGCTGGTTTACAAAAGTTCCGATAAATCGCACTTAATTCAAAATAATATATTGACATTCTCATAAATCACATAATTCAGCACTGGGGCTCTGTAGGGTGCGTTATCCCTTTCGTTCTATATACCATCTACACCAATGACATTCTGAGTCCAGCGGTCAATACCGTTTCCTTAATCAAATATGACTGAAACTGCCATTTGTGGTCTTAAGTCTATCGATGAAAATCTGTATCACAGAACAATTCAAGACTTCTACAAATGGAAGGGAAACAATATCCTAACATATCTGAAATAAAAATGCTTTTAGACTTTTGAAATCGAAAAAAAACAACAGTTTGCTGATCTTCAAAACAAAAATCCCGAATAATATATCAATTTTTGCAATATACATTTCTAGGCGTAACTATACAAAACAATCCAGCAACTGTTTTACTGTATTAGGAAAATACAATGGAAGTAAGTAAAGTACTCGTCGGACCAAAGTGATCATAGAGCCGATGAAGCAGCGTTCACCAGTTTCAGTGGCCACGGATTACCATCAGAGCTGGGTAGATCAGAGACACCATCGAATCCAAGGGAAAAATCCTAGCCTTCACCAGGACTCGAACACGCTGCCCCAACGTTCCCCATATTAAATGTAGACAGCACTATAATAAATAGGTCCATACAGCGAATGTAAGGGTCTATCACCTTTGCGAAGACATGCTGGTATAATAATGTCACTTTATTGAACTAACACCGTTTTAACCGCCTAGTTTAAAAAAAATAAGCATATCCAACCACACAGGCACAACCACTAGAAGATTTGTTGACAGTTCACACCAGCTACACCACAGTTAAAAACACAGTTCACATTCAGCTACACCACAGTTAAATACACAGTTCACATTCAGCTACACCACAGTTAAATACACAGTTCACATTCAGCTACACAACTGTTACATAAGATTTAGATGAATTAATCGGCTCCTCTCGACCAGGGCTAGAACTTACTTTATATTATCAATCATAATTATTCAATGTTACTGCACTTCTGATAGAAACACAACACAACATTATTCAACATGAATTGTTGATTTTAATTATTTTTTGCTTGTATAAATAATATGACTCTGCATTTGTGTCAATTTTAGAATTCTATTTTAAAAGTCTATTGTTTTTGTATATGAATTAATTTTTCATTATAATGTTTACTAATAATTAATTAGTCGCATAATACACATCACTTTGTATTTAATTCAAATTTCCATTTGTTAGGATCAATAAAACTATCTCAACCCATAAAAATAACAGTATGTATTTTATAATACATTTTATGCCGTTTTATGAATCAATAAACTAGCGCTGTAAAAATTATAATATATTGAAGTGCTTCCATTGACTGATGACCAATAGCATTAATATTGATATTATTCTCTTATATAGCTTTGACAAGAATAAGCCTGAAATAAGCCTTGTTGTTGTCAATGTTCACTGTGATAAATCTAGCAAATAATTTCATTTACTACATATCTTTTTATTTTGTATAAAATACTGTTTGTATCATTCAAAAATCCGTTAATTTGTTATTCTTTTCGGACAAAAGATGCTAGTTCGGACAAATATATGGCTAATATGGTCTGTTTGTTTTTCTAAAGTAAAACCCAAGTATATTGTTTTAGTTGCTGTGTTGGCACGTTGAAAGAAATAAATTGGTCTTGTATTGCACTTTAGGCACGCGGCCTCAAAAAGGTTCGCCATCACTGTTCTAGGGTAACACTCTCGCCTACTAAATAATGTTAATGATTGCCCTAGGCCTCCTAATATATATATATATATATATATATATAGATAGATATATAGATATATATATCGATATATATAAAAAGATCGTGTTTGTGTCCCCACGGATCCCATTGGTCAATTTTAAAACACGTAAGTTTGTGTCACTGACCTATTTAGGCCTAGGCCTATATACTGTCTAATATTTTTTCACAACCAGCATGCGTCTTCGATATCTCAGTGGTTAACGTAGCTGACTGCTTTGTGGGCGACTTGGGTTCGATTCTCCATTTAGACTATACCTTTTTTTTTCAACAATTCTTTCGTCAAACTTTAAAAAACAAAAGAAATTGTAAATTTACGGGCAATTTAGATTTTTGTTAAATAAAAATACTTACCTATTTTTTAACCCGATTACAATATTTATTTTAAATTACTTTGCTAAAAGTCTTCAGTAAAAAAATAATAATTTAATTTAATTATTAGATTGATAGCTTTCTTTTAATTATTATTGTAGTTTATAAGATTTTTATCTGAACCTTATAGGCCTACAGTCCTGTTTTTATTTCACCCGGGCAACGCCGGGCAATGTAGCTCCTTTAAATATATAAAGACCACTGGTCAATTTGAAAACGCGTGATCTACAAGCCCAATCACTGACCTAAAGATTATTTGGTAATTAAATATATTATGTCTACTTATCTTTTTTATTACTGTCATTACAGACGCTCCTTCTATAAAGAAGATTATAGCGTCCTACGCTCATATTTCCTTAAGAAGAAGCCAATACGACTTTAAAAGTTACTACATTGTAGTTTATGAAATGTTTATCTGTAGCGTATAGGCTTAGAGGCCTATTTAATTTTTCTCCGGGTTTATTTAACGTTACCCATATCACATATCTTACTTGTGTGATCGCAACGGGCCGTATTGCTGCTGAGAGTTGACACCCTTGCCCTTTATACAAGTCAATCTTATATACCGTAATTATTGTAAAATGGGCAAGGGTGTTAACTCTCAGCAGCAATACGGCCCATAGACATGAGGTTTACCTAGCGTAGTGGTTAAGGGTTAGCGTCTTCGACTGCCATGTGGGCGGCGTGGGTTAGATTTCCCGCTATGGTTCTTTTTTTTTCCTTTTCTACTTTTTTTTT
Organism: Anisus vortex; assembly: GCA_949126835.1. Lineage (NCBI taxonomy): Eukaryota > Metazoa > Mollusca > Gastropoda > Planorbidae > Anisus > Anisus vortex. Next base: position 20,199,071 of record OX421493.1, read on the forward strand.
AAAAATTTCCATTAATATTATTAATATTACTTTTTTTTAAAAGATTGTAAGAATTTTATGACTTAAAAATTTCCTAGATTGTTTTCAATAAATAAGATCTAATAGATTAATAAGGCCTAGGCCTATATTTTTTACGCACGCGAAAGACGAGTACCGGTATTTGATTCTCAAGGATAGTCTAACTTTTTTGTTGATTAAAAAAGAGATGCTTTTTTTTTACCCGATTACAATATTTATTTTTAATTACTTTCTTAAATGTTTTCTATAAAAAAAAATTATTATATCTATATTTTTTTAAGAAATTGTAGCTTTTTGTTCATTGTAGCATATACAAATTGTAGGCCTATCTGTAGATTTAGGCCTAAGCCTATGTAAATGTATTTTTCCCCGAGGGACGCCGGGAAATTAAGCTTTTGGTTTAATCAAAAGACTTGCCTATATTTAACCCGATTGTAATATGTTGTCATTACTTTCTTAAATGTTTTTAATAAATAATTATTATATTTCTAAATTTATTAGATCTAGGCTAGTTTATATCTTTCTGTTTATTGTAGATTATTAAATGTTTATCTAGCTTAGCCTATATTCTATATAGGCCGCATTGGCCTATTTAATTTTTCCCCGGGCAACGCCGGTGAATTTAGTTTGTAGGCCTATATATATATATATATAAACATATATATAACACATATATATATACATAAATGATTTAAATTATAACATTGGTACCGAAACCAAAGTATGGATATTTGCAGATGAATATAAGCGTATAATATATAGGCTACAGAAGGCCTATACACTCAACTATTCGCGGATCCCCATTTACGGCACCCCATTTTCGTGGGTTTGGCTATTTACCCTATGGCTTCGTATGCCCGGTATACCGGGCTAGCGTCATAACGTCATAAAAACGAATGCCCGGTAAATCGGTTGTGTAGGTCATAGAGACTAAGAGCGCTTTTCGAGGGTATGTCTGTATTTAATTTATCGAGCAGTTTTTATTGATTGACGTCTTCATCGAACAATGGGCTGGGCATGCAATATTACTAAGCTTACATTATTACTGTATTAATGAGTAAGAGTGTGTTCAGATAGTGTTTGGAAAGCATTTATTTAGTACCGTACATAATCTTGTACATAGGCGTTTTAAATCCAATATTCGCGTTTTTTCGCCATTCGCGGGGAGGTAAAAAAAACGTGGGGTAGGCCTATACTGTATATGAAAAAAAAATATACTGAATTTTAACATCGACCTAAATGACTAAGACTCTAAATAAATTGCACAAATTAGAATATTTTAGGATTATGTCAAATGCTACGTGTATTAAAGAAAAAAGAAACAACATGGAAAAAAATACAAACTATGTTTTCTTCATGCAAACAAATAAACGAGGACTTAAGAAAGATGATGGCTAAGATTATTTCCCGAATTTGAAGGGTGCTCCTGAGTCTATCCAGCTCTAATGGCTATCTGACATTGGAATGTGTTCAAAGTTCGTGTTGTAAGAAACAATCACAAAATTGTAATGGTATTAAAAAGTTCGCACGCCCATATTGTGAAATGCACATTGCAAAATGCGGGGTAAGATATTTCTTGCGACCGCCAGTAGTTCTGGAACGTCTACCACGCTGTCTAAAGGAATCACAGAGTTTGAAGACAAGTACTGAATTTGCGACTTTGCATTTCTGGTAAATATAGTTAGACATCTTATTGATTGTTAATACTTGACTGCAAGTGAAAGATAAAATAATTATTATCCCATTTTCGCATTCAAAATGAAACTTTAGCTACGGAAACAAAATCTTAGGACTAAAATAAATAATTATCATTCCCTTTCCAATAGTGTTATTACAACCAGGAGAAGGAGAAATACCTCGCTACTTTGAAAACATTTTCACGCTTAGACAGCTTTTTAGTTGAATGATGCATATCAAATCCTAATAGTGAGCTCGAAACTCTGATGAGCATTTATAACAATGTTTGCGTAAAGCAACAACCTAGGTGGTTAAAGACATTTATGCACATCTATCAAACAAAATCAGACGTCTCACTAAATGTATTTTTTTAAATCTCTGTTTAATTTTTGTTACCTAGTTTCTAAATTTAATAAACAAGTTTAATTATCATTGTTGTTATAGTTTCTCCAAAAAAATTATTTTAATAATTTGAAACGCTACCCAGCAGAAAATATTGTATATAAAATATGGCACATCTGCTGAAAAGCTTGGCCACACTTGCTCTAATTAGATGGGAATAGTCCTGACATTACAACTCTTAACTCTGAAGTATTTTTTTACATTTAATAGGTATGTAACCTAGTTAAGTCTAACTAATGGGGCAAAATTCTTATCTTCTTCTTCTTTTATATTACAGACGCTCCTTCTATAAAGAAGATAATTGCGTCCTACGCTGAGTCTAGACTTGCATCTTAAGAGATGTAAGAAAAGTGATTTTGTCCGTATATTTATCTGAGCATTTCAACAGGTTGTTATTGGGTCGTATTTCTAAATTAGAGTTTAATGCCTTACGTATTATTACTACTTTACTCTTTGCCCTTCTGTCCTCTAGTGACATAACTTTAGTTATATGTTCTTGTTACATATTGTAAAGATAAATGTGTATAAACCTAGTTTACAATAAATTGTTACACCTTCATTTATTATATTTATAGATCAATATTTATCTGAGTTACTTTCATTATTCAAATATCTGACTGTGACCGTTATTTTGTAATTACTATGTATACAACTCTCAGGGAGATCACATTATATAATGATAATCAATGAACAAACTGCCGGCTTGTAGTAAAAATGAGAACTCAATATTTAATGCAATTTATGTACAAGATGAATTCAAATACTCAACAGTTTCTATAGCCTAGTCTAAAACACGTCTTTCCACTACCAAATTCTTAGGTCGTCTGTCTTTATCTTCAAATGTACGCTACGTTCAATCTAACTCCCACGTCATTGTTTTTATCGTAAAACGTCACTCGTTTATTCTGTACATTAACACCGGGTTAGAGATTATACAAATTATGTCCCACTAAAATAACTATATATATTTTAAATCATCACATTCCCCCATCGACCCTTTAAATTTGTCATACAAATTTCTATATAAAAAAAAATTCTTATCTCCGTCAAATACTTTGATAAAATATATATCTCTTCAATAACTAGAACTATATGAAAAATTATCCCAATTTATATCAAAACATGTTATGCAACACAAATAACATATAACAAAACCAACGTATTCATCAATATATGTTAACCAATAACTTTCACTAATAGGTCCATAATACATATAATACATATAGGTCCATAAGGTTCCACAGTATATCCTGTCCTGTATTGATAGAATACACAAACCAATAGTATAAATATCATCAAATCCGAAAACATAACAGTTCATACTGGTCCATGTAATATCATTGCAACCTTCCTCTTCTGAACGTCCAACAACACATTCATTGATTATTTCCTAAGTCCTTTGTAGATTATCCATCCTGTAGAGTTTCAACACCTTGACAGAATAGTTCCAATAATGTCACACAATAATTACCATGCAATGTTCACAGACACATCTCTAGAATTTACCATTGAATACTTCCACAAGCTGTCTGTCTATAAGCAATATAGTGTTGACATTAGTCATAAACCCAAAACAATATACCATGTTTATTTGTTGATTCTTCCATATGTTGATGACATGACCTTCATTCCGCGTTGACAATGTAAATGTATTTCAATAATGTGAGGACATGACCTCGATTCTATGTTGATAATGTCAATATACCTTGATATAGCGATGACAAGACCTCGATTCTATGTTGATAATGTCAATATACCTTGATATAGCGATGACATGACCTCGATTCCATGTTGGCACCATAAATGTACTCCTCATATGATGTCTTCATGTTTGCGTTTGATATGGTGTCCATAAAAACCGTTCACGATAATGTGAGGACGTGATAGAACATCTCTCACTTACAAATGGTACGTTGTGTTTGAATCACCGTGCTTCAGTTGTAGAACCATTTCTCATCCAGAACCTTTGGAAAAAATCAATATTTCATTAACACCGTATCTATACTTTATATTTACATAAAAAAGTAATTTTAACCGCGTTCCAACTGGTGATTACGTATCAAACAGCACACCTTAAACACCACATCTAGACATCAAATCAGCCAATATATTATCCACCTCTTTAAAAACCATCAGTGTTTCGCCTTTACTATTCACACAATATACCAAGCCTATAGTATTGTATCAACCCAAAAAAAAAATTATCAACTCCTGTTCCTCACCACTACAAAACCATGATATATATATTTTTTTCCAAGTTATAATTATACCACAAATCCATTCACCATAAACCATTTTTATGCATATTCAACACCAAGTCAATCCTTTGAAATAATAATTCAAAAATGACCTTTTTTTTTTCTTACAAAAACCTTAGGTCTATCAGATTTAAACAAATACTCCTCACCAACTCCTTTATTATTTTTACTGATACTACAAGATGTAAACCTAACCAGTTCCTGACTCACCTCCATTCTTCTACAATCCTTCTCTGACATAATCTTAATCAAACTCCCACAATTACTTTCCATCACACCACTTACATCTTTTTCTCTTTGTAATAAAACTAATTCACAACATATGTTTTCTTCACCTTTATCTATTTCCATCACTTTCTCTATTTCATTTGTCTCCATCACCACAAACTTCACTTCATTTTTCTCAAAAAACTCTCTACACAACAACTTAAAATCATCTTTCTCCTTATGACAATCTTCAATCAACATATCAGACCCCTTTTTCTTCTCCTCTTCACAATCTCCACATAACATATCCTGATTATCTATAATTGCCATTTCTCCCATCTGACAATCATCAAATCCCATATTATCCTCCTGACAATCCTTTAGTACACTGTCCTGTACTGAATTACCTTTTAATACCCTTGTATCAACCTGATCCAATATACACTTATCATTAAATTCATTATGCACATCACTAATTTCTAAGTGTTTCTCTTTCTCAATCATTGCATAAACTATATTCTTATCTATCACTTCCAATGACTCTTTCATAGTAATCCCTGACTCTTTACTAATGATCTCTGACTCTTTTCTAATATGTGCCTCTTCTATTTGTATCCTAACTTCTCTTATGACCTTTAAGTCTAATGTTTCAAATATGACCTGTTCTTCTTCAACTATCTCCTTTGGCTCTTCAATAATAATGTTTGGTTCATCCAATATGACTTTAGGTTCTCCACTTAAGATTTTTGATTTTTCATTTTCTATATCATCCTTCTTAACTACATCAACAACATTATCACATAAGCTATCTTCATTATTTAACTCCATGAGTTTCATCCCTAGCTTCATTTTATTTAATTGACAATTTTTTTCTCTTTCCTCTTCTTTTCTCTCAAGTTTAATTTTGTCTAATTTCCAATCTACCACAGATTTATCATTAGAAAAATAATCCTTCCAAAATTCTTTTTTCTGTCTCATTCTTATGTCTATGACATTTTATTTTTGCATCAATTCTCTCAAGCTGACCTCTTGAATTACCTCTATATATTAGTTCAAAAGGTGAAAAACCTGTACATTCATGAGTAGTTTCTCTATATGCAAATAAAATTGATGGTATTGCCAAATCCCAATTCTTTGGATCCTCATTACTAACTTTTGACAACATTTCCTTCAGAGTTTTGTTAAATCTCTCACACATTCCAGTACATTGTGGATGATAAGGTGTTGTAAACTTCTGCCTTATTCCAAATGTTTCCATAAATTCCTTAGTCAATTTTGATGTAAATTGAGTTCCTCTATCTGATATTATCTCTTCAGGAAATCCAATTCTAGTAAATATTAAATATAATGCTTGCACTATATCTGTAGATTCAATTTTCTTTAATGGTACTGCCGCTGCATACCTTGAACATATATCAATCAATGTAAGAATATATCTATGTCCTCTGTTAGACATAATAGGCATCAAACCAATGATATCTATGGCTACCTTCTGAAATGGTCTAGTTGCAGTCACTCCTTTTTGTATTGGTGCTTTGGTAAAATTACTTCCAGATCCTTTCATCTGACACACTTTGCATTGTTTAACAAATCTTTTCACATCTTTGGACATTTTAGGCCAAAAGTAATGTTGTATTATTCTGTTTTTGGTTTTGCCAACTCCCATATGACCAGCCAATGGTATAGAATGAGCATTAGTCATTATTTCTGTTCTATATTTATATGGTACAACTATTTGTTCCACTTGTCTGCCATTTATGAGTATCTCTCTGACTAATAGTTGTGTATCATTTTTCACTTTGCATACACTATTTTTATTAGTATTTCCTTTCTCTGTAGATTTGAATAGTCTATTCAATGTAGTATCCTCTCTTTGTTCCTTTTTGAATTTTTCCAAATTAAAGTTTTCATTCAGTAATGATTCACTATCAACTGATGTGTCTCTTTCATTATTCACCATTGTCTGACTTTCTTCAGTATTGCTTGCTTTACATTCATTAATCACATTACATTGTGCTTGATTATTATTAAATTCCCATGCTTCTATTTCCTCTCTAGTACATTCTTTAACTGATTCAACATTTCCAATAATTAAATCAATTGGTGCATCATTTATAACATGAGCCAGTACTCTACCTGTAATATATGGTGTCCTAATATCAATGTAGGCCAACCTCAATTTAATCACTCTTCCATCAAATGATGTACAATCTGCTACCTCACCAGTCTATTGATTTGACTGAACATATTTGCTGTTTATTGCAATGACAGAGGCTCCCGTGTCGCGAACTGCAAAAACTGGTATTAATCCCACATATCCTGGAAAAAACTTTACTTCTTTGTTTCTTGATAACACAGCTCCACAATGATTCCTGTTCTGATTAAATCTGGAGTTGTGATCTCTTTGTTGTGTATATCCCTGAGATCTATTATTATTATTATTGTTTCCAGCAGAACTTGACCTTCTGAAGCAATTTCTTGCTATATGTCCTTTCTTTTTACATATAAAACATGTCAATGTGTTATCTCTCTTATCTCTACAATCCTTAGTAACATGGTTATTTCTTCCGCAATTACCACACTTCATCTTGCTCCTTGATAATTGTCTTCCTCTTTGAAAATTATCATTGCCTTTAGCAAAGCATATTATATCCTGGTAATCCTCTCCTTTAGAAGTAGGTGCCATGGGATGAGCTAATTTATAGTTCCTAATCAGGTCAACTATTTCCTCTATAGTCTTGGGAGATCTCTCCTGAATGAATGCTTTGAGAGTCTTATCGAGTGAATATATTGCCTTATCTCTAATAATAAAATTCTTCAGTTCCTCAAATGATTTTTCTATTTTAGCACATTTTAACCATTTGTCCATAGCACTTGTCAATGAGTCAAAATAACTTTTTGGATCTTCTTCCTTTGATAAAGTCATTTCAAAAAATTTCTTTCTATAAGCCTCCTCTGTACTTCCAAAATGTCTTAACAATTGTTCCTTAACAGATGCATAATCTGATTGTTCCATACAAATTTTTGATGGAATATCTCCTGTAAAGGATTTTCCCAGTAGTCCAGACCAATAACATGAAGAAAAATTTTGTCTCTCCATTTCCATTTCAAATTTTTTTAGAAATGTATCAATAGAACCATCCTTTTCATTAAATAATTGGAAAATAAATCTGCACATGTTATTTCTAATAGCCATTTCCTGGTCAACAACAGGTCTAGTGACTCCAATGTTTACATTTGCAGTGTTATTTTTAGCCTCCAATTCTAACTTTTTTAGCTGAAAAATTCTATCTTTCTCCTTTTCCTCCCTCTCTAATCTCTTTAGTTCCATCTCATCAGCTCTAACCTTATCTTCTCTTTCTTTATCTTTTTCTTTATTAATTTGTTTTAATCTCTCTAGCTCAATCTCATCAGCTCTTGCTTTTTCTTTAGCCCTTTCTTCTCTTTCTTTATCTTTATCTTTAGCCCTTTCTAATCTTTCTAACTGCTCTCTATATTTTCTCTCCGCCCACTCATCCAATTCCTTACCAGCATATCCCAACTCCTTACCACAACTTATATAATTTGCTAATATGTCCACTGAGGACCCCTCCATTTTCAATTAATAAATATATACCTACAACAAACTAATATAATTTAAAATGGAAGCAATATTGCAATATTCATAAAATAAATATCCATATAATAATCAATACATATAAAAATAAGAACACCACAGATAGTAGATGAGACTCGAGATTCACAAAAAATTTACTATGACAAATATATAAACAATATGATAACACTGTGCATACAAGACTATACAATCTAACATATATTATGTAATATACACTTATGAAAAGTCTTTTTCAACTAACCTGACTTACAGGGACTTTTCAATAAGTGTATACACAAAATTCCTAAAAGAAACTAATACATGCCAGTGATTTCACAAGAAAAATCTAGGCATATACTATACTACAACATAACGTATACACCAGTTTACTTATCTTAAAAAACGCGTTCCTTTTCCTTCCGTCTTCGAATCCCAGGTTCCAAACTCGAAATGATCCTCCACCACACAGGTTATTTCAGCCCAAAGTCTTCGTGTGTTCGTTAATCATATCATATCATATCATATATATATATAAATCTCAAAAGGAATATGTGGCTGGCTGGCTGGCTGGCTGGCTGGCTGGCTGGCTGGGTATGTACATACCGCATAATCTTTTTAAATACTGGTCATAAAAACGTGAAATTTGCTACAAATATTCTTTGCGTTACGGCGGTGAACACTGTCAAGGTTTAAAAAAAATTAAAATGACCGCAGTGGTCAGTTTGGTCAAAAAACGCGAATAAAACACAACTTTTGATTCACATTGTCTTTGCCAGTACAACTTTTTATAGTTTTTCGTCACAAAGTTAGAAAAAAAAGGATGCGCTGAGATTATTTTTATGACGTCATCAATCTTTGCGCATGGATTTTATAGCAATGAAGGGACATTTTTCATTCATGTTTAAATTGACGTCATCAAACTATGTGCATGGATTTTTATCTCAACTCAATGACGGGAACAAATTTTCTTCATGTTTAAATTGTCTACGTGCCGTAAACAACATAAATTCTTTACACTACCAATACTGTAATTGATTTTTTTAATCTATCACTACTTTAATACTTTACACTGTGAATACATGACTTAAAGCTAATTAATAATTTAAAACTTTACAAACATAGGACAAAGCAAATAGATATAGTATTTTTTTTTCTGTTTCGGGAAGTAATACCGACGGCTTATTAAGCATATTTAAACGCAGTGGTCCTGGTTACACTCTATATTTAAGCTTATAATTATATGGCGTCATCAAATTTTGCGTATTTATGCGTTTAAGAAGTTGTTTTATTTGCGTCGTAATTTGTAGAATGCAATATTTAAATGGAAGACTATTGTTTATAACTCCATGGGTTATTTTATCCAGTTCCGAGAACTGGGCACCTTTAGGCTTATCGCCTTGGTAACGGCCATTGTTTAAATTACCGGGCAATGTTTAAATTACCGGGCAATGTTTATAATACCGGGCAATGTTTAAATTACCGGGCAATGTATAAATTACCGGGCAATGTTTAAATTACCGGGCAATGTTTAAATTACCGGGCAATGTTTAAATTACCGGGCAATGTTTATAATACCGGGCAATGTTTAAATTACCGGGTAATGTTTAAATTACCGGGCAATGTTTAAATTACCGGGCAATGTTTAAATTACCGGGCAATGTTTAAATTACCGGGCAATGTTTAAATTACCGGGCAATGTTTATATTAGCGGGCAATGTTTAATTTGCCGGGCAATGTTCAAATTGCTGGAACTAACTTTTTAAAGTTTTAATTCGTGTCGTATACGTTTTATAAACATTATTTCATATGGGTTTCATTCGTTATTGTTTTACATGTTGAATAGAAAATTTAATTATAAGTTTGCTTCCAAAGCAACAATAAATAAATCAATAGCAAATAAACAAAAACAACACAACATACATCTGCGACTTAATGTTTGTCGTAAAAAAAAAATATCAAACAATCATTAAAAAAAATAAAAGTACTGTCGAATGTTCTTAATCAATGAATAGAACAAAATATATTCATGGTATAATTTGCGTCGTAATTTATAGCGGGCAATTTTGTAATTGTTATAATGGGTGATGAGTAATGATTTTAACGGGTAATTCATGTTGTAGCGGGCAAATAAAAAATTACCTCACGTTTAAATTTGTGTCGTAGGTCATGCGGGCAATCTCATTATAACTGCCTGAGTAGTTATAGTGTATGTAAACATAACGTTTAGCCGGTTCGGAGGACCGGGCACATAACGGCTTGTATATATATAAATCTCAAAAGGAATATGTGGCTGGCTGGCTGGCTGGCTGGCTGGCTGGCTGGCTGGGTATGTACATACCGCATAATCTTTTTAAATACTGGACATAAAAACGTGAAATTTGCTACAAATATTCTTTGCGTTACGGCGGTGAACACTGTCAAGGTTTTAACAAAATTAAAATGACCGCAGTGGTCAGTTTGGTCAAAAAACGCGAATAAAACGACATATTTTGGGTTCATGTTGAATTTGCCGTTCCAACTTTTTATAGTTTTTCGATCGATCGCGCTAAAAAAATAAAAAAAAGGATGGCGTTGAGATTTTTTTCAGGATGACGTCATCAAAGTTTGCGCAGAGATAGCTAGCCGGCTTTTCGTTATGACGTCATCAAATTTTGCGTAATTATTTAAAACTTTGCTTCAACCTTTGCTAATGTACTTTATGAATGAATAGAAAAAAAATATATTCACGTTATAATTTGCGTCGTAATTTATAGCGGGATATTTTTAAATTGTTATAATGGGTAATGATTAATGGTTTTAATGGGTATCTTACGTTGTTTCTGGCAAATACAAAATTTCTTCACGTTTTTATTCGTGTTGTATATGTCCACAGAATAGGTATAAAACAGAATGCGCAATCGCATTTTATTTCTGTTTTGGGCAGTAATACTGACGCCATACTAAGCTTATTTAAACGCAGCGGTCCTGGTTACACTCTATATTTATGCTTATTTAGCCTACAACGTCCTTTTCTTCAAATCTACAAGTTCGAACATCCAAAGCTAATATTTCAGGCAAAATGTGCATAAACGGTTGTGTAATAAACTACAACAATGATGCGAAAACGACTGATTATCGTAAAAAAGAGCATGTCAAACTGCATGGCTTTCCTGACTCCATAAAGGATAAACAACAGCATAAACAACCTCATATTAACTCATTATGAATTATATGCCTATTTCCCTTCATAATTTTAAAAGTTTATTTTGGTTTAAAAAGTATATATATTTATGTACCGGTAGCCGCAGCAATTTAGTTACCGGTACCGAGCTACGTCTAAGCCATTTTTTTTTCAAATCAGTACCGGGTAATAAATATTTTTACATCATATTGGCCTAATCATATAATGTTCAAAACAAAATGGGTAATTAAGTCAAATTTATATAAAAGTAAGCCTATAATGAAAGATAATGTAGGCCCTATATATATTGTATATATTTATGGCAGACGTAGATATCATTTCTCATTTTACTATAGTAGCGTCTCTAGCGACCGCTGCATTGCGGATAATGGTAACTTTTAGTGAGTGCGTATATAGGGATTGTGCATTCTGTTCTATACCTATTCTGTGTATACGTCTTATAAACTTTGTAGCGGGAAATTTTTCAATTGCCAGGCAATGTTTAAATTGCCAAGCTCAACGTTTTAAAGTTTTAATTTGTATCGTATACGTCTTATAAACTATGTAGCGGGAAATTTTTATATTGCCGGGCAATGTTTAAATTTGCCGGACCAACTTTTTAAAGTTTTAATTCATGTCGTATACGTTGTATAAACTATGATTCATATCGGTTTCAGTTGTTATTGTTTTTCCTGTTGAATTTAAAATTTAATTCTAAGTTTGCTTCCAAAGCAACAATAAATAAATAGCAAATAACACCAACAAAAACAAACAAAAAAAAAAAAAAAAAAAAAAATATTGATCTACGACTAATGTTGTAGCAAAAAAATATATCAAACAATCATTTTCGAATTAACAGTACTTTTTAAAAGACATGTGAGTTCTGTTTTACAGAAAGAGTTTAATTACCCAATAAACTCACAAAATTCGATCATAGTGGTCATACTTTGAGCAAGAAATAAAAAAAAATTATTATTTGTTTTTCCTTTTTAGTTGTATATTGAATTTGTGTATAATAAAGTGTGCAAAACAAAAATAAATTTAAAAAATACTGACCACAAAAAAAAACATACTACTTTATGTATGTTGCGAAAACAAAACTAAAAAACTATAATGTGTCAAGCATATTCTAAACAAAAGCCCGTTCGAAGAATCGGGCACATAACGGCTTGTATATATATAAATCTCAAAAGGAATATGTATGTATGTATGTGGCTGGCTGGCTGGCTGGCTGGCTGGCTGGGTATGTACATACCGCATAATCTTTTTAAATACTGGACATAAAAACGTGAAATTTGCTACAAATATTCTTTGCGTTACGGCGGTGAACACTGTCAAGGTTTTAACAAAATTAAAATGACCGCAGTGGTCAGTTTGGTCAAAAAACGCGAATAAAACGACACATTTTGGGTTCATGTTGAATTTGCCGTTCCAACTTTTTATAGTTTTTCGTCACAAAGTTAGAAAAAAAAAGGATGCGCTGAGATTATTTTTATGACGTCATCAATCTTTGCGCATGGATTTTATAGCAATGAAGGGACATTTTTCATTCATGTTTAAATTGACGTCATCAAACTATGTGCATGGATTTTATTATCTCAACTCAATGACGGGAACAAATTTTCTTCATGTTTAAATTGTCTACGTGCCGTAAACAACATAAATTCTTTACACTACCAATACTGTAGTTGATTTTCCTAATCTATCACTACTTTAATACTTTACACTGTGAATACATGACTTAAAGCTAATTAATAATTTAAAACTTTACAAACATAGGACAAAGCAAATAGATTTAGCATTTTTTTTTCTGTTTCGGGAAGTAATACCGACGCCTTACTAAGCTTATTTAAACGCAATGGTCCTGGTTACACTCTATATTTAAGCTTATAATTATATGGCGTCATCAAATTTTGCGTATTTATGCGTTTAAGAAGGAAACAAAATTTTGTTTTAATTTGCGTCGTAATTTGTAAAATGCAATATTTAAATGGTATAAGTTACCGGAAAATACTTTATGCCCGCTTAAGACTATTGTTTATAACTCCATGGGTTATTTTATCCAGTTCCGAGAACTGGGCACCTTTAGGCTTATCGCCTAGGTAACGGTCATTGTTTAAATTACCGGGCAATGTTTAAATTACCGGGTAATGTTTATAATACCGGGCAATGTTTATAATACCGGGCAATGTTTAAATTACCGGGCAATGTTTAAATTACCGGGCAATGTTTATAATACCGGGCAATGTTTATAATACCGGGCAATGTTTAAATTACCGGGCAATGTTTAAATTATGGCAATGTTTAAATTACCGGGCAATTTTTCTAATACGGGCAATGTTTATAATACCGGGCAATGTTTAAATTACCGGGCAATGTTTAAATTACCGGGCAATGTTTAATTTGCCGGGCAATGTTCAAATTGCCGGAACTAAATTTTTAAAGTTTTAGTTCGTGTCGTATACGTTTTATAAACATTATTTCATAAGGGTTTCATTTGTTATTGTTTTACATGTTGAATAGAAAATTTAATTATAAGTTTGCTTCCAAAGCAACAATAAATAAATAAATAGCAAATAAACAAAAACAACACAACATAGGTCTGCGACTTAATGTTTGTCGTAAAAAAAATATATCAAACAATCATAAAAAAAAAAAGTACTGTCGAATGTTCTTAATCAATGAATAGAACAAAATATATTCATGTTTTAATTTGCGTCGTAATTTATAGCGGGCAATTTTGTAATTGTTATAATGGGTGATGAGTAATGATTTTAACGGGTAATTCATGTTGTAGCGGGCAAATAAAAAATTACCTCACGTTTAAATTCGTGTCGTAGGTCATGCGGGCAATCTCATTATAACTGCCTGAGTAGTTAGAGTGTATGTAAACATAACTTTTAGCCGGTTCGGAGGACCGGGCACATAACGGCTTGTTCATAATAATTACAATCCTTTCACTTTGTTGAAGTTTCTTTTTACTTCCAATTTCACTTGACTTCTGCTACTGTACTGAACTGACTTCTAGTGCTGTGACTATTCTGAAGTATTCTTCTTTTCTCGAACCATTTACTAGTTCTACGGAGATTCTCTTTTAATCTCTTCACTTGACAAACTTAGCTTGTCCTATTAAACACAGCTTTACTATTGTTTCAATAATTGTTACCACTTTCGATACTTTTAAAATGTATCCGAGACGCCTTTCAACTTCCAGTGGCCTTTTTAACCGACTTTCTTGGTAACATACATAAACTTCCGTTTCTATCTTCATGTACACCGTTATGTACTGGTAGCGCTTAATTCCAAGAACGTGCTAGGCTATACTGTTAAACCGTCAAATTTTCTTTCTCGTCGATATTTCTTCACATTGAATTTTAGTCTTCTTTTAGTCGTAAGAAACGTTCATTTGCGGTATTCTTTAAGCTGTGCTTCACAATATATTGTAGGCTTTCTTTCAAATTGATTTTCAATAATATTCACCTTGATTCTCCTTCAACATTCTCCGTTGATTTTCAATATTCCACATTGGGCTTCCGAATTCACGTTGGGCTTCCGAATTTTAGTTGGGCGCCAAATAATGTGACCGTTATTTTGTAATTACTATGTATACAACTCTCAGGGAGATCACATTATATAATGATAATCAATGAACAAACTGCCGGCTTGTAGTAAAAATGAGAACTCAATATTTAATGCAATTTATGTACAAGATGAATTCAAATACTCAACAGTTTCTATAGCCTAGTCTAAAACACGTCTTTCCACTACCAAATTCTTAGGTCGTCTGTCTTTATCTTCAAATGTACGCTACGTTCAGTCTAACTCCCACGTCATTGTTTTATCGTAAAACGTCACTCGTTTATTCTGTACATTAACACCGGGTTAGAGATTATACAAATTATGTCCCACTAAAATAACTATATATATTTTAAATCATCACACTGACATTATTGTTTTATTTAAACCGAATCAGGAAAGCGCTACTCTAGCTCAACGCTTTGACTGAGTAGACACTGTTAGACAGCCATACACTGGGTTCCAGTGGAGTCTCAACTACAAGGCAATGGACGCTGCTGTTTAATTAGCTAAGCAAACACATATAAACGATACCCTGAACCAAAACATAGTCAAGAAATTCATAAAACCCTATTCAAAACAATTCGTCAGAAACCCAAACATGTTGTGTCAAAGCTGTCTCGCTCTACCAGTGATCTAGAAAAAAACATGTGTAGCGTGGCGGGCACTCTACGTGGTTATTTGGCTCGTGTAGGGGCTGATTATATCGATGTAACACTGACATTGGGCCTTAGAATATTTATATTTTGGGGTTACTTTTTGACGAGGGGTGGGGGCCGGGAAGTTTACAGTAGAGTCTTGGGGGAGGGGTAAATGGAAGCATTTTAAATTATACAAAGACAGATAACTATGATTTGTGTAATAATGTATATATCTATACATGTAAAACATTCATATTTGTGTAATAATGTATATATCTATACATGTAAAACATTCAGATTTATGTAATAATGTATATATCTATACATGTAAAACATTCAGATTTGTGTAATAATGTATATATCTATACATGTAAAACATTCATAAAAGAGAAAGTAAATACATTCATATATAAACATTAATGGTACAAATACAATCATACATCCTCCATTCATTGGTTAGCACCGTAATAAGCCAGGATTAATTGTAGCTTATAGGTTGGAGCCATTGTGTGTAAGTGCCATAGCACAAGACTGAGTGGTTGGCGCCTCTGGTGAGTTTAAGACAACATGGATTAGGCGCGGAGACAAAATTGTTGATCCGAAGCGCTCGCCAGTTTCATACGCCATAACTGAAATATGAAAGCTAATAACACATCTATATTTAGACGAAATGTCTTCCGCTTTTGTACAAGTAAAGTGCAAGAGTAGATCTAGAGCTCAAGAGGAATCTCACCGTTAAACTACATGTACGCATTAATAGTCATCTTTATCCACTGAGCTATAATATAATATTACATTAAACCAATATCTTGCTGGCGTACTTAAGGACACTTCGTAAAATGCGATTTAATACATGAAATTAAGTTAATAGTTTGCATTTTTTTCAATGAATCTAAAGAATATATACTGATCTATCTAATTATTATCTTTATTTGTATGCTTTTAGATTTTTTTGCGCTCGAAACAAATTTATATCGCAAGTTTGATAAAATTGAGGAAAAAAAAGTCAAGTCTGAAAAAGTGATACTTTTTTTTTAGAAAATGATAAAAATTTACTTAAGCTTTAACATAACTTTGTTAATTAATGTTCGTAGAAGGCATAAACATAGATATTAAGTTTAAAACAATAATAATAATTACACAGAGGTGTTAAAACGAACTGTCTTTTTTTAAGGACGCCAGCAACAAATGATACCGTGACATGAAATTTAGTTTTTTAGTGTTTTCTTTGCTAAAACATAGAAAAAGTTATTTTTCTGGATTTCTTTTGGAATATATTTGGGAGTCTTTAACATTTGAAGCACGTTGAGTAGGAATGATATTTTTTTTTGCCATATTTACAAGTTTTAAAACAATATTATACATTTATATACATAAATATACATTATTAGACTACTTCTAGGATATATTTCAATTATATTCTCATAATCTGTCACAACCTTTACTCAATTCAACATGCTATTACTTAAATAGAAGACGAAGATTATATAATACACTCAATATATTGATTCAGCCGCCGTGTATGTTATAAATATGATGTAACTAAAGACATTCTAGTGAATTTCTAGATTCTAGCTCTCCTAATTATGTAAAAACAAATACAAATAATGTTGAATCTGAGATAAGACTATTCAGCTTTGCAGATTGTTTGAAGCAAATTTATGTTGACCGAATTCTAGAATACATCATACAGCCGACAAAGAAAGGGTTCTCCTTTTCTTAAGCTGGCTACTCTTTTTCTATTACAATAGGATCGACACAATCCTATCTTGCTTTTGTTTTTGTCTTTTGCTGGCTCCGATACATTGCCCAAAAGACAAAAGATGCTTATAAGATTATTCGCCACAAATAAGACCAATGTAATGTCCAAAAGGACAATTGTTGCCCATAAAATCTGTCAAATGCCCTGAACACTAATCCTCTTCCAAGAAGACATATCAGCTGCCCAAAATACAAATATGATGCCCTAAAGACGAATGCGCCGTCGTTAAACCTATCCTCTACACATAAGACCAATCTAGTGCCCATTAGACCTATCTGATGCCCATAACATCAATATGTTGCCCACAAGGCATCTGCTGCCCAGAAGACGAATCAGCTCCCCACACAATGAATCTGCTGCCCAGAAGACCTGTCTGCTACACGGAAGACTAATCTGTGGTGTAGAAACTGCATAGAGGCGTTGGAGACGGTCGAACATGTGCTTGTCGAGTGCCCCACTCTGCAGGGGCTCAGAGTGGAGGGGGGAGGCAAACCGTTTGTGCCGACCCTTTATGGGGATTATCACATCTGCGTAATATTGCAAGACACATGCTCCGTTCCTATCATTACTATAGAAAACGAAAACCTGGAAGTTGTGGACTGTTTCACCTACTTGGGGTCCAAGATTTCCAGCTCATTGTCCATAGAGGATGAACTAAATAGCAGAATCGGCAAGGCAGCTGCCACAATGGCTATACTTGGTAAACGGGTTTGGGAAAACACCAGGCTGACAGAAAGGACCAAACTATGTGTCTACCAGGCCTGCGTCATCAGCACGCTGCTTTATGGTAGCGAATCATGGACAACCTATGCGTCCCATGAGCGCAAGCTAAATAGCTTCCACCTGAGGTGTCTGCGTCGCGTCCTTGGCATTAAATGGCAGGACAAAGTCCCTAACAGTGAGGTATTGACGCGCGCCAGCGCCCAAAGCATGTTCGCAGTCCTCAGTGAAAGGCGCCTAAGATGGCTAGGACATGTAAGAAGAATGAGTCCAGGCAGAATCCCAAAGGACCTCCTATATGGAGAATTGGCATCTGGGAAGAGAAAGACAGGTCGCCCACGCCTCCGCTATAAAGATGTCTGTATGAGAGACATGAGAGCAGCCAGAATAAGTACAAGTGACTGGGAGGAGAAGGCAGAGGATCGGTCCACCTGGCGCACTGCTGTCAGGAAAGGGGTTAAAACGGCAGAGGAAAATAGAATGGAGGAGAGCATAAATAAAAGGGCTAAAAGAAAAGCGGAAAAAATAGGACCCACAGAACACGTGTGCAAAGGCTGTAAAAAAGACTGTCATTCAAGGATAGGCCTGCTCAGCCACACGAGGAAGTGCAACCTCGAATCACGGTGATGCACCATCGTCTCGCGAGACGGAAGGATGCCATTGTAATATTGCAAATTTCGTTCTCCGGGCCCTAAGAGAGTAAATCTCGGTCCGCTTTATCGTCGAGAAGAGGGGTTCAGGTATGGTGCCCAGAAGAGCACTTTGTTGCCTAGCAAACCAATTCGTTGCCCTGAAGACCTATCCGATGCCCAAAATACAAATCCGCTGCCCAGAATACCAATCGGTTGCCCAGAAGACCTATCCGACGCCCAGAATACCAATACGAAATAAGGTTATTTTACAATGCAATAAGATTAAAACAATTCGAGGAGACGCCATCATAGAATATATTTCTTTGTACCATGTAATGCATTATCGGAAAGAATATCAGATATTGTTATAAGTAATGAGTGATATCAACTATATATATATACTGTTGGATCAGCTGCCTAATATATATATATATATATATATATATATATATATATATATATATATATATAATATCTAGGTGCTTACGCCGAGTATCACAATATCTACAGCATATTATTATATAAAGCATACTTTAAAAAAAAAATATGATTGATAGATTCTTTTATTATATATTACACACGCTACTTCTGTAAAAAATATTATTGCGTCCTACGCTTATCTGTGGTCAGAGTCTAATCTTGCATTTTTATTAGTGTTTTAAATGATGTTATTGGTTTTTCTGGTTTGTTCTGTTAACCCAGTCCGTGCCCGGATGCCATTCGAATGCCAATGTTTTATTACACTATTTTCTTATCTTATTGTTTTAAAAAGCTATAAATTAAGAATTCTAACTTAAATTGTTAAAAAAATATGTATTTATCCTTGAAATAAGAGGGCCTGTTTCTATTGCAAACATGCAATGTCACGGTATCATTTGTTGCTGGCGTCCTTTTTAAAGGACACTTCAAAAAATATCAATATTTCAATAAAAAAAAAAAAATTCACAAAATAACTTTCATCTCTTTCTATTACAAATGTAAAAATCACGAAAAAATAAAACCTCAGCAAGATATGGGTTAACTGGAGTTAGTGTGCCCTCTGTGGTGCTAAATAAGCCATCGGAAGAAACCAGTGTCGATGTTTTTTAAGCAATTGGGCAACGATCTTTATGAGTTAATTCTCGATACACTGGAGTTCTTCCGCCGTTTTCGTTTAAAATTCACCATGTCGTCAACTTGAATATTTTCCACTAGGGAGGTGTAGAGAACGTCTGGTCGAAATTTGTGCTCTTTAAAAACAAAACAAAAAAACCTATGAACGACTCATTTCCATTTTTATTTAATTTGTTATAAAAAGTAGCATCGCTGAAGTCAAATTATCTTGAAACCCCCTCCCTTCCCCATGCAGTGCCCTCACATAGGGTAGGGAGCAGAGGGGGGCATATGCCCAGGGGCGACACTTACAGGGAGCCGGCAAATGTAGTCTAAATATAGCAAATATAGCACTAAACAAGCAGTTACAGTATGCAAGGGGGCAACGCTGAAACGTTTGCCCTGTGGTGCTACATAAGCTTGTAAAAGCTTTGCCCCCATGTCAACAATTATTGTCAAAATTGTTCAACCCCCTTCCTCCCTTTTTTGTTGACATAATAAATGGACGACTCCATAGAGAAATTCTCTTAGCTTAGTGCTTGGCGCCTATTATGGACTATCCAGTTTGATCTGCCTCTTATCTAAGCCTTTTGATTGTGTTAGTCGTAGTTCAGCATGCATGTCAATGTGCATTAAAAAATTGTTTCCAAGTCCAATGGGTCACACAGTTTGATATCTTTAGATCAACAAATAAAAAGACTGATTAAAAAACACGAGACGTTTTGATTTAGTCGAGTTGTTAAAGTTTCACTTCAAAGATAACGGTAATCTGATGCCGGTACAATATAAGATAATTAAAATTTTACTGAGGAAATGAAACATTTCCAAGATTAGATTGTTATCTAACGACTTTTTTAAATCGATTTGACAGCAGAAGCGTCATGGACTAATCTACAGTTCAAAGTTTCAAAGAACAAATGAAAAGGAAAAAGAATCAGGTAAACAGCCGCCACTGCAATTTATTCCAAGAGCGCACCGAGCATGCTAAATTTAATAGCATGGTTAAAAGCGCTATATAATTGTGTATGCCTTTTTTTTTTATAACTTAACGTTCGTTGGGGGGAGTTGATGGACACAGAGTTTCCATTAGTCCTTTCAGTGGGCTTGGTAGACTTGGTGGCGCTCATCTCCTCTCCAAGTCACTGGTGTAAAAAATAAAATAAAAAAGTAAAGTACCCGTCGGACCGAATTGATCCATAGTTCCGATGAAGCTGCGTTCACAAGTTTCTGTGGCCACGGCATACTAGGTGATTGTGTGACCAGCACTATGCACAGCTGCCTTTACTGGTGTTTTAGTTATTTTATTACTGGGTCGAGCCCATGATGTCGAGCTTGTGAGTCAAGTTCACTGACGACGTTGCTATCCAACCGCCAAAGTCTGTAAAAGTTTAGTTTAAAAGAATGATAACCTGTCAATTTATTATTTTATCAACTTTGATTTACAACGTCAGATGATATATCTAAATGGTTCATCTGTTTTTTCCGGCTGCTACAATTGCCCAGAAAGCGAAACTTGAGTCTAAAGGAAGACTGAGCACTTCAAAAGACACACTTATGAAGGTTAATGGCGACACAGTAATAGTAAGACTTCATACTACCGTCGGCATCCGTCCGTCTGGAGAGACGATGGTGTAGCTTCATGGGTGGGGTGTCCAGCTGCACCGCGAGAATGGCTGTGTAGACCAACTCAGGAGTGGCAATCCCTGCCGCACTTAAGGCATTTGAAGGCGGATGGCTGTTGTAGCAGGTGTTTCCGCCTCGTTCTTTTCTGAATGGCAGTCTCGTTTCGCACAGTTTCTGCACACGATGTGCCACGCCTGACTACGAGCCTCCAAGTTGGTCGGTCAGCAGCTTGACATTCCCAATTGTCGAGGTCAATGAAGCTCTGAATCAAGTCCCTTTTACACAGGTCCTTGAAGCGCAGTTTCGGGCATACTATGCCTTTGTCAATCGGGTCTAAAAGATACATTTGAAAATGTCTTCAACGATAAAACCAGTTGAACAGCTTATATTATTTGGCGAAAAACATGGGGTAGGTGGGGGGAAGATGTTTTTATTTTTTTTGTATTTTAGCAGTACAAAACCTTTATTTGTCAGAAACTAGGCCTATGTGTTATTGTTAGTCATGCGACGCAGTAAACAGGATATGGAGATTGCTTCCAATGTGCTCTTTGCCCTCTGCTGTGCACATAATTTAGAAGTAGGCTAATTATGACAAAGTAAAGACTAATGTTCAAACAACAAGTATTTTTTTTTTTTTTTTGGTAACTTTAGAAATCTTTTTTTCTGGCTAGTTACTTGTCACTTTCAATATTAAAAGAGAAGATAATAAGGCAAAAGTATAGAATCTTTTGTCGTGACTCTAAAAAGAAAACGTCCAGTGTCGAAGAAATATTCATCAACACTGTACTGAAGTAGCCAATGACGTAATGTTTCATTTATCCTAGTCTTTCCATTGTCCACATTACATGGCATTTTTCAAACTTTTCTAAACTTCTACTTTACTTCGTCTCACTCGATAAACTGCAATAATTATATTGTTTATTGTAATACTTATACGACAATGACAATAAAAGTGAATTTAAACATGGTAATTTTGATATCGGAAATATGGTGCGGGTGTTGTTGTTTGTTGTTGTCCTTGTTTATTTTTGTTGTTTTTCTATGAGGGGGGGGGGGTGCAGAGCTTTGTGGCGTAATATTGGAAGGAGGAGGATAATACTTTTAGTGAAGGCGTGTGACAGTTGAGTGGAATTAGGTTAAAATGGGCTGAAATAGCGTGACGTTATTTATGGACGGTACCTTTTTTTAGAGTCTGGTGTGTTTTTATATGAAGACCACGCGGAAAAAAAACAACACATTTTGTAAATTTGTAAATTATGTCTCCCGTCCTATATATATAGTTATACTTAGTAGAGGCCGACCGAAATTAGGTTTCGGCTTCGGCGCCGAAAGTACGCAAGTGGCCTCTTTCGGCGTAGTTTTTGTTTCGGCCGAAGCCAAAAAGATAACTTTCTGTTTGCTTTCGGTTTCGGTCGGAACTGATATTGACTTTCGGTCATCAGCCGAATATCTATTTTAACTTTCAAAATTCAGACAGCAACGCTAGTGCTGTATCTATTACTCTGCTTAGTGGTAAATTCATTTAGTTAAATTGCTGCGAATTAATCTGTGTGAATAGAAAATTGAAGTTAATAATAATCGGATTACTTAATCATCCCAAAAAATGTCGAAAAATGGACTTTGGAATTACTGTGTAGTCTTTAAAAAAAATTTGTTCGGCAATTTCGGTTTCGGTCGAAGGTGTAGTTAAACTTTTGGCTTCGGTTTCGGCCGAAGGTCAATTTATAACATTCGGTATAGTTTCGGTCGGCCTCTAATACTTAGTATGTTCTGAACTACTTTTCAAAATTAAAAAAAATGGTAATGACCATAGGAAAAGTATAAAAGAACAAACCCTTGTACAATGGTAATAGTAGCATATGCTTTTGTTAACATTTGAATAGCTCGAGACTACAAAAGTGTGACTCTGTCGTTTTTTCCTGTGTGGTCTTCATTTCATTAGGTTGTCAAAGAAACATTGACAGGCCTTTGACTGCTCTTCCATGTTGAAATCAGTGCGGTCGTTGCGATCTATGAACTTAGGCTAATATTGAACACACACACAATATAGGCACAGTCATAGTTGGCTGAATAAAAAACAGAAATTAAAAAAATATCTGCACATAACTGTAACATCTCTGCCAGTGTCTGTGTTGTGGAAGTGGTAGGCTTGTATTGCAATATAAATGTTAACCTGTCACGAAGTAAGGGTCGGCAACCTATGGCACGCGTGCCACACTTGGCACGCAGAGCGATTCGATTTTCAATGGAACGCGGAAGACCACCAAAAAGGCAAGTCAAATACAAGTAAAGAGCAATATGACTTTTATGCTGTTGGCACGCTAAATGACTTACAAATGCTACTTTGGCACACTAATATCAAAAGGTTGCCTATCCCTGACCTATATAGTAGGCCTATAGCCTATAAGGCATAACCTAAGTAGGCCTATGTCTATCTCGTTCATGACGTAGAAGTAAAATATACACAAAAAAAACAAGTCGCAAAAAAAAAAAAGTTTGAGAAACGTTAATATAGGGCCTAGTCTAGCTCAGCGGTTCCCACCCTGTGGTTCGCGACTCCCTTGGTGGTCGAATGACCATTTCACGGGGGTCGCCAAAACCAAAAAACATCGGAAAGCGTGTTGACAATGGGGCGGAGCTTTTGTGACGAAATTAATTTTATTTTTGGGGGTCGCCACAGCATTAGAAGCTGTATTAAGAGGTCGCGGCCTAAAAAAAGGTTGGGAACCACTGGTCTAGCCCCTTATAACGGGCCTATAATAGGGAAATCTGAAATGGCGCCTCAAGATAATGTGAAGGAAATGTCAGTTTGTCGCCTATCCAATAGATCCTGGGGCGACCGCCCAACCCACACCCCTCTAGCTACGCTACTAGATGATATATCAGATGGACTGCTTGATTCATTGACATAATGTTCATTGACTATTATTAGAAAATGTATTGCTCAGTGGTCCATACTGATTCGTGGGCAGAGTTTGGAGACAGTTAGCAGCTTCAAGTACCTAGGAGCTATTGTATCCGAAGAGGGCTCCAAACCAGAAGTAATGTCCAGGATTGCCCAGACAACAGCATCACTAAAGAGGCTCAAGACAATATGGAAAGACAAGAACCTAGCCCTCAGCACCAAAATCAGGCTGATGCGCTCACTGGTCCTCTCCATTATCTTATATGCTTGCGAGTCATGGACACTAACAGCGGAGCTGGAAAATAAGATAAACGCCATGGAAATGAGATGCTTCAGGACCCTGCTCGGTATCTGTTACAAAGACCATATCACCAACGAACAGATAAGAAAAAGAATACAACAGGAAATTGGAAAGTATGAAGACCTGCTGGCTACAGCCAAGAAAAAAAAACTGGAATGGTATGGCCACGTCACCAGAACCAACGGGCTTGCAAAGACCATCCTGCAGGGTACCACCAGAGGAGGCAGAAAGAGAGGAAGACCAAAGAAACGTTGGGAAGATAATATCAAGGAATGGACAGGTACAAAACTGTGCGAGGCAATGAGAACGGCTGAGAGACGGGAGGAGTGGAGGAGGCTGGTTTACATGTCATCTGTGGCGCCCCAACGGTCTAACAGACTACGGGATATGTAGGGTGTAGGTAGGTCCATACTCAAAGGTGTGAATAAACTGCAGTCTATTCACACCTCGTGCATTCTCTGTGTTGTTCGCGCCACACATTTTTTTTCTATTCTTACTCGTAAATATTCCCCTTAAATACAGAGTATGTGTTTGAAAAGACAGTGAAAACTATTGCTACTTTACGGTAGGCATTCTAATAATCGTGATTTTAAATGAGCACAACTGCGGTGCCAATAGATCACTGATCTACATAAATAATAATCTACTTGATGGATAAAAACACCAAAGATGGATTCTAAAATCACAAAGAAATCTTGGGAACTTGCTAATAACGTTGAAAATATATCTAGTGTTGATGATATTTATCGATATGACTCAAAACAGCAACAAGACATACTTACTGCAAAACCTTGGGAAAAGGAGTAAGTGTTTTATAAATATTAATTAGACGAATTGATTTTCCTTTACTTTAACTAGACTAGACTACTACTAGACTAGTCCCAGTCAGCCCAGTGCAGATGATGGCAGATCTCAAATATCATAGTCATAGTAGACACAGTAGTCAGTAGTAGTAGTAGTACTACTAGTCTACTAGTAGTTGTCTAGTCTAGTACTAGTCACTGATCTATGAAAAGATTGGATGGCGCCTTCTTAATAAATTGGTTTAAACAAAGTGAAGACAGGGAAATCTAATCAATTCCACCACTCTTATCGATATAAACAAAATTGTTTCTAAAACTTACTGCACCACTTATCTATAAATAGATCTGAACGGAATCTATGTTGCTGCAATTTTACACAATATGCATACGAAGCACACTAAATTTGAAAGCATTTCAAAGGGACATCATTTGGAAACGGCGCTCGTTTTATAACCTTAACCCTTCCTGTACCGACCTACTTCTATCTATGCTGCCTTCAGTTCCGCTATGTACGCGCCCGGGACTGTAAGGGTTAACATACGGTGATTAGTAATAGGTCTAAGTTTATTTTTAAAAATTAATTAACGAATTAAGCAATATTGTTGATAAAATAAAAATTTCTTTTGATTGGACAGGGTTGTCTAATATTGGATCTGTGATCTTGATTTTGAATGCACGTAAATACACCAGGATTTTTTACCAAGGTCTGGAGGGTGTCCCCAAGCCTACCCAGCTCTGATGGGTGCCTGAAATTAGTTGTGGAAAAGGTAAGGTGATTGGGCATTGAGCAGGCCACACTATCCGCTTGTATACGGTTGGCAAGGAAACAAGTGAATGCTGCTTCAATAGCCGTTATGGACCATTATGGTTTGACAGAGATACCTTTCATGAAATCGTCATGCCTTAAAACTTAAAATGTTGTTTTAATGGGTTTTTTTATTATGATATGTCTAATGTCAGAGAAACAGATAATCATCCCCAATTTTTTTTGTGTTTCTTTGCTCTTTTTTTTTTTTGCTCTATTATTGGTTTAAAACTTGTTTTGTTCTAATATAATGTTTAGGTGAAAAGGCTTGAGAATGCAATAGGTTGGTATCACAGTCACCCTGGTTATGTCTGTTGGCTGTCTGGCATTGATGTCTCTACTCAGATGCTTAATCAACAGTTTCAAGAACCATTTGTAGCTATAGTGGTAAATATTGTTTTAAAAAATAAAATTTTGTGAATTTTAATTGACATTGACATTTTGTCAGACAAGAGAAGTAGGAAATTAAGGGGGATCCTTTATTTCATAAATCAGAAAAAAATGGAATATTGTTAATGAATGAAAGTGAAGTTATACAGTTAATAATTTTAAACTTATGTCTTTTTAAATATACTGTTAGTTTCTTATCTTCTCTCTTATCTTATACATTACAGACGCTCCTTCTATAAAGAAGATTATTGCGTCCTACGCTCATCCGTGGTCCGAGTCTAGTCTTGCATTTTTATTAATGTTTCATGATGTTAAGTTATTGGTTTTCCTGGTTTGTTTAGGCAACCCATTCCATGCCCGAATGCCACTCGGGAAGAAAGAGTACTTATATACATTTGTTCTCGCATAAGGGACAAGGAAAGTGTTTTTGTCTTTATGTTTATCTGAGCTTTGCAACAGGTTGTTATTGTGTTGTATTTCGAAGTTAGAGTTTAATGCCTTATGTATTATTACTACTTTACTCTTTGCCCTTCTCTCCTCTAGTGTTTCTAGGTTTAGTGGTTTTACTAATGGTGTTACTCTTGTTAGTTGGGAATGTTCACTAGTTATGAACCTTGCAGTTCGTTTTTGAATTTGTTCTAATTTTTTTATGTTTTACTTAGTTGATGGGTCCCATACAGATGCTGCATATTCTAGTATAGGCCTAACTAATGTGAGATAGCATTTTAGTTTTATATTCGTATTACATTTGTAAAAGTTCCTTTTTATGAATCCTAATGTGTTTGTTTGATTTTTTTATTACTTCACCAATATGAGGGTTCCAAGATAACTTATCATTTATTATTACTCCTAGATACTTAGCATTGTTAGTTTGAGTTAGTTCTTTATCACGAATGAAGTAGTTTGCTATTATTTGTTTCTTTTTCTTGGATACCCTTATTAGTTGGCATTTTTGTGGGTGAAAAGACATACTCCATTTTGATGCCCATTTTTAGTAGTTCATCTACGTCTTTTTGTAAAAGTTCACTATCTTTTGCTGTCTTTATTATTCTATAAATTATGCAATCATCGGCAAATAATCTTACTTTTGTTCTTACTCGAGTTTATATTGAAAGTTACATTTTTAAACATGATAATGATATATTAGTAAGAAAAATAAAAGATCAATTATTATAATGTGAGTGAAAATGGGCACAAAATTTTCCCATTTAATTTAGAGATAGATATGTGTATTAATTTAATTGTTTATTCAAAAGTATTATTTAAAAAAAAATAACTTTTGAAGTTTATACATTTACAATTAAGAGTGATAATTCTTCTTTTTTAATATTAATGTTTAATAATAATAATAATAAATGAAGCTTATATAGCGCATATCCCACAATCAGTTCTATGAGCGCTTAACAATTACAAACGATGATAACAATAACAGGCAAATATTTAAGAAAAATGTGAGTGAGCTAGGAGTCCATAAGAAACAGGTGCGTCTTGAGTCCGGTCTTGAAGATGTTTGTGTTTGTGAATATTTGTGTTTGATTGAATTGAATTAAGATCAAGACTCAAATAAAAGTAAAGTCAGTCTTTGAACATGCTCTCATTATTATTCTTTGGTTCTATTTATAGATTGATCCTGTTCGTACCATATCTGCTGGAAAAGTAAATATTGGTGCATTTAGAACATATCCCAAGGTTTGCCTTTTGAATTTTCTGCAGCATACATGTATTTAGATATATATGGTATTTATTTATAAATTGCTTTTTAATAGACCATAAATCACAAAATATCACATCTAGTTTGCAAATTTGAATTTTCCATTATTCATAGTTAATTTCTTTTAATAAAAAAAAAAAAGAGATAAAAAATTGTTGAAAAGTATCCTACAAATATTCATCATTGCTCTGTACAATCTATAAATAATTGTGACAAGCTTGACATGCACCACCACCACTACATGGGTAGATTACTGTATAAAGCAGTCTGTTGGTCATGGAATATAAACAACTTTTTTTATTTTTAAAATACTGACAGTGTGCCAATTTAAACCTGTTTTTTTTTTAATATATTTTCACAAGGCTACAAATCACCAGATGAACACCCTTCAGAATATAAGTCTATTCCACTGAATAAAAATTTTTGGAGTTCACTGCAAGGCGTATGTTTTATTTAGCATTGGGCTATCCCAAAGATATATTAAACAAACAACATTTTAGCCCAGATTAATAAATCAGCTTGTGATTTTTACTAAACACCGTAAAGATTATGAGAACATCCCTACACTCATTTTTACATGGTTAACTCATAATTGTCAGGGATTAAATTAATCTGATCGAGGGGAAGCAAAACAAACAATAGTTTGTGTCTTTTTTAGGTTACATCCCTTTGACCATGTATTGCTAATGTGTGTATTGTTTAGAAGAATCTAGAAATTGTGAACTATTGTTAGATCTGCATGCTTTTTAGTAAGACATGACTTTTATGACTTTGACTTGGTCACTTGATTTTGAGAGGAGAAGGCAATGTGTGCAACGAGCTCTTGTGAGATAGGAGCTGTATTTTTATGTGGAGATTTTGTAATGGCTATAATATTAGAGATCTCTGTGAATCTATTCTGTAAATTCTATTATGTAAATTGCAATGCTATTGAGTGAATATATATCTATATCATTGTGCATGGATATTCACATGAATTGTGAGGACATAAAAATATATGTGTGTGAATAAACTTATCATTTACTGTTCTGGAGTGTTTATTTATGAACGCCTCGAAGATATGTGTGAGTGAATGATACAAGTACAGAAACATACAACTTACAATAAGGTTAATGCTAAGAGGTAACACTGTGTTTTAAAGTCATCTCCCCTTATTCTTTTGGTCAAATAAAAAACTAGGAATCTTTTAAAATACATGCCCTTATGTTATATATAGACTGGACAACAATCTTCAAGAGATCAAAGTTCATACAATTTTGCCTAGAAGCCTCCACCCACATAGACTTATTTGAATTCTCTTAACTAACAGCTACTCGCTAATAACATTTTTTTAGCCTATTTTGTTATCTTACAACATTGATTGCTAATTTAGGAAATATTTAGTTTTAATATCTTTTTTCATCGTGTACATTTATTTTTTTAGTTATTACCCTCTGGAAATGTCTTACTTCAAGTCATCTATGGACAGGCAGCTATGTCTTTGGAACAAGTCTAAGGTTAATACTTTTAGTTCATCCAGTCTCTTAACAAAAAGTATATTTTTAATACAATTTAATTTAAAATTCAACAGTATGTTCATTTTGAAATATTTTGCATTTAAGTTAAAATACAAATCAAGTAATGCACCAAATTTGTAGCCTTTTATCCAACAAAGTACTTTTAATTGTTTAATGGAGATATTTTAATGACTTTTAAGGCAGAAATCTGGGCAATTTATTCATATATTTTTTATTCTTTTTGATGTTTAATGTTCCTTTTCATGCACATGACTAAGGCAAACGATTAGGTATTAGAAATTATCCTCTTTTACTTTTACGAGAATTCTAATAAGATTCATCACTTTTTAATAATAGCTATTGGGATGCAATAATCTTCTGTATAGAAATAGCAGTTTTGAAATAACCATATATTATATCATGTATATATGTATAATAAAAGGAAGGCACGTGTATATCATTTTTTGAAAGTACTGGTTGTGAACTAAATTATCTTTAGCCAATACATTCATCATCACCCTGATCTAGCAGCCATCTGAGCATTGCCCTGGTGCCTAAGGCCTAAGGCTATGGTGAAGAATTTACATACTTTTTGCAACTGTTTATTGTTGGTATAAAGGATGTTATCAAAGTTTGGTATTTTTGGGGAAGTAAATATTATGTAGATCCTAAAAGCCCATACAACTACATGGAGGTTCATATACATACAGCTGCAAATATAAAAAGTTGTTTAAAATATGTGAAGTACATTAGAGGGTTTTCCCAATTACAGGGTTTATGTTGTACACAGTGTGTGCAAAGCTTCTAACAAAAAAGCATCTGTATAAAAAGTTAATTATAAAAATGTACCAGTTATTACAATATCATAAAAGAATTCTCCAAGTACCAATGCAGAAGAAACCAATAGTAATGCATTTGCCATGGAAGTTAATTTTATAATAGTCAGTGACCAGATCATACAATCTATCTTCCTTCTAAGGAATAGTTAAATGTTGTTTTGTGTGAGGGAAATCATCATGAGATGTTTTAGATTACGGTAGTTGTTTTTATTATAGGCAAAATAAAAATAAAGTTAGTGGGACAAAGTTAATTTGAGACTTTATTAACTCACATTGGTTTTGCACTGTAATCAAACTGATGTCTTGACAGTGGGTAAGATTTTACTAAGATGGTGGAAGGAATCTTTTTCCATTTCTGTTTATTATGAACCAGATTGGTTTACTTAACAAAATATTCAGATTCAATGTTTGTTTTAGAAACCAATGTTTTCTTTTATTTTCCTCCTTAGAATGCAGACTACACAACAGGTATGATATTTGACTTGTCTGACAAATTAGAACAATCCGAGTCCCAGTTGGGCAGAGGGGGTCTTATTAGCACAGATGCTCAGACAAATGCCTTTCCTGAGCGGTCGTCAATAGTTGAGTCAACTGCAACCCTGTCCAATACCTTACATTGTCTAACCAGCATCTCCGCTCTCCTACGCCCATGTTCCACCGAGCCCTGGAAGATTGTAATAGACAGGCTATTGTGCCGCAACACATGGCCGAACCATGTCAGTTTGCGCCGTTTGATTGTTGCCATAATGTTTTCTTGAGGGCCTGCAATTGAGGATATTCTGTCCCACACATACGCACTTAATTATAGTACTATTTATCTGCAACAAGGAATTTGTTTATTCATATAATGTTATGACGTGAGGAAAAATGTACTATAATAGTTGTGTTTTTTTTAAATAGAGACAATTCAGATATTATATCACATACCGTAGATGTTAGTACTGTTACATAGTGCCCAATACTGGAACACATTGCTTATCGTCTCTCTCCTCAACGCAAGTGTTGAAGGCGGGACTAGGATTTACATTTCCTTTTATGGTTGTCATTTTGTTTGTTTAGTAACGACTGCAAAAATTCTAAGAAATCCACTTTTGTAGCGTCTGCAAATTCTGGAATAGCTTAGTACATAGGTTCTCAACCTTTTTCGGCTCACTGCCCCCTTTTACAATTTTTTGGGGCTCAATATTAGGTTCTATTTTGGTTAGCAAAAGCCTCAAGTCTCCACGCTCCACTACTTGCAACTTGCTTCTTTTTTTTTTTACAACAAAGTGATAGCCTGACAGCACCTCGCTCTACTAAATAGGAAAATGAAAATGCAATTAAAAAAAAAGCTTTACCAAAGCCTACAGTCCTGGAGAAACTGATGTTCTTTTTGCATCCAAAAGTCGTGATAGCCTTTCCTTACAAATTTCAATTTGAGTTCTTTATTTGGTTGCTAACTCAATCAATGCCTCTTGCAGTTGTGTAGGTAGGCCTGATTGTAATTCTTCACTATAAGAAAAAAATCCAAAACCTAATCATGTATATTTATGTTAATTTTTTTTTAATAATGTCTTGAAATCGCCGGTGGAAGTCGAACAGGTGACTAATATCGAACAGCTGTTTCCTCGAAAACAAAGGGAGACAGCTCAAATTTGACTGCACGATGCGTTAGAGTACCGTCCCCTATTATCCTGTACGAAAAATGATGGCGGAAAAAGGCTGCACAAAAAAACGGTGAGTGATTTTAAGATTTCATTACTCTCAAAGCAATTTTCGACATACAGAAGACTAATCATAGTATGAATTTGAGTTGCTCTTAGTGAAAAGTGTTGGTTGAAATGAACAGTGTGATCTATCTGCTACCCAAATATGTCTGTTTGCAAGCATTTGTCTTACCTGAGCACCATTTGTTTTTAAAAAAGTTAGGTAGATTTCAATTACCGAACATCCCAATGGTTCAAATACTGAACAGTGTTCGGTATTTGAACTTTTGTGTTCGGATTTTGACTCTCTCTCTATTTTTCTCTTTTATTATTATTATTATTAACATTGTTATTATTTCACAGTCTTATTAATATCATATCTATTTATTCTTTTGTACTTTCACATCTTTTATTGTTGTAAGATGTATAGCTCAGAAACGAGAGATTGTGATTGTGTAACGTCTGTTCATGTCTAAATCTTGTTTCTCATGTTATAACCGTTTAATCATTCTCTTTATCTTTCTCTCTCTCTTTATTTGTCTGTGCATGTGTATGCCAGAAGTAGCACAGAGTAATGAGTGTGGCTAATACCTAGAGCATATTTTGCAGGGCTACATGGTCAACGCTGTCACTGGCATTAGCCATGGCAGCTGTCAAAGACAAGAGACTTGGACTTCGAGCAGCTTCAAGAGCGTATGGCATCCGTACCACCACACTTAAAGATCATCTTGATGGAAAACACAAACATGCCATAGGTGATACAAAACAACTGGGGAGGCCGTCCATTCTTCCACTAGCACTAGAAAAAGAACTGGTGAACCACATCATGAAATGTGAGAGCATGTTTTTTGGCCTGACCAGAAAAGACGTTATGTCACTTGCATACGAAATAGCAACCAGGAATGGCATTCAACATGTTTTCAACCAAGAAAAAAAAACAGCTGGAAAAAGATGGTTAAAGCTCTTCCTACAGCGACACCCTCAAATATCCGTGAGGCAGCCGGGAATCAACATCATTCAATGCTGACAGCGTGAACAGATTCTTTGACCTTCTGGAAGAACAAATACAGAACAAAGGATTTAATGGCACAACGATATACAATGTCGACGAAACTGGTGTTTCAACTATTGCAGAAACGATGCCAGAAGATTTTAGGGCAAAAGGGCAAGCATCAGATCGGAGCTATCTCCAGTGGGGAACGGGGGACAAACACAACTGTTGTTTGTTGTGTAAATGGTGCTGGACACTATGTGCCTCCTTTGATTCTGTTTAAAAGAAAGAGGCAGTGCAGTGAACTTGGGGACGGTGCACCTACTGGGAGCCTTGTCACAAACAATTAATCTGGCTTGATGGATAAAGACATGTTCCTGGCTTGGATACGTCATTTCACCACTCATGTGAAGCCGTCACCTGACAGACCAGTTCTCCTTATCATGGATGGACACGCATCTCATACAAGGTCTCTTGCAGCCATAGACTATGCCAGAGAAAACGGGATAGTGATGCTGTCACTACCTCCTCATTCAACTCATAGGCTCCAGCCTCTAGACGTCTCCTTCTTCAAACCATTGCAGAGCTTCTACATCCAGGAGCAGGAAACTTGGCTGCGAACAAATCCGGGGAGAAAAATAACTGCTTTCCAAATTGCTGGTCTCTTCAACAAAGCCTACGTTCGTGCAGCCTCGACAGCAACAGCCACCAAGGGCTTTGAAAAAACAGGCATATGGCTCTGCAACCGGCATGTGTTTAGCGAGGTGGACTTTTTCCCTTCTATGGAAGATTTTGATGCCTTTAACATTCCGGTTGGCCAAAGCTCCAGTCCCGCAAATTCATTCCACATACCCTTTAGGCCTACAGTCCAAGAGTCACCTTTCCATCAAGCAAGACCCTCTTCTGAGCCAGCAAGACCAGACCCTGAACCACCAAGACCCCCCTCTGAACCATCAAGACCCTCGTCTGAGCCAGCAGGATTCCCATCTGAACCAGCAGGACCCCCTTCTGAACCAGCAGGACACTGCTATGAGGGTACTGAACAACCAGCTTACCCACCTCCTGAGCCACCTAGTCCATGCTCTGAGCAAGACATAGGCCTCATTTTGGCACTTCCAAACAAAACAGTGATCCAAACTAATCCCGATGGACGCTGCTTTTTTAGATCCATTGTTATCGGCAACAATGTAGCTCTCCAGAGTGCCCAAAGGGATGGCAATGGGTTAGCCGTAGAGTGTCAAACGAGAATACAAGAACAGATCCAAGCTGATGCTCTTAGAGGAAAGATGATCAGTCACATGCTCAACAACATTGAAGGCTTCCGCCCAGTGTCAGCTGCAGTAAACAGTGACATGTCATCATCTGTCGCATTTTCCTCCCTAGAAGAAAGGATTCTTCACATGGCTAATCCAACTTCTCCAGTGGGAGAGATGGAAATTTCTGCTACAAGTGAGGTGTTGCAGCAGCCCATCCACATCATCAATGCAAAGTTTGGAAACATTGTCAAATACAAGGATGACTCTTTTCCATTGGCTCAACCAGTGTCAGTCCTTTACTCACCTCATGGGGACAATGCAGGACACTATGACTGCGTCCTTGGGTTCGCAGTCTCAGTGTCGCTGATTTCTCCCTCTCCCAGTGTTTCACAACAAAAATTAGCGGCGACACGAAAAGCCCGAAAAACAGAAGCTGAAATTATCACGTCAAGTCCCTACAAACATAAACTTATAGTGTCGCTGGCAAATCAAAAAACAACGAAGAAAACAAAGCCAAACACAGAGAACAGAGAGAAACAGAAAGCTGAAAACAAGAGGGCTTAAAACGTAAATCGTCAGCAGGAAGCTAACTGGTTCTGATTTTGTGCCAAGAATGCACCTGTGAGGACATGATTCAATGTATGATGTGCTCAAATTGGGTACATGTGGATTGTGCTGGAATAACAGAAAGCCAAAGAGAGTACTTTTGCGATGTTTGTCAGTCAAAGTAACATTGGTTCTGGTTGTTTGGAATTTGAACCTCTTTGTTCGGATTTAGGGAACACGTGTTCTAATACCGAACATAATTTTCATTTTTTACAATTAAGATAACTTAATTTTATGTTGATTTTTTTTTCCAAAAAAAGTGGTATGAATGTTGCTGATTATTTACTTTATTAAAATTTCTTTTAAAAAACGATCTATCTTCTGTTGTTTTTTATAAAAAGGCAGATTTCCTTAAGTGTTCGGTATTTGGGGACTTTCCCCCGTGTGTCGAGGTGATCACAATAAATGGGAATGTCTTCTTCAGTATTTTCTACAGATGCAAGATTGGGAAACTGATAAAATTCTCCACGTCCAAAGTTTCGTTTGTACAATTGACGTTTTTACATAAATGCCGAAATGACACTTTTTGTTTTGATCAAATTGAGGTCATCTCCGAGCAATTGGATGTTCATTTCATTGAACTTATTAAAATAAATCTGTGAGGTCATCTCCCAGCAATTGAATGTTCATTTCATTGAACTCATTAAATAAATCTGTGAGGTCATCTCCCAGCAATTGAATGTTCATTTCATTGAACTCATTAAATAAATCTGTGAGGTCATCTCCAAGCAATTGAATGTTCATTTCATTGAACTCATTAAATAAATCTGTTAAATATGCGATATTGTTTTTCTTTTTTTTTAAAGATTTTCTCTCTAGAAACTCCAACACTAAGTCAAAGACCCCATAAAATCTTTTTAAACAGGCACCTTTTGATAACCAGCGTCCAGTAGCAAACGATTATAGTCTTTGTCATTCTCAATACACAGTTGTCTAAACACTCTCTCTTTGAATGCATTACTTCTGATTTAGTTTACTGCAGTTATTACATATCGAAGATACTGATGCAGACGATCGCTGAGATTTTTAGCAACTAAATGTTGCCTGGGAATTACACAATGGACAGAGTTAAAGGTCTCTTTAAAAAAGAAACGGACGAGTCCAAAGGGCTCATTTGTCCAGGGCATAACGATAGGTTTGAGCTCAGCTCTGTCCTGGGCTGGAGCCACCCCACGACACCAAAGGCGTGGCGTGCCGTGTAACAGTGAGGATTCCGAAGCTAGGTTGCCCACTGCGGTTCCCCTAAGGATCATTATCGTTGTGGCTCGACCGTATAACTGCACTATCACCCGGTAGCACTAATCCTATACTACAGGTACAGACATCCAGGCACCGGGTGGTTCTCGAGACGGGGTTGTAGGGTCCATTGCTTCCTCCCCACCGAGACCTCGTATCCTCTCGGCAGTGCAATGGGTTTCGGACCCGCTGCGGAAGCTGTCCCCCATGCGTTCGCCCGCCGGTGTATTCTTAACGGGAACGTATCTACGGTTTACACACTTCGCCAGTCTTTGAGGCGCATGGGTATAAAAGTGTCACCTAATATCAGACACAACTATCCTAAGCCGGCTAGCTATTTGACGCACGCTCGCAAGTAGACTATGTGTCATTTAGTAATGGTCATTTAGCGATGCAGAGACGGACACATACTTTTTTTTATGTATGACTTGATAGAGATATATCTTGAGACAAGTGCAGTTAGTTCATGAATAGCGGGCCTACAAGTAGCTAGCTTACGCTCGCTCCAGACTTTACAGGACGATGCTAAGGAAGGGTCCATTAGTACTTAATCGAGCAGCTACTTTAAAAAATCAGCGCGAATTTCGCCCTCTGGCAGCATTTGTACAGGTGTGTAGAGTACCTTCCAACCATTTCTGTTCTGAGCCATCTACGTCATAATTACACTGTGGCAATAGGTCAATAGTGGATCAGTCTATTAACCCTTCCCGTACCGACCTACTTCTATCTATGCTGCCTTCAGTTCCGCTATATACGCGCCCGGGACTGTAAGGGTTAATTTTAATCGACTGTTCTGCTATTGACTCACCAAGCTAAATATTACTGTTATTATTATTAAGTCCTTTAATTTTTTTAATTTAAAGTGTAAATCTGTTACCGTAACATTATTTAAAGAAGGTTTGCCCCGCCCATTTGCCCTCCATCGCCCCCTTATCGCCCCCGGGATCGTCAGCGCCCCCCAAGACCTCTTCACCGCCCCCTGGGGGGCGATATCGCCCCCGTTGAGAACCTATGGTTTAGTACTACGTAGAGCGGAGATCATGTTAGACTATCGTTTTTATTATAGGCTAAGTAAATGGTACCAACATTTTTTACCCCTCTTTTAATGGGTCTGTCCCTCGCCGTATTTAAGGCATTTCGCACACAGTTTGCCGGAAAGTTTGGAGAGAATTTCTTTTGAGTCTGTGAGATTGACGCTTGTTTTGGCTCTGTTTTGATATTGCTGTAGACAGGGCCGGTTCTAGACCACTGCAACCTATGCGGCCGCAGTGGGCCCCGTACTGTCATAGACCCCGCGCTAATCCAATGGTGAAAGTATTTTGCGTCCTTGGCTCATATATTCTGTGTCAGCAGACAAGATCTATTGTTTCTACTGTCACTGTCACCTAAAACAAAAAGCTCCTTTGTAAATGAAGGATTTGACCAGTGGCAAACTGTACCACAAGGCTAGCAGAACATGAAAAATCGCATTTGCATTTAGACGCCATGACTAGTTGCTGTGAAGCTGGAACAAGACTAAGTAAAAAAAACAGGCACTGACAAGGTTCACCAGGAGAAGCTTTATGGAATCAAGTTTTTCAAAGACTAGTTGCGATTGTACAATTTCTAGCGGAGCGCAATTTAGCTTTAAGAGGGTCCGTTGAAAGAGTTGGGGAAGTAATGGGAATTTCCTGGATCTAGTAGAATTACTTGCAAAGTCTGATCCAGTAATATGGGGGAACATCTTCGACGTGTTACCAATGCAGAAATTCATGATCATTACCTGGGAAAGAATATTCAAAACAAGCTCATTACTGTAGTACCTGATGCTGTTGTGAATGCTATCCTTCGAGACATCAAGAACGCAAAGTATTTTTCAGTAATATTGGATTGTACTCCAGACATAAGTCACAAAGAGCAGATGCCATTAACTATCCGGTATGTATCAAATGAGGTTAATTTGGAAGAGCTTGTGGTTGTACATGAACGTTTTATCAAGTTTTTTCCTGTGGAAAGTACTACTGGACAGGACTTATGTGATGTACTAGTGAATGAGCTGGAAAATTTTGAATTAAATATTCAAAATATTCGTGGACAAGGTTATGATAATAGTGCCAACATGAAAGGCGTCCATTCTGGAGTTCAAAAACGGCTTTTAAATATTTACAGCAGAGTATTTTTTACTCCATGTGCGTGTCATAGTTACAATCTGGTTGTAGCAGACATGGTCAAAACATGCCCTGATGCGTTAACCTTTTTTGGAACTGCACAACGCGTGTACACCATCTTTTCAACATCAACATCTAAGAGATGGTCTTTATTCGGAAAGCATGTTTCCAATCTATCTTTAAAACCTCTGTGCGAAACAAGGTGGGAATGTAGAATAGATAGTGTCAAAGCACTTCGTTATCAATTGCCTGAAATTTGTGTCGCACTCGATGAATTAGCTGAAGAGGCTAGAATGCGATAATTAAAAGCGAAGCAGAAACACTTTATGAAACATTGAAGCAGTACAAATTCTTAGTTTCACATGTGCTATGGTACGACGTGCTTTTCCGAGACAATTTTGTGCAATGGATTCGTACAACAACTTGATGACTTGGCTAAGGAAACTGAGAGTTGATGGGTTTGTTCAGATTCTTGTTACAGCCAAGGAATTGGCCGAAAACATGGAAGTTGTTGCAATCTTTCCAGCCAAACGTCAAAGAAAAAAGGCTGTATGATAAATCTGTGGACAACTTCAGACCTGGAAATGCTGAAGATGACTACAGGATAAATTGCTTCAACAGAATTGTGGACACTAAAATTCAGTCCTTGCAGTCGAGATTTGAACAACTGAAATCAAACCACAATCTATGAGGGTTTCTTGTCAGCTTCAAGAGCCTTCAGCATGAAGACATACGAAAGTTTACAGAGAGCCTTCAGCGTGAAGACATACGAAAGTTTACAGAGAGCCTTCAGCGTGAAGACATACGCAAGTTTACAGAGAGCCTCGAGCAAGCATTGACGTCATCGACAGACCAGTCGACAGAAATATGTGGGCTAGAATGAGCTGATGAAATGGAATCTTTAAGGCATATTCTACCAAATACCACGAAATCCCGGTAGAAATGTTGACTTATCTGTCCACTAATGAAATCTACACTGCTTTCCCAAACTACTTTGGTGCAGTCAGAATATTTTTAACACTACAAGAAACTGTGGCATCTGGTGAAAGAACTTCTCGTGCCTCAAACTAATCAAGAATTACTTGAGGTCAACAATTCACGAAGATAGATTGAACAACTTGGCAATTCTCGCGTGATCTATGTGGAAAACATAATTTTGATGATATATGACTTCGCTACACGCAAAGCTAGTAAAGTAAAGTTAATTTGATCGTGATTTTGTACTTAGTAAAAAATTAATAAAATGCAAAGACGATTTTTTTGTATAACAAAATCTTAATTTTCACTTATTATCCTTATTCCAAGCTAGACTGGGCCCAGCGCAATCCGTTTCGCATAGGGCCCGCAATCTGTAGGACCTGCCCTGGCTGTAGATAATACATTTATTGTACATACTGGCAAATATTGGATTTACCACCTTAATAAAATATTTTCTTGATTTTCATTTACACTGAAGCTTCTTTGTCAAGTTACTATTATATTTTATTGTTTACAATACCATAATATATATTTATTTACAATAACAACTTCAAGGAAAGGAACTGTTAGAACGCAAATCCTGAGTTTTTTCCAGGGACAATAAGGAGTACGTGTAATGCTAAAGTATAAATAATATAAACCAAAGTCTACCTTAGGACTAACGAGGATTAACTGGTCGTAACAGTACATTAAATAATTATCATGTCAAAGGGAAGTAGCTGATGAAATGAAGGCTTGTCGGTATGATTGCAATAATTTTGTCCCTTGGACTAAATGACTAAATCTTTTCAGCTCGTTGATAATTAACATTATTTGTGCACCTTTCAATACAATACGGATGGAAATTTGTTCTGTTCGTTCTACTATTTCTAATTTATATTAATGATTTACCAAATCGCATCAACACAGGAACAAACGTAAGATTATTTGCCGATCATTTCATAAGTTATTCAATAAAAAAGACAGAAAAAGATAGTGACCTTTTACTAAAAGATCTAGAATCTAGATGAACACCAAAAATGGGAATCAAACTGGAGTATGTCTTTTCACCCAGAAAAATGCCAACTGATAAGGGTATCCAAGAAAAAGAAACAAATAATAACAAACTACTTCATTCATGGTAAAGAACTAACTCAAACTAACAATGCTAAGTATCTAAAAGTAATAATAAATGATAAGTTATCTTGGAACCATCATATTGATGAAGTAATTAAAAAATCAAACAAATCATTAGGATTCATAAAAAGGAACTTTTACAAATGTAATAAGAATATAAAATTAACATGTTTGTTAGGCCTATACTAGAATATGCAGGATCTGTACGGGACCCATGAACTAAAGAAAACTTTTAAAAATTAGAACAAATTCAAAAAAGAGCTGCAAGGTTCATAACAAGTAAATATTCCCAATTAACAAGAGTAACACCATTAGTCAAATCATTAAACCTAGAAACACTAGAGGACAGAAGGGCAAAGAGTAAAGTAGTAATAATACATAAGGCATTAAACTATAATTTAGAAATACAACCCAATAACAACCTGTTGCAAAGCTCAGATAAACATAAAGACAAAAACACTTTCCTTGTCCCTTATGCGAGAACAAATGCATATAAGTAGGCCTACTCTTTCTTTCCAAGTGGCATTCGGGCATGGAATGGGTTGCCTGAACAAACCAGGAAAACCAGTAACTTAACATCATTTAAAACATTAATAAAAATGCAAGACTAGACTAGGACCACGGATGACGGTCGGACGCACTAATTTTCTTTATAGAAGAAGCGTCTGTAATGTATAAGATAAGAAGATTAGATTATCTAGACTCTATAGTCTATAAGTATTAGCCGGCCTGCTTAAGAGGCAAGCTATCTTTCAACCTCTTATACCTCTCAAATTAAGTGGTAACGGCGGTGAGTAAACCATCCAGTGTCTATCAAATTTCACTATCGATTTTCACTATTTAAAAAGACCTAGCCTAATAGCACTGAAACGACTCCCAGTACCGTATAATCTTTTGAGAAAGACTATTTCATGTAATTCTATTGGGCATTGCATAGCTGTGTCAATGATTGCATGAAGTCTTACCCTGTGTCTCTATCGTCATCCATATGAGATTTGATAAGATTTTCTGTGAAAGCTTTCTCATATTCCTGAACAGGAGCTGGAGTGTTGTTATTAGCTCCTAGGTTCATATAGCAATTTTGGTCGTGACGTCGTGTTAAAGAAAACCATGCATCCTTTTTCGCACATTTGATTACTCTTTTGCACGAACTTCAACTTCTTCTTTCTTCTTTTTGTTCCATCCAGACGCCTAGGATATATTATTTGTAGTACTTTCCTTTATTATCTTTTTTCTTCAGCATAGTTAATGGTTTGTCTGTAGCTTATGTTATTTGGTTTTAAGACCGCAGAATCGTTAGTTCAATGACATTCGTGATTATGTGTTAAGAGTAACAGATTTAGCCAGCCAGTCTATGAAATGTAGTTCTCACCATTCTGTCAGTAGCACGATCAAAGAGATTAGGCCGCCTTTGGATCAACCACAGAGAGAGCTTTGAGAGACAGAGCTACAAGTTAGAAAAAAGCCATCTGCTCTCAATTGACCTTTTTTATTTTTTTTTTATTCCAACAATGAAGTCAACTTTGGCGCATGCGCCGTTGCCGGGGTCAGACGCCTTTGCCTTTGTTCTTATTCTGGGAGCTTCTAGTAGTTTTTAGGCGTAATCAGTGCTTTTTTGGTAAAAAAAAAATAGGTGCCGGTACTCAGTGATGGATTGCCTAACTTTTAAAGCAGTTTCGCATTTTATATTTTAATTCTTATTGCGCGCAATTTTAACATAATTCAATTTTAACAAATTAATAATATAAATTAATAATAAACGTTAAAATACAAGAAAAGTAATAATTTTTTCCCCACATTGAAAAAGGTGCCGGTACGCCGTACCGGTGCGTACCGTCACAAAAAAAGCACTGGGCGTAATTATATATGTTTTTCATTTTCCAAAAAAAAAAAAAGTCTTCATCAAAATTGTATACAGAGAAGCCAGGAGCGAACTGTATTTTTTTTTTTACATTTTGAACCAGTTTTTTACAAACACAAAAAAAATAACAATTATTATACATTCTAGGCTTTATGCGTCTATGGTTACCCAATGAAATCTAATGCATCGAAAGATCACTAAATCGACTTTATAAACACGCAAATAAAATTGTATATAGGTATCAAATAAATATATAAAGCTTTGTTTGTGTTGAAGTCTAAATACTGATATTGTATAAAGTTATTATTTGTAGCAATAGAAATCGTAGCTTTTTAATTATTATTAATTGTATAATCGTTCGATGTCTCAAAAGAAAGAGCTTTGAAAAGTTAAGACTAAGCCATCACAGTTTGATTCTGAAAAGGCCTAAGCTTATATTCCATGGGCCACTGTTTGTCTTGTTTGGGATTTTATCATTTAGATATTGTATGTAGAAGTAGTTAAGCATGTAACATATTATTAGGAATATTGCATATTCAAATGTCTTTGTGATTGTGGCACTTCATGTGAGACTAGGCTATAGTTGTCCAAAGCATACAAGCCATAGCATAGCCTATAATATATTCATGATTAATATTGCACGGACTTTTATTTTGGCAGTTGAGATACAAATCATTTATTATTATTGAAAATTATCTTCTTATTATTCATTTAATTTCTTTAATAATTTTATACTGACCTATTGACAATTTTTTACTGTAGTAGGCCTTAATATACGTCATTAAAATATTAATAATATAGTATAGACCTATTATAGAGAAGCCTCGCCCTGTGGCTATGTATATATTGCTTAAAGTCATTTTATGCGAATACAACTAAGCAACGATAGTAAATCTTGAAGAAGTTATTGAGTCATTAATTTTCAAATTAAAGTACAAAAGCATTGTTTAAAATTATTATACTAAGCATTTTAAAAAAAGCAATGAGTTTATTTATGCAATCATTTCCAGAAACTCGAACTAAAGTAATGACACAGTGTAGAACTGGATTAGTGAAACGAAA
The DNA here is from genome assembly GCA_949126835.1 of Anisus vortex. NCBI lineage: Eukaryota > Metazoa > Mollusca > Gastropoda > Planorbidae > Anisus > Anisus vortex. The sequence goes on from OX421493.1 coordinate 20,242,622, forward strand.
TATTTATTTCCCTTTGCCCTGAAGTGAGTCCCAATCTCTTCTGGACAGGTTGAAACAGGAAGACCTAAAACCTGGAATATATAGGCCTACTTATTCGTGGAGGTGCCCCTTAAAACATGTTGATAAGAGAGGGGCCATATTTCAGAAGTATGCCTATATTTTTTATTATTCCAGAAAAGGCCCTTTTTTTTCGAAAAGGTTATTAGGGGAAGCGTTCCATTCTCTGCCCTCCCCTCCCCCCTATCCCGGCTTCGCTACTTCAAGGAAGTTGTGGGAGTGCCGCCGAGCAGAACTATAAGAGATTGGCGTGATAAGCAGCGCGGTGCGAGAAGAAGAAGCGGATATCACGTGACATCAAGCTTATGAACAATTATGGTCTTGTAAATGCAGTGACTCCAAGCGAAAAGGGTGTGTCGCTTGTCACTCTCTGTACACTAACAGTTTGGAGAGGGGGGGGGGGCTAGTGCACAGCTATATATTACAGATGCTCCGCTCCTTCAATTGAAATCTTGAGCCACTATTCGAATTCTAAGGGCCAATTTTTAAAAATAGGTGAATATTTTGTTAATATTGAATGAATTTAGTTGTTTATTTATGTTATAAAATAAATAACACTGCTAAGCACTCAACAACTACATCGTTCAATAAATAATTTAGCGTTTATTATATTCTTCACAACTTATGTCATTAGAATACTTTTCTGCTAACTTAGCAGCTTTATACTTCAAGTCTTCTTCTACTTGTAGTTGTCACAGCTACTCGATTTAATAATTTGGGACATATATATGACAGGTATAATAAAAAAATATAGCAATATTATATCAAGTCAATTAAAAAGACTTCAAGTTCAATGCGTTTTAAATTGTATCTATATAAAGTATAAACGATTAACGACTTCACAACTTTTCAATACGGTAGGCCTACGACAACAAAAAAGTTCATACAGATACATCTTAATCGCATTTTATGCATGCCTGTCGAATCATTAATTATTTACAAATGTACTGAAATCATCTTTTGAATGCTTACTGTTTCGTAAAAAGAAATAGTCAACAGAAAATACATCAATAAGCCTACATGAATAATAAAAAAAAACAGAAGAAAACGACTAGTTTTATTAAAATAGGGCTACCTTAAAATTGCGTGCCTTTTTAATGGCAAAACTTCGAATTACAGTGTCAAAGTTTATTTGTCTTGCAATGCCAGACTCAATACTGAGCCTCGCCAAGTTGTTCAGGCGATCCTGACTCATGGTGGACCTAATTTTTGATGAGCTTAAGTTTCCTGAAGCTCCTTTCTGCTAATGCTAGTGTGGCCGGTGCTGTAAGGGACATCCTCGAACTGACACATATGTTAGGAAAAATAAATTATTTCTTATTAGGAATTTGCCAAAGCATTTAACAGTTCCAATGCACCCAACTGTTCTTTACCCAAATTTGCATAGTGAACCATTGTTAGGTGAATTATTACCTGAAGAAAGTCTTCACAACTTATGTCATTATAATACTTTTCTGCTAACTTGGCAGCTTTATACTTCAAGTCTTTTTCTGACATCTTTTGGTAGTTCCAAAGAAAGCTGAATGTGTCAGAAATATCTTTGTCTGAATTGAACCGAACTGTAAGCCCTCCAATAACACTATCCAATACAACATAAAATATGTGTTTTCGAAAGTGGGCTTCCTCAGGGCATTCTTCTGTTTCATTGATCTCATTCACATTTTCATCAGGTGTATCCTCATCATGAAATCGTGTTCTTTTTCTGGCAGTTGTATTACTGTTTTTAAACAATTGTAGTTCTATCTGCAGGTTGGCTGCAACAAGCTTAGCTTCATTCCACATTGCTTTCCAACTGTTTGTGCATATTATAAACTTTCTATGTTTGCAACTTCCATATCCACAGTCACATCACAAGCTTGAATAACTTTGTTGCAGAAGTCAATAGGGATTAGTATACTGTGCCACACGACTGACATTATGATGCAAGTGAAAGAACCGACATAACCTATAGATTTCATGGATTTCGTTTCTGGTTTTCGGAGTAAGATTCAGCTTTAACAGGTCTTCCAAAGCCAACTCAACCCCTGGTAGATGAGCTAAAACTGGTTTTACACTTTCAATTCGATCTGACAATATGGTGCTAGAAATGCCATGAAGCTTTGACAGTATTTTCTACCTCTTGAGGCCGCAACTCAATAATGTGTATTTACATTTGTCTAAAATTATGATACTTTCAACCTCCCCTCTTGGCAAACGCACAGGAGATCATTAAAGTGTAAAAGGATCGACTAACTAGCTTTGACTGCCGTTCTGGTAGGCAGCGATATAGAGCATGTAGGCCTAGGCTACTAAGCTAACAGGGAGAACTATAAGCCTACAAGGCTCATAGGTCTATTTTCGTAAGTGTCTCTGTAGAAAAATAATGAAAAAGAGATCCTAAATGCTATCGCAAACAATTAGGCCCTATATTACAACTAAAGTCTTCATTACATATTTAACAAAATGTTCAAGTACACATTTAAAGAAAATCAAAATTAAGGGCCCCAAGCGCCACGTGAGATTATAGGAGGTTTTGGGGCATCTCCTCTTAGCTTAGCAACAATTAAAAAATTATTGCGTAATTGCAAACTAAATTTTAAATTTTAATATGCATGGGCTATATGGGCCCTTTAAACTCTCATGGGCCCCGGTACGGCGTACCGGCTGTACTCCGCTCTCGTGGGGCCTGATTCCTCATAACTAATCTTGTAATCTTTGTATAATTCTAAAAGACCAGAAATGGCCGTCGAGGTTGAAATCACTTGTCAAACACCACCAAAAGCATGTGTTTTTTTTATACAAAAAATGGTGGGAAATGTCACCGGAAGTTCATGATCTCTTCTATTTGAAAAGGTCACACCTCATTAAGACTTGTCAATGTATCTGTATAATTTACATTACACCATGAAAAAATTACATCCATAAAACTAATTGTGTATTATATATAACCTGTAAAGACATGACCTGAAAAGTAATATATAGGTGTAATATTCAGCCTAGTTTACGTGGACTGTTAATATGTTGTGTATTAATTAGGTTGTTAATCTCTGATATCTTCAAAAATGTATAGATTTAATTAAAACGTTGGGTATACTGTTATAATTATATTACACTGTTCTTTATTCAACTAACACGCTGGACACAAGGGTTTCAGTTCAACGTTTATTTTACATGTACATACCGAATCACCAATCAAAATTCCTACAGCTCTGTCCTGCTCAGCTCTCATACCCCGAATGTCCAGTCTTCCTATCTTACACACCCCGTGTTCGCTCCCTTCATTCACGATTCCCCCTAACTGACTTGAGTTCATTCATTCCTATCTTTACAATAACATCACTGAGCTCACACACACACACACACACACACACATACACGCCTACACACACCCATTTGTCGACAATAGATTTTAATTCATTCATATCCACTCTCTTTCACTCAAAATAGCTCACAACATATACTGTAATGGATATTAGCTCTATAAACATTATCCACAGTATAAAGACAAAATATGGATTTGTCTTAATCTAACAATGGACAGGCTCCGAGAAATATGTGGATTGTTTTTTAATGTGATACTATTTTAAAAAAATACCACACATAACACAACCTGGCGTATATATTTACTTGATAAGCCCTTAAGAGCTTAAATACAAAGCTAGAACATCTTCCGGTAGAAGATAAGCAGAAGATGGTTGATCTGGTACATGAAAATAAGTCAATGCTTACAGATGTTCCCAGTAGGACACATCTAATACTGCACGATGAAGTATTAACCGGGGGTGCCAGGTCTATTAAACAGCATCCATTTGACACCATCAGACCTGAGCATATTAGAGCAGATGTAAAGTACATGTTAGAAGATGACATAGGAGAAAAATGTGATAGCGAATGGTCTACACCCTGTGTGATGGTACCAAAAGCCGACCACACACTGCGGTTTCATAGAGACTTTGGGAAATTAAGCAATTTGACAAAGACCGACTGGTATCCCATTCCCCGTATCATTGACAAGATAGGGACAATGTCATAGTTGACACTCTATCTCGGGTGCTACATGATTGACTGAATAACCCAACTCTTCTTTTTCAGATCATCTCACTTGTTCATTAAGAATGTGTCATGATAACCTATCATTCGTTTGAATTTTGATTATAGAATACCTATAGAATACTTGTATCAGACAGAAGTCAAGTCTTTTGAAAGTATTAATCATTTTTATAATCATGTATTTTATTAATGTTCTGAGATATTTTAAATTCATTTAATTCATTTTATTATGGAAAAGAAATTCTATTTAAATTTTGATGCATTATGCAATAAATATATATGTATTCTATATAATAATTACCCAAAGAAATGTATCTGTCTGTGTAGCGGAACGCTTAGCGATTTGGTTTTGAGAGTATAGACAGATGACGGATTATCAAAGACTATAATAAGAGGACCGCTTGCGCTATTTTTAGAGCTCAAGAATCGTGTTTTCGGTGCGCTTAAGGAACGTGTTTTCAGTGCGCATCAAATAACGCGTACTCCAAAAGACTTCAGCTGTAAGCAGCTTTCTATTTTAATTAGAGTTCTATTCTCATAACATATTACATAAACTTATAATATATTACAGACGTTCCTTCTATAAAGTATTTGGCCTATTCTACAATTTCTACATGAGAAGTAATGAAACGAAGAAATTGAAAAATTAAAACCTTTACTTTTACAAATACATTATTAAATAGTTTTAATTTGCATCTTTTCATCGGCATTTTACGTCACTAATATTCCTTTAAATTCTCAGACAATAACTGTCAACTGGGATAAGTATAGTCTGTGATCCTACATCCCAAAAGTTACTATATACTAAGTTTTTAGAAAGAGTAATATAATAGCTTTATAACTGTCTTTAGAATTATCAATTTATTATTCTCTAATCCCCACTTTGCCAACATGGAACAAAACATTATTTTGATGATATTGGATGAAAAGTACAGATATTTAAAGCATTTAAAAAGAAAACACAACAGATTAAGAACAATAACTTGGTATAAAAATGAATATTGTTGTTCATGGACAAATTTTAGCCCATATATTAGTCTTGCACCCCCCCCACCCACACACACATACACATTTCCCTAAGATTATAATGACTGGCCTCACGCGACTAGTCGTAAAGTATCCCCGTTTGACCAATTTGATCCACAGGGACCGTAAAGCAGTGTTCACAAGTTTCTGCGGCCACTGCATACTAGGAGATTGTATGACCAGCACAAAGCCCACAACGCCCAGTCTCCTTTACTTTTCCCTAACGAATATCAAGTACCCATCAGAGCTCAGTAGGCGTAGACACACCCTTCAGAACCTGGAACAAACCCTAGCCTTTTTTCAGGATTCATACTCAGAACCCTTCGGTACGAACACTCAAGCTCACAAACAGTTTTAATAATGACTGGTATTAAAGTAATTGTGATAAATATGACACGAATGGTAATGCCTGGTATTAAAGTAATTGTAATAAATATGACACGAATGGTAATGCCTGGTATTAAAGTAATTTTGATAAATATGACACGAATGGTAATGCCTGGTATTAAAGTAATTGTAATAAATATGACACGAATGGTAATGCCTGGTATTAAAGTAATTTTGATAAATATGACACGAATGGTAATGCCTGGTATTAAAGTAATTTTGATAAATATGACACGAATGGTAATGCCTGGTATTAAAGTAATTTTGATAAATATGACACGAATGGTAATGCCTGGTATTAAAGTAATTTTGATAAATATGACACGAATGGTAATGCCTGGTATTAAAGTAATTGTAATAAATATGACACGAATAGTAATAATGTCTTACACCAAAGACGACCGCAATAATGATAATATAATCATTATGCTTCTGAGAAATCTCAATCCAAAGATTGTCTTTACAACGGCTATTGATTCATTGCTAAGGAAATATTTCGCAATTTAGACTCTCCAGAAAATCTTCTCAAAATGCAACTAAGCTGAAAGCCCTTTAAATCCAAATTTATCAACTTTGTTCCTCAACACTTAAACTATCCTATTATCTATGACGGCAACAATTTCCAATAATTCTGCTTTTGTTATAGCGATTAACAAAAGTTAATAACAGACATTCGATCATGTCGAAGTTTTCATCTATGGTCTATTTTGTGTCGCTTTTTAAGGTCAAAAAGTCCCAAACATATAGAAAAAAAAACTCAAACCACAACTAGGCCCGACACATGGTGAACAAGAAATAACACTTTATATTGCTCTTAATGAACATTTTTATCTGAATTTTTTTAGAGTGAAAAAAGACAGTTAAATCAAACCATGTTTATGTTTTATTTATCTGTCATTCAATAAGAATTTAAATATCACCAATTAGATTCGTTATTTCTTAAATTTAAAACCACGACTTAGGCTAACTTTACGCCAAGCTCCTAATTCCCGACTTTGAAAAAACAAATATATAAACCCAATTCTAAAAATAATAAACACACATGAAACACAATTCTTTACCCCCGTGTTTTCCACACGGGCTATTTCTAGTATGTATATATTTACTTGATATGGATGGATGAAAGTAATTGTCATTGCATGCAATTAAGTGGAGAAACTTTGAGATCATTGATTTGTTATCTTGTTCTATTTTAGTTAATGAATAAAACAAAATAATAATATGTCCAATTTTTATCTCAGAAAGAGATGTAATAGCAATTGGTATAAATTAATAGATTATATTGGAAATCTATTGCTAAATTGTTATATCTTGGTAATAGAATGGAAAAAAACTAGTGGATACTCACTATGTTGTATATAACGTTATATATTCCATATATCTGGGAATGGAGGGAAACAAAGTTACCTAAAGGTGTGCACTCATCCAACCCTGAACAATCTTTTATATTAAACTATTAAATTTGCCAAAAACGCATAATGGTATATTACATTTTAATATTTAGATTACTGTAGTAATTGTAACTGGAGCGTATTTCTCCTCATATTTGAGAAAATGGGAAGTAATAATCACCTTAAGTATGAACCCTGTTAATGTCAAGTTGACACTGTAATTTAAAGGGGAAGTAACCTATAGTTTGATTCGAGTGACGAATTACTTATCTTTTAGTTTGTATATTGGAGGTAAACTGTTGAAAATTGCCAGAGTTTGAGTTTGAGCAATGTTATATTTGTTTAAATAGATTAAAACTTTTTGCAAATTTTTGGTGGAAATCCACACAACTGTACTGAGTTAAAATAGGAATGACTAGAATATTTTGGAATTATTTGTACTTGTTGAGACATTAATTAATTTTAATGTTAACGGGGAAATATTTGTCCATCACGTTATAATCACAATTACCATTAAGTAATGACACTTTTTATAATTTAATTATGCCACTGAGCCATGTTTTGCTTAAATTGTCTTACAATCTTCCATTGATTGATGGTTGTTAACACGATAGTGTTAAGTACGAAAAATGTACCATGTTGGGTATTACTATGGTAATTATGGTACATTATTTCTTTCATTGGGTGAGGGCGTGTCATGTATATTAGTTTCCAAGTATTAAAACACACGATTTTGTGGGCGGAACTTAGTCTTTCCGATTTATGACTTTTTGTAAGAAGGCGAGAGATTCTTGGTAATTTTGGTATTCAGTGTTGACCTCAAATTCTCGGAGTGGCTAAGAATGGTTGATTATTTCGGCATGGGGAGTTCCTATCATTTTTATTATGAGTTTTGTAGTGATACCATTATTTTCACCCCTCCTAGTAATAGGTCTGTCCCTTGCACCACTTGAATAGTATTTAATGATTTGTTATGTACCTCTTTATGAATATGACTATTATTACGACTCGTTAAATCGGATTCAATGAATATAGTTGTATCTTTATTAGAAGTCTCTAGATTCTGCTAATCTGTAGCCCAAGCTAGGGGTTCCTTGACTGACAGGTCTATGCAGCAATGTAGTTATATTCGTGATAATTATCTTCAACACCTTTCTCAACAATGATAGATCAAACAACTCCAGTTGTTGAATAAACAATTTTATTTAAATTGTAGACTCAATATAAACGATCAATAAACTTCATCAACTGATGGCAACATAAGTTTCAATACAATGGCATATAATATACAAATGAATATAGCGACTTCACTCGACAAACTTCCAAACTGAACTAACTTTAAGGAGGTCGGGACTTTACAAAGAAAACTATCATCGAAGATTCTACAGGGTCTTAATACGCATTTTAACCTCTTTCTCTATAATTACTACGATCCAGAATTATCCTCCAATTTCCACGGGGTTGGACGAATTATTTTATTTAAACTGCCCTCAGGGCACAAAGGTCAAACCTTGGTCGCCTTGGACTCTGATACGCACTTGTTAAGAGGTCAATGCCTTACTACGTCATTCATTTATGACCGATATTCGTAACACGACCACCCTTAAAAGTTTTATAATTATTTCTTTTACATTTTAACAATACTAAAAAATGTTGATTTTAAGGAATAATTATAAAAGAAAATATTCCGGGGAAAACAAATACAGTTCAATTGGCGATCCCAATAATTCAATCGAACTGATAACAATAACATAATAATATATGCAATAAAAGTTCATCTTATCAAATGGCTTAACTACAGTCATTCAATCATTCAATTTTTAATTCAAAACAATGGACAATTAAATTGTTTATCTAAATCTTGTATACAAGAAAAATACATAGGGTTAAACATTATACAATCTAATAATTTCCATTCCATTAACATTCCACGTTAATAAAAACTCTCTCGTTCATTTAATTATAAACTTAGCTTTTACATTTGTAATCAAACAACAAAAGAAAAAATCACTTAATGTCTATTCAGACACGACTTATTTTTTCATAAGGAAAAAAAAACCCAACGTTCTGATAGAACACATGCTAGGCCTAACTCAATTACAAAACAAAAAAAATACTAGCCCTGACCTAATTTCACTTTACAACAAAAAATATTATTGCTTGTGTAGACAGTATTTTTTTTTTGTTTTTTTTTTTAAGCCTGTAGGCTGACTAACATTAGACAACTGTCTGTGACGCGACCCAAAATGTAGGTCAATTCCGCACTCTCTCTCTCTCTCTTTTTTTCTTTCTCTCTCATTCCCAATTGATTCTAACAATGTTTACATCGCTATTCAAATTTTTACCTCATAACAGCTTAGGTCACAAATTAGTCCCTACGCGATTAAAAAGTTATCGTATTAAATGAGCATTCTTTAACAACTATCATCTCAAAATTAAATTCATTTATGTTATTTTAAGAAATTTAAACATAGTATGTTACAGAATTTAGATAGTTTATAGCAAAAATCATTAAAAATATTTCAATTTCTCATTTTACCATGACCTTTCTACGTCCTTATTTTTTTTTAAAAGAGTTCACATCGTAGCAGTTTTGAATTGACACATTCAGACAATCATGGATTTACTTAAAACAAATTGGTTAATTTACTTAATTAACTATCAATTAAAGCAAGTTATCATCTTCATACAATCTTATTACTAAACAGTAAGTACTTATTTTCTTTAGATTACATTAAAGACATTTCAAATACAATATTATTTACGTACAAAAGATTAAAGACTTTAAAAGAGCATAGACTATTCATTTTTTTCAGACAGAAATCAATTTAACAATTTTTAGAAAACAATTGCTGGTCTGAATGGTTCCATCTCCCAGCTTTTCAGTTATGGTAAGGTTGGAATCCATTGCTCTTTTCCATGTTCCACAAAGGTTTTATTCATTATTCATAGATTCTAGGTTCTCCTGTTCCTCACAGTGTTCAGGTCTACCCAATCTTTTGCTTGTCAGTACAATTCATTCAATCTATTTTAATTAATACAGAAAATAATAGATTAGTTTTACAATCTTGACATGAAATCCTTAATTAATAATACATTAGTTGAACATTGGTGTGTCAACATTATAAATTCTCAACCATGACATTCTCAACCATTCTGGTTTACAGTGTCAAGTCAGTGGCACATATCCTAAATTTATACAAAACAAGGATAACAAAGTTTACATTAGTTTCACTTCTGGTCTGCTTTTCATGTAACAGTATCCTAAAAGTGAAAAATCATATATAATACAATTCTTGGAATTCTTTTTAGTCATAGTTCTGCCTTGTAGCAACTATTTTTACCCTACATTATCATACATTCATTGATAATATAAAACAAATGAATAAATTCACATAGAAGAAATTTGCATCTTGAATCATTGAGCAATTATTTCAACAACAGTACATGATAAAATGAATTTCCATAGTACAATAATAAAACATTTCTCAATACTTTAGTGATAGAAAAATTCTCTTTTCTTAAAACCATTTACATCTTTTTCAATCAAATTATCCTCTCTGCCAAATGTTTCAATTATCATTTCCAGAGATTCTCAAACATATCTTATAATCAGTCCACATTTATAATGTCCTCTGATTTAGAAACCAATTCTGCGGATAAAACTGATCTTTTTCTCTTATAGCAATTATTTTAAATGCTCAACCTAACAAGTTTGTTTAGAAATATCACACTATAATGATATTTACTCTAACAATACTTTTACTCAGTCCTTTTTCTCACAAGTAAGGGATTTAGTTTTAAAATAGTAAGTTTGGTAACTAACTATCAGTGAATTTGTCATTCAATTCATCCTGTACTCCAGGCATAAATTTTACAAATAAGAGTAACAATGTTAACAACATCAAGCTTATTCCAATTGTTTTCAGAAGGTAAGGCTTTATCATTTTCAAATGATATAATATTTTTGCCTTTCTTTCATCACACAACAATGGCTTCTGCATGTGAGCAGTGTACAATTTTTTTCTAACAAACACAGTTATGTCAGACAAAAAATTTATGTACTTATCTAGGTACTTGCTCAGCCCAAGGAGATCCAATTCGGTCTGCCATTCCTCTGGAAGTAGTTTGAGTGGTCCTCGGACAGTGGGTCCAAAGATTGGTCCATAGGCTCCTCGACTTTCCGGATGGGATTCAGTTGACATCTCCTGCTCCAGGCATAAGTTCTTTAGGACAGGATTGAAGAGTTCCGAGGCGAAGTTGGTCCTTCGATCTGTCGGTATGGATTGTGGTAACCCATAGCTTTTGGTAGTTTCGGTCCAGCTCTCCGCACTCGTTTCTTCAGTGATGCTCCTCAAATCTTCATCTGTACCGGCAACTGCAGGTTTGCATTGTTGTTTGAACATGCTGTGGTCTATCTGTTCATAGACATCACTAGTAGGATTTTCTTTCTCGTCGACAGCTTTCTCATGTAGCTGTAGCAACTCTGGGTCTACTTTCTGTTCAGCAATCAATTCATTTTGTGATGACTTCTTTGATTGATCATTTCCTTTCGGACAATCTTCAATCATGGAGAAAATAGTAGTATCAAGTTCCACTTCTTCTTCCTCTTTCTTCTCTCGTGGGAGAATTTCTTCTTTCTTTTTCTTTTCTTGTGAGATAGTTTCTTCTTTCTTTTTCTGTGGTGTCATACCATTTATGACATCACCTACAGGATAAAGTTCTTTTTCTTTTCCTGTCTCCACAATAGGACTAGGGTCTGGATTTTCCTTCACAATCAGTTCAGGTCTCACCCTCCCTTTCGCCAAATCATTTGCTAGGATAACGGATATGCCCTCAACAGGAAGTTTTGATATTACTCCAACTGTCACATATCCTGTCACCAAGTCAGATGCGAGGTATATCCTATGTAGAGGTATTTCTTCTTTCCATTCAAAACCTCTCAATAGGACAGTCTGTCCTGTCAATGTATTATCATTCAATGGTAATACATCTTTAAGCAGCAGGGTTAATGATGCTCCTGTGTCTCGTAATATGTTTACGGACTTCAGTGGTCCTTCCTTTTGTAAGGCCACACAACCTTCACTAATGAACGGTTGAAAACTGCACAGGGTCTCTGTGTCAATTTTATTCTTCCCTTGACCATGACTTTCGGGTGTTGTTTCATCTTTCGATGACTTCAGACTCTTGTTCGAGTCAAAAATACTTTGGTCTACTTTTTCGTCTCTGTGGACTTGGACAATTAATCCAATAGTAGCCATTCTGTATTTATAATCAGGATTTTTATCCTCATTATCTTCAGTTGTAGATTTCTCTACCTTCTGACTTTTGCTCTCAGGCAAATCCACCCTCAGTGTTTCTGGTTTAGAAGAATCTTTCTTCGAATTCAGTTCGTTTGTATTTTCGCTTTCTTGTACATTTTGTATTGGTGCATGTCTGACGCACATTACCACTTTATTAGGTCCTTTTTCTTTCCTTATACTCCAACAGTCTTCGATGCTATGTCCTGTTCTTTTACAAAAAGTACATTGGACGTTTTTGTTGATAGGTTTCTTATTAACATCATTTTGTTTCACAAAATGCTCTTTTTCACGATGTTGTTTTTGTGTGTTTTCTGATTGCCGTTGTGATCTATTAAAATTCTTTTCACCAGCTGTCCTATGACACAGTGTATACTGTTCCGCTAAATCAGCAGCCTTATGTGGGTCAGTGATGTCACGCTCGGATAAATACATTCTTATATCCGGCCTCACTTTGTTAATAAAATCCTCTAACAGAATGATATCTTTCATTTCTTTTAATGTGGAGATATTTCTGGATTTTATCCACTGATCCATTAACTTTTCCTCTGCTCGAAGGAAGTCTAAGTGTGTTTGGTAAGGGGACATTGTATACTGACGGAACCTTTTCCGATAACTTTCCGGTATTTGGTTGTACGCTTTCAGTACAGAATCTTTGATGATTTCATAATCATTTAAATGCTCCTCTTTTAACAATAGAACACAATCTCTTGCCCTTCCCTGAGTAAAAGCTGTTCTGACTAATATTCCCCATTTATCTTCTGGGAACTTAAAATCTCTGCAAGAAATTTCAAAGGTCTGGAAGAAATTAGCTATTTCACTTTCTTTATCAATGTAGGTAGGGACTAGCTTTTTCCATCTGGCCATCTCTACATCATTATGAGATTCTTTTTTAGTAGCGCCTATCTTCGCCAGTTCTATTCTTTCCTGACTTTCTCTTTGACTTTTCTTATCTTCCATTTCACGATCAAGACGTTTTTCTTCCATCTCCATTTCCATCCGTCTCATTTCTAACTGAAATCTAAACTGTTCTGACATAGATTTCGACGTCTGACCTTCAACTTGATATCCCTCCGCGCTTGATTCTACTTTCAACTTTCCAATGGCAATCAACACATCTTTTATCTGCTGTGTCAACACAGTCCTCGATGGTGTAGTCTCCGTAACTTCTATCTTTAAGATCTCAGCGATCTCTTTTAACTTCTTTATTGATAAAGTTTTCAGAACTTCTTCTTCTGGATTTTCAATAAATTCCATTCTTTAGTTAAGAGATTTATAAAATGTAAATTTCCAACTTACGTTTTTCCAATCGGAAGAATAATTTCAGCGTTCTTAGGCTTGCTCAGTAGGTCACTGCTCCAACACACAACACAACACAACTTGAATATATGCTTCACTATACAACTATATCGGACGCAGCCCGCAAACTGTTATGTACCTCTTTATGAATATGACTATTATTACGACTCGTTAAATCGGATTCAATGAATATAGTTGTATCTTTATTAGAAGTCTCTAGATTCTGCTAATCTGTAGCCCAAGCTAGGGGTTCCTTGACTGACAGGTTTATGCAGCAATGTAGTTATATTCGTGATAATTATCTTGAACACCTTTCTCAACAATGATAGATCAAACAACTCCAGTTGTTGAATAAACAATTTTATTTAAATTGTAGACTCAATATAAACGATCAATAAACTTCATCAACTGATGGCAACATAAGTTTCAATACAATGGCATATAATATACAAATGAATATAGCGACTTCACTCGACAAACTTCCAAACTGAACTAACTTTAAGGAGGTCGGGACTTTACAAAGAAAACTATCATCGAAGATTCTACAGGGTCTTAATACGCATTTTAACCTCTTTCTCTATAATTACTACGATCCAGAATTATCCTCCAATTTCCACGGGGTTGGACGAATTATTTTATTTAAACTGCCCTCAGGGCAGTAATACCCTAACCCTCAAGGTCAAACCTTGGTCGCCTTGGACTCTGATACGCACTTGTTAAGAGGTCAATGCCTTACTACGTCATTCATTTATGACCGATATTCGTAACAATTTGTTTGTCTGAAAGGCAGTGAGTTTCGAGATAATTTCTTTAGAGGACACTTGTGTTTGCACTATTTTATTCTAACTGTACATAATCGTTATATTGTATATACTAGTGAACATATCACCTGAATTAAATTATCAACAACATTTACACTGAATCTTCCTCGTCAAGTTACTATTCTATTGTGTTGTTTACAATACTATAATATTTATTTACTACTCTAACGTCAAGGAAAGGAACTGTTAGAACGCAAATCCTGAGTTTGTGCCCAGGACTATAAGGAGAGTTTGTGTAATACTGAAACATAAATAATAAAGTCTACTTAGGACCAACGAGAATTATCATCAATATCTACACGGCTCTGGCCACAAGGGGATTGTGGACGTAACACAATCATATATACAACTTATCCCTTGTTGACCACTAATAAACCGTTTCTTAGCATCACAGTGTTTTTTAAGCTTCAACCGTATGTAGACCTGTACTATTTAGGATGTACCTATCTGGGGTAACGGTGTGCTCACTATCAAGTCATACCAACTACTTAGACAGCTTCTTTCTGTGAGCCAGCGAGTGACCGTTACGTAATGCAAGATCAAAACTGTAGCGGAGGAACAATTACAATAATTTAAACTAAGAATTATGTGCTTGATTAAAGTATTTTTGCAATAGACCTGTAAGGCTGTGATTGAAATGATTACATTCTAATTGTAGGCCTTAATTGGAGACACTTAATACAATTTTACAAAATGGTCCACAGATCTTTTAAAAAGATTCCTGATTTTTCAAACGTATGTAATACAAATAGATATTACTAGTGTTAGAAAAAAAAAGTGTGGGGAGGGGGGGGGGGGCAGAAAAGATCTGGTACCGGCATCTTTTTTTTTTCTCTCGAGGGCCCTGCATTTGACTTATATAATAAAATAAACGTTAGCAAAAAGTAAAGCTTGACTGTTTGGTGGTGTGAAGTGTGTACTGTTACGAGTAGATTTATTTCCATATTATATTGGTTCTGTTATTATTAACTAAAGTTAAAATGAAATAATCTTAAACCCGAAATGTTTCCGTGTTAGGAATAAAACATGCATATGTCTAGACACTACGTCATAGCGATAAAATACGTCATATGCACGAGGGTGGAATACCGTTTAGTTTAGTTCTAGTTTGGGCGCTAATGTGTGAGGACTGTTTTTGACCACTTTCTTAAAGATAGGATTACAGCTTAACTCATTATAGAAGAATCTCAACTGATTAAGTTTCATTATATAATACTGGTACATGTATTCTGTGGTATTGTTATATTTTATCATCTCAACTTGTTGGAATAAAATTGTGTTCAATTTCAAACAGGATTGTGGATTTCCTATATATTAAGGTACAGTTTATCTAAATCACTTTATACACAAAAGATTCATATCGCGACGAGTCAAATAAACATCAAGTCAAATTCAATAACATCAATATAAATTCTTATACAACCTTGTGAGATCCAAGATGGATATGAATCAAAATAATATATAATAATACATTACTAAAAATATCATCTAACGTCAGTAGCTGATTTCGCACGTGACAAAAGATTGGGGGCTCAAGTCCTGGATCTAAAGTTTGTATGTATAAGAATTGAGAATATACAACTGTTTTAGTGAAAACGATTTACAACAAATATTTATTCAAATTCTGTCTACGTGGGAGGCACTGTCTGTGTTCGGACATACTGTTTTGAGCTTTGTATACAATCATCTTAAAATTTATCTTCTACAAATTAAAAGTGGTGTAAAATTATTTCAAAGGACTTTATGAAAGGTAAAGTTGAAATTTTTTATCTTCTATTTACGTCATTAATATAAAACATGGCGGAAGCTAATCTTACGTTGGAGCAATTGAATATTTTTGCTATCACGTCAGAACAGTTAACTAGCATGTCACTAACCCAGTTAAAAGAGATGGCAAATTCTCTGGGAATAGACATTACTGAAGTTACACCAGTTAGGAGTAAATTGATTCAAGATATTAAGGACTGTTTGAAAAGACATGGTAGAATGTTTGAAGAAAATACTATGAATAATGAAGAATCAGTGGTTCTCAATGTATCAGAAACTTTGAAAACAGACATAAATAACCATGAATTTAAAATGAATGGAAATGAACTAAGTGCAGACATGAAATTCCAGTTAGAAATGAAGAAGTTAGAAATTCAAGTACAATTAGAGGGTAAAAGAATAGAAGTACAATTACAATTGAAGGAGAAAGAATTGGAAAAAGAAAGAATCGCTAGTAATGAAAGGATTGAATTGGCAAAGTCTCGTTCATCAACTCATACGATTCAGGAAATAAATAATGTAGAACTATATAAGTTTAAAAAGCATGTCCCAAGCATGGAGAACATAGAGATTGATGAGTTCTTTATGGTCTTCGAAAGAAACTCGATCGATTATAAATTTCCTGAAGATAAGAAAGCCGTACTTTTACGTTCAGCTCTAAAAAAAGGCAAGGCTCTAGATGTTGTATTGAATTTGACTCCAGAGGAATGCAATGATTATGAACTAATAAAGAGCAGAGTACTATTGAGTTATGTTCTAACTCCAGAAAAGTATCGAAAGTTATATCGTGAGTACAAGAAGGAACCAGAAGTTTCACATGTTGACTTCCTGAGATTAGAGAAAAAGTATCTTGATCGATGGTTACGTTCTAAGAATGTGAATAAAGATTATGAAAAACTATATAATCTCATACTGATGGAGGATTTTACTGAGAAGATTCGCACTGATATAAAAGTTCATTTGGCTGATCGTGGTATTGAAATAGCAGAACAAGCAGCAGTTAAAGCCGATGAATACGTCATTATTCACCCGCATAGCCATTATTTTCAAAATGACAGAACAAGTTTGAGGACTCAAAACAGTAATACAGAGAGGAAGTTAAGATCGACAGAGGATAAAAGTAAACAAAAAGCCGATAAACAAGAGAATTCAAGTTTTGTACAAAAGAGAATTACCTGTACATTCTGTAAGAAAGATGGACATATCAAAGAGAATTGTTGGAGTCTACATAAAGAGAAAAGACCCATTAAAAACAAGAACAACGTGGTTTTATCACTTATCGCCGTACAAACTGAAACTCACATAAATAAAACTGCCCACAAAAGAATTAAAGCTGATAGAAAGACATTTGATGTTAGTCATGAAGAGATGGCGAAACACGCATGTCCAAGTTGCTCAAAGTCGGAAAAAGTCTTTGAAATGAAGACCGAGGCTATTGAACATTCTAGTTTCAACTCCAAAGGGAGTGTGACAGATGAGCAATCAGTAAATAAAACGTTTACTTATGGAGGCAGTAGTGTAGCAAGAAACTCAGTAGGCAGAGAACTACCCGAGTGCATGCTATCGGATGTTAGCGAGGGCTATGTGTCACCTATAGATAATCAAGCTAGAGAACGGAAGATTAAAATTCTACGTGACTCCGGTGCTGATATATCTCTACTGTTGAAGAATACTGTACCAACGTCGAAATTGACTCATACAGGCCAGTATGCCTTGATCAGTACTATGGCTGGAACACTTACGGCACCGTTACATCGTATACAGTTGAAGAGTAATTACTTCACTGGATCTGTTATTGTTGGGATAGTGAAGAAATTTCCCTACAGAGGCATTTCATTACTTTTAGGAAGTGACATTGCCAAAAATCAGGTACATCCTGTACTTAAAGAAACCAAAGACTCTGTTCAGTGTAGGAATACTGAAAATTCAGTATGTGTTATCACCAGAGCTATGGAGAAACAGCAGATGACTAATGAATCGACAAAGAAACCAGAACCAACACCAGAGATTGACTTACAAGCAACCTTCATGGCGGATGTTCTAGGTGGTCACTCAAGTCATACTGATCAAAATAATTTGTCGCCTAGACAACTACTCATTCTTGCTCAGGGCAAAGATCCAGAGATCGGGAAGCTAAAAGAGGAAGCAAAGAATGAAGGAGAATTAGAAACAATGGCCGCAGATTATTACCTGAGGGACGAGTTGTTGATGAGGAAATGGAGAGGGAAAGAAAACGACGATGAAACATGCAGCGAAGTACATCAAATCGTGGTACCCAATGTTTACCGCAAGGACATACTACATATGGCCCATGATTCACCGTATGCTGGTCACCTAGGGATTCAGAAAACCTTCGATAGGATTCTTCCATATTTCTTCTGGCCTGGCCTACGTCGTGACGTCACATCGTTTTGCAGATCATGTCATATCTGCCAGATGGTCGGCAAGCCGAATCAGACCATTCCGGTAGCTCCTCTACGACCCATACCAGCATTCTCAGAACCCTTCAGTCACATCATTAAAGACTGCGTCGGTCCGTTGCCTAAAACTAAGGCTGGCCACCAGTATCTGTTCACTATAATGTGTTCGGCAACGAGATTTCCAGAGGCTATTCCTCTACGTAGCATCAATGCCGACAAAATATCTGATGCACTTATCGGATTCTTCACCCGATATGGTCTTCCGAAAACCGTGCAGTCAGATCAAGGTTCAAATTTCACATCGAAGTTATTTCGCCAAGTCTTAGAACGGCTGGGTATTCGTCATGCAGTATCGAGTGCATATCATCCACAGAGTCAAGGCGCACTGGAACGATACCACCAAACATTGAAGAATATGCTCCGTACTTTCTGTTTCGAGCATAACGACGACTGGGATCGTGGTATTCCCTTCGCACTCTTCGCAACCAGAGAGGCTGTACAAGAATCTCTTGGTTTCAGTCCCTTTGAACTGGTATTCGGACACACAGTTCGTGGACCACTAAAGCTGTTACAAGAGACATGGTTGTCATCCACTGAAGACACTGGTCTACTGACATACGTGGAAAATTTTAAAAATAGACTGTATAATGCATTAAAAGTTGTCAGATCTAATCTTTTGCAGGCACAAGACAAGATGAAGGTCTATTATGACGTCAACGCAAGAACCCGTATCTTCCAACCTGGTGATAAAGTTCTCATGCTGACGCCACTGTCTGGTCAACCCCTGAGTGCCAAGTTTACAGGACCCTACGAGGTTATGGCTAAGCTTAGTGAGGTTAACTATCTTGTAAAGACCCCTGATAGACGGAAATCGCAACGAGTGTGCCATATTAATATGTTGAAACCATACATTACCAGAGAAGAACAAAAAGTTGTTGCCTCGGTAAACACTGTTATTAAAGTCGGGAATAATTCACCCGAAATTGAGCGTGAAGTGGCAGAAAGCAAACTGCAAAATACAAAGGCTCTGAAAAACTTAAATGAAAAATTGGCACATTTACCTGATTGCGAACAATCCGCTATCAAAGGTCTAATTAATGAAAATATCCATTTATTTGAAGATGTACCTAGTAGAACTAGTGTAGTTAAGCATGATGTTATTTTAGATGAAAATACTAAAGCTATTAAACAACATCCATACAGGTCAAATCCTATCCAGTTAGAATGCATCCGTAAAGAGGTTCGCTACATGCTTGACAATGACATTATTACACCTAGTAGTAGTGACTGGTCTTCCCCTTGCGTATTGGTACCTAAAGCCGATGGATCCATGAGGTTTTGTGTGGACTACCGTAAGGTAAACAAAGTGACAAAAACTGATTCCTATCAAATACCAAGAATCGACGATCTAATAGATCAAGTGAGTAATGCTAAGTTTGTGACGAAAATTGACCTATTGACGGCGTATTTTCAGATTCCACTGACTGAGAGGGCTCAGGAGATATCATCGTTTGTAACCCCTGACGGACTGTACAAATTTAAGGTCATGCCCTTTGGTATGGTTAATGCACCCTCTACTTTTCAACGGTTAATAAATACCATTACTCAGGACATTCCTAAATGTCACGCATACCTCGATGATATTGTTGTTTTTAGTGACGATTTTAAATCTCATTTAGATCAACTACATTTGTTATTTACGAAATTGACTCATGCTAATCTCACCATAAACTTGACTAAGAGTCAGTTCTGCCATGCAACCATCGAGTATCTAGGTCACATAGTGGGGAATGGTTTGGTAAAACCATTAAATGCAAAGGTTAAGGCTATTCGTGAGTTCCCTGTTCCTGAAACCTGTAAACAACTCCGCAGTTTTCTCGGGATAGCGGGGTACTACCGTCGGTTCTGTCAAAATTTCTCAACCATTGCATGTCCATTAACAAATCTATTAAAGAAGAATTGCACTTTCAAATGGTCTAATGAATGCCACCAAGCCTTTGAGAAATTAAAAGATGTTCTTTCTGAGGCACCTGTATTAGTAACACCCAATTACAGTAAACCCTTTAAAATTACCGTTGACGCGTGTGATACAGGGATGGGAGCGGTCATTTCTCAGAAGGGTGATGATTCATTGGAACACCCGATTAGTTTTTACTCTCTAAAATTTGATAAGCATCAAAGAAACTATAGTGTGATAGAAAAAGAACTTTTAGGATTAATCCTGGCATTGAAACATTTTGATTTTTATATCAATGGTTCTCCATATCCAATTGATATTTTAACTGATCATAACCCTTTAGTTTTCCTTTCCAGGGTTAAACAGAACCAAAGAATTATTCGCTGGAGCTTATTCCTCCAAGCATATAATTTAAATGTGTTATATTTACCAGGTAAACAAAATGTGGTCGCTGAGACGTTGTCGCGCATGTAACTGGTAAACCAGAAGATAAAGTCAGTTTCTCATGAAATGTTTTTCTTTTATGTCATTCATTGTATTGATTAACATTTATATTATTGTAAATATGATAATAAATAAACTATGTTTTGAAATATTACCATTTGAAACATTACAGAACAAAACTTCAAATTCTACTAGAAACAATCATACGTTGTAAGGTAAAAGGTAACTATTGCATACAGCAATTGCACACACACCGGTATTTAACTTGAATACATCCACACTTGTGTTTGTTCAATTGATTATTGATGTGTTTTGAAAATTGTTTGTTTCTATGTCGTCATGTTATAATTTGGATGTCTTATTTTATGCTATGTAAAAGCTAAATCAGCTGAGATTATAACATTTTTTTTTTTTTTAATATTCTTGATGTCATAATTGAGACATCATAATAATAATATAATAACTGAAAATCATTAGTTAATGATACAGTGATCGGTTATAAATAAATTAAATTTTCTAAAGAATTATCCATCAATTATTAATCGGTTCCACTTATTTGGGTAATTCATATCAATTCTGTGGGAATTGGTTATTGGTGGTATAGTTTTATGGTCAACGTTGTATACACAATAATCATAATTGTAAATATTGATTGATAAATAAATGTTTAATTAATAATCATTGATAGAATAATGTGATAAGGGATTCCATAATAGCGACTTTGTTATTAAGGGAATATGTAATATATGGTTCATTTTAATCTTAAAAAGATTGTCCAATAGTCAATTAAATCTTACGAATAGTTTGGGAATTCGGTTCATTTTATGGGTACTCTACAAAGAATTCCATACTTAACGCTGTCTGTAATTCCTTTGTGTCTTAAGGGGGGGCGAGTGTTACGAGTAGATTTATTTCCATATTATATTGGTTCTGTTATTATTAACTAAAGTTAAAATGAAATAATCTTAAACCCGAAATGTTTCCGTGTTAGGAATAAAACATGCATATGTCTAGACACTACGTCATAGCGATAAAATACGTCATATGCACGAGGGTGGAATACCGTTTAGTTTAGTTCTAGTTTGGGCGCTAATGTGTGAGGACTGTTTTTGACCACTTTCTTAAAGATAGGATTACAGCTTAACTCATTATAGAAGAATCTCAACTGATTAAGTTTCATTATATAATACTGGTACATGTATTCTGTGGTATTGTTATATTTTATCATCTCAACTTGTTGGAATAAAATTGTGTTCAATTTCAAACAGGATTGTGGATTTCCTATATATTAAGGTACAGTTTATCTAAATCACTTTATACACAAAAGATTCATATCGCGACGAGTCAAATAAACATCAAGTCAAATTCAATAACATCAATATAAATTCTTATACAACCTTGTGAGATCCAAGATGGATATGAATCAAAATAATATATAATAATACATTACTAAAAATATCATCTAACGTCAGTAGCTGATTTCGCACGTGACAGTACTCATCAAGTTATACAAAAAATTGAAATGTTTTTAGGTAATCACACAATGCACTCTCTTCATCATCTGCCATTTCATCAATTCGTCTCTACACTATGCTTTTACTCAACTTATAGTTCTAGTTATACACAAGTTCCGGTGTACTATGATAGGTAGATATATTTTTAATGCAAGTCGATATCAAAGCTTGCTCTTGAAAAAAAATATTTTAACATATATTTAACATCAAAATTAAAACCAAACAGATCTAAAATTGTGATAATTAACAAAAGCATGGAACTTCATTTTAAACCGATCCTGTCCAGATATTTAATTTGAGCAGAGGCCCTACTTTTTCTTTAAAAATCAATGCGATTCATATTTTTTATTGTATATTACGTAGCAGATATTTAGCAGCACTTGATTTTCGTCAGATTTCTTCCACAATTGAATCACCGCTCCCCCCCCCCCTCCAATCTGTCTTTCTCAGAAACCGTCTAAATATAGCAATAGATCAAGGTTGAGTAGGCCCACATAGAGTGCTTTGAATGTCATTGGCGTCACAATCGCACTGTAGGCATACAAGTTAACAGTGGAACAGTCAATGTATTCTTTGTTAAAGGCTCAAGTATAAATATACATAATTTATAATTAAAGAACATTTAAATTTTATTATTTTGTAATTTAAATAGCAGTGGTGTTTAAAATAATTCAAGAACGTAGGGCCTACGTATCTCCCTCTGGCTTTTCACCGCCCCCTACCACCCACGAGAACGTCGGCGCCCCCCTGGATCTTCTCACCGTCCCCTAGAAGGCGATAACGCCCCAGTGTGAACCTATGGGATAGAGCATTTGCAATAGGCGTGGCTTAGGTTTCTAGGTCTCGTAACTATGTAAATAGAAGCCATGAAGGAATAAAATTGTTCTTTACATTTTATTTTACACCCATAATATAAGGATAGCTTGATATTTAATTGTGATACTAGTTCTTAGTAGTCCGTCCACGAAGTAAACAAGATTAAAGGCCTTTATATTCAATAGCTAATGTGAAACATTTCACAGCCTGTGTTATGCTTTAATTTTAGATAGTAAGTTTTAACCTATTTCGTCGATTTTTAATGGTTTAAATTTTTGCTTTGAATGTTAATTTTCATCGCATGACAATTTGTTATATATCTTTACGGAAATTATACATCTCAATGGCTATGAGATTTTGGATTTTTTCACCCCGTAAAACACACACTTAGATCTAAGTGCCGATATTGAAATAATTAATTAAAAGTTATGTTTAATATTTCGTACAAATGATTTTATTATCATTCTGATACTGAACACACAGATTAAAATAATGTGCGTGTTTGACGTGAAAACTAATTCAGTTAGTTTTTTTAATCAGTTAATAAAATAGGAAGTGTCCCATTTTTACTTTGTCCGAATCGATGCTGCCCTCTGGACCCGAAAAAAAAAAGCCGTCGTTCAAAACTGGACTACAACTCGAGACCTTCGGAATAACACCCCGGAGGCAGAGCCTTTTCAAGTCGGTGTGGTGCCCCAGGGCAAAAGTTTCAGCCACGCCCCCTTGGATACTGTAACTGTTTAGTGCTATATTTAGTCATTTAGACTATATTTGCCCCACCCCCAGAAGTGTCGCCCCCGGGCATATGCACTCTTCTGCCCCCCCCCCTTATGTAAGGGCACTGCCCGCAGACACTGCCGCTCGACCACCGTGTTTATTTTGTACTATCTTCAAAAGAATATTAGTTGGCAACAAAAGAATAGATTTTTTTAAGTTCAGCCGTTACACTCTCACAACCAGGAAATTAACTAGCTTGGTAGCATTCAGGCGTGTTCTCGGAGTTTGGCGCTTCGACATCGCGGTGAAATGTACTCATAGTATTGAAGCTAGTTTACTGACAGTAGTGACAGTTACACTTCTATCGAATAGTACTTTAAATTAAGTATTTTGTGTTTTTTTTCTTGACGACAAGTAATAAATAAAATAAAACGACACTACAGTTAAGGTAAATAATATCTTTTATTTTATTAATTTGTGTTAAAATTATGTATACAACACTTTTCTATCATCAAATTTTACAAATGAGTTTGCAAGAAAACAATTTTTGAATTTAAAATACTTTAAAATAAATTATATAAATAATAATCCAGTCATAGATTTTATTTTAGAAGTACACTGAAAAGTTACAAATATTTTTCTTTTTAACAATATTTGAACATTTGTTAATTTGTTGATAAAAAATAAAATCGTGGGCGCAAAAAAAAAACATATTTTAAATACTTCTATTCAGGCCCAGACTAAAAGACCAAGGGCCCCTAGGCACTTAACATTTGGACCCCTCCCTCCAATCTTGAAGCTATTTAGGAAATTTAGCAAATCAAATGCACTAGTACAGAACATATAATTTTTAATGGAGTTTAATGACTTTAATAAACATCAGAATATTAGAGTCTATGTTACTATAGTTACGTTATTCTATAAAATGTATAGAAGAGGCTGGCTGGGCCCCTAGGCTTAAGCCATGTAGGCCTAGGCAGAAATCCGGCACTGTTTCTATTGGTGGTGAAATATTTTACTCATTTTTTTTAATCGAATGAGTTGTTTGTAATATGTTTTTAATACAACGAGAAAAGCAAGATTCATTGAATTCCATAGTAAGGTTAATGGAATGGGGCAATTATATATCCACAATAAAAAAATTACCCTTACAATTTCATTTTACAACCGAATTCGGAAATTTTCAGATTTTTGTTGAGAAAAAAAATATGTTTAGTACACTTCTAAAATAAAAGCGATGCAATTAAAAAGTATTTTTAAGTATTTCATTTCTGATTTTTCAGTTATATAAGAAGTTTAGAAATGTATTTAAACGTGTGCACACCTCTCCTGGTATTATTTTCTAAATTTCTTTTGAATAAAAATGTTCCTTATAGAAGTTCCATAAGAAAACAGAAAGCATGATAACAACAAAAGAAAAAAAGGGAGATTTAATATAGGCCTAAAGAGCTTTTATGTGCTTTTTGAAAGTGAAATCTTAAGTGACAAAGTGAAATCGTAATAAAGACTTATACCCACACTTAACATTCATCACTCATAAATTACTCACTTAACTTTGTTTTTTTTGTTTCGTATAATAGATAGTTTATTTAGATAGTATATTGGCAAATAAAACAACAACTTAGTCTATGTTTTGTGTATTTCTTGTAAAGGTCTTGATTTCAAAAGCTTTGCCACTTTTTCTACACTTAGTTTGCTATAAAAATAATTTTAAGTATATTTTTCGTTGACTGTTAAATTGCTAACATTCAAAACAGATACCTGTCCAGATAATCATTTCACCATTTTGTACCACCATTCGTCAACCATTTGCCTCTAACAATAGACTTGTATTGTAATGCCATCTGCTGCGTCTGTTAATCGTACGACTATTGTGACTTTAGCGTTGTCAAGCTACGTTTGTAATTAAATAGCCAGCGGTAAGCGCCTTGTAATAAATGTGTGTTAGAGCCGAACACACATTTACAAGGAGACAAATATAATTTTGTTACTCCAGAACACGTCTGCTCGTAAAGCATTGGTAGGCTATATTCGATATCAAAACATAATCGGAATGTGAAACAAATCTAGTCCAGTCTGACAATAAAAGCTTAGGACAAATCTAAACAGCTGTTTTATAATACACTTTGTACAAACATGATAGACTCTATTGTTGTCATATACATACAGCAAAAAAAAAAACAACATTGTTCAAGCCAAACAAAAATGTAAAAATATTAAAGAATTATTATTCATTTCTTTGTAATGAATAGCTTATGGACGCTTATTATGAAAAGGCGCTACGCACTTTGAGCATTCATTAATCTATAACATATGGAGTGCTGAGGCAATTAAATCACTGTGCTATAATATATGGAGTGCTCAAAGGAAGTAAATTTTAGGAGAAAATGCGGACTTTTAAATATAGATAAGTGCACTGTATGGCACTGAGCTATATATATATATGTTACAGCCAAAGCCCGAAGTCGGCCAGATAGCGAGGTGGCTAATATCACTTCACATTTGACCGGCCAATGCCCGATCTTTCCTTGATTTCGGACCTTGACCGGCCAGTTCGCGAAATGACCAGGGGCGATCGGCCATAGTCAGATTAAAAAGGTCGTGAGCAGATTTTGAGTGTTTGCATACCGTAATTATCACATTATGCCTATATTGATTATTAATTATACTAAATTACAAAATCAGTCAAATTAGTTTATTATAGTAAATTATCAATCTTTAATTAAAATAAATTAAAAAATCAGTCAAATTAGTTTATTATAATAAATCATCCATCTTTATTTATACTAAATTACAAAATCAGTCATGTTCGTCTATTACTCTTCTGTGAGCACATAGTACAAAATAACGCTATTGTCTTTTGTTACTGGCACAATAAGTTTTTCTTTACCATCAACCTAAATAACGTCATATTTTCTTAGTCGACGATAGTCAACACTTTATTTTTTCTACTTTGCTTTAGCCTGTTTAACGTCCTCTATAAAAGCACAATATTTGTCTCTGCTGATGATCCAGCTATTATTAGCTTTTTCTTGCAGTAACGTATTCAAAGTATCTAAGAACATAGTTTTGATATTAAATGTTGGTTCCGCATTTACGCCAATATTGTCCAGCATACTAGTCTCGTCAGTAGATGCCATGGGATAACCTACAGAACAATAATACGAATTTATTGAAAATTAAACGCCGCTACATGGGATACAGTCCCAGTTAAATGCATATAGACTGTTATACAAACTCGTGCCGAGGAATACAGTACTCACAATGAAACCCCAATATAGACAGTGTCATGATGTGATAGAGGATGGGGTGACCAGCAGGGTGCACGTTGTTGCGCGCCCAATCGGAGCCTGAATGCCCCCAAGTAATTGTACTGTACCTACGGGCACTTTCTACTCATCATAACAAAATTGGCTTGTTAGTCTATAGACGTGATAGTAGAACTTATTCTTTAGCACTAATTCGATGCACGATATTTGTATTTGTTGGAACACCGCTTATAATCTACAGTACTTAGAACACACATGTACACAAAGTAAAATAATCCACAAACGATGCTCTGTTTATGTGTAAGTCAAAACCTCAGTTTATTGGTGCAGTAGTGTTATCTCAAGGGTATCTCATTGCGACTGGCGGCCCCACCCATGTTTATACAACACATGAAACTAGACCGCGCGGACAATGGCTAGATAAAAATACGGTCGTTTCCGCCTTCCCACCTTTGTGGCTTATCAAAAGTCAATCCTCGACTCGCATACACCATCCAGTCAATTTATGACGCAAATGGTGTTTTTATCCAAGTATGAACAATGATGAACAATATTTATTTGCCACAAAGTACATCAGTACCATAAAGGCATAATCAAAGACATAATTAGAATATTCTAACATTAGTAAATGATAGTAAAAGTTATCGAGATAATAATTTTAAGAATAATAGTTTCATTTTAAGGTATCAAGAAAAAGAGAATACCAACATAGAAATACAGTAGGCCTATAGGCATAGTAACATAGTTCATGAAAACAATTATAATTTAATAAAAGGTGTTCTTAAAGGAAAGTTGTTAATACTTGTTAATATATTTAATCGTTTATAATCTTTTTTCATTTTTTAAAACAGATAATACTATTTTTGCAAATATGCTTAGTTTTTTAAATTTTTTTCAGAGAACTAGTTTTGAGCAGTTCGGACATTTTGTCTACATTTGGTCTGTTAAAATAATATTTTTTAATATATATTCTCCGTTGGGCATTGAAATGCTCACAGTGGAGTAAATAGTGAAAACCATCTCCAATATCGTTTAGGCAAAGGGGACATACTCTTAAATTATAATCTATTTTGGAGTGGCGACCCATTCAACAGGGAAATTATTATTACTTGTTCGTATTTTTAGAATATAGTTGGCTTCTTTAAGATTTAATTTATTTAAAAAGGGTAGAATATTTTCCCAGTCAGATTTATATTTAAGAGCGCTTTATAGTTTACCTTTATTACTATTTTGCATACCTTCATACAGTTCTTGTTTACTTTGATCATTTATACGTAGGTTAATTTTTTCTTTTGAAAGTTTGGTATCTATTGTGTCTTGTTCGGACCATATATATCCTAATCCTAATTGCTCTAGATGTAACTTTATATAAGCGGACCATTTGCATTTTTCAACCAGATGTTCTTTAAGTAAAATGTTATAAATTATTTTAGAAATTCTGCTTTGTTTACCGGTCGCTATTTTGATCCAGAAGTGTAACATTCTTTTTTTAATAAATGATCTTATATAAAGTTTGCCTGTTTCGCCTAGGACTACATAATTTGGTGTTTTTGTGTTCAATTTTAAAATCATCTTAAAATATCTTAGTCTAACATTTTCTAAAATGTCACAATTTTCCATACCCCATAGTTCGCACCCGTATGTTAGTATTGGTAGCACTGTTTGGTCAAACAGATCAATTTGACTATCTATGGGCAAGCTTAGTGTATGGCATTTTCTGAGAAGGTTGAACATAGCATTCGTACCTTTTAGCTTACAATATTTTCTATGTTCTGAGAAGGATCCGTTTGCTGAGAAGATTATTCCCAGATATTTAAATTTAGTTACTATTTCAATTATATTATTATTTAGTACAAATTTTTGATTTCCTACCCTTCACTTTCTACCGAATATCATTATTTTGGTCTTATCTTCATTTATGTTTAAGTGGTTCTCCTTGCAATAGTTACTGTAAATGTTTAAGTTTTTCTGTATTTCTTTTGCGGTTTTAGCTAGGATTGTTGTGTCGTCAGCATATAATAATGTGAATATTTTTAGTATCTCTGCATTGTTATCGTTGCTGATAGTTAAGCTACTTGCGCCTTTTAGTTCTAAATAGGAATCTAAGTCATTAATAAACATAGAAAATAATAGAGTGCTCAGATGTTCTCCCTCTCTTAGTCCTGCTTTGCAGTTAAATAACGGTGACAGTTTTGTATTTATTTTTTCTGTCGATTTAATATCTCTATATAACCCCTGCATACAAAAGGAAAATTCCATCTATGCCTATATCTAACATTTTCGCCCAGAGTAATTTTCTTTTAATAGACGGGAAAGCTCTTTTTAGATCAATGAATGCACAGAACAGTTTGTCACCTTTATTTTTTATTAAAAAGCTCAGCGCATATAGGATAAATGATGCTTCCGTTGTAGAATAACTTTCTCTAAAACCCATTTGATTCTCGTTTAATAAGTTTTGCTCTTCAATGAACATCTCCATTCGTGCATTAAGAATGGATGATAATAGTTTACCTAAGCAGGATAATAAGGTAATTGGTCTAAAGTTTTCGGGCTTTGCCTTGCTGCCTTTATTTTTATATATTGGACATATCATCCCTAGTGACCAGCTTTCGGGGAAAATTCCATCTTTTAGGATAACATTAAATAATTTTACGTATGTGGGTATCATTATAACCTTTGTGCATTTTATAGATTCATTAAAAATTGTATCGTGTCCGCAGCTTTTATTATTGCTTGTTTTATTGATGGCTGATAACACTTCATTATATGTTATTTCACCATTAAGTCTTGTCGTATCTAAGTTAGGTGTGGTTAAATTGGTTTTTATTGGGTTCATACAACTGTTGTCTGTCGTTTCGTTTTGGGATTTGAAAAAATGGAACAATTCGTCAATACTAATTTCGTTATAATCTTATTTTCTGTTTTTATCTTTTTGGATACGCCAATATTCTTTTGGATTCTTTCCTTTCATATTTTTTATTTTATTTCTCATTTTGTTTTCATATTTATTTATAGCGGTGTTCATTTCACGCTTGTAGTTCTTACTGTGTGTTTTTAATCTTTCAAGTGAGCCTTTGGTTTTGAGGGTACTATTCATTCTTCTTGCTTTAAGGTATAATCTTCGTTTTTGTCTACAGATAAGTGTAAACCAGGGTTTATTTTTTCTTAGGTAATTTTTATCATTAGGGTATCGATTTGTGCCAAATATTTCAGTTGCAGATTGTATTAATATTTTATTTATTTCCTCTACTATGTTATTTATTTCTTGTTTTTTTGTTTTCAGGGGAGTTACAAAGGTCACTTCTTTCTAGTAATTCGTCTAGTTTCATATTTATACTGTTTTTGTTTTGTTTTTCTACCATTTCAAAATATTTCTTAGATTTAGTTGGCACCCACGGTTTAATGATGTCTACCCTGGTGTATTATTCAATTGTCTACTCGCATTTCCAAGTTTATTTGCTCCACCAATCTCAATCTCATATTCACATGATATTAAACAATGGATATCTGAAAAAAGGGGATCAAAGCCGTGGATTATTAGATTCCTAATTTTGTGAAAAAGGCCATTGTCTACTAGTACGTAATCGATTACTGTGCTAAATGTAGTCGTAGGTTTATGTGACAGTAACCCCTTCCTTCCATTCATTATTAACATGTTTGTGTTTTTACATGTTTCGATTAGTTTGCGTCCCCAGTTATTCGGTATTGTCATATCTACATTTATACGTTTAAGTGGAATGTCTTTTCTTTTAAGCGACAGATGTTACGCAAATCTTTAAATGAAAAGATAAAATCATACATACATTTTTAAAAATCTTTTACACTACAGTTTTAATAAAGTTTCATATAGGCTCGAGCTTTTTTAAAATGGTGCTTTGTGTTTTAAGTCTTATTAAGATTTAAGCTGTATTATGTCTGTTAAAAAAAATAGGCTATTTTATTATTATCATAGACATAGATCATAGACGATGTGAGCCTATTAGTGACTTGACTAGATAACCCATTCACCAACCCTATCACTTGGCATCGTAGCTGCCCTGCTTAGCCCATTAGCCTAGCCTACGAAACATTAAAAGTGTAGGCCTATAAAGTGAAATTGAAAGTGTAAATAGGTCTAGCCGGCCCTAGCCTAATCACATTAATCAATTAATCTACAGTACTACTATTTACTTCCTTGTTTTTGAGTAGGATAGCCAATATTCATATGTGAATTTGGCATGATAAGAAACTTCACCATATTATAATGCCATATTTGTTCCTCAATTTACAAATGACGTCACTAAAAAACCTAAGCCACGCCCATTGCGAACGCTCTATACAGACCTGCCAACCCTTCCGATTTTCTCGAAATTATACGGATTTTTCACCCCTCATTCCGACATTCCAAAGCGCTTAAAATTCCGATTTTCAGCATTTTTTAATTTATTTATTTTTTGTCCTGACTGTGTTGATTGTTAAATCCGAAACCAAAAAACAAAAATGAGCAAGCCCGGAAGTGTTTCTTTTCGTTTTGCCACTTCCGTTATCTTTCATTATACGGTACCTTACGCCTAGGCTAATAATAATATTTTGATAGCCAAACCTGGTTGTTACGAAACGCTTTCGGGTTAAAACATGGCCGCCAAAGTCCGATTAAACTTTATTGTCATTAAAAAATGTAGCGATTAAAAAAATAACGTGATATTTAAAAAAATGAATCTCTAGCCGAATTACTGGTTATCGCATTTGTAAAAAATACAATTTTGCGTGACATAAAATATCAAGTAATATTTTCTCGGAAAGCGACACATTTTTAACTCTAGACCTATATCTCTCTACTATAAATTTAAACGCATATTACTCTTATACTGACCATTTAAAAAAAAAATAGGAATAGGCCTACTTCAATACTAAGAAAAAAACATTGTTTATTTCAAAATAACTACGGAAATTACTTTTAAATACATAGTAACATAGGGCCATAGGGCTAGCCTATAGCATAAGCATAGCCTATCATGTTGCTCACAATTATCTAGTACTAGGTTAGGTATATGAGTATAGGCTGTATACTATATACGGTATAAATGTTTTTAGTAGGCGTACTAGTTACTATTACTATTTAGGCCTTCTACTCTGCTATAGACTAACTATAGACTATAGCCTATTGTAGGCCTGTAGGCCTTGAGGCTTTATTATAGTATTTAGCTTTCTAACTGGGCCAATTGATTTTCTTTAAAATTAAATACACAGACTGCTATTAATTAAAACTTTAAACTAATTAAATCGTTAATAACAAGCAATACTTCAATATTCCTTCTAATTGAAAATACATAACTTGTGCACGCACCCCCCCCCCCCCCATACAGATTTTTTTATTGGGACGTTGGCAGGTCTGCTAATACTTCAGTAATACTTCGGTCGTGTGAAATAATAACGAGAGTTCATGGAACAAAATAACACTTTTAATCACACAAAACTTAAACACAGTCTGTAAAACAAATACACCTACTATCTAAATACTCGTCTGCCTGACGTTCAAACTCCTACACACTTGCTACTGTACACACGGGGTATGACCCCCACGCTTTCATCCGAACGGACAAGGGTCATTCTCGGGTCAGACAAAAACATTCACCACGACTCATAAAAGGGGAGATAAACAAAAAAACCAAGGGAGTTAATTGTAAGTTACACCATGTAATAAAGTGCATTGCAGAAACACAATATTCACACACTCCTTACAACAATGTCACAAAATGTAACCTCAATAAATTGATGTTCAACACTGGATAAACGGGCTTCGTAATTATTATTATGTTCTACCATCTATGGCAGGGATCCTCAAATGAGGGCAATCTGTCCAGACCCTGATGTCCACTATAAAAGATGTGTATATTGCATCTGAATTTCATCGTACATGTTTCCAAACCACTAAATTCCACCACCAGACTTCCTTCATTTTGCACTAATCTGTGAGGGAAGGATGTCGTCCAAACAATCATGCACCAGTATCAACCATAACCCAAACTTTCTCAATCAACTCCAAAAACTGATGTTCTACTCATCTGTCAATAGATCTAGTGGTTGCTTGTAATTTTTACGAAAAGTGTTGTAATAGTATGCTACATTCGCCTAATTTTTAATTTTGGATTATAAAATGTTTCCTAAGAATAAAAGGATAAACAGTGGCATATGTGTTTTGGTTATAGTAAAATTATAAAACTTAACAAAAAATGTAAGTGAATAATCTAATAATATGTATAGTTTATACATTTATCAAAATATAAATAGTTACAAACCGAGCTTTAGAAAGTGTGATGATGATGCAAGCTGCAAAGGTTCTGTTGAGTAAAAAATAGTTGTTTTTTTTTTATGGATTTTGTCAACATGACAATATTTGTTCACTTCAAGGGTTAAGAAAGCATCAAACCACGTTAAAACCTCAATAGTCTTCCGTGTATAGATAAAAAATATTGTAACGATTGCCCTTTCTTTTACACAACTGTTGCAGTTTTGTGATAATTTAAAAAAAACAAAAATGTGTAGAGCTAGTGATTATTCATTTTAAAAGTGAGGTGGCTATAAAAATTCAATAGCAATATCAAATTGAAAAGGCTAGAGCTTTCTTGATTTGCCTTTAGAAAAAGGTAATGTTCTATTGGCTCAGCAAAATTATACTGTGTCCAGAAATAAAATTATTATAAAAACTATTTAAAAAACAATAAATGATGTTTTCTTAGATGATCAAGCGATGAACTTTCAAATACTCATTTAAAACAAAGCACAATAAAACATACTGCATACATTCTATTGAAAGTCTCTCGTTAATACATCTGATATTACATCAAATAGTTCACCTGATAGTACATCTAAAAGTGCATAATGATAATACATCTGAAAGTACATCTGTTAGTACATCTGTTAGGACTTATGATCGTAAATATGATATGCTATCATGGCTGGTTTGTTAGTGTTGTTTATTTCCTTTTTTCTTTTTAGTTTTTCAATGCCAATATTAAATTGTAAGTAGATTTAAGTTATCTGATCCAACTTATCTTCATCTTAGTACTGCTTATAGAATTATGTAACATATAAATCACTAAAGCAGAAACTGCAACGTCGCACTATAGCTTCTAAAGACGCATTGAAAAAATAGTATTTTCACTTCAATATTTCCTGTTTTTTTTTCTCAGATGGAGAGAACATTTTGTAAAAGTCAACATTTCAAATGGTTACTCTTCTTTCTCATTATTTTCATCGTCTCATCTGTTTATTTGATGTCAACTAGCGCATCATTGACTGTATATATTAACAATGACCTTCGTTTACTATTGAACGAAGCCGTAGAAAAAAATTCTAATGCCAGTAATTATGAAAAATCAACAACAATAGCCCCTAGTGTTGCAACTAAGCTACCATTTAAAACAGAACAGGGAATACACTATACAATTAATAACTCAAATATTCTGAATCAAACATTGAAACAGTATTTAGTTCCGTTCACAAAAGGACTCCATAATGAGACTTTAATCAATGATTCTTTTTCCGAACACATTTTGAGAAATGGAACAGGGCTTGAACCTTGCACAACTGAAAAGAAGGAAGAAATATGGATAGAAAATGGAGTACAGTACCGTCCGTTTCCATTTCTGGAAAAAGCTGATAATCCATTTTACACTTCAGAATTTGAAGTCTACGTGCCTTTTAATAAAACAGCCTTTTTTTGAAGGGGATGAGAAAAAATCATCCGTTGATATTGGAGAAAAGAAAATCATTCTCTGGTGGCAACACAAAATTGCTCACGCACCAATAAATGGATTAAATCCACTCAGGGCATGTCCAGATTTTCCTTGTGTGTTGACTTCAGACAGGAAATATACAGAAAACAGCAGTGCTATGCTTGTCAATGGTAAGAGGTGTTTAATTTTTTTCTTCACTAAGGACAAACGGGATTTTTTAAAACCATTTATTCTTTGTAACTGTGTATTTATTAGGACTTTTAAAAGCCTTAACATATACATACAGTAAAAGAAATAGGCCTACTAACTTAAAACTTTAAAAAATATTGGGTTTTAACATACGACAAATGGCGAATCATAAACTACACCTAATGACATATAAGACCATGTTAACTTGTTCATAATAATATGCACAATTTTACCTTTACAGGTTTTACACCATTTTTTAACAAAATCTCTTTACCTTTAGAGTAAATTAAACCTAAAACGTCGTAGGCCCAATGTATTGTTTTTTACTTTTGTTCTCAACTTTTATAAGATATTTTATGTAATTATAAATTGTTTTTGTACTATCGAAATTTAAAATTCTGATACCGGTTTAATCATAGTAAATATATATATATCTTGACACACACACACACACACAAAAGGAAAAAGGCTAATCTTATTATAAGCATAATAATATTATTGTATTACAAATGTATCCCCACGTGCTAACCTGATACTACAATGTCAAAATTTTAATTGAAGCTTATGAGTTCACAAAGTTGAAATCTTTTGTTTCTCATTCAGCTCAATTCGTGAAGAACGAGATGCCACCAAAGAGACGAAGAGATCAAGTACTAATACACTACCAGATTGAAGCACCGTCTAACTACTGGTTCTATGGGAAGCTGTTTGACGGAGGCCGGGGATGGAACGGTGTCTTTAACTGGACAATGTCATATCGCATGGACTCTGATATCACCACATTTCATGGAATTGTGAGGAGGCGAAAGGTTGTTAAAGAAAGGAACTATCGAGAAATAGTGTCCAATAAGAAAGGTCTTGTTGCTTGGATGGTGTCCAGCTGTTCTGCCAACTCTAAAAGATCAGAGTATGTTAAAGAGCTTCAAAAATATATTCCTGTTGACATCTACGGTGGATGTGGCCCACTCAAGTGTCCCAGAGACAGTGATAAAAATTGCATCCAGCAAATTGAAACAAAATACAAATTTTACCTTGGATTT
Source organism: Anisus vortex (assembly GCA_949126835.1). NCBI lineage: Eukaryota > Metazoa > Mollusca > Gastropoda > Planorbidae > Anisus > Anisus vortex. The sequence continues at coordinate 20,278,783 of OX421493.1, forward strand.
GAAAGTAATTTCTGTAAAGATTATATCACCGAGAAACTCTACAAGTATTTAGACAGTGATTTGATTGTCATAGCTCGTGGATACAACACTTACTCAAGACTTTTGCCTTCAGAAATATTTCTAAACACTGCCAACTTTAAATCTCCTAAAGAACTTGCTGACAGACTTCTCTATTTAAATTCCCGTGACGAAGAATACATTGAAATGTTAAAGGAAAAAGACAAATATTTTACTATTTATGAAGACTATCCTTTGACAAACACAAAGCACGTTTTTCTAGAACATCGCTTCGAGGCGGTACCTATGTGTAATCTTTGTCAAAGACTTTGGAACTTAGAACGATATTCTAAAGTTGTAGAAAATATGGCAGAGTGGTTTGACAAACCAGAGTATCAATGCCAAAGTCCTAATGATATTTGACATGTTTAGTATTAAGATCACACAATACAATACAAAGCTTTCTATTAAGAATGCTAGAAGCATGATAGTTTAAAAAAATCATTGTCAAAATCGAGCTATGTCAGTGCTCTACGCCAAAGAGAAAACTTGTAGGTCCTCAATATGAAAAAAGAACTGTTTTCTTTGTTTCTTTAAATGTCTTTTTTATATTATGATAGACGTGTTTGAATTTACAATGGTGGCAACCTATTTATTGTTTGTATTTTAACGAAAAATTAAACATGTACCGGTAAAACAGGGTAACTTTGTACCACTTTTTTCATAATTAACATTTTTACACAGTCTTTAATTATTTTGATGATGTTAATATCTCTAACTAGGGGGAACAACAACATAAAAAGGAATAAAAAAAGTAAAAGACAATTATTATGGAGATTTAAGTTTTATTTTAATATTTTGTGGGTGGTCAAAGTTACCCCGTCATGGGGTTACTTTGGACCAAAAATATTAATTCAATAAAAAAAAAATTTTGACCAAAAATATTACAAATTATATTACAAGCCATTCAACAATAAATAGCAAACTACATGGCAAACTGAAAATGAAATATTACAATTTAAAATGAACATTTTTCTAAGTTATTTTTAGACTGTGTGCCTTTGTATGTGGATTTGCGGTATCCATTTGTCAGCTGAACCATAATTGACTATGTTTTCACCGGTCATGTTTTGAATGGTGCAAAATAAATTTGAGAAATAGTCACTAATAACTTGTCCAGTCGCAGGATCTTTTTTTTTAAGTGTTCGGCAATATTCTCTTTCTGATTTCGTTCTTGTAGACATAAAGAAAGAAGTCCAACCAGCCATAACCAGGCCAGTTGTTTTTAAACATATAAATAGACCTCCCTTGTTTGTCAAAGTATGTCTTGACCACTTTTATTATGTCTGAGTCATCATTAGTATGTCTTCGTAAAAGGAGCCAAACTTTCTTGACCCTGGTTTTGGTTTGTAAGAGCGGGGCATTTTTATTCTGAAAAGATAGGGTCAAAATTAAAATGTACAGATAGCCTTTTGTTATTAAATGGATAAAATAAAGGTTTGGTGACATTTCATCCCGCGACATTTGATCCCGTGACAGTTACTCCCTGACACTTAACCCCACGACAGATAATCCCATTGACACTTGGTCCCGCGACACTTAATCCCTTCCTTCCCGCGAGATAGTCCCATATAACACTTAACCCTCCCGCGGACATGTACACTAAGAAAAAAATAAACAAATGTATTTAAACAGTACATTTAGATTTATTAATCAGTACATTTATACTTATTAAACAGTACATTTAGATTTATTAAACACTATATTTATATTAATTACACAGTACATTTAACACAATTTAATAAAAGGTAATCAGAAGTATGCAAGTTAAATGTAAAGTTAAATGTAAAGTGAAATAGAGAACTATAAATTTAAAAAGTTAAATGTATGACAAGTAAACAATGGGACGCAGATAGACAAGAATTTCACTCGAAGAATAGCGTTCCACAGCATTTTTTACACGCATCTTCTGCGTCTGGTATCTCTTGGGGACAGACGGCTGCGAACCAGCGATTCCTTGCAGAAAAGACGTTCTTTGCATCTGAATGTCTCTCTCAATTCCCTTCAAGAAAATCCATAAAGTAGGATGATGGCACTGAAAAAGAGCTTGTAGTGCGAAGTGCCAACCTTCCACAGCGTTTGTTGTTCTGGCAACACATTCTGGCGCCGTTTCAAAGTGATTCCATGTTTCGATTGGAAAGATTACCGGGCTGTATTGTTCTCCACGTCCAGGTCTTCGTCTACCACGAATATATGTGTGTTCAAAATAAGATAAGAGTTCATGCATCTTTTCATGATCTGGCATGCTATCGGCTAATATGAGAAATGACGAAGTGATTTTATCAGCCATATCCACAAGTGTAAATCCAAGATATCCGTAGTACAGAGCTAAAAGCTTAAGAAAACATCTGAAACAAAATGTGTTTTTATTAACATTTAGGGTCCTAAAGAGGGCGGTCCAGTGAGTGACGCCATTTAGTCATATCTTAACTCATTGCCCAATGTCGTTGGGGTCAGAAGGAGCGGACACTACAAATAAGCAAATCCGACATATCTCTCTGACAATCTCTTTGTATACCAATCAAAGCAAGTCTCGCTCGAACTCAGCCAAACACGCGCGGGTCCTACTTTGACAACCATCTGGGTGAGGATTGTCCGCAGGTAACAAAGGGAGGTGATCGGACCGTGTCGCAGGGGCTAGTCACTTGAACATTACGCAAAAGGGTTAAATAAGGAAACACATTAACAACTAGTTCTCAAAATACATTTGTTTTTTTTTTCTTAGTGTAGCCTACATGTCCGCGGGAGGGATTAAGTGTCAATGGGATTATCTGTCGTGGAGCTAAGTGTCAGGGAGTAACTGTCACGGGATCAAATGTCGCGGGATGAAATGTCCATACACCAAAATAAAATCTTATTAAGATATTTTAAATAATTTATTTTTACTTATATTGACATTTAATAATTAAAATTAAAAAAATGTAAATTAACATTATCAGATGTCATATTTCCAATTTTTTGGGTTCATACTTAATGGTCCAAAGTTACCCCGAAATAAGGGAGAATTTCGGGATAACTTTGGCCACCCCCTATTTTCCTTCTTAGGTTAAATAAAAACTTTAAACTTTACATAAAGTCTTAACCATTCCATTTCTTAATTTAAAAATGTAAATATTGATATACTTACTATATTGGATTAATGTGTATACTCCTTATTTATAAGTGTTACTTCTTCTTCTTCTGCGTTCCATTTCGCTTTCCTTTGCTGTATCCGACTGGCAGTCCTGTTTCTCTGAAAAACCGGGGTGTTGTCTGTGGAAGGGCTTTGGGCCCCAAATCTTTTCCTCCATGGTGGCTCCCTGAGGCCATAAGCGTTACAATAGGTTAGATATAATTCCTATTTATCTCAACTTACAAAAAAAAAAACCTAATACTAAATGCGAACTATTGCTGAAGTCGAATGCATGCGCCATAGATCTGGGGCTAAGAACTTTCTTTTGTGTTTGTTTGTAATTTTTGAAAAGACAGATTTTGCAGGCATTATTTCATGGATCAAAAATAGGTATAACATAATAATGTTTCAATTTCTTTCATATTTCAATCTTGGTTCCCTACATAAGTGGACTTTCTTCTATTTGAATTCATTGTCTATGAAACGCTATTTCTCCATCCTGTTTCTTAAAAATAAAACAATAATATTAACTTATTATTTATATATTTTTTTTAATTTGTATCTATGCACGTGTGGTGAAAACTTTTCTAGTTTGATAACTTCAATGTTATATATAGCTAATAGGATGTATACGATCAATACATGCGTCTAATACACCTGGTACAGGAGTAATTATTCCATGTTTGAATAAACTCCATAGGGTTTAAACAGTCATCTACATGTGCTTTATTTGTACAGTTATCTACCTGTGTTTTGTTTGTGCAGTCATATATCTGTGTTTTCTTTGTGCAGTCATATATCTGTGTTTTCTTTGTACAGTAGTCATCTATCTGTGTTTTCTTTGTAATTCTACAGTCATCTATCTGTGTTTTCTGATCACTGTAAATTTGGCAACGGTATTTTCGTCAACGGTATTTTCGTCAAGGTAATTTTGGCAAAGGTAAATTTGGAATAGGTAAATTCGGCAAAACTAGCAAAGCGGTAAAATTGGCAACGGTAAAATTGGCAATCATATAATATCCACTGTTTTTATTAAAAGCATTGATAGGACTACAATCTATTCCATGTATCGGCAACCTATGGAATGCGTGCCATCCTTGGCACGCCAAACGGTTTTAAATGGCACATGAAAGACCACAAAAATGGTGAAAAGAGCAGGGAAACATTAAGGCACACTTTGGCACGTAATTTAATATAACGTCCTCTAATGATCAAAAACGAAAATTTTAAATAGGAGCCAAAGGTACCCTCCCCCCCCCCAGCCCACCGCACCCCACCCCCAAAGTTGGCCAAATGTGGTATGTGTGTAAGGTAGCCCAACTGACGATCACTTCGAGTTCTGCTTAGATCTTTTTTTATATATTTAAATTATATTACAAACGAGAGTTGTAAATAAAAGATTTAAATTGTATAAAAGTACTTTCAATGTTTAAACCAAATTACTTAGGCTATAAGGCACATTTAGCTACAAATATCTTGTAAGTTATCGAGGTTTCTATGTCAAATATAGCCTACTATTATGTACTGTTGTAGGCCTATATGTTTAAGTAATGTATACTTGTATCGTTATAACATAGAAGGTACAAGGTTTAAAACTACAAAGACAAAAGTTAGCCTACTGATTGGCGGCAAATAACCGACTGCAATGGAATGTGATAAAATGTTTTATGGTGGCCATGTGTTCCCCCCCCCCACACACACACTCAACAACCCGTGTTGAGAGAATAGGCCTATAGGTCAGCAAAGTAATTCCTTAACTCTCCCTGACGTAACCGGTCAAGAAAATTCGTGTATCTCGGGAGAGGGGAATAAGGACTGTGTTCGTTTTTGATAGATATATAAAGTAGGAGGGTTGTAATGTGTTTGCAATTTTTCCCGTACGATCTAAACAAACCTGGGCTCATTCTTAAAGGACTTAGTATGGTCGTGCCTGAAAGGAGAGTCTGGTCGGGGGCGGGAGGGGAGGGGGCACTCTACGTTTGCTCTTGTTTACACAACCAGCATCATACGGTGTAGGGGTGTCGGTCAGGTAGTCAGAGTTACGTAATATCGTGGGGTAGACAAACGTATGCTTTGATGCCTAAAGTCAATTTGGCTACCTTACACACATAGGCGTACCTTTACATTTGCCGAGGCGTAACTTGAGGGGGTGGGAAGAAACGCCAGGGCTGGGGAAGGGGTACATTTGGCGCCTATTTAAAATGTTTGT